>CM053789.1:32186237-33386237 GCA_028749045.1 Cupressus sempervirens | reverse complement strand
CTTCAATGTTGAAACCATAATCACACCTAAAGAGGAAACTAAAACTTCTAAACTTCAAAAATAGTTGAAAATCATGCAAGACCAACTAGCTCAAGTGTTGAAAGACAAAGACAACCCTATAAAGACATACACTCCTTATATTCTTTGTCCATTTCCATTTGACAAAAATCTAGATATGCCTCCTTCTCTAAGAGGAGTAGAACTACCTAAGTATGACAAATACTTTGGAACCAATGATCCCCAAGATCACTTACAAAAATTTGGTGCCTTATCTATAGAATTCATGCATAACTAGGCATATCTCATGTGTTTATTCCCTAGGGGTCTAGGTGGTCAGGCTATGGAGTAGTTTTCACACTTACCTCTAGGTATGAAGACATTTGATGAGATTGCCAACTTGTTCATACAACAACACTCACACAACATTTGGCACCTTGTTAATATCTGAGATTTGTGTAATCTTGAACAAAAATTTGGGGAATCTTTCCTCACATTCCTCCAAAGGTAGAGATAACTCTACACTAAATACTCACACAAGATTTCTAAAATGAAAAAGTTTGACATTTTCACTAACAACCTACTACCTGATTTCGGGTACAAAGTCCAACTTCAAGGTCCGCACACCTTTGAAGACATGGTAACAAAAGCTATCTACATAGAGGAATTCATGATCAAGAAAGGTGAACTCACCCTTCAAAAGGACATAAGACAAGGACCCACCTCTAGCAAGTAAAAACTGAGAAGTTGTACATGATAGAGTTGTTGACAACACAACTCCCAAACCTGCTAAGGTAGTTTTCAATCTTATTGATAATCTCAAAGCATCTAAATAGGTTAAAAAACCTCCTTCTAACAAATAGACATCTAGGAATAGGTTGAGAAATTCTTGGGCTATGCATCCCAGGAGAGAGTATACACCTTTGGGTGAATTGCTTGATGTGGTTTACAAAATATTATTGCAAAAAAAACTCATATCCCCAATGGATAACTTACATCCTTATGATATTCAACCTCGACCACCATTGTGGAACAAGACATTGTTTTGTGAATATCACCAAAACAAGGGTCACAAAACTAGCAATTGCATTAATCTGTGTCACAAGATCTAGGACTTAATAGATGATGGTGATATAGTTGTGGATGGACACAACAAAAATACAGATCATAAGGCTTTCAAAGAGCCATTCTCATCTTATGAAAAAGGAGAAAGTTCAAAACCAAAACCTCATAACAAGGTCAACTACACTTATTCCAACAATGACAATGTGATTAACATGGTTGACCCTATAGATGTTGAATACTATGATGTCATTACCATTAAAGGAAAACAAGATAACACTAAACCTAAGACACCATTTGTCTTAAGGGGCCCTTCTTTGAACAAATCTGATTATGAACTATCTCAAAACTGTGCTAACCCTATCACATTTTCTCGTGCTAAGTTGGTTCTCAAAGGCCCTGCACCTTCATCTGTTGAACTAGAACAACATAAAGATAAACCCCTTTCTCATCCATCTAGAAAAGATACAAAACCTATGATAAATAATGCGGTTGCTAGCTATATTATTATTGATCAACTATAAAGAACTAACACTCAAATCACAATATTTGAGTTGCTTAAAATCTTCCCTACTCATAGGCAAATTCTAGACAAAGCCCTCACTGAGGCAAATGTTCCTCAAGATCTTGATCATGAGAAATTTCAATCCATGGTAGGTCACCTAGCCTCACCCTATTACATGCCTTTCTCCAAGGAGGATGACAATTCATTGAGTCACCCACACAATCAACCTCTACATATTGAGGTCATGATATAAGAGAAACGGGTCTATCGGGTGCTCATTGATAATGGAGCTATCTTGAACATTGTCTATGTAGCTTTTCTCAGACAATTAGACTATTCTAAAGAGTCTATCAATCCTCATCACAAGATCACCATTAAAGCATATGATGAATTTGAGCAAAAATTATTAGGTCTTGTGGTGCTGCCTCTTCGCGTCAATCTTATAGAAAGGGATGTCACTTGTCAGGTTCTTGACATTCCCTTAGCTTATAATATCTTGCTTGGAAGGCCATGGATACATGAGATGCATGTTATACTATCTACCTATCACCAATGCATCAAATTTATGTTCCATGGCTCTGAAGTCACTATTCCCACTAGTACCAGCTACACTTGCAACATGCTAAAAGCTACTAAAAACTTTGTACCTACCAATAAGGAATCTACTAATTACCATGATAACAAGTTAAAGTAGACTGAAAAGTCAGTACAGCTAAAAGAAACTAGAATGGGTGAATACCAGATGGAACCAATCGTGTCATCGACTGCTCCTCCTAAGTCTCCCCATCATTATGGAAGACCATCTGAGGCAAAGAAGCCATTTCTATAGACACCTCAGACTAAATTGGATGGTACTTTTGTCAAGGCTACAACTCCTCTAGAAGACTAGAGTGAAAATAGAGCTATTGTTGCATAGCTTTACAAAGATGAGACACGAGTTGATCTCATAGAATAGGCTCGTGAGATCACTCCTGAGAAATATGGTCCTAGTCTTAAACTCATGAACTGCTATAGCTGTAAAGGACATGGTCCTATCAAATGAAATAACAATGGTTTAATAGATCCTCTCAAAGCTAAAGCTCGAAGGAATAGTGACAATTTTGGTCTAGGCTTTAAGAAATCCCCCTTTCACTTAGGGATCAACAAATTCATACCAAAACCTAAGATTTCATTGAAAAATGAATCACAAGATGAATCTGACATTCCTGAAGATAGTGATGATAGTGAGGATCCTTATCCTTATCCTATTCCTCATGATTTGGCTAAGTTCTTTTCTGAACTAGATGACTTTTTGCCACATTTCAATGCTATGAATAGCACCAGTAACTCATCTGAGGACACTACTAACACATATCATAATGAACTAGAGAAAGGAGAATCTAGTAAACCTTTGGGTATTGAGTATCTTTGTAAAAATCTAGGGGAAGAAGGAGAATATGTCCCAATCACTCTTGGAGAGTTTTACAGTTTGTCACCCTATAGCACGAATTCTAGAGAATGTGAATTTGACTCTCTTTCAGAGGCTACTATAGAAAAATACATTGACCAAGTTCATGTCTATGAAAACTAACTCAAAGTGGATGAAGCATCTAGTGTTATGTCTAACGAGTCTAATCCAACTAGTGTTCTCAAGTCTTTAGTTGATGACGTTAGTGCTCCTATGCATTCAAACACACTTACAAATGAAGCTGCTCTAGGCCTCAAATTGTTGGTCCAAGCATTCCATGACTATACCATGAATGCAATTGAACCTACCACTACTCTCTCACTCACATATCCTAAGCTTATAGACTAGAATTCTAATATACCCAATGAAGTCCCAAAATTCTAGAATGGCAATGCTCTTGCCTGTTATCTAAATGCTATCAAACCAGTAACATCTTCCACCAGTGAAAAAAGTGTCAACATGACTGAAGCTGACATCAAATATCTCATTCATACAATTAAAAAGAAGAAAAATAGAGGGTCTGATAGTGAAAACCACATTGTGGCAGTATCAGAACCAAAAAAAAGTAAAAATAAAAGACATATCCAAGGGAGAAAACCTCTCTAAGGTGCCCTAAGATGAGATATTTTAAGCACTTTCAAGAAATATCAGCATTGAATCGATTAACTTGGGAATAGAGAAACACCCCCACATGATACATCTTGCACAGTGATTGTCGAGAAGAAAATGAAGAATTTATTGCTTTCTTTCGAGAAATGAAGATCAACTTTGCATGGACATATTTTGACATGACAAGATTAGATCTTGATCTCATCATGCATCACTTGTCTATTTCACTAGGCATTAAACCAGTTAAATAAAAACTTCAAAAAATGCGTCCTCATGTTGTGTTTCTCGTCAAAGCTGAACTAGAGAAGCTCCTAAAATCTAGTTTCATACGTGCCATTGATTATGTTGAGTGGATATCTAACACTGTTCTAGTTTCCAAACATGAAAAATCTATTAGAGTGTGTATAGACTTCTGAGATCTAAATCTAGCATGTCATAAGGATGATTTTCCACTTCCAAACATTGATATGATAGTGGACATGATAGCATGATATGAGATGTATCCACTCATGGATAGATTTTTTTGGTTATAATCAGATCAAAATTGCACTAAAAGATCAAGAAAAGACTTCTTTTACTTGTGCATGGAGAACCTTCTATTGGAACATGATGCCATTTGGCTTGAAAAATGTTGGTGCTACATATCAGAGAGCTATTACTATAATTTTCCATGACATGATGCATAAGACCATGGAGGACTACATGGATGATACCTTGGTCAAGAGTGCAAGACGCAATACTCATCTTCAAGATTTGGGATCCATTTTGGATCGTATGGAGAAATTTAGCTTAAGACTTAATCCCAAGAAATGTGCATTTGGTGTCACATCAGGGAAACTATTGGGATATATTATGTCTACAAAAGGAATTGAGGTGGATCCATAAAAAGTTCAAGAAATCATGGATATGCGTCCACCTCATAACATCAGTCAAATGAGAGATTTACAAGAAAGATTTTAAGCTTCATGTCTAGTTTATTTCATGCGTTTAATTCCTACTTTATTTTCCTACTTTTCACTCATGGATCCATGGATTAAAATCTTGTCATAACTCAAGGGCAACATCCCACAGTGTTATAGAGTCTCTTTCGTGATAGTTACTAGTTCTTTCAACTATTTCTCCCTATAGTCATTATTGTCACTCTTTGTTAAGATTCTCCTTATAGAATCTCTTTTGCAACAATCACTAGTTGTCTCAACTGTGTCTGCCTATTGTTGCTTGTGTCATGTTTTGAGGCTCTTTCACCAACGATCTCTCTTTTTTTAGTCACCAATCATTTGGACTATGTTTGTCTGCTATCACTCAGTCCTCTTTAGGTTCTTCATCTCAAAGATTCCTTTGTGACCTCAGTCACTAGTCATCCTGGTTGCGTCTGTCTACTATTGTCACCCTCCTAAAGAGATCTTCTCCATTAATGTTATGTATAGTAATACTAATCCTATAACATAAAATTGTAGACTCAAAATGATGAATTTCTTTGGATAGCTTGATCTCTCTTAGTTTTCTTTTCTTTTCTAATTTTTCATGTCCCCTCGAACAACTTGATGATGTCATTATCGACTAGGGAAGCAAGGACTAGGGGCATGATTTTTTCTTTATTTTCTATTTGTGGTTTAGTTTCAAATAACCTAAAATATTCATGAAAGAGGGGTTTCCACAGTGCCTCCATCTCATGTTGGATGACCATGTGTCCCTCGACTCCTTTTAAATGGATAAATCAATAAGATTGGTTATTTTCCTTGTCTATTGAAGTGAACTATTTATGCTACTATAATGTTTGATACTCATCCTACTAAGTGAATGCATAGGTCACTACGAGTATATATGACAAATGTTGTCCTAGGTTATAGATGCAAAGGTCATTTTACACAACACACTTTCTAGTTACTTGGCATAAGAAGGATCTTCCATGTGTTTGGTGTGTCTGCATGCAAGAAACATTTTGGTCATCCTAGCATTTATGCTTTGATTCTTATGTTGACTTGCTATATCAAAAGTGACAAATGTTCTGGTCATTCTGGCTTCTTATGCCTTGAATGCTTACATTTAATCCCAACAAACCAATAACATATGTCCTATTCATATTTCCATGATTACAATATCAATGGGAATCATAGGACATATGGGATTTTGTTCTATGCTCAGTGATGATAAATTATCGAGGCTTGGTAACTAGACCTAGGGTTGCATTTAGCATAGTCTTGCATTGCATACTTCACTTGCATAAGCATGTGATTTAATTGCACCTCCATTTCTATTCTTCATGATGGGGAATTGGGGATCTCTTCAAATGTATCAAGATTCTTCATAGCTGCACAAGCATTTGGTTCTTTGGTTCATATTCTTGTGCTCCCCGATGGGATACTTGTCACTGTCAAGCAAAAGCATGAAACACTTTATAAGATGTCAGTTTATTTCCATATGCATTGCATCCATATACTCATGTCATCTACATTACATAATCAAATCACATCACATCAAATCAAACATGCATCCAATACATAACATTTTACATCTATCACATAAACATCTCATGTACATCAAAGAAAAACATAGACATCGAAAATGACATGTACATAGGGATACTTAGCTCAAAACCTCATATATATATCATGATCAAAAGAATGTCTCAGTACAAAAAAGGGGCACCATTCGAGTGCTCTTAATCAAAATGGTACAAAATGATGTTGGCATACTAATTGATACATAGCCAAATATTAAAATCGAAGGCAAGGAACATCACATCTAGCTTTGTCTCATACCATGACCTCTAGGAGGAGCAGGAGGAGGAGAAGGAAGCAACACATCTAGTCTGGCAGGAGGACATGCACCCCCAGACCCACGTGCATACTGTGAAAATGTGGAACCTGTTGAGCTTCATCGAGCACTGCAGAAAAGCATTCTATGAAATAGTAGGCTACTTGGGCCACCTGCAATCTCACCTCATCCTGTAGCCTCTTTTCCCTCTGCTTAGTAGTGTCCACTCAATCTCTCAATCTCAGGATCTCTTGATCTTGCTCAACAATCCATGCATCTCTCACTACTACCTATATCTACAGCTCTCCCAACTGTTAGGAGGCCTATTGGATCCACTCTCTGTATCACCACAGTACATCTTGTGGCCCAGTAGTAGGCTGCTCGTACATCTCCTCATCTAGCATCTCAAGTGCCTGCTCTATAGGTGCTTGCTCCTCACTCTATGCCTCTACCACCTACCCTACTCTCCATTGCTACCCCCAACACTTGGATCTAACCCCATCTACCATGGGGGAATCTAGACCTATCGCACCCTCTATCTCACCTACTATGGTTGACCCTGTGGTAGAACCTAAGGTGGTTATTGTTGAGGTAGCTACTACTGTGCCGAGTATCGTACTAGACCCTATACCGGTGCCTACTGAGGAGCCTATGATGCCATCTCCAAAGGATCTGTGAATTGTGGGAAGGGGTTGCTAATGAAGTGTGCTTGATATTTAAGTATCATCCTTGCATCTAATACTTCAGGCAGGTAGTCCCACTATGTTGCAACTAGGTTGTGCACATCAATCATGGAACACTTGGGATCCAACTATGCCAACCAACCCTACTCTAAGTCTCACACCAACCTAGCATATGTATAGTACTCCTAAGATATGTCCTAAGGATGATTGTACTATCTCCATACCTATGTGATGGGGAACCACTCAATGATCTGCAATGCTTGGCCTAACAATGGTCACAAGAAAAATATCCAACTAAGCTCTCTAGGAGTGTCATCCCAATTCCCTTTCTCTTTCTAGGGCCACCATATGATAGAGACTAGGTCATCAAGATGGGTCCTCCAATGCTTTGTCTTACCCAGGCCTATCTAGGTAAGATTCCCTTTGTATCTACAAATGTAGGGCTCCATGGGCTCTCTGGCATCCTTGAAAATTGGTCTACACATAGGAAGGTTCTCCCAAGCCCAAATCTAAAGTACATACACACCGGTGGCCATACTCTTCTGCCCATCATATAAAATCTCATGCATCTCATAAAAAATATGTGAGAGCATGCACTCACCCCATCCAAATTGCTCGGGTGAGTCGAGCATCCTCTAGAGCATGACACCCCACCCATACTCTAATCTATGATATCCTCTATCTAGCATCAAGAAGTAGCTGATAGAAATGGCTAACACTAAATCCAACCTGTGCATCAGCCCATATGTGTGGATGAGCTCATTCCAGTAGATGGTTTTCCCTATCGCTAACTCTCTCTAGAATATGGCCCTCAATGCCTCTATGCCTACTTGGGGCACTACATCATAGACTACCCTTGGTCCATAGAAGGGTATGCACAAGATCCTGTAAATGTCCTCTGGAGTGACTATCATCTCTCCTTAGGGCAAGTGGAATGTGTTTGTTTCTGAATGGAAACACTCCACCAAAGCTGTTAGTAATCTGTGATTCGTCGGCACTACTAGGATCTAGCATAAGGAAGATAAGCCCAATCTATCTATGTGGGCCAAGTCTACATCGTTAAGGCTCCACAACAGAGCTCCGTAGGGCAGATAATGGGACCTAAATGTGACATCATCAAAGACATCCTACACACACAAATAATAGCAACAAGAAAATAGTTAGTACTCACTCAACAAGTCAAAACAATGACGAAACGAAAGCAAATTCAAGGTTAAATATCAAAAAAATGCAAGTTTAAATTAAAATGTTGTCCTAGATTTTTGTGTGAGAATCCAATTCTTCACGTGAGAATTCATTTCTTCATGCGAAAAATCAAGTTCTCACGCAAGAAAAGAAAATGGCATGTGCGAAGAATGCTCCTAATCTCACGCATCTTGCGTGAGAAGTGGGTATCTCCCATGCAAGATCCTCCACCAACACACGCAAAGAAACACCGAGTTGGTGTATCTTCGCGCAAGAAGAGAATGGCTTTGCACGAGAAAGGATAATATTGTGTGAGACCCGATTGACAACCTCCTAAAACATGGTAAAAATGTGCTAAATAGACCTCAAAATGCGTAAAAATGAAAGTATGAAGCAATGTTATCGACCACTCGCTAGAAGTTCGTAGTCCACTAACTAGCTATGTCATCAGGAGTGCTCAAAATGATGAAATCACATGGAGACTACCATCTTCCTCTTAGAACTCCTATTGACTAAAGACAAAAAGCACAAATGATTTGAAAATGACCCCTTGGGCCCTTATATAGGTTTTGACCTAATTTTTCAAAGTGCTTTGATTTGCATGAAAATCACCCCCTGGCTAATTTGACTATTCTGGATCCATTTTTGAGATTGAATTCGAAATTTGACACACCTAAGCAGCTCAAAAATGTGTTTTAAAATTTTGGGACTGACGCGATCGAATGCTTGCACAATCCCAATTTTTTTGATACTTTGTGATTCTTGAATCTTTTCCACTCAAAATTATTCATGTTTTCAAAATTTATTTTGGAAAAAGTCAACTCAAGTCAATTTTGGTCAACTTTTGGTCAAACTTGGTCTTCTAGACCTTGAAATCACGTTGAATTGACTCTAAAATTTCTTTTGATCATTCTAATCTATTCTCTATTCTGCTAACTCTTATATTTCTTCTGTATCTATCAACATACTACTTTGCATCATATTTCTAGAGTGTCATCTTTCGATTTCACTCTCGAGGGGACATGATGATTATATCATTGAACTGGAATCTCAAATCAATATGAATCTTTATTGCTTGGGGCATCTTGTTCCCATCTCATGTAACTCATGTAAATAAAAGTCATATAACTCATGTAAATACCTTGTGTATATTGTATGGGGGAGTCATATGTAAGGAAGCCATGTATATTCAGCAAAATCAGTTGTCAGTATGTCAGATATTGTATATAAGTTTTGGCTCATAAGTGTTTTTGTCACTAATGCCAAAAAGGGAGATTGTTGGAATTATGATATATTTTTCATTAGTTACAACACTTACTCAATTCTGAATGCTTACCGAGCTCATCACCTAGTCTACAGTTCACACTGAGCATTCAACAGTTACCTTATAAGTTCTGCAGGTAAACAGCTGATACCGAGCATTTCTTTGGAAATCGAGCATATGGGCAGTTCAGCAGTATTTACCAAGTTCATAATGGTTACCGAGCAGAACAGTGGTTACCAAGCAAAATATTGTTCTCCAAGAAGTTAGTGGTTACCGAGCTTTGCAGTATTTACCAAGCAGTCAGTGCTCACCGAGTCATCAGTAGAACTTAGTGTTTACCGAGTGATCAAGGTAAACAAAGAACTTAGTGTTTACCGAGTGATCAAGGTAAACAAAGAACTTAGTGTTTACCGAGTGATCAAGGTAAACAAAGAACTTAGTGTTTACCAAGTGATCAAGGTAAATAAAAGAATCAGTGTTTACCAAGTGAAGAAGGTTATCAATTGATTCAGTTTCTACCGAGTGACACAATATTCACCGAGTCACCAATGGTTATCGAGTTCCAAGCTACTTAGAATGATTAGTATGGACCATGCCTCTACTCTTACCGAGTACATGATGATGCAGTGTATTGTAGTGGATGCCGAGTATCAAAAGGTCACCGAGTCAGTTTGTGGAACCTGATTTTTCTACCATCTGGTCGACTCAGTAATGTTTGTTCACTTGTGTTTGGCCGACCTTGCCAGTGTAAATATTGGAATGGTATATATCATTTGAAATGATGAGATGTTGAATATCGTTGGTTGTATTGTATTGCAATACTTTGAGAAGAGGGAAAGCGAATCACCAGCAGAACAGAGGAATACAGCAAGGTCAACATTGATACAGAAAAGCTATATCCATCACATCAGGTGATCAGAGCACAAAGGATCTTATTAGCAATCAGTTGTAACCAGATCCACTGCTTCATCCTAACAGGTGAATCAGTTTGTTAAATCCTTTAACAAGGTAGACTTGACAGTCTTTTATAAATCTCCTAACAAAGTGCATACTTCATTGTATGTTTTTAAATCCTTTAACAAGGTGGATCTAGCAATCCTACTTGCTCCTAATAGGGCAGATCATCAGAAGTGATCATTGTAAGCCTTAATTGGCCAACTTTATACTGCAGTATTGAAGTTTTGTGGGCATCATCCCCACCCCAGTTTTACTTTCTAATTGGAAGGTTTCTGGGTCACCAAATCTGTGTGTTCATGTGTTACAAATGTTTATCTTTTCATGCATACAATAGATTAGATGGATAAATGGTAAAAATGTTATTATGTTAAATTGAATCAAAGTTTTAGAGTTACTAATTCACCCCTCCCCTCTCAGTAACCTTGTTAGTCTTGATTATTTCCAACATCCACAAGTAATGACCACATTGAAGTGTGTGAGAGGTTCAGAGGCCCACAATTCATACATACAAATATGACAGTACACTTCTCCATCTTTGACAATACATGCCAAAGATAATAGTTATGATTAGTATCAATGTACCTTGAGTACAGATTCATCTACAATATGCTCTTGACAATGTTACATCAATTGATTGATCTTAAACTTAGTTCCTATTGATGCATCACTAAACTTTGTTTAGTGAGATTCAAAGAGGGAAATGATCACTAGCTTACCTATTAGATACAAGAACGCATCCTTAGGTAATGGTTTGGTGAATATGTATGCAATCTATTCTTTTATATTTACATATTCCAATCTAAATTCTTTATCATGTAATAATTCTCTTACAAAATGATATTTTATAGCAATGTATTTAGTTTTGGAATGCATCACTAGATTCTTTGATATGTTGTTTGCACTAGTGTTATCACAATATATGACTACTAGCTCTTTGATTTCAACCTTCATTCCTTCCAGCAATTGTTTGAACCAAACAATGTTAGAATAGTTTGCTATTGCTGCCGCATACTCTACTTCTGTTGTGGATTGGGATGTGAAATTTTATTTCTTGCTTGTCCAAGATACTAGTCTTTTACCAAGAAACAATGCTCCACCATTAATGCTTTTTCTGTCATCAAGACTTCCTACCCAATCAGCATCAATAAACGCCTTTAGGTCCAGATCACCTCCAAGTTTGTACCATAAGCCATAATCTTTAGTACCTTTTAGATTTCTCGTGATTCTTTTGATTCTTTCCACATATTTTGCAATATTTTTGCCTTCTCTCATTCTCATTTGGTCAAATTTTCCTCTGAGACTTTCTTCTTTGGCTCTTCAAACATTGTCATCTCCTACATAGATATCTTTTAGTTTGGTCCACATTTTGTAAGCAGTTTTACATTCTTTTACATCATCAAATTCAAAATAACTGAGAGAAAATGCAATATCAATCGTCATGATGTTATGATTCTTTTTTTCAGCAATGTCTTCAACTAATAATGTTCCAATGGGAGTTTTATATTTAGCATTAAGATACGTGCAAACTGAATCATTGATTGTAGCTAGATGTAAGCTCATGAGTCCTTTCCATGCTAGAAAATTGTCTCTATTGAGATTTGGAATCTCTCTTTTATAAGACATCCTAATCTTTAGCTTAGGTCCTTGAAACCTTCTCTACAAGAACCAAAAGATCTAATACCAATTGTTGGAAATATAAGAGGAGTAATTGAGAGTGAAGAAGTGAATTAGTTAGTATTAAAATAAATCTCAGATCCCTTAGATGTTAGTAAAAATTATAATCTAAAAACTAAATACTGTTGATGCTCGGTAAACATGCATAAGATATTGTAACTTGGTAAATCTTGGATGTACTTAGTAACCAATTAAATTTGTAGATCTTTAGATATTGTCAATGATTACTTAATCTTAGTTGCAAGCATGAAAGAAATAACATGAACAACATATGACACCAGAATTTAATGTAGAAATCCAATTTGGGAAAAACCACCAATTGTAACTAGTTACCATTTTTCACTCTTATGAAGTGATCCTTGTTAGGATCCAACCCTGTTAAAAGTCACAAAACACTCTATTAGGTGTGACCCTATTAAAGGATTTAATCACCTTATTAGGATTGGCTTTGTTAGAGGTCTTGAAACAATTGAATAGAATTGCCACCTTGTTAGAGGATTTACAAATGATTGTTAAACAAACTTTGTTAACATATTTAGATCACTACTACAATGGTTAGAGAGTAATAATGAAATGGCCTAATTAAGATGCAACTGATTTGCTAATTATAGATCTTTATTTTAGCTTGTACTAAATCCTTCTTGATCGAATATAGCTTTTCTACTCCACATGGTTATTCAACTTAATCTTCAAATTTGCTTCCTCTCTTCATCCTTTGCAATTCATTCAATACAATTTGCACACTTTGATTTTTGCTTTTTGACAAGAGGTGGATAGCTTTAGATATTTAAATTTCTGATTTGCAAAGGATTTGAAGTTCTCGAGGTCTAGTCCTAATTCCAAAAAGTCAATGTACGATTACTAGTTAAGGTGAATTTCCATCATCTAGAGTTGCAAGGGGTCCTTAAGCTAAAATCCTTCTTTCGTTCTAGTCTTAGGATTGCTTCCCTTGGTTCTACTTGCCTTCTGCTCCACCACTCTACGATCCCGTAATAGGGCGACAAGCATAGAATATGTTAGTGCAAATAAGAATCCCAAGCAGACAAAACTAAGAAAGACAAAGAGGATATGATGCCCAAAATGCCCTTCTTCTCAAAAATGAAGAGAATAAGTGACACTAATATCAGTGCAGTGGACATGATATGGATGAAGGATAGACTAAAAGAAGGACAAACATCCTTGGCAAACAAGAGATATAGAATGCAATTGCACAATACAACCCAAGCGTCAACACTTCCATTACAACCATGATGAGCTACATTGGGACGAAACTTGATTTTGAAGATATCAAAGAAGAGGACATTAATGAGACAAGATTTTGGATCAAGTTTGGATGAGTTGGGAAAGGTTGCTATCAAGAAGAAGCATTTTGAACACCCTTTCCTCCCTAAATGTCTTCATTGGATACACAAAAGAATATGAGAAGGTCCATGAAAATATACTACAAGCAGCAAGCAGCACGGTGAAGTCAGCGAAACTTAAGGCGAAGCACACACCTTGTCCTCCTATGGAAGAAATTAATGAAAGGCTAGCTAAGTTCATTTCCTTAGCTAAGAAAATGAAAGAAAAGGGAAGATTTATATTAGAAGATCATTTGATGTAAGCCCAAGTGGCAATTTCCCCTTCTTCTAGGATGGTACAAGTGTCTATTTTTGATTGGCTGACATTTTGGTGCCTTCTCATTGGTTGCCACTTTTGGACTTTTTTTATTGGCCCATGGATGAGGTGGCATCTTCTTATTGGTCGATTGGGTGGCAACCCTAATTAGGGTTTTGACGATCCAATCCAGATCATTGATCTTGTTTTGATCTCCACCATCTGTTGTATTTTTGGCCCCTATATAAGGCCACTTGCTCTCATTTGTAAAGTGTTGGAAAAATTGTTGCAAAAATAATACCAAAATCGCTCTCTTATTCATTGTTGTGACTTGCATAGTGATTAAGAATATTGGGTATTATTGCATGTTTTCTACTTCCACATAGTTAAATTTCCTTTCAAATTGTTAAAGTTGGTTGCATTTCAAGTTGTTTAAGCAAGAGTAAAGTAGATGGATAGCTATGTGGTAGCATTAGTAGATGTTTGATAGGGATCAATACTAAACCACTAGCATCCTAGCGGCTGGTTGAGAAGCCTTATGTGGTAAACTAGTTCATTTTCCTTAGAATCATTGCATCTATGGAGTTGGGGCCGCTAGTTAGCCTTCATTAGATTCGATCCCTATCCATTTCCTAACCTTCCATTCATAGGGGTAGGAGTAGAATAGTGAGTAGCTAGGTAGTCCAAGTTTAGAGAAGGAAGTTAGAGAAATAAGTTAAGAATCAAAACACACCCATTCACCTTCCACTACCATCGCTTTTCCATCACCATCATTCCACCAAAGCCCAAGTCATCCTTGAATGAACAGCGTAAGGCCGCCTATATGATTACCAACAAATCACATCGATATATTGAGCAATTATCCACAAGTGTAAGGAACATTGGAGTTATTCGCATATCCCATGAGCAATAACTTTTCAAGAGAGGAATTGTATGTTTGATACTCTGTATCAGATATCCAATTACTAATATGTTATGTAAGTGATACAAAACTCACATCAACACACCCTTGGCTTCCTTAAAGTTGGAAATGTGGACGAAGAGATCTCTATGAACACAATTATGAATGATTCATAAACCCTGATTGTCTTTGATTTGCCAATCAACTAGTGTTGTAGCATCATTGGGTTTTACAATTGTGTTAGGATAAACCACGGACAGAAATAAAAACTACATGCAAATATAACCAATAACAGAAAATAATAGAACACACAGAAATGAACACAAGGCACCAAGATTTAACGTGGTTCACCCAATCCCTGGGCTACGTCCACCAAATAGCAAGTCCGATCTTATTACAATCCAGTGATTACAACCTGATTACAATCCGTAATCCCTTACAGCTCAATACCGCCGCAAGAACCAATTTCGTATCACCACATATAAAAAAAATACCCAACCCTAAGCCCTTTTTATACAAGTATTAAACCGCTTTAGGGTTATAACATGTCGGCCATATGTCGGCCATAATATGTCGGCTACCATGTCGGCTACTTCCAAAAAAAAATTTTACCCCACTATTTATGAAGTATGTACAGTACTTTCCTGATCAGTCACCACAATCTAACAAATTGTTCCATCAACATATAGATTTAAACCTTTTTCCATTCATCTGCTCCATATAATATCTTTCCATGTAGTATAATTGTGTGAAGTTAGAAGTGAAGCTTTAGGTGAACCCATGATGCAAAAAATCAAAAGAGCGCAAAAGAGAGAAAGAGAGACATAAGAATACAAGACACACCCCCCTATTCACTCAATCAAAGAACCCCCCCAAAAATGATACTTTTGGTACTTTATATGCAGTGTGATTACAATAGGCCACTTGTCAAAATGGACAAAAGTGGGCTTCTGATTTTGTTGTTTAAAACTGCCTTTTGAGGTTCAAATCTGGTACCAAGCACTGTAGCTCAGATGTACAACAATTTTGAAGAGTAATCAAATCAATACAATGCAAAAAAGGACCTAATTATGAAAGTGATATTTTTATCCACACAAGCCTATAATCTGATTGCAAATCTGGAAAGTAGATAAAAAATTATATCGTTTCAAAAAAAATGAAATCTGAAAATGTGTCTAAATGAGCCTATACGAAGCATTTGAAATTGAAAAATGCAGGGTTAGATAGGTACAGTTGCCAAAAAACACAATTTCTAACAAATCCACTAAAAAGTTCAGGAAATTCTACCCAAAATTTAAAAAAATTGCACTTGATTTGGAGTCTGGATGACCAAGATATGGCCTCCTGAAGTTGGACTGTCAAATCAAAACTACATATGAAGAGGGGTCTGAGCAGAAAACTCTGAGGTTAAATTTTACATCCAAACAGTCATCACGATAGTGTAATCTGGCCTGCAGATGACAATCAAATGGCTATCAATTTTAACATAGTGAAATGTTTGTCAGCAAAAAAAGATGCCCCTGGGTGATGTGGTAGTGATGTCAACGTATGGCTAATGACGTCAGCTGTATAGATGTTAACATCAGCAGTATGGAAAAGTTGACTTGCCAACAGTCATGGTAGGTATGGCAAGCTGATGTGGATTTTATGATGTGTCCACATGGAGGTGAATTTTCTAGATACAATAACACAGAGGTGGCAGAGAGAGCCACATGTCCTGGCCTAGATGTGTTGATGGGGTTGTGCAGTCTGATGTGGCATGTGACTGTCACAGGGGTCCATGTGTCAGCTACGAAGAAGGGGCTGCATGGCAGGTCATCATAGCACCGTATGGCAAGAACTCATCATCAACAGAGCTTCAGAGATCCCCGCAAGAGGAAACCATGAACGGTCGGTGGTGAGCAGCTGGTGCCAGCATTCAGGATGACTGAAGAACATTAATGGCCACCGACAGGAAGATGTATGTTGTTTTCATTGCCTGGAGTTTAGATTGGTGTCGAGAAAGTTTGAAACCACCGGTGGGAAGGTGGTTTAACGAATGCGGTGGGATATGAATTTAATCCCACATTCATGCAGATTGCACACAGTGTTTTTTAAAAACAACAAACTATGTAGTGTAAACAAAGAGAACTTGTGTGTGTTGTGTTGGGGCCAAAACATTATGTAGTCCGCAGTTTCCAGTGAGGTCGATCAAAATTTGTGAAATTTGCCGATGGCATATTCTAAAATTACAGTGAATATTCCCTGTGGAGGCTGAGGTTTCACCACCCAATTCCTGCAAAAAAAATTCTCTGTATGCTTGATGGCCTATAAAAAAAAATTGAAATATTCTGAAAATTGCAAAATAATGCAAAAAATTCATAGATATGAAAATCAAATGAATAGATTGAAAATGATCATACAAAATTTGCAAATCAGGTCTTCGAGTGCCAGTTTGCAAAAAAAAAATTCTCAAATTCGACTATGGCCTAGGGTAGGTAGATTTATAGTCAAATTTCATCGAATCGATGCTCCAGACGCAATAGCAAGGTCCGTTTTGGCTCTAGACACTCCCAATGACTATGATACTCTAGATCTGAGTCAAGGTCCTCAAAGAGGTGAAGCAAGAAAATGGTCTCCAATGGCTATGTGAAGAGAAATTCCGTCAGCTTTGATACCATGTAAGAATTTTTCTTAGAGAAAAATCACCCAAGATCAAGGAACTCAAACACAAGCACAAAATGGACCAAAGAATTATCAGAATAACAATATGAAATTGTATTCATGTAATTTTATGTCATGTACATATACACTAGGAGTGTCTATATATAGAGTCCTCTAAGATGCATCTAGAATGTCTCTAGAATGAGCTAGGAGATCAGCATTACAAATAAGCACACGTCCACCAGAAGTGGATTATCCTCCATTGTGCATGAATGTATGTGCATCAATGAGAGAATAAATATGACAAGGTGTATCTCATGTAGAGATGTTGTAGACACCATGTGCTTAATTAGAGTGTTAACTCCTATGTTGTAGACACCATGTGCTTAAAAGAGTTTCTAACTCCTATGTTGTCAACAAGACAACTCATAAGAGTACGCATACTCTTAGGTGTGAAACTAATAAATAATAAAATAATGCATTAACCTAAGTAAACTTAAGTAAAGTGTAAATAGTAAATACTTATTTACACCAACACCTAATTGGCTTATTGTTCCTCTATGGAGGTTGTGGGTTCGAACTCTAGTCACAGGTCTCGTTGCTGGTACACTAGGGTCTCTGCCTTCTTGGGCTCGATTAGTATTAGTTTGGATCATCTTCCCCCCTTTCAGCTTTCTTTGGATGCTCCAGCCCATCTTTTTCCACCTCAATGGGAGTTGAATGAGCATGTTAGACTTGACCAATCCCTTAGGTGGGCTCTGTTCGCGTATGGCCTTCTATACTGAACACTTCCTTGATATCCAGGATGAGATTATCCTATGCCCCTTGTACCTCACTCCTCATTGGACTCACGCTCTTTGCATCTCCTTGGGATCTTTTAGAGTGGGATCTCACTAGCTACGTATCCAAACTGACCACCAAATCAGCAGGGAGGACAAGATCTATCAGCTTTGTCACCTCGACGAGGTTGAGACTGAGTCTCACTTTATTTTTCATTGTCTCATTTACTATAAGATCTAAGGGAGATTTTACTGTTTGTTCAAAGAGTGTCAATCTCTTACCTCATTTTTCAAATATATTGACCAGCACTATCTTACAATACCTTTAGGAGACCATGCAGTTTCGCAAGCACAATATACAACTCTATCTTTGCTCGACATCAACCCCTATGGAGCTCATCACCTCTTTTTTTAGTCCTACGGTTCCTACCTGAGGATTAAAGCGACCTCTCTACACTATCTCAGTTCACACCAGATCTATGAGACCCCTTAGAGATTGCACTCGGTAGCATCCCTCTAATAGACCTCAAAGGCGACCTTCCAGAGTACCTGATTCCTCTAATGTTCGTCTTTCCATTCTGGACTACTTCTCACCTATGAAGAGTTCTTAGCTGTTTTTATTCCTTTTCTTGGTTCTTTTGTTGTTTTGCTTTCATGTTCTTTCTACGATCACTATTTGGTGCTTTCCCCAGCTAGTGTTTTCCCTTTGTATTGTTTCCAATCCCTTAAAACCTCGTTAGTCTCTTGCTAGACATTAATAAATTTATCTTATCTTATCTTATCTCACTGCGCAATGCTCCTCTGATAAGGTTAGATCAAAGAAATCACCTTCTTGGTGGTTGGGGGTTTCAGATGATCACTATATGGTTCAAAAAGTATCCACGAATGTGGATGGGTTGGATAGCTCTTCTCATATTGATCTCACTTTGGCTAAGGATTTTGTTGATGTCTTTGATGATTTGAATATTGTCCCTATGAAATTTTTGACTCAAACTATTGATGTTGACCTGTCTCTTGTTGCTAATTCTATTAATTTGATTGTTGACCCTTTGGCAGCTTTGAGTTAGAATGTTGATGTCATCCTTTTTGCTATTGACCATGTCCAGAACACTGTTGTTGGAGTTTCTCTTGCTGTGAGAGTTTTGGGGGTTAGTGGGGATTGGCAGAAGGTTGCTAGGAAGGAGGAGGAGGTTGGACATCAGTTAAAGGAAAAAAAGGAAAATCCTCCAAACCTTCATTTGATATATGGATCACATAGTGTGATCCGAAATGTTGATGACAAAAAATTCACACAATCAAATCCAGAAGCTAACTACTATATACTAATGGATTGTGGAAATCCAATAGCTCTAATGTCTTTACGTTCTTCAAAAGACTGAACCAAAATGTAAATCTTGATGGTTTGTTTGCCCTCTTGTTGGAAAATTTGGTGTGTCCCTTTAGTTTATTGGGTGGTTTTCCATTGTTGTTTTAAAGTCCTGATTGTTATATCTTTCTTTTTCATTTGTACAAAGTTTTTGATACTTTCAAAACCTATTTTTACTTAATCAAAACAACTTATAGACTGTCAATTTAATGAAATCTAACACTTGGTTGTTGATTTACAAGATAAAGTCTTTCATGATCTATTTCAACATTTACATAAAATGTATATCATGATTTAAGTTATTGTAAGATCATCACCTTTCAATAACCTTTACAAGTACAAGTGATAATCATTTGGAAATCATCACTTCCTCATGATGTACAAAGGAGGCAAGCACATATACACATTAAGTCACCACCAATACTATCATGTGGTGTTGTCATGACATCCACCATGGATCATACTAGAGAATAAGGTTTTCACCTCAAACTTATCTATCATAGAGAAGAATGTATTACAAGGGATTTCACTTGGAACTTCTTCTTCATGAATAAATACTAACCTTTTGACCTCCTTGTCAAGCTTATTTCCCATAAGGTGTTATGACTCCCTTTGAATCTGAAACATATCTTCTATCTGTGCCCCCTCTTTGTCCATAGTTGCCTCTAATGAACTGTAAATGCTCTCTGGTTTAACGAGTATCAATCTATCTAAGAATTGTATAGTCTAGACATATTTCGTTCACATGGAACTTCATCACATGAATCATAGTCCCTTTAACTACTATAATTTTTTGATTTATAGAGAAACCATCTCAGCATAGTCTACTCCTTCTGAACCAATATAACCAAGTTTCTTAGAAGCGAATTGAAACATATCATCTATTTTCCCCCTCTCTAATGGATGTGCCGAACTCCCTCATGTTATAGAAGGCTACTCATATTAGGTAGCATGCCCAATGTACCATTGTTTTTTTTTTTGCAAGAACATCATCAAAGCAAGCAACACTTATAGTACATATATATGAAAATACAATTAAGAGAAAGAATATAGCGATTAGTAATACTCAAAGCTAATGAATACTTATCTGCATATCTTTGATAGAAGTTTCTCTAAAGAAGGTCCATATAGATTAAATCAAAACTATCTCTATATAATCATTTGTCAAATAATGAGAATGAAACATTGATTATTATTCCCCCTTCAATATAAAATTCCCACTTATTTATCATCGAACAATTTTTGCATCACATTATAGCAGACAAATCAGATCCTTGTAAAGCCTCTTCCAATTTCTTGTACCGCCTATGATCAATGCCTCCATCTATGCAACACTACCTCAGCTCACTTGATATTCTGGTCTTTTGTTTTCATCAAATCATTTTATTTTTAAAATCATTCTCAATATGTTGGTGAAGCCTAGATTTAAACAGCTTCCACCAACATATATAGTAAGCGATCAAACATATATCTTCAACACTCAATATATTTATAATTTTTCTGGAGGTAGCCATTTATATCCAAAAGTCACTATCACAAGAAATCAATAATTTTCATGTTGATATTTCTCCACATGTCCCAGTTGATTCAAGTGGCTCGTAGTTGATTATTATGTGTTACGTGGATTTGTGTGCTCGATCTGTCAATTTATTTTCACTTGTGCAAACTAATAATGTTCTCCACACTGCTTATAAACTGCGACTCCAAAAACTTCTCCTTGCACCTAATTTGTTTGCGGATTTGTTTTCTCCTTAGTAGTTGATACTTCATCTTCATTGTAATTGCAAAATCTCTACAAATCACCATGACAAATTGGAGGACTAACATTATCTCCAATTTGGGACCTCTATCAACATTCCTCTACAAGTTCTAGCAATATTGATATTTGCCAGAATAGACTGCCAAAGCACAATTATCTATACACTACACAAGCTATGGAATATTCATCATAACACAGATTGCATCTTTTCACTGTTGAATGAAAATGCACTCTTCGTGTTATCATTATCCATATTAATTGCATACATTGTAGTCTTTGAATAGGTTAAAGGTATAAAGGTAAAGAGATCAGGTTTGTCAACAGATAATAATTAGTATCTCCACATAGATTTGAATAATCTACACCTCATTCTTCAAAGAGAAAGCACCCGGTGGTTGGAGAAGTGGAAGATTTAAGATCCTCAAACGAAAGTCATATTAGCGAGCATGAAGACCATGTCTGAAATTACATTTAGACTGCATCAGGGAATTTACCACCAAAGAAAACGCGTGTTAATCCTTACAACCTATTTGAGGCCTGTGTTGGTAGTGAGAGCATTGGGGATGAGATTGAAATTCAGGGATGCATATTATGCATTGGGCTTTAGCTGGAAATGTAACTAATGTTGATCTCCTGACACAAGATCAGTGACATTGAGCAAAAGCAATAAAAAACAATTGAAGATGTGGAACTTGAATTGATTCCAAGCAATGATGATTATGCTCCTGTGATACCATCCTAGAGCATAAGTCAAGAAGAGCCTGTGACAAGGTCATGGATTGCCCAATTGGGCAAGTTATGTAAGAATCCCCTCACATTTTCCTATCTAAACAAACACATTCCCAACAATTATTTTGTGAAACAGATTCCACACTCTTCTATGGTGTAGTTTCCTTGTTTACAGAGATATCTACATCAGACTTGCAGACTTTGTGTATTGTGGTTTATGCAAGTGTGGAATGTGAGTCATTTGCAACAGAAAGACAAGTATATACCAGAATTGTGATGTTTAATTACTTTTGGCAGTACTTGGAAGAATCGTATCAAAGGCATATGCATCAACTGTATGGAATATTATTTATCAAAGGCAAAATTAAAATATTTAGAGGACATAAATATATTATACTCCTGAATTGATAATTGATGTGATGAACAAATTTCTTCCAATACAAAAAATGAACTGAAATATGTTTCAGATGTTATGCAGGTGTAATTTTTTTTGTACACTATGACAACCCTGAACATACAGAAACTATGATCATCATTTGTTGTCCAATTGACACATCAGATTACCCTTGCCTCTCCAATATCTTTCTAGAAATCAAGGTGGAAAGATTTTTCTTCTTACTCACAGAAAATTGAAAAATGCGACTTCTAAAATACCCATGCCACCATACATTTATTTGTTCAGCCAATTTGCAGAGGTTAAAGATTGTTCTTATTCCAAATAAAATACAAAAGTCTGGATTTGGTCACAACAGACCCACAATTTGCCCAAACAAACCCTCAAGCAACCCTCTGCAGTTTATCAAAGGCATATGCATCAACGATATGGAATATTATTTATCAAAGGCAGAATTAAAATATTCAGACAACATAATATATTGTACTCCTGACTTGATAATTGGTGTGATAAATCTTGAACAAATTTCTGCCAATACAGAAAATGAACTGAAATATGTTTCAGATGTTATGCAGGCATAATTTTTTTTGTACACTATGACAACCCTGAACATACAGAAATGATGATCATCATTTGTTGTCCAATTGACACATCAGATTACCCATGCCTCTGCAATATCTTTCTAGCAATCAAGGTGGAAAGATTTTGCCTCTTACTCACACAAAACTAACAAATGTGGCTTCTAAAATACCCATGCCGCCATACATTTATCCATTCAGCCAATTTGCAGAGGTAAAAGACTCTTCTTATTCCAGCAAAAATACAAAAGTCTGGATTTGGTCACAACAGACCCACAATCTACCCAAACAAACCCTCAGGCAACCCTCTGTAGTTTATTTCTGCTATCCATATCTCCAAGAAGCTTTCGATCATATGTGCCCAACTGAAGATAAGAGATAGAAATCAATCTCATGCCATAAGGTACTTAAGTCGCTCAGTCCTCAATGTTTGGAAGAATGCTACTCAGTATTGCTTCAAGCAGAAGCTCGTGCCTCCATTATCACAGACCGTCAACTTACATACATGCAATCAAATTGTTACCTTTGTTAAATTTGGTACTATAGCTGTCCTTACTATTAGCAGACCCAGGAGTTGTCTACTCTGATATCATGTTGAATTCAGAGGATTGCTGCAACTTAAACAATACTACTAGTGATTTCTGTATATCTTCAAATGCAGCAATCTCACTCACATTTATATTGGGAAAAGGGTTATGAAGAGACATGTCCCTTCAAGGGACATTTCTATTCATTAATTACATAGTTAATATATATATATATAATTATTTATAGGTTTATCTTACTAAAGCTACAAAACATTAAGAATGAATTTATTAAAAATTCAAAAAAGGTTTGGAGACAAATGTGTTTTTAGAACAGTAGTACAAGGGAATTTTTTACCAAAATTTAGAACAGTAGTTCCAATCTGTATATATAGCTAGCTATGCCTCTAATTGAGAGATATTACTCTGTTAAAGTTTGTTTGAAGTACTGTTTGAGGTCTATATTGGTCATTTCTACAAATTAAAAATAATCTCTCATCTTCTTTGTGGCTATATTTTCGGCTTCAAGGCTAGAAAAGATTGATTTAGCTTCCCAGATTTAATAATCAACATTTAGGTTGAGGTCAATGATAGCGTCTTTGCCTTGTATTCATGAATTTAATAAGAATATTTAAGTAACCTTTGCACTGCGATTTTTACAACAGAAGTAATCTTCCATTCCATTTCAGTTTAATCAATTATATTGTATTTTAATGACTGAGTTCCAAAATTTAAAATACTTGTAAATGAACTTGAATCAACAGTTGCAAACAAACATTGGCATCCATGTAAGCTAGAAATGACGTTTCTCTTTAAGCTATGAATAAATTTTTGAGCCACTTCATGAAACCTCGGTCATTATATTCAGACCAGTATATTCCTCAAGTTCTTTGGTCTAAAAATGCAAAACCATTCAATTTTACTAATATAGATGAAAGATCCATTGACCACAACATCTACTAAAAGCTTTTTCTTTGATAGAAATCTGATGTCTCACATGGCAAAAGGGTTAGACTGGAAGCTCGTAAAAAGGGTGGAATCTAGCTTTTACACATACCAATTGTATATGCTTGAGAGATTTTGAAGTGTGGGGCTTGCTACTGCTTAAGTCTACCCTTCTTTCAGCACTAAAAGTTCAATGCTAACTTACCCATGTGGCATGTTAATTAATGGTGGACATAGTTAATTTCATTTCATTTCATGCAAAATTCTCAGGCTGAAATTTTTTTTCATTTGATAAACTATTTCATAACCATCATATAGAGATTTTGTCGACAAGCCAAATTTAAAAAAATACAGTACACCTTTTAAATTACATCTATATACACTTCGTACATAAACTATAATTAATAATGAACCTTTTTTCAGCTATAGTTCCCCAAATGTTTCTTGCATTGTTCTTCCTGCAGTCTATAAAATAGGCAGGGAGATAGACAGTGGATTCAATTTTTCTTATCTTTATAATACCATTTTTGTGTGCTTGTAACTGATAAGGTTTGCAAGGGAGTTTCATTGATCTACATCAATTACCAGAATACAGAAACATTATGTCAGTATTAGAGTAGTGTTGAGTATTCAGAATATAAAGAAATAAAGGTCATCTTTTTAGACTCTATAAATGCACAATGGGTGCAGAACTAAACACAATGTGAACCCAGATTGGCCGAAATCAAAGCCTCAAAACTCAGAAACAATGCAATCCATAATGGGCTTGAGATTTTTTAATTGACGAGTAAGGATAACCTAGTTGGAGGTCTTACAAAGATGCAGGACACTGAAAACCAATAATTAATTCGTCAAGAGTTCTAAGTACCTAAAACCAAACATTCTATGCAACCTAGAGAGTGCTCTGCAATTTAATTTTTGGACTAACTTAAAATCTGTCTTGAAAGCAATTATCAAGTGGTTGTTGCATTGATCCTCCAGATGATTTGGGCATTTTATTATGAGGCTCCTGTAAGTCTTACCAAGTTTAAAATTTGGGAAAATAATTCGGGGTTGCCGCTAAAATTTATGATTCGCACACTTGAGATATTTGCTGCCAAATTTTTGACTTATAAACTTGTGGGGTTAAAGAAGCCTGGTTGTATTCGTCTTCCATAAAATTTAGCAGAAAAGGATTTCTTAAAAAAGAGATGAATTAAGAAGATTAATCATGATCCAAAAACAATTTCTATTACTAACCTTATGTATGCAAACAAAGGAGAACAAAGGGGAAAAAAAGCAATACTTCATCTAACCTAAGAGCAGTTCAGAATCACCAAGAAACACCCACATGCCAAATGCCAAATGACACCCATCCTGCATATATGCCATGAAAAAATTATATAGATTCACAAAATAACTGACTAGAAAATTATCTACCAAAATATTAGCAAAACCCATAGTCTTCGTAAAGTGGGTAGTTTTAGGGTTCTACACAAGATCTCGCCTTAAGCTACAAATCTTTCAAAATGGTTAAAACCATCCTACATTCTATAGGAAGCAGCTATAAAATTTCATAGAAATTACAAAAGAAGATGAAATTTTAACACCCAGTTATAAAATTGAAAGCACTAAAATCCGAAATTTGGTTAGAAATAGTGAAATTGGAAGATACAAACCAGTAGCGAGAACTTTGATCAATGCTGTTATTTTTCCCTTAAAGTCCTTCACCCACCTGAAAAATCATTGAACTCTTGTGCCAGGGGAAAATTAGCAAGAAATCTTTCTGGAAACATCGAATGTCCATTGGCTTGTGTTATTTGTGCCCTGTTTAATTGGCAATTGAGACACTGATGTTGAGAAATAAGGACATCAGCGCATTTAATAACATTAAATGATATTAACTATATTATTAAATGCTACAATAGTGACATGTCGACGATAAAATCCATAAAAAAATTTAATGTAAATATATTTTCCTCACTGCTTAAATATATCTTCTTCATTGCTTTTTTCACATAGGCCAATAGGATTTTTTTTTAAATTACATATTTTAACTTTTCAAATTTATAGAACTTTTGTAAACCTTAGTATATCTGCTAATTTTTAAAATTTATGTGCTCTCCAATAATAATATGGAATCTAATGATTCCATTAGTTACCTACCAAAGGCAGGAGCTAATAATACATCTAAAGTAGTGCAACATATTATAAGTACGAATATATAATAATATCAGCTGAAAGTGCAACTATTCAATAGATGGAGCAGGTTGAACTATTCTTTCTTATTTAGATATTAGTATCCGAGAAAGTACTTGAATATAATGAAGGAACATCAGCACTCATTGTGTTCGTAGATTGAATTTTTTTTTTTATAAAATAGAGGACTTCAGATTGGCTCTAATATAGCACAATTGATTCATTACAACTTCCAAAGATGCACCATGAGATAAGCAATCAGTTAAAGGCTTTCTTCAACCTAATAGCAGCAGACAACCCTCACATGTATGAAAATAAGGATCATAAATAGCATTCAGTTTTCAGAGCAATATATCTGTTATATTTGATTAATATACTCTAGAAATAATAATTCGTTGTCATAAGTATTGAGATCTATACCATTCTTCATCAGCCATTTTAGGGGATGAATGAACTCCGTATATTCAGATTCATTCCAACAGTCTTATTCTTACAACAGTAGTGGGAATCGAAGGGTGACTTTGGATGACCTAAGGTAGTATAACATCATCAAGATTCATATAAGATTGACAAAATACTCCTTAAGTACTTCAAAAAATATTTCCTAAATTCAAAGGATCGGACAAGGGACAATACAAAAAATCATACATGGAGGCCACAACACATGGAAGTGTGCTGAAAACCCATAATGGGTGACAAAACACAGTCAGAAATGTTGCTACGATCTACTTTACTAATCCATATTTACAAAGAAATAATGTATGCAAGTGCATAGACCCTAAAGGAGTCACCAAATTCCTCGATTGAGACTTAGAGAGCATCAACTCTGATAGCACCCACTCTGACAGAAGCACAAAATTCTCAAATTGAGCACCAACTCAACATCTTAGAGGCACTAACCATAAGAATTTACAATTTCTTTTGCAATACTCTTTTCTTAGAAAGACTTCTCTAATTTACAGATGTATTTCATCATAAATCTTTTAGCTTGATATCTGTCAAAACATTAGACAGAATATATTCGCCACAAATTATACAGTTAAACTCTCAGTATTTATCAATACTTCAAAGAATTCTCCAATTTTACAATGCTGATTTCTTCATACAACTTGGGGGAGACTTATCCAAATAGCCTATGCATACATCAGTCTTTATATTATATTTATCTTCTCACCAGCAATCCTATACTCCATTCATGGACCTCTCCACTTCTTATCGATGATACATACTCGTACCCTTTCCATGAGCCTTTAGAACTTCTTAAAAAGAGTTTTTATTGGTTGAACAAATGTGCAGTAGTTTCAACTAGTTTATAAAACAAACCAACCTTCGAACAACTTGATTTCATTATGCAAATTGTAAACTTTGAAGAAGAATACTTCTGTCTACCAAAAATGGATTTAAGCATAATATATATACACACACATGTATGTATGTTTTTATGCACAACTTGAAGTTACATGAAGAGCAGGTCATGTGACTATCCCAGACAACATTCTAAATGTACATATGAAGACCAAGTTTGATCTCTCATAGCAAGTTCTGTATGCTCGATATGTGCAGAAAAAGAAACACAGGGGATATGCAGAATTACCAGTGAACAATAAACTTGCGATCAAAAATATTGACACACTACTGTGAGATTTCCTGTGATTGGTATTATTTTTTTACATTCATAACTTCTGCATATTTCCTGAATATTAACAACATATATGATCAGTCTATCATGTTTCTTCTTTTTGCATCTCCTACTGTAACGCATCTAGAGTACAGTTTCTCTTTATGACATCAGTTACAAATTTACCTAACCAATTGTTAGCTAGAAATTGTGATGTAAGCAGGGGCATTAACAAATGTCTACACAGATTGAATGAAAGGGGGGCCTGGATCAAGTGCATGAACCATGTCAATGATGATTGACTATCAATGTGATTGTAGGCCCAATGGAAGTCTATCTTTAGGAAGATGGCAGGCTCTTGAGAGTGGCAAGTCCACTCCGTGCCTTCTTGAACTACAATAATATCATCTAGGATGAACTTAAACTCACTAAATCCTATTTATTTAGGATGAACGAGCTAAGGGAGGAAAAGCTAGAGCTTGAGAGTTGGAGCTTTGTCAATGATTTGGAATGAAAAACTTCAAGACAGACCTTGTAGAGGTTCCTACCAGAATGTCCCAGAGGACTTGTAAAATCCCAAAGGAAACTCATCCAATCAAGGGGCTTTCTAATTGGCCTTGAAAATAAAACTTCCTTCAAATCCTTAAGAAGTTGATGACACAAAATAACTAGGAATTAGTGACCTAGCAAGGGACCATTTGTAGAGATTTCTGCCAATGATCTGCTCAGTGTATAATCTCGAACTGCAAAGACCTACTCAAAATGATGGATAAAGGCTTTAATATTTGGCAGTTCAGGCAGAAAGTAAGGAATGTTGTTCTTCATGAATTTGCTTGATGGATGGTAATGAATGTTGAGCATGCGAGGCTTGAAAGTTTTCCTTTGAGACATGATTACCAATTTTGAGCCAATGGAGCCTAGCCCCGATTTATAAGATTTGCAGAAATGTGGTTCAAAAGAATGAAGTGAGGTGTGGAATTTATGATGGATTACTACGAAAGTGCAAATTACTATGAGCTGTTATTATTTCTATTTGCTTTATCAAACTACAGTATTACACCTTGTTTTTCCATTATGCTTTATTAAATACAGGCATGCTTATGCATGATCATGTTTGTTCCTACATATTACCATAATTATATCAATGATAATAATTAATAAGATTTTCTTGCTCTTATATGTTGAATTGGTTAGGCATTTTCTCTTGGAAGTCTCTTAATCTGTCATCCGACAAGGGAATTCTGATTGTTACTTGCTTTGAATTGTTTGATTCTGATATAAATCATCTCCCTAATGACTCTCTTTTGGTTCTGTGTATGGCCAAACAGAAAAGTTTTTTATCATCTCAGTTGCATGTTGTCTGGTAAATAGAATGGTAGATAGTCTAGTTAAACATGTACTGTTCAAAATTCAAAGTGCTATATGTTACCTCTTAATATTAGAAAACCACTTGAATTGGGTTATATGATGCACATCATTTTTGCAGGATCAGCATGGGTTATGTCGACTCATATTTTTTTGAGTTCTGTATATGGGGGTGGGATAATCTACCTAGAACAGTTCTCATGTACTACACAAACTTTATTTTATCCCAAGAAAGGTACTTTCACACAGTCATCTGCAATGCTCAGGAATTTTGGAATACCATAGTGAACCATGACTTGCACTAAATAGCATGGGATACACCCACTAAACAACACCTGAAGCTGCTCTCCTCAAAGGATTTAAATGATGTGGTTAAAAGTGGTGCTCCATTTGCTAGGAAATTCCCCAAAGATGATCCTATTTTGGATAAAGTAGACAAAGAGCTTTTAGGACATGCTAAGGGTCAATTCAAACCTGGTGGGTAGTGTGTAGGGAGCAGAGCAGGTGGTAAATGTTGAAGATGTAGCTTTGTTACCCGGTCATCAAACGTTTCAATTTTGAACTTGTTGATCCCCTGGTTATGTGTGAAATACATCCCATTTTGATCATTGAAAAGGTTATTTTATCTCTGAGTTTTTGTGAGTTTCAGAATCTTCATATCTCCGGCTCGTTCCCAGCTCCGGCCAACACTTGAAATTTTCAAAATCTGACTTCTGAGCCCCAAGTTATCGTAGGTTAATGGAGAGACCCAAATTACGCATTTTCAAGTCTATCATTAACCATTAACCTCTCAAACAGGTTAATGATAACTTTCAAATTGCGCATTTTGGAGTAGGTTAATTAAGCTCTCCAAAAACATGTATTCATTAACCTCTCAAAACAAGTTAACGATAACTTCTGAATTACGCATTTTGGAATAGGTTAATTAACCTCTTCAAAAATGCGTATTTCTTAACCTCTTTGAGACAATCATTAACCTCTCTGTTTAGCTGATTAAGGTTAAGCACTAGAAGTAAGATGATCCAAAAAAAAAAGAAAGCAAGTGTTGAGATGGGATGCATATTGAAGGTTAAGAAGAAACATATTGATGAATCCTTGAAATCTGTTTACCAACAAACATCCATGTTATTCTGCCTACATTATGTGATCATAAATCCTTAAAAGGATGAGAAAATCGTCATATCAATATCAATATCCCATGGCTGCCTTCACTACTATAAATACAAAATTCCAGTGCAACGATGAAATAGTTGATCACCAAACTATAGAATTTCTTTCAGAAGATAAATTATACCACGCCCGTGTGATTTTGAATGGAATAGACAACAGCATATTGCAAACCAAATTGGTAAACCTGTATTGCAACCATGGACATTTAGACACTTCACTCCAACTAAATGTCGTAGAGAAAAGTGCTTGCCTGGATTGAGATTATTTTGGGCTATGTCAAGCATGGCTATTATGAAGACATGCTTGATATCTATTATCAAATGCTAATGCAAGAGGAGAGTGTGCAGGCTGACCATTATGTTTATCCTAAGGTTCTAAAGGCTTGTGTTCAACTGATGGATCTACAATCAGGCAGAGAGATCCACGCTTCCATTATTAAAACTGGGGTATGCGTAGAGAGGGCACACTGGTGATGCATCCAATTGTGTTAGGCAAATGAAGGAAGATGGTATTGAACCAAATGTTACCACTTGGAATACTATGATCACCAGCTATGCACAGAGTGGATAGTGCGACAAGGCACTGGGTTTCTTTCGTCAAATGCAACAAAAGACTGAAATATTACCCAATGTGATTTCATGGACCGCCATGATTGCTGGATATTCTCATAATGGACTTCATGTGCCCTTATAGCAATGTATAGTGCTTGCGGCAACATAGCAGGTGCTTGATGGGTGTTTGACAGAATAGCTGAAACAAAGAAGCACTTGGTCTTGTGGAATGCCATGGTCGCAGGTTATTCCCAAAGTAGAGACAGCAACTAAGCATTGAAACTCTTTCGAGATATGCAAATATGTTGTGGGAGGCTGGATTCAGTCACCATAGCAAGCGTTCTGCCTGCTTGTGCTCGATTGGCAACCTTGAAACAAGGAAAGGAAATTCATGCCTATGCAATTAGAAATGCTTTCGTAGACATGTATGCCAAATGCGGAATTATAAGGTATGCACGTCTAAAGTTTGACAAAATATCTGAAAAAGATGTGGTGTCTTGGACCGCTATGATTTCAGGCTATGCACAGAATGGATATGAAGTGGAAGCAATTGTACTTTTCTGTGCAATGTTGGAAGCTTGTACAAAACCTAATACATTTACCACTGGTAGTGTGCATAGTGTGATTGCAAGCCGCAGTGATGTTGAACAGGGACAGATTGCTCATGACTACATTATTAAGACTGGGCTTCAACAGGATGTGTGTGTGGGAAATGCCTTATGTACCATGTTTGTGAAATGCAGGGATATAGTGTCTGTATGCCAAATGTTTAATAAAATGCATGAACATAACGTTATCTCCTGGACTGCAATTTGTAGAGGGTATGTGAAAAGTGGTGATATCGAGCAAGCATTCAATATCTTTCGACTGATGTGGCTATTAGGGATAAAGCTGAACCAATTCACTTAGACTTCTATCCTTAGTGTATGTGGCTGCTTCTTAGCAAGGGAAGTGGGCAAGCAAATTCATGCTTGCATTATTAAAACAGGGTTTGAACAGATTGTTCCTGTGGACAATGCGATGGTTGACATGTATACCAAGTCTGCGACCATAGTAGATGCACGGAAGTTGTTTGATGGAATGTCTGTAAGGAATTTGGTTTCATGTAATGCAATAATTGCAAGCTACTCCCAGGACGAAGATTTTCTTAAGGAAACCCTCGAGCTCTTATGAAAAATGCAGCAAGCAGGCTTGAAACCTGACCTGTTCATGTTTATCAATGTTCTCAGTTCATGTGCTACTTGTGTTTCACTGTAACAGGGTAAGCAGATGCATTTGAGCACAATTAAAGCAAGGCACACATAGAATGGGAACTCAGAATCTTTCTCAACAAGGCAAAGAAGGGGCATGGTTCTTCCATTTTAACCATTTAGCATGTACTTCAAACATGTTAACTACTATGTGGACATGCCACCGGAAATGAAACAACAAGGCATAACAGAGGACTGGCTACAGCTTTTGTGAGATGTGAGTGGAGCTTTTTAGACCTGGCATTCTTATTGCTTTAGTGGGAGTTAGTGGAGCTGGTAAGACCACATTCATGGATGTATTAGCTGAACGGAAAACAGGTGGATGTCAAAGGGCTAATCACACTGGAATGTCTGGTGCTCTTGAAATATAAAGAGATGAGGAATGTATTTTTCAAAGATAGCTGAATCTTACAACATTTCAAATAAGACTATGTAGCAGTTTGATAGAGTTGCCAAATATTGGGCATGCCAGTTGTCTGAAGAAGATCATTTTTAACCACTATCGAATCTTGAAGGATGTGCCAGCTATTAGAAGTTTGAATGGATTGGTAAGGATCTGGATTGCGTATTGTCCAGAGCTGGGGAGTAAAAAAGTTATTGAGCAATTGAAGAGATTGAAGAGAATCTTCATTAACGAATGCCCAAAGCTGGAGGGTGAGATTTGTTTTGAAGAGTTGAAGAAGTTGAGGAGTCTCTTTATTGGGAATTGTCCAAGGCCATAGAGTATACAAGGCATTGAGTTTTTAACAAGCCTGGAGAGCTTTGTCATTACCAGATGTCCCCAATTGCAGCAGGTACCAGGTTTTGAAAGACTGGAAGGACTGAAGGAGATGATTATTACAAATACTCTTATAGCAAGTTGTGTTGAAAGGTTACAAAGATTGCCGCGAGAGCTACACATTTCAAGGCTTTCCGAAATAGATCAATTGTGTCCAAGTAGATAGCGTTAGTAGCTAGAAGATCAATGATTGTATATGTATACATTCTTAAGAATTCTAGCTAAAAGTTTTGCTTTTGAAAATCTTCCTTGTATAGGTTAATTTTCTTGAGGTTAATTAACCTCCCCAAAATCACGTATTTTGGAGGTGGTTATTAACCACGAAGAGGTAGTTATTAACCTCTATGTCTATATAATGACTCGTGTTTGCTTTGTAAAGGGACTTTTTTGGCTTTAGAATAAGGGAACACTATGCTGAAATTTTGATCAAGAGATAAATTTTTTGGAAAGTATGTACAATTTTTGTCTCTGAAATTGAAAAATCTCTATTGTCTTCATGGTGCAAGGAAATGAAATGAGATGTGCTTTTGATTTCTTGTTCTAAAATCAAAATTGTTGCAGTTGTAATAGGCATTCTCACGGTATTGTGTGAGTGTTTGTGAATAATGAATGTGCATGGTAATACTAGTTACTTTCAAGCGTAGTTCTTGATCACCTTTGTTATCATTCTTGTTTACCCAAGAAAGTTGTGAGTTCGTGTGGTGCATTCGTTCTGAATGGCTCTCTCTCAATCTTTGAAGTTTTAGATTATTTATTTGAAAACCTTTAAAAATTATATCATACGAGGGAGCTGCCCCTCTAAACGCAGAGGAAGGCCGGATATCAAGGGCCTATCCAACTATTGGAGACATCGATTTGCCACACACTCCATTGGGAAAATTCTACAGTGACAAATCTATTTACCAACAAGCTTCAAAGTATGTCTTCCACATTGTTTTGTTGATGTTGTTCCAGCTTATCATCTATTTATATCTGCTGCTCATCATGACTCAACAACCCATTTGGAGGAGAGCTTCTTCATTCCTGTAATGATTGACATCATTTTTATCAGTGTTCTTGCTATGCCACAGAGATTCTTCCAAGTTCATGTTACTGTTCATTTTCTTAAGACTCATATTCACTGGAAATGTTTTACAACATCCTCCAGTTTTCTTGTTCTGTTCAGCTGAGTCATCTGGTGGACTCCTGTCATGGTCAAGCTGTTCGTCTATACTAAAAGATGTCTTGCCACCGTTGAGAAAGATTGGTCTTGCATTATGATTATGTTTCGGTTTGTATACCAACAATATATATTCACCATTATTACTTTAAAATGTTGGATGTGTATGGCAGAATCTTTTCAAAGTTGAATGTATTCAACATGTTGATGTTGGTAGCTGTGTTGATATCATTTGATGATTTGACACCTCTATTATTATTTGGCATCAATGACATGGCACTATTATGTTTCTTGTGGCATTCTGGACATATCTTGTGTTACTCCCTTTGCATTATAATTATATTGGCAGTCTAAGTTTGAAGCTCAACTGTTTCCTTTGTGCATAATCGGTTCTTGCTTAATTGGCACCAATTCAATGTTTCCGTTGTTGCCAAGTCACTGTGAATGCTTCATCACTGTCGGTTGATTTTGTGCCATCTTTCATGTGCTCTTGCTGCTTCCTCGACTCCACATGTCCAACCTTTGTATCACTGGAAAATTATAAAGTTATTGGTGTCTCAGTTGTTTCTTCCTCTTTTATCTTGCTCGTTGGTTTTCATATAAAAGACAACAAGACTCTTTCTGGAGGTGATCGCTCATTTTCATGTTTGTCGTGTATATCTTGTAACATTCCATGGCATTGGTGATCGAATTGGTGTAATTGTACTGATTCTATGTATGGAGCAGTGGGTAGTATTGTTCGACTTCGCATGACTTGTGAGATTACTTTGCAAAGAGTTGGCATAGGTCTTGCAACCCTGCATATTTGGCAATGTGAGAATATTGCATGTACAACTATGTGTAAGGATGGGCATTATTTTCTCAGATAGATGAGATTGGTTTACAGTTGTGACCTCTGTGTTGGACAAGTAAGACTTTAAAGGCGATTGAAACTGTAATTGATTAGCATGCATTCAATCTGTGTATAGAGCTAAATGCTTATTTTGTGTATCACTTCTACTGTGAGAAGTTTGTATGATATTGGAGATTGCGTCATTTCTGAAGTTAAAGGAGGCAATCTTATTGATTGACTGTTAAGAATTTCAATCATAAGCAAAATATTTTTGTACTATTGTTAAGAACATAGAATAAAGGATCTATTTTTGGGTATGGCTGGGTTTTTTTCCTCGAGTACGAGGGTTTTCCCAGGAGAAAGAATGGTATCATCTGTTGAATGTTAATATGCCTTTCCAAGTTTCTATATATTTTTTATATTATTTTGGTTCAAAGCTTAACATGGTAGCAGAGTGAGGTTCAGAAAAGACCTTAACCAGAATAGGGCAATTGTATTCCAGAGGAATCGTGGGATTAAAGGATGAATCCTACCTATTAATTCTAGTTGTTTGGAGTCAAATGGAATCAGATTGTTGTGCATCAATGATGATGTTAGGAAGCTGCAGGTGCTATCTGTATACTTGAAATGGTTGTTCCTATTTGGATTTGTTGTATCTTGTCCTTTATATCATTCTTCGATGGCATTGAAGAATGGTAATCTCTAGCTCTCTGATCCTTTCATAACTACTGAATGTGTCTTCTTGCTTTGCCTGTTCGACTTTCCCTAAGCTTCAATTGAAGGTATCTTGGAGAAGAACACTCAATGGTGAATCCAGCTGGCACAAGTGTGATCAATAGCTTTTGTGTCTTCCAGTTATGTGATGATTTATGTCATTGTTAAAGAATATTAAATCATAGAAACAGTCATAGTGTTGTTTTCTGCAGATTATTGCTTTGGTAGGTTTTAGTTGAGGGAGCATACTGAATCCCACAGTGTGATCAATCAATATTTTCAATTTACTGTATCCAGCATGCTGTAAAGGAGAGGTTGGTCTTTCATTGTCCCTATTTGCACAAATTTATTCTGTAGCTGGTCATGAAGATATTTTACAGGTGACAAATGCTTCTGTTTCCGAGATTGTCAAACCAATCTAAAGCAAAATCTGAAAAACCCATTTGTTTAGGTTTGCTTTTGTGTGGATCAGTTATTTAAGAATGCAAAGGATGGTCAATTCAACATTTATAATAGGCAGAAACAATGAGCCTGTCCCATCAGAAATGCCAGTCATTATGATTTGTCAGCTGTCTATAAGAAGTCCAGTTCAATTTCCAAATGTCTGCTGTAATGATGTGGGAGATAATGAATGAGATAGATAAAAAAATTCCGGTAGTAGAAAGAAAACATTAATTTGAAGGCATCTCCAATGGCTAGATTGTAGCATGTATTGAAATTGGAAAACAATTGTATGTTGAATCAAATTATGGTGTTTCTTTAAAAAGGCAAGAGAGCAGTTGCACTGCTTGGATGTTGGAGCAGCTGGGCAGTATAAAAAAAATTTACTATGACTGGAATGTTAGTGAAGATGTTGAAGTTAGGCTGACTGTTGTCATTGCCTTGGACTTGAGCTCCATGGAAGGAAAGATATGAAGATCGAAACTGGAAAAGGCATTACTAAATTGATCAAAAATTAAGAGAAGTATTTCAAAGTATGTACCTTAATTAATGATCACATATATTTCATGCAATAGTATTGAGAATAGTGAATCACGTAAATTAAAATGTATGTTTGATGTTGTGTTGCAGTATCGATTTATGTTTGATGTTGTCTTGCAGTATCGAATCAAGGAGCATAATGATGTAAAGTAGTTTGCTTTGTTTGGAATGGCTCTATTTCAGCCCAGCTTGCTCAGGTCATGGTGGTAGATTTGGCAAATAGAAATGTAACTTAAATCTGAAGATCTGAAAGGATGAGTCAGCCACAAGACTAGCTCATTTGGTGTATCATCATCAAAGAGATAAGTTGAACCAAGGAGCTTGAGAAGGAGGAAAAGCTTGGTTGTAGCTTAGTTGTAGGACTGATTTGTGTTATAGAAGGTTGTAGATTTAACCGAGTCTATCTTGGTCGAGTACTTAAGGTGTTTTTTGAAATCTAACTGCTGTGTTTGGGTTGCACAAGTTTCTGGTGCAGATTTGTTTTAGATTATTAGTTCAGAGACTGAAGTATCTCATTTCAGTGATTTCAAAGTTCATTTTTCTGTGATGTCTTCATTTTCATCATGGTTGGAGACTGAAGAATGGAGACTTAGACTGTCTTATAACCAGTTTCTTGTAAGAGGAGGAGATGACACTAAAAGGTTGTTCATTTCTAGAGAACTTAGTGATCTCCAAGGCAGGAGGGGTCAAGGACAAGTTCTGTGTAGAAGAGAAGATGTCAGTTAAGAGGGCTGCAGTGCCTTAGTGCTATAATCCATGGTAAAACTCTTCAACCGTAAAGAACATAATTGGGAAGTCAATTTGGATTTGACATTTATCAGCTTCTCAAACTTTCAGTATAGTGTAATATGGGATATGGTCAAGGAGGACAGTCCTAGACTTTAGCATATACAAAGTTTTGCAGTTGTCTGTGCATTCATTCCTCTAAGGTTAGCATTGCAGGCTACTTTGAGCTAGCAGGTCTGAAGGTTGTTGCAAGCAAAGATTCAGAGCGAGCTTGAGCTGCAGAGTAAGTGTGTCAAATCCTTTGCAGAAGATCGCCAAGCTCATATTGTGACTGCTAAAGCTCTTTTGATTGATCAATATCAGATTCAACTCTTTTTTCAGTGATAATCAAAGCGGTGACAATGCCCCCTTGCTCAGCGGGTTTCCATTAAGAGGGAGTTTGATTTTTACAAGCATCTTTGGATCAAAAGGTCTAAGATTCATCTTAGATCGAGAGGTAGTTTCGACTTTGAGGAAGTCTTAGCATTCAGATGAACTTTATGTGCTTATTGCATTCTTCTCTAGGAGAAGATTGAAGTGAAAGCCCTCATTTCACCCTCTCAAGTAGGCATGGTGAATCCACCCTCTATGAGTTGGCCTGGTGGAAATGTATTCTTCTCTAGGAGAAGATTCCCTTGTTTCACCCTCAACGAGTAGGCGTGGTAAATTGCGAGTAGGCATGGTGGAAATGCATTCTTCTCTGGGAGAAGATTGAGGTGAAAGCCCTCATTCCGCGCTTTGTGAGTAGGCATGGTGGTAATGCATTCTCCTCTGGCAGACATCTAAGGTGTAAACCCTTGTTCCAACTCTATGAGTAGGCATGGTAGAAGTCATGCGTGTGACTCTATGATATATCCTTTTATTCTAATTCACCCTCTAGGAGTAGCTACGGTAAATATTGCTATGATTGTTATGATGAGATAACAATTGCTTATTGATATGATGAGATAACAATTGCTTATTGATATGATGAGATATTGTTGACAATATTTTCTGTTACAGCTTCTTGCTTTTGCCATGAGATGGTCTGTAGAAGACCTATTTTTTGCTAAGAGGGAATATTGAAGATGTAGCTTCAAAATATTTCTTCCACATTGTTTTGTTGTTGTTCTAGCTTATCATCTATTTATATCTGCTGCTCATCATGACTTGACAACCCATTTGCAGGAGAGCTTCTTCATTCCTGTAATGACTGACATCAATTTTATCAGTGTTCTTGCTATGCTACAGAGACTCTTCCAAGTTCACTGTTCATTTTCTTAAGACTCGTATTCGCTGGAAATGTGTTACGACATCCTCCAGTTTTCTTGTTCTGCTCAGCTGAATCATCATGTGGACTCCTGTCATGGTCAAGCTGTTTAATTATACTAAAAGATGTCTTGGCACCGTTGAGAAAGATTGGTCTGGCATCATGATTATGTTTCTGTTTGTATACCGACAGTTCATATTCACCGTCATTACTCGAATATGTTGGATGTGTATGTCAGAATATTTTCAAGGTTGAATGTATTCAACACGTTAATGTTGGTAGCTGCATTGTTCTCTTTTGATGATTTGACACCTCTATTATCATCTAGCATTAACAATATGGCACTATCATGTTTCTTGTGGCATTCTAATCTTCTGTTACTCCCTGCTGCATTATGACTATATTGGCAATTTAAGTTTGAAGCTCAACTGTTTCCTTTGTGCATCTTTGCTTCTGGCTTAATTGGCACCAATTCAATGTTTCCATTGTTGCCAAGTCACTGTGAATGCTTCATCATTGTTGGTTGATTTTCTACCATCTTTCATGTGCCATTGCCGCTTCCTTGACTCCACACGTCCAACCTTTCTATCACTGGCAAACTGATAAAGTTATTGGTGTCTCAGTTATTTCTTCCTCAATTATCTTGCTCGTCGATTTTCATATAAAAGACAATGAGACTCTTTCTGGAGGTGATTGTTCATTTTCATGGTTATCGTGTATATCTTGTAATGTTCCATGGAATTGGTGATTGAATCAGCATCAATCATTGTAACATGAGGACACGTCCCCCACTTTTCGCCCCACGCACCAAGAATTTGGACGCACCGGAGACTTGGGGACTCTGTTCCCCGGTCCCCAATGATGCCACTAGATTCCACCACCTCCGCCAAGGATGGAGGGATGTCCCTGTGTTAGCTATTTCCTGATTTGACTACTTATGTTCAATGTTTGATGTTCCAATTCAATGCAATGTTCAAATATTTACTCTTTTACATCTTTATATCTTATATTGCAACAAATCTTTTCATAACTTACATTTTAAGTACCATATGTATAATATATACGACCCCCCTAGTCCCCTGTCGTTGTCCACAATTAGGGCTCCTTTGTCCCCTTGTCCCGAAAACTTCTCCCCCCATTCCCCCATCCCCCTACCCCCAAGGTGGTGTAACTATGGCATCAATGTGTTGATTCTATGTATGGTGCAGTGGCTAGTATTGTTCACATGACTTGTGAGATTACCGTGCAGAGAGTCAACATAGGTCTTGCAACTCTGCATATTTGGCAGTTTGAGAATATTGCATGTGCAACTATGTGTAAGGATGGGTGTTGATATATTAGGGATGTTATTTTCTCACATAGATGAGATTGGTTTACAATTAGTGACCTTTGTGTTGTACAAGTAAGAGTTTGGAGTTGATTGAAACTGTAATTGATTAACATGCATTCAATCTGTGTATAGAGCTAAATGCTTATTTTGTGTATCACTTCTACTGTGAGAAGATTGTATGATATTGGAGATTGTGTCACTTCTGAAGTAAAAGGAGGCAGTCTTATTGATTGATGTTGAGAATTTCAATCATAAGCAGAATACTTTTGTATTGTTTTTAAGAACATACAATAAAGGATCCATATTTGGGTGTGGCTGGGTTTTTCACTCAAGTAGGAGGGTTTTCCCAGGATCAAGAATTGTGTCATCTGTTCATATGCCTTTCCAAGTTTCTGTATTTTGTTTATATTATTCTGGTTCAAAGCTTAGCAGTAAAGATCCTTGCACAGTCAAAGGTGAACCACTGGTCCTTAGACCTGGGCCAGGTGCTAAAAGATTAGGACTGGTGACCAAGTTTAAAAACTTAGTCCAAAATTTGACACTATCTGATCAAGAAGCATTTAATGCATTTTTTCCCATAAAAATGTATAAGAGATGAATGGTTTGAAGGAGAGCACAGAATGAGGGCACACTACAATCATTCAAGAATTTCAACATATACAAGCTATTGAATGGAAGATTTGTGGATTAGAAGAAGACAGGCTCTCACTTCAACAAAACTATTTTTTTGTTCTATCTTTTCAAGTTGCTCTATTTGTAAAAGTGAAAATATACCATATTACGACTAAAATTAACTTTCAGGCTCTATCATTGTCAAAATTAGGTAAATCCTAACTGATTCGTGGATTGGAAGAAGACAAGCTCTCACTTCAACAAAACTAATAATTTGTTTTGTCTTTCCAAGATTTACATTTCAAGTTGCCGAACTTATTGTTTGTAATTATAGATAACTTTTGTGCTCCATCATTTGTGAAAGTTAGGTGAATTTTAACTCAACTTGAATAGGTAGTTACTCTAAGTTTTTGATTTAAGCTCACTCGGTTGAATCATAGATTTAAGGACTATATGTGTAGCCAAAGAGAGGTATCTACATGTCCGAAGATTGATATAATGCTAAAAAAAATCAAACATAACATTTCAATCCCTTTTTCCTTTGAAATAGAGACACCCAAACACTGGAAATGTGTAGAAGCAAGCTAGAATGAAGGCATTGACACAAAGCACGGAACATAACTACCTGTCTCTCACCAACAGAAAAACAAAACCCATTTCATCTTACACCGGGACCCTGCAATCAAAGAGAAACCTCACGCAAGTCCACCAACAATATTTTTAGTACAACTTGAACTAAAATAAAATCAATGCATTAAATTACAGATACGTATAATAATCACATTCAGAAGCATTGGCATCAATGTTCACAAACAACACATAAACATAGATTCACATAACAAAATTCAAATCTTCAACCCTGGTCCAAATTACATCGGGGCCAGGGGTCACACAAGGGAATTAACAAGGTGTTTAGGGGATACGACAGTTGTCTACTCACTACATCAGACAAAAGACCACACTGACTATATGTTCTAGGAAACAAAAGATGACCGACATCAGACTAGTACAAGTGAAATTAAGGAGAATGGGCCTTGTGTTTGAAGACTTTAACAAATTTTTCCAAATTTCTTTGAAATCGAAACCTGTTGCAGCGTTTTTAATCATAAATGCCATACCACTTTAGCTCGCTGTCAGTTTCATAGTCACTATCACTGAGACCCTCATTCTTATATTGATACAACATGTGACCATCATATTTATATTGATACAGCACTCCAAGAACATATTCACCCTTGGTACCTTTTCTTAGCACATCTTTGACCGTCTCAATTCCTTTTTTAGTAATGAAATTCCCATGAATAAAAAGCCGACTGAAATCAGGCTTGTCTGCAACAGCCTCAGCAGCAGCCTTAGCCCCATCTGCAACAGCCTCAGCAGCAGCCTTAGCCCCAATTCTAGAGATAGCAATAGTACTCAAATCAAGCACTCTAAGCTGCTCATGACCTTTCGAAATTGCTTTGCATATCATGACTGTTCCATCGTCCTGGAGTTTGTTTTGTGCTGCAACAAACTTTGTCAAAAAGCTTTTTTCAGCAAGGCATGCAGCCAAAGCTGGAGCGGCTTTTGGAGTGATACCGTTTCCAGCAATCGTAAGAACTCTTAGAGATGGAGCAGCATCCTTGAGGCTGTCCGCAATGGCAATTGTGCCTTCATCCTCAAGATCCATATAGTTTAAATGAACTTTTGTGAGACCTAGGTGTCCACGGATGACTTGGCTCAGAGAAACACCACCGGCTGTCCCAAACATGTTATCTGATAAATTGAGTGTTTTCAACCTGCCGCCTTGGCTCAAAGCTCCTACTAAAGCTTTAACACCTTGGATACCTATACAACTCCCTGAGAATTCAAAATCCTCCAGAGCAATGCATTTCTTTACAAGCACTGAAAGGGCCTCTGCCGCATCATCTTCTGAGTAGTTGTGACAAAAACGCAAACCCTTAATCCTTTCAATAGATGGAAGAAGCTCACAAATGAATCTAGCAGCTTCTTCGGAAATGTGGGTATCTATGAATTTCAGATTTTCGAGCGTCTTCTGAGATTTCAAGAGCGGTCCAAAAGCTTTAACTCCCTTCTCTCTCATATCATACAGATCAAAAGTCAAGGATCTCAACATGCACCTTTCTAAAGCAGATGACAATATTGCAATGACCTCAAGTGCTTCAGACTCGGAGCTTCCGTCCAGAAAATCTAAAAGTTCCACCTCTGTTAAAGTTTTCTGAATACCCATCAAGACTCTGTTTGCGACATGGGCTGCCTCTGTTCCAAAACTTACGTTATTAAGGCATAACTTGGTACAAGATTTCCCGGGTTCTTCCAATGGCCTGAAGAAGTCAATAGCTGAATGTTCGTCAAGAAATCTTCGTTCCCCAAATGACATCTCAAAAATAGTTTCTTTCACTTCAACTAATTCAGATAATGATTCCATGTTCTGCAACAAAACAACCCCAAATAGGATTTTAAAAATAAACAGATTTGGATACAAACATATTACAATTAAATTTATAAAATATTAGAAGTTGCAGGCTAACGACGATGAAATACAGCTGCAGGGTTTATCTTGCAGTCCACATACCTGGGGTTTACAAAATTGAAACAGTATGAATTGGAAATGTTCCAAGAAGCAATCTGCGGCAGTTTGGCTTGCTCGAAAAGTTACACTATTTCCATTAGAAGAATGGAATGTGTAAACAACAAAAGAGGGTTCCGAAATTTAAAATAAAGAATCACAAAATTCCCAAAAATAGCTACTGTCAGAACAGCTGTTACAAACTACAGAGCGGGGAATTCTAAACCTTCATAATGATGCCAAAATTTCCCTATCTTGGTCATGAACGCTTTATCCAATTTTTTTTCGCTATATTCGCTCCCTAAATTCGAATTAGAAAGATCGACCTGTCCAACCGACTCAACAAGTGATATGAAACCGAAGCGCCCTCAGAATATATAGAGCCTTACGCCCCTTTCCAGAATATTTTTAAAAATTTATTGTAGCCGTTCCAAAGTCGGCCGATATCCTCCATAATTACAGCTGAATGCAGTAAAATTTAGAAACAGAATTAAGAACATCAATTATATCTCATTTAATAAAAATATTCAATTATATTGCATTAAAAAGTTTGTTTTGAAAATCTAATTATTATTTTAAACTAAAATGTTTGTTTTGAAAATACCATTATTATTTTTAGTTAAAATAATTATTTTTTAAATAGAAAGAAAATTATGATAGCAAATAGTATTAAAGTTTTTTCACAAAATAATAGAAACATAAAATACTTTTTGGGTTGTGATATGATGAATATTTTAAATCTTTTTTTAGAAATATGTATATGCTAGTCTATATATGTAGACACATATTCATTTAAGATATCTATGTATACATTATCTATGAACTATATATAAGATTTTATGTGTACATGTGCACTATAAATATCTATATATACATTTGTGCACATATGTCTATATGTCTAGATATATGGTTGGGAGTTAATTTTCATTGACAAGTCAAAGAGAACCACCATTATATTAAATGATGAAAGTTGCATTCCTAGTTAGTGGAAAATTCATAGAAGGTCGTGGAACAAAGCCAAATTTAGGGAAAGTGATCACCTGAGATATGTCCTTAGAGGAGATGACCCTTCTAGTTTGAAATCATGTATATACTCCTCACTCTAGAGACCTGGTTAGGTTGTATCTTATATGCTTGAACATAGTTTGCAAAAAATCTAGACTGAGAAAGATTAGTGAGTGACAACATGAAAAGATTAAAAGCATGTGTAATATCTTGTTTGTTAAAACCAATAAGATAATTAGGTTGTCTAAGTAAGAATGCTAAAATCTTACTTATTGGCATCACCCACTTGGTTACATATGAAGTCTCCCAAATTAGAGAACAAACATAAGAAGTTGCTATTATTTTGGTAAAAATAACTATGAATGAAGAAGATGTTAAGCAATCTCTAGCATCCCCTTCTGGGGATTGACAATATAATGATGATCAAGATAATATAGTGAATGTGGATAATGAGATACCCTTGGAGAATAAGCATGGTGAAAGAGCCTTAGTGGCTAAATTATGTATTTCAGATGATTACTTCTTCAACATAACTAGATTAAAGTTGTATGGTTCATGGTAAAAGGACCATTAGAAGACCTTCTAGAGAAAAGACATTGAATGGCTAAGTGGCATTGATTTGAGTCATCTTTGTGCCACTGAAGTAAGGAAAACTGTTAAGGAAAGTGGGCTGTTACTAATCCCTAAATGGAATCTACAAGTTTTCTTTTTAGATCATATTAGACAATAGTAGGACACACTTTTTCCTTGCAATTTGAAAAGGACAATGGATTCATAGATCTAGATAGACCCAACTTTGAAAGCATTAGGAATATGCGTAAAAGATCTGAGTGCTAATAGACCCCAAAGTACTTGTGGGAGTAGAAGAAAAGATGATCAAGGGGTGGTAGTTAGAAAAATAATGGACATGTACTACTTTAGAGCTTGACACTCACACCATGCATATTATGAAGATGGCCATGGTTGCTACCCAACTATTTGAAAAGAGACTAAATATATATTGCTTGAGGAAAGGGGGAAAAAATTATCCTACATACACAAAGGTTTTGACCTTGAATGCATAATTAAGGAACGCCTTAGAGAATAAGACCTTTTCTCCTAGAAATAATATAGTAGAACAACTGGATTCATCTTCTCTAAATGAATAAATTGCAACATTAAAGATGGAGCTTTAGGAGGCCAATGCTTAGTTAAAAAGAACATATGAGTTGTCTTAGGTCACATTGGAAACCAAGGACATAGTGAAAATAATGAATAAAGTCACATTGTCTCATTCGTTAAAGGAAATTCTTGAAAAGTTGCAAGTTCTATATAATGTTTTTCTCATTGTGTATGAGGCTATCAACCTGGGTGAAAATTTCCTAAAAGACTTCAAAGAGTCAAATGAGACATGAAAATTATTAAGTGAGGATATTCATCAACTAAAAGCTACCGTAAACTTCACATTAAGTGTACCCCATCAAATCAAGAGTCTATGCAAAACATTTGATTTGCTTGTAACTAACATTCACTACTTGGAGGGGAGGGCAAAGGCTATAAAATGCAAGTATTTTCTTAAGGAAAAGAATTAAAATGTTAAGATCTAGAAGCTCAATTTATAGAACCAGAGAGATGGGAAAAATAATATTATTGATTGATTAATTTAATAATGATAAAAAATACATAAATAAAATGTCCATTAAGACCACAATGTAGATATGCTTGAATATATAAGCAATGCATGATAACTATGAGATATGCTTGAGATAATCTATCAACTAGACAAGGTCCAATCCCATCTCCAACGAAGGTGGATTATCCTCCATTGTACAAAAAAGTATGTACAACATATGCAACAATAAGAGGATGATAATGTAATAGGGGAACTAAGTGGATCTTATACAAGAAGAGGTATGCGATGATAACTAGCTCCTCCTCAAGTGGAATTCTCCAACACCATGTGCTAAAATAAAATATGAAATCTTATACGTCTACATGAAAATTAATCCAAATGCATTTTTCTATATAAACTTAAGTAAAATATATTTAGTAAATATTTAATTATACTACTACCCCTTAGGTGTAACTCAGGGGAATCCTCTTAAGCTCACAAGGCTAAATGAGTCCTAACTACCAGGCCATGTTAGGTACTCATGAACAATATGTAAGTGAAAAAAAAAAAAAATCTCATAAGGAAGAGAAAGAGGGAAACCTCGTGAGGAAAAAACCCTCCTCAGAAAAGAGAGAAAAAATAAACAAGATGCATGCATGGACGGAGGCAATCAAGACTCCCCTATTATGACATGCATCATGCATAGACAACCAAGAATCTCCCCATAAAAAGGAAACAAGGAGATATGATATCCACCCCATAATTGATAATGTCCTTCAAGTATGGCAAGTGCTTGAAGGTCCAAAAGGTAGAACCATGTGTACAAACAAAATTTCTTCCTTTGGGAAGGAGATGAACAAGTATAGATGTAAAAAAATTCCAAATATTGATAGGAGAAAGGAAGAGAAATCCAAATGAAGTATGATGTCTATGAAGTATGCTCATGTATGACCATGCCATTGGTTGATGAGGTTTTCGTGAACTAATCAGGATCAAGACTTATAGAAGGCACATCAAACAAGGAACCACTTATAACTTCTTGGGAACAAACCCAGAAGACAAAGATGTCTCCTCAAAATATAAAGAAGGAAGAGAAGAACAGTATCTCCCCCCTTCCCCAATGTAGAATGTAAAACCATGATAGATGCTTCTTGTTTAATGTAGAAATTGCACTAGGAAAAATTAATGGTTTTCCTCCCTTTAGGTAGAAATAATGCCATAAGTGTATAAAATAATCCAACCCAATCTCTAGGAAGAGCCCTCAAAATATATGATGTCTCATGAAAATAAATAGGAATCTCTAACTCATGAGTATGATCAACTTGAACCATGCATTGTGACATCTCAAGTGAAGTTTGAGATTCATGAATGTCAATCTCTAAAGACTCAAATGTCTTTTCTAAAGTGAAAGAAGCCTCCTCCAAATGTAATAATATAAAGGATCCACAATCACATCAAACTCAAAAGTAGGATCAATGGAGAATGATGAGCATTAGAGTGTTCCCTCATAATGACTAAAGAAGGATAATCCTCATCAAAGAAAGGACTAATGTAATTAATTATGTCTCCCAAATCTTTAATGCAAGAATCCAAAAAATAATCATGTTATTTATGTAAAGAATGTTGGAATTCTAACAAGGAAAGTAAGATGCTAAGATTGGAGGGTGGGGGGTGAATCTAGATCTATGAAACTTGTACTACTTCAAACATAAACCATATTTGACATTATCACCATAAACCCTTATCTCATATTGACCTTATATCAAATCAAACATTTATTGCAATATAATATCATATCTAGTATCTACTTGCACGAATAAAACATGTCAACAATAGATGAACATGTTACGCAACGATTTGGTAAGTAGAAACCCTCCAAGGTGAAGGTAAAATTGTGGTTGGGATGACACCCACAAACTCTTCACTACTACAAAAATAAAGTGTGCCTATTAGGGAAACAAAGTTTGAACAGCTCTGATGATCTACTCTGAGAGGGGTGTGCCATGTTAAGAGCTTACAAGAATTAATCAGTTTACCTTGATTAAAAGATTTTAGCTACACAATTAAGTGGACATTTTGTTAAGAGATTAACATATTTCCTTTAGGAAAACTTTGCTAAGAGATTTACTTTGAAACACCTATTAAAATGAATCAATACCTTAATCTTACAGTCTACACTTGAATGATGATAATAGATCACCTCTTTCCAATCTGACATCATATCTTTATAATGGATGTGTGCACCGAGATGGGGTACAATTTAGTGGCCACCACAAAAAAAATGTTAATAAATTGATTGAGTTATGAATAACCTGATTGAGCTATTTAAAATTTCAAAAAATGGTCAGGCTTGGTTACCATGCCTAGCCAAAATACATTAACAAAAAACCCAATTGGGTTTTGAAGAAATAAAAATAGGCTTTACTGTGGAAGCCATAACTTTCACATTCAGAGTTCGATTGACTCTATTCAAAATGCATTCAAAAGATATTGAGGAGATCTACAACATTATGTAGATTAATCAATCTTATGTCACTAATTATTTATTTTCCATCAATTTGAATTAAGTGTAGTTTGAAATAGGTAGTCATTATTTTCCAAATGCATAATCAATAGGTAAACACAAATGCTAGCATATTTTTAATTTTTTCTCTATATAAAACAATCACACACACTCACTCACTAACTAAATAACCCCTAATTTTATCTCTCTCTCTCTCTCTCTCTCTCTCTCTCTCTCTCTCTCTCTAAAACCTTTCTAATCCCTTACCTATCTCTCTCTAACCCCTAATCCCAAACCCCCCACTCTATCTCCTTGACCTCTGATCCTTGAAGTGGGAACTTCACATAGACAGAGAAAGGGGTTAGCTATTAGGGGTCATAGAGAGATGGGAAAGGGGTTATGAAGAGGTTAGATAGATAGAGAAGGAGGTTTAAGAGAGAGTGAGAGAGAAATGAAGTGATGGAGATAGAGATTACGGGGTAGGAGGAGGAGGAGGAGAGAGAGAGAGAGAGAGAGAGAGAGAGAGAGAGAGAGAGAGAGAGAGAGAGAGAGAGAGAGGTTATGAGTTAGTTAAAGAATGCAATTTGTTAAAAGGTAGTAAGATAGATATATCAAGATTTATTTAGTTAGCGAGTGAGTGTGTGTATTTTGAGAGAGAATTAAAAATATGTTAGCATTCATGTTTACCTATTGATTCTATATTTGTAAAACTATGACTACCTATTTTAGATTATTCTTAATTTAAATTGATAGACAATTAAAAAATTATGTCATAGGATTGATTTATCTAGATCATGTTGTAGATCTCTTCAATATATTTCCAATCAATTTTTAATAGAGACAATTGGACTTCATATGTGTGAAAGCTATGACCTTTTGAGTAAAGCCTACATTTAGTTCTTCAAAACTCGATCAGGTTTTGAATGCAATTTTTCATTTTCATAACCCAATTGGGTTATTTGAATACTAGAAACCCAATCGGGTTATGGCTTGGTGATAGCATAGGGAAACAACCCAAAGGCTTGAGAGACTATTTCCCCTCCAATGTTTTTCCTTTAGACAAATTTTCATCTTCTAAGATGAATTCTCATCTTTATCTTCATCACATTTGCTAATGGTTAAGTGGGTATCTCTAAAATTGCCACTAGAATCTTACGCATATTCTTAGCTTTCTAAAAATATAATTTTTTCAATTTTTGGACAACATTAACATGGTAAACTTTAATTACTTTTACCAATTCCTTAACATTCCTCACAGACATATGTCTACCAAAATTTTAATAACTTATGATATACTTAAAATTATTAAAAATAAACTATATATTATTGTTTGATACTTGATTCTATACACATTTAAAAAAAAAAAAAATTCAATTTTTATTGTTTAGGTGTAAGATATGCTCAGCACACAAACAGGTATCAACAATAGGAGTTGATGCTAACACTTTAAATTCTCTGCTTGCTTTCATTTCCAGCACAATGGCTTTGACTTCATTAAATTCCTCTCTATTCATGCATGATTCCTTTGGGATGAATCTATCACTTTTTCTCTTTTCTTCTTGGTTTCCTTGCTAGGTAGTTCTAACTGAACTAATCTCATTTTCTCCTCATAGGTTCCCCATCTAGGGAACTCTATGTCCTCAAATTAGAGTATGATTTGCACATACCCTTCTATGAGCTCTATGCTCATCTTATATCCCATGGGTTCTATGAAATTAACCCTTGGTACCATAGCTTCCATATAGGTGTTTTCAGTCTCCACCATGAAGCATATTTCTTCCTTGTACTTTTCCACCATTGAGGGAGGTATTCTATACCTCTGTTTCATTTTTGACTTGAAACTTTTCATCATTATGTCAATGTCATCATCTCTGACATTCTCTAACTTAGATCTATAGCAGTGGGTCACCATCTTCATTGCGCACTTGTTTCTATCCCAATTTTTTATTCTAAGAAACTTCCTTGTAGCATAGAAAAATAAATGAGTTGGTAAGGACTCAAATTTGAAAATTGCACTCTTTGATTTCTTCACTTTGACAATATTATCCAATAATTGCATTTTGATAATCTCACTCAAATTAACTTTTCTCCCTTGAACTGCCATGCATAACCCACATAACAGAGTTAACCCTTAATCCATGGTTGATTGTGTACCCTAATATCTTGCTTAATAGCTTCACTCATTTGTCTTGAATTGCATCTACCTTCATATTTCTTCCATCAAACCTAGTTTTCAAGTTTGTCTCAACCATTTTCCTTACATTCTTCTCATTTATGGGATTGCACCCCTTATTGCTCAAGCTTATGACCTTATAAATTAGGTCATTGTTGATAACTATCTGTGCATCACCTAGCCATAACAAATCATTGTGTACCCTACTTAGAATAATTCATGTTCAATTACAATTATCAAATTTAATATAAAACATATATTTTACTAAATTTAGCTCGCTTATGTGTGCATACTCAGATTCAAGGATAGATAATTGTTACATATGGTTCCCAAATCTTTGTGAATATCTTCATCTCCTATAATCTCAATCTTACACTGGATATAATAGCTTCAACATGAAGCACATTCTATGGAACTTTCAGAAATGCATGCAATGGGTCATACAAAAGTGAAACAAACAGATGTTTCTTGAATACATATTGTGGTCTGTCACTCACATAATAAGCAATCTAACTAGCCATTGTAATTCTATTGTATTCAGTAAGAAATTTAGCTTTATCTCTGTAAAATACCTTAAAATCATATTTTACGACTTTTGCAACTTTGTGCTTCATAAAATTCTTTTTGCACTTCAATTTACTGTCAAATTGTTCTTCAATTCACTAAAGACACTTCACCTGAACAAATGGTACACACAATCTTGTTTGTGATCCTTAAGTCATTTCAAATCATACTATGCATTAAATTTATATCTACCACAAATTTAAAAATTGTCTCCATTTACTAGTAAGCTTGTTTTCTAAATTCCTACTTACTAAGATCATATCCTAACTTGCATACTTGACCATAGATTTCTCTCTATGTCCTTTACCTTTTGTTAATTGTGCAACTACCAACTCTCTCTCTAACATCAATACTAACCAACTGATGCACTACCTCTTTTGAAGTTTCTTAATTTAGGTAGAATGAGTCATAAACAATCTCTGACTTCAATTTCTTATCAAGTGCATCAAAATACTATTCCTCCAAAATCTGTATAAGAGCTTTTTGGATCCTTAGTTATCACAAATTCTTCTTTAAATTCATCAACATTTTCCTTAATTGCTTCCTTATAATTATTATCACTACTATTAGCATTCCTTCTATCATTATTGTTGTTGTTCCTTCTGTAATTAGGATTCCTATTAAAGTTCCTTTTTTCCATTCTACAATATCTTGCTATATATCCAAAATTATTACATAACTAACACACAAGTGCATTTCTTCTATGATTTGTTCTATTTTGACTTTCATATGCTTTGCGATTCCTTGCAATGTGCCCATGATTTTTAGACTTGTAACACACAAATTGGTTCTTTTCTCCATTAGATTTCTCTCCATCATTAGACCTATTTTATGATCTCCCTCTTTCATTACCTGTAGGCTTAATATTCCTGAACAGTCTACTATTTGCATTATTACCATCAAACTTAGGTTTTTTACATTCTACTGCTTTATGTCTATAACCATGATAACTATAACAATGAGAATTAGTAATCAGTTTAAAATACTTACCTATGCAATCTCTTTTCACATGTGAAACTTCATTCCATATGAAGCATCTACCTCTAAACTCACATCTTACTTGTTTGGGTGGTTCATCTTGCCACCATTTTTCTAAAGACTCAACTTAAGTTCAACAATTTTCAGTTCATGCTTAAAAATATTATTTTCTTTCTAGAGATTTCCTACTTCATTATTATCACTAGTCTATACAATTAATTCCTTTCTAGATTTTGGATTATCAATCTTGTCTTTTAGTTTACCGATGAAGACTTTTGTATCTTCATATCTATCTTTTAGGTTATCTCTTTCTTCAGTAAGAAGGTCAATCTACTTAAAGAGCTTCTTCAAAGCTTTTTTTCAATTGTTCCATGTCTAAAGAGATCTTACTCAAGTTGTTAAACTTCTTCTGAGTAACTGGGATTTGATACCAACTATTAGAAATAGATAATACTAAGAGAGGTGGTGAGTCAGTATTCTACAATCTTTTTTCCACAACTCAATATTATTAATTACTTTATAACTTGCACATGAAAGTAAACCAAAAATGTCGAACAATAAATATAACCATACATATAGAGAACTCATAACACTATTTTTTTTAACTAGGGAAATCCTAGCCAAGGGAAAAACCCAGTGGAGATGATACCCACTAAATGATTCACTAAACAATAAGATATTGTTAAGGATATTGACCCTGTTAGGAGTCTATGAAGTACATATTGATTTCAAGTTCTAGAAGATAAGATCAAATCTATTACATTCCCCATGTGATCAACATGTAGCCAATAAGAAAAATATAAAGAATTGAGTAAGAAAGATGGATGAATCTTGATCATAGATTCATACCTAACCCTAAGTCTTCAAAATCTTTATAAGTAGGTCAAAACCCCATAATTCATAAGTGTTAGAAAGAGTTGTATGGAATGCATGAGAGAATGCTAATGAAGTTAAAAGGGGTGTAAAGACTTAGCGGAGGAAAAACATTGCAAAACTTAGTTGATTAGAATAAAGAATCAGCACTTCACACAGAGATTTATTAGGTCAGGAAGGATCAAAATAGATTGTGTATAACAAGGATCTAGAATCAACAATTGAAGATTGTAAGTCATTAGATCAATACATTCTACTATACTTTCTAGAAATTTTATTAGGATAATGAAAATCCTATGAAGATAGGTTGGCTTAACAACTATTTTCTTGAACCTTTAAGAAGGTGTTAAATCCTTTAACATGGTGACATTCCAAGTGAATGTTAGTAAATCCTTTAGACAGGTCACTTTTAATACGGTGTAAAGCCTTTAACAGTGCAGGCCTCTCACAGAGTAGACCATTGATGGTGGTCAAACTTTGTAACCTTGACCAATTACATAGTGTCGTAATGATAAGTTGTGGGTGTCATCCCTACCCCAATTTTACCTTCTCATTTTGGAAGGTTTCTAAGTGAACAAAATCTTGTATTATGTGTTTTCATGCATGTCTTTATTTTCCTATTTGCTAGATGTGTTACATGCATGTGATTAATTTCAGCTAAAAGTTTTAAAGGTTGAATTGTGCTACTTTTGATTCACCCCTCCTCTTAGAAGTAATCTTCCTATTTGTAAATTCCAACAATTGGTATCAAAGCTGAGTTCTCACAAGGAGAAGTCTTATAGCTTGGAGAGAAATGATGTAACACCCCAACCTTGCTTCCAAACCCCAAGCTTTCTCAGGGCTTCCTTAGGTCATTCACCTGACCCACTAGGGCTTCTACACACCCTATGCTTCCTAGGATCTTGCTCAAGAGATCCAATTCCTTCAGTTGGAGGCACACCAACAAAGTAACATCATTGCTCACTAGCCTTCCCCAGTCCACCATCAACCCTCAAGTCCACCTAGACCTCCAAGGGTGCTAACTAGTCATCTATGGTTTCTTTGGACTCCTTCTAAAATCCAAGATCCCAAACAATTCTGATTTAATAGGCACATTCAACCCACAAGGCTTCAAACACTAAAATGTTCCAAAAAGGCTACTAGGAATTAGCCCTCCTAAATAGCCGGAAACAAGATTTCTTGGAAAAATTCTTAACAACCCTACAAACAAATTATATTTATGGATACCCTTTTCAAAGTACCTCAAGATTCTGTAATTTTCCAACCCTCAAACTGTCTGTACAACCAAAGTACAAAATTTGGCTAAAATGAGGGTTTCAAAGGGTTTATCGTTGTTGTGATAGAAAACCACCTTAGACACCTTTCCAAGACCTCTCCTTTGGATTGGAGAAAGGTTAGACCTTCTCCTTAATCACTGTGTGGCCAGATTGAGGCATTTGAACTCTCAATCCCCTCCATAGCTTGTTTTTTTTACTATGATCCCTAGCCAAGTTGCATTTGGCTTGCCTAGGGCATCATTTTAAAAGTGCTTGCTTCTGTTTTCAAGGGCGCTCCTTCTTGGTACATAATTTACATGGACCTTATTTCCAAATAACAAAATACTAGAGGTTTCCAATGGTGGAAAGTGGCCCTAAGATCCCATTTTTCAATGCAGCCCTGTTCAGGACAGCCAACTGTCTAAAACAAAAATAATTTTTTAAACCAAAACAAAATGATTGAAATGATCAAAAAAACTTTACAAAAGGATTTAAAAAAAAATTTCAGAACTTTTCCCACAAAAATATCAGCCCATACAATCCACTTCTATTGAAAAATGCTTCAAATGCATAAAACCGACAACAAAACCATGTGCAAAGTCAATACAAATGAACAATTCGTCAAACCAACTTGTCCAACCTGTACAAATCTGTCCATTTGACCTATTATAGGCTCCCTCATGTGCACTCAACCAATTTTTATGGTTATGGCCTAAAAACCAACCAATATGACAAAGTTGTCAAAATTGCAATAAAAAGTTGCAATGTTGTCATGACAACATTGACAACTTTTGAGCGACTTTTGCTCTAGAGGGAATTAGACCCTCTAACTTGCTCCAAGGACCACATAGACATATTAAATGACATATATGAACTCCAAAAACCTATTCAACCCTTTAAAAGCCTATTTTTGTCACTTTCTCACATTTTGGACCTAAGTCACCCAGTGAGCAACTTTAGGCCTGTAGACCCATTTTGGATCCTTCTATATTAACCAACCTTACCTAAGGACTAGTCTAGTCCTATTATTGCACTAGTGATGTGGCTAGCATCACTACAAGCCAAAAATAAGGAAATAACTAGGTTTCAAACTTAGCCTCCCTAGGTGCTCCTGCACCAAGAAAGATCTAGAGATGGAAGTCTACAAACTTGGGAAGATCATAGAGAACTAGGAGGTTGAGATACACCTCATCCTACATTCTCTTGAAGAAGCTAGGGAAGAATTAAGGAAATCCCTAAAGAGAAGAAGAGAGATTTCCATAGCTAAAAATGACACACAGTATAAGGAGATTGACACCTTAAAAGTGTTTTCCAATGGAGATACCAAAGAGTTTGATGTAGCAATAGAAAATTTGGAGAAGAATAGAGCTCAAGTAGAAGAGATCAAATTTCTCAAGAATCACAAGCCATGATGCTTTGTGAAATAACTAAAAAGAAGAGAGCCATTTAAGATGAGGCTATGATAGAAGATGATAAGAGAAACCTTGCCAATAGATTGGTGGAAAAGTCAATAGATCTTGCAAGAGTTTCCAACATGCAACTAGACACCCTAAGCCAAATGATGAATGCACATTATGAGTTGAATGTCAAGTACATTGAGATCTCCACACTAAAAATGCAAAATGAACAACTACAAAATGACTTGAGAAGAGAGAAGGAAATTGTACAGAGCTTCAACAAATCTAGTGAAGCCATCAAGCACTTTGAACAACTACTGAAATCACCAAGATCCAACAATGACACTTCAAGACTAGGTTACACCAACACTAAAGAAGAAGAGTCATCTAAGACTGTAGAAGAAAGAAGTGACAAAGGTAAGAATACTAAACTCACTTGTCATTTCTATGGTAAAAAGGGACATACCTCTAATGTATGTGGGAGCAAGAATGCCAATCAGTATGAAAAACCTAAGAACATTGGTCAATGTCACAAGTGTAATAAGCAAAGTCACTAGGCACAAGATTGCAGAATTAGAACCATAAGGACACCAAGATTTGAAGGTCATTGCTACAATTGCAAAAAGTATGGACATAGATTTTTTGAACACATATCAAAGCCTATGTGGACACCAAATCAACCAGAAAAGACCAAAAGCCATGGACATCACTACAATTGGGACTACAACACTAGGTAGAGTTGTCACTACTATCAGGAATATGTACACATTCCTAAGAACTACATTGAAACACATTTTAGTGGCAACTACAATAGGTGGTTGAGTCAAACCACTTGCTTTAGTTTTCTAAAGACAAGACATATAAGCAAGTATTGCCCAACCAAGTCAAAGGCACCCAACTCCGAGTTCAATAAAGGAAAAGAAAAAATTGATGTTTAACATATTAGAGGAGAAATGAATAGAACAAGGAAGAGAAGAGATGGAGGTAGTACATTCAATGGAGGGATCACTTCACCCAAAAGGGCAAGTGGTCACTCTTCATCCAACTAAGCAGAAGAAGGTGTATGAGACTAATATTTAATACCTTATCATACATCAATTCCCAAAATAAGTGAGCATTGCAAAGGATAGGTAAGCATGAATGAAGATGCAAAGTTAAATTCTTAATAGTGTTGCCAAGTTACCTTTGGATGTTGAGTAACAACTTAGTATCTACTGAGTTGATTGTCAAAGTCAATGTGAGCTGAGTTGGTAGTGGAAGCTGAGTGATTGGAAATCAATTGAAGCTGAGTAATGCAAAAAATCTTTAGAAGCTGAGTAGATAGTTGTAAATACATTAAGCATTAAATGCTATGAAATTAGGGTATATGATCACATTTTGAACCATTTTTCATTATTGTGATCAAAGAACAAGAATGAAGAAGAGTGCAAAATGACTCCAAAGTAGAGATTCAAGTAGTCGCAAGAGATTTCAACACAAATTCCACACAAAGTTTATCAATTTGAGGTATTTAACTTGTGTTGAGCTACGTAGTTTTCAAAATTTCTGTGTGTAGAAACTATAGATTGTGGAAATAGCCTCATCTTCTAGAAAACTCCAAGAGAAAGAGCCTTTTGAAGTCTAGCTAGTGTTAAATGAGGTCAAACAACCCAATTTTTAGCCAATCCTGAAAGTTGCATATAAAAATGACCCTATTGGAGCCGTATCTATTATTCCTCCTAAAGTAGTCATGGTACAAGATGTTAGGAGATGTTACAATTGCAAGGTAGGAGCCATAGGAGACATGGAAATTAGGGATACATATGAGAGATTATGCAAAAATGAGGTATTGAAGGAAGAATATAAAATAGTTGAGATGAAGGGCTTAACCTATGCCCTAGATTTCCCCACTATGTTCAAAATTGAGTGGATTAGAATCATCCTGAGTAGAATACATGTCGAAAGTTTATGGTTAGAGGATAGTCCAGTATAGATTTCAAAGAGGATCATTCATAGGGTAATAGGGTATCCAACCTTAGAATGGCCCAATACATTGAGAAGTGATTCCATGGAGGCAATTGAGAAAAACAAAGGTGCCAAATGGAACAAAATAGGGGTGATAATTGATACTATCAAAGACCCTCTTGTTGACTTTGCTATTAGGGTCATTTCACATAAGTTTTACTAGTCCAAAATACTCAACAGTGTGCCATGCATAGTAGTAGATGTTTGCTACAAGATTGTGAAGAAGGACCACACCTATGACCTAGCTGAGTTGCAACTACAATAAATAATGGAAAACCTTGGTGCAATAAGGAGATCCAAAAGTGCACAATGCAAGTTTCAATCCATTTTGATTTTTTTGTACTTTTATATACAAAATGAGTTTCCTTTGGAAAAGTAAGTTGGAAAACTAATAGGTCTGTGGCTGTCTAAGTAAATGAATACATAAAACAAATGGGAGCCAATTTTGAGACCATAATGACAAGTTAATTTGAGGACTTCAAGAAATCTATGAAGCAAAGACTGAGGATACCAATATCCCTAGTAGAGTAGCATGTAAATGATATATATTTTATTGTTGGCATTGATTATACCTACATTCAAGCTGCCATACCAAGGATTATATGACTCATACCTCTTAGCTATGAGATCAACATAGACGAGGCATCTGTATCAATAACAACACTATTAGCAAAGGAAATTGATAAGATTGATAAGCCATTTGGGACATATGATATTGTTAAATCTAAAGTAGAGATGGAGTTTAAAACAACCTCCACAATAAAGAAGAAAGACAGACTGGTAAAGAAATTAAAGGCCAAATTTGGAGAAGGGGTAGTAGAGGAAGAGAAGAGGATGATGAAGAAGAAGAAGAATAAGGGCAAGGGCCTTTAGCACTTACTCAAGGCATGGGTGAGGATGCTAAGGAAATAGAATAAGTTGAGGAGAAAGATGAAGAAGAAGCTCCTAAGGCTAAGGATAAGAAAAGAAAAGCACAAAAGCCACCTACTATATAGCCCAAAGGGAAGAAGAAGGAAAATTCGAGCCTTGCCAAGCCTACAAGAAGAGAAAACACTAGATCCACAACAAAATTGGTCAAGGAATAGGAAAAGAGGAAGGAAATAGAACAAGAAGGTGTAGAAAAGAAGAAACTAAGGAGGAAGTATGGGGCACCTCTAGAATCTGATGAAGAGAGGACAGAGTTTGAAGATAACAATCAATTTAGAGTGGTAAGCCACACACCTAAATTTGAATTGGAAAATATATGTGATAATGTAAGGGATAATGCAGATTTGTTAGGTTTAAAAGGAATTGAATTTAATTAGTTGTCAAGGTAAGAATAGAACATGGTAGAAGAATCCATCTATACTATGATGGCTAAGTTCAAAAACACCCCTCTTGAGTTAGACAACACAATGCCCAAAGACCTATACTCCATAGTTGAAGTAGTAATATTTCCTAAACATGGAGAAGGAGATTAGAGAGTCAACTTTGGCTCATGTGGTGCCTGACTTGACAAAAGGTCATATCACTAAGGCTAACAAGAAGCATGGGATCAAGTTTGTACCCAAATATAGAGCCTTCAACATTCTTCAAAATAACATTGAAGATGTAGTGAAGAAGTCCTCTCTTATGTGGAAAGTCATCTATGGCCTCCAAATAGTGAAAGAAGGGCAAGAAGATCCCTTTGAAGGGAGAAATGATGGAAATGATGATGAAGAGGAGGATGAAAAAGAGGAAGAAGGAGAGAAAGAGAAAGAAAAGGAAAATGTTACTGTGGAGAAGGATGCACAAAAAGATGACAAGGCAAGTGTTGAACAAAAATAACAAGATCAAAGTGTGCAAGACACACAAATGCCACCTCCTAGCCCTCCACATGTAACACCCACACCTATAGACTCAATGGTAGTTCAAGATGTTTCTAACACTTCTGGTTAGAATATTAACCCACTGATTGTAGAGGATCTCAAGAATATTCTTCACCAGACCTCTCTACAAGCACAATTGTGTGCAAATCCAATTTTTATGAGTGTGGAGGAACTCCAAAAGCTATAGCTAAGATAGGAAAGGAGAAGGTGAATTCACAAGAACCACCTTCAAATCCTCCAATAGCAAAAAGTGGACAACCACAAGAGTAGGTAGTACAAGTCACATTTGCTAAGGTTGATTCCATAATGCTAGACACTTCAACTACTGAGAAGCAAGTAAAGGAACAAACAGGACAACATGATACCTCTATCACTATAGCACAAGGTCAAGGTGCACCTCCTCTAATCACTATAATTGATCAAGGCATAACTAAAGAGAATAAGGAGAGGAGTCGTAAAGAACAAGAGAAAGAGGCAATCTAGACATTGATCAATTTTCCTACTATAGGGACCCCCACAAGAACACAACAACAACAGAGCATTGAGGTAGTACCACTTCATATATCAACACTAGGCTCGAGCTCTACCAAGGTAGAAAGAGTACTTCACTATGGAGACCCTACACTTGATGAAGACATAGTCATCCCAAGCTATGACTATAAACCAATGAATATTGATCATATCAATGAAGTGCAATAGACACTTGAGAAGAAGTAGCAATAAGAAATACTTAGGAGTGAGTATAAATAGAAGCAAACTTTGATTAAAATTAAAGACATCTTTTTAGATGCATTTAGCTTGTAGCTATCTGATGAGACAAGGCCCATCATGGAGCAACTGTCCAACATAGTGGACTAGGTACAAAGTGAAGACCTAGACACTAATGCTAAATTATTAGAATGTTTTGAAAGGAAGTTTCAAATGAAAGTGAATGAGAAGATACCAGGTGAGATAGCACTTTCAAAAGTAGAATTGGCTAAGAAAATTGAGAAGGTCAAAGTAGTACTTGAGAACATTTTCTCACTGTACTCCAAACTATGTGATTCATCATTGTTCACACAAGAGACTAGCCTAAGGATATTGAGCCTAGAGAGGAACTTGAAGGTTTCAAGCATGCAGTTACCAAGGGTTCCAGCTCAAAGTGAGAAGCATTTTGCCGCAATGCATCATATAAAAAGGGAGTTAGCTATACTTATAGTAGATGAGGCCAATATCAAGGCCAAATTAATACAAATTCAGTCAGTAATAACCCTCCATATGGAGGTACTGCACAAGGAACTGGTCTATGCAAAGAATTTTCTAAAGAAAGACCCCAATCTTTAAACATTAGAAGGCCTTGTACACCTTATTACAAAGACAACCATCCAACTCAAAGCATTGGAGATTTCTCTAGATAATTGGGACACTGCTTTCAAAATAATTATGGAGGTGAATAAAACCTTTTTGGAAAATTATTCTATTACCCCATAGGAACCCTTTGAAATAAGTGTCAAAAAGGGGGAGATTATATATTTTTAGGGGAAGAATAAATTTAAGGAGGAGATAGTATATTTTTGAGGGAGATAACCTATGATAACCAAAGGGAGAAATAATAAAGGGGGAGACAAAATAAATTGGGGAGTCAGTGTAAAAATAGAGAAAAAAATAGAGCTAATAGAATAGGTCAGATAAGGCACAACAAACAAGGTAAAGATAAAGAGTATCAACATGAGACAAATCCAACATAAAGTGTATAAGTTTTGGTTATAGTAAGGCACATCAGCTCAAGGGGAGTTTCAAATTTTGAAGGTACAAGTTCTTTACAAAATTCTAAATAGTTTTGAAATTTTGTACATGTGTCAAACATATGTGTACTATAGTCATAGAGATCAAATTCACAAATGCATAGTTAAGTATTTTTGACACTCATGTCAAAGGGGGAGATTGTTGGTCTTAGATTGGTTTTGAAAATTGAGTGTTAACACACTTAACAAATTCTCTACATTGATGCTGAGTATAATACAAGTGCCGAGCTACAATATGTGTTGAGTCAGAAATTCCATAGGTGTTCAGCTATTTAGATGCTAAGCAAATAGACAGGGCCAAGTGACTTCAAGTGCCAAGTGAACTATATGTGCCGAGTCATAATTGATTCTAAACTAGTATATATTCCAAGTGATGTATAGGTGTTGAGTAAGACAAGAATATAGTATGTACTGAGCACCAGTAAATAGTATGTGCTGAACATCAGTAAATAGTGAGTGCTAAGTAACAATGTTTTAACATGTGAGTTTGTGCCTTCACAAACTCAGTTGTAGATCATGTTGCATGCTAGCTAAGAGATAGATTTTGATTTCTAGAAGATAAGATCAAGTCTATTACATTCCCTATGTGACCAACATGTAACCAATAAGAAAAATGTAAAGAATTGAGGGAGAAAGATGGATGAATCTCGATCATAGATTCATACCTAACCCAAACTCTTCAAAATCTTTATAAGGAGATCAAAACCCCATAATTCATAAGTGACAAAAAGAGTTGTATGGAATGCATGAGCGAATACTAACAAAGATAAAAGGGGTGTAAAGACTTAGAGGAGGAACAACATTGTGGAACTTAGTTGATTAGAATAGAGCATTAGTACAGAGATTTATCAGATCAAGAAGAATCAAAATAGATTGTGCAAAACAAGGATTTGGAATCAGCAATTGAAGATTACAAGTCATTAGATAAATACATTCTACTATACTTTCTAGCCATTGTATTAGGAGAATGAAAATCCTATAAAGATAGGTTGGCTTAACAACTATTTTGTTGAACCTTTAACAAGGTGCTAAATCTTTTAACATGGTGACATTCCAAGTGAATGTTTGTAAATCCTTTAGATAGGTCACTTTTAATAGGGTTTAAAGCCTTTAACAAGGTAGGCCTCTTATAGGGCAGACCATTGATGGTGGTCAGACTTTGTAACCTTGACTAGTTACATATTGCTGCAGTGATAAGTTGTGGGTGTCATCCCCACCCTAGTTTTACCTTCTCATTTTGGAGGGTTTCTAGGTAACCAAAATCTTCTGTTATGTGTTTTCATTCATCTCTTTATTTTCGTGTTTTCTAGATGTGTTACATGCATGTGATTAATTTCAGCTAAAAGTTTTAAAGGTTGAATTGTGCTACTTTTGATTCACCCCCCCCAAAGGTAATCTTCTTATTTGTAAATTCCAACACATATAGTGTCTCAAGTCCTTGTTAGAGGACTAGTCCTTTCTAAGCCTCAAACCTATTAGGAGTTGGTGGATCAAATACAATGTATGCAAGAAGAGCCCACTGCCCTAACATGCAGTTATACAATTTAGTTCTTCACAAGAATAGATATACATACAATACTTTCTGTCTATTGTAATTAGCACTTGCTCTGATCATACATCAGATTTAGTTCACATATAATCTCATTGACTTCACATCAATCACAAAATATATCATAAATTATACATATTCTGCTCACTTATCTTTGCAAGATAAGATCTTTACTTATACCTCTTATATTCATAATTCAATGCTTAGTCAACCTTCACGCTTTCATATGCTTAGCATAATATAAAATAACTTATGGAATAATATCTATATAGTTAGCTCATCATGACTTAGTAATTATTTTTTCACCACAATAATTTTTCAAGACATACAATCCAATTCTTTGCTATGCTCTATTCTGCACTGTTTAATACCCTTACTGGTATTTGAATCATAACTTGTGCCACATTTTCTGTACACACCTAAAAATTGGTACACATCATCATGAAACTATCATTGAACTTTCCTCAGCTTCACATAAGATAACACTCAATGTGTCATCTATACACATCATACTCTTTGTTCTACCTATAATTGTCTAACACTTAGAAATGTTTCTATCTCTAAATGCATAAATGAATGCTGAATAGATGTTGCCATAAATGACAACTATCAAGAAATTTATCAAACCATATTTCCAACACTTTTAGAATCTCTTTACCATACCTATGATTTTTATGAGAGTATCTTTCACTTTATTATGTTGATGATCCTTCATCTTATTCTTGCTTATGCTTTTGTGCATTTGACTGATACTAGTCTTCTTACATTTAAAACTTTCATTAAAGATTCATGTGGTGGATTTATTATTCTCTTAGATTACATCATTCTTAGTTTTATTTCTAACCTCCTTATTCATAATCTAATGCGTGATTCTCCATCTATTAATCCTAGTTTTTCCCATACTTATGATGAAATTCAAGCTATTGTTCAAGATGCAAATGTGCAAAACTTCTTTGATTTACCTTCTCCACCAATTCATGATGATATTAAAGGAAATGATGAAGAAACTTATTCAAAACCTATTATTCTACCTTATACAACCTTTACTCATGAACATGGTAAAGATTCACCTCTTGTTGAAGCTTCACATGATATCTACATGACAAGATATAATATGATAAGTAAACAAGGTTATAGAGGTTTATGGCTTAGAATTAATGAGCATGGAACCAAGTATCTAGTTCAAGTCAAGGTAGGTGATGTTGATTATCGTCCTCCTCTTCATATTCTTCTCCCTACACCTAAACTAGATAATCCTACTACTCTTCAAGTTATAGCTAAGAAGGTGTATGTTCAATTAATGAATACAAAAAAAGAAATCTTTAAACCTATACCAAAAGATGCCTTATCCGAGGAAAAATTTCCTTTTCATTATAGTAATATACATTTACTTGCTGATTGTAAACATTTCAAATTATATGTTTTAGAAAGAGCTTCTTTAGGAATTATATCTCACTCTCGTGCAATTTTACAATTTCTTCATAATTTTGATATAGGACATTCCCCTCATTCTACTACAATATAGATCTCTTCTCCTCTTGTCTCTAGACTAGGGGGCAAGAGATTTATTTTCATCTAGTCTCTTAAGACCCATTAGGCATTTTGTTGGGCTTAATTGGTATTCTTTCTTCCTTTTTTTTCTATGATTTTTTATTATGTTTATAATCATTCATATAATCTATTCAAGATATCTTTTCTAAGACACTTATTTTGAAAAGGTATCCCTTGTCTTCATCCCATGGGGGGAAAGATTCTTCCTTCTTTCTCTTTGTCTTGGGAACTACTTTCGTTAGCTTAGTGGTACTTATTTATATTGCAATATTATTTCATCATATTGAAAGATGTTTTGACTATGGATAGCCTTTTTATATGAGAGGTTGTTGTTCCATATTATCATCTCTTCTCTATGTTGTAAATTATGTTTTTTATAAACTCTTACCCTTACTTTGGTGTTAGAGTTTTTTTTTTTTTTCATTTCATATATTCTTCTTCTTCTTCTTTATAGGGGGCTTGATGATTGAATCTTTATTTCTACTCATTTATCTTTGTAATATGATATTTTATCTAAAAGCACTCCTCTATGATGAGGGTCTTGTTGATAAGATCTCTTTCTTTGAGGATCCTTTTTCCATGAGTGATATACCCTTTAAACAATTATCTATACTCTTGGATTTAGGAACAATATCTCTTGCTAAGAATATGGTATACATTATTGTTAAATAGGATATCTCACATTATGAAGTAGGTATTCTCTTCCTCTTCCTTATCATGTATAGTAAACAACCATGATAAGGAGGGGGGCATACATAGGGTCTCCCTTGCACTATAGTTTTTCAAATTACATGCTAAATCTTGAAAGGTAATGCACATAAGTTGTTGAATCTTGAAGAGACCATTTTTCAATTTTTCAATATGCTAAATCTCGGAAGGTAATGCACGTAAGTTGCTAAATCCTAAAGAGATCCATTTTTCAATTTTAATCATGCTAAATCCTTTGAAGGTGACACACATAAGTTGCTAAATCCTAAGAAGACATGCCTTTCGTATTCATAGTGATATAAGAAGGTGGATCTATGGGTATTCCAAAAGCTGTCAGAAGACACATTACAATTACAAGCACATTTAATGGGTGAACTATCATGTTTGGCCACCTGTTTGGCTCTCCCTCCCTTGGTGATTCATGATAAGGTGGGCATTTTACTAGGTGAGGTATTCACTTCCTTTTCTCTATCTTTTTTCTTTCATACTAGTAGGACTAGATTATGAAGCTATGTTATTAATAGGTTTTCTCTTATCTTTCTTATGTAATCAATTATTGTTTTATGATAGATTTCCAAATATGATATTATCATAAAAAAATTTCTTAGCAAGATTCTTATGCTATTTGATTTGGGTTTGTTTAGTACCAACTCTTCTTTTGTGTTTTTTTAATTTTCTTTTTGTTTTTTCACCCTTGTGTGTGTATGTTGAGTTATAATCCTTAGCCCTAGGGCTTTTATACTTAGCTAAGTATTATTTTATCTCATTGTGAATCCACTTGGATTTCTTTTTTCTTCTCCTTTACCAAGAGTTTGCATTGAATCCATACTCTAGCTAAAGTGGGGGCTTAATGTATCATCTTAAAATGGAAGCACTTCCATGATAAGAACATTTAACCCTCTGAGTAAGTGGTTTAGGCTCATGTCAAGTGCCTTGAATATGCCTTTTCATGGATCTAGCTATTTTCCTCCTATTCTATTTTTCTCTCCATGTTTCCATTCTTTTTTGACAACTTTCTCTGAGAAATTGAAGATTTTGACTTTCTGGTTCAATGATGACCTAAAGGGTCAAGGGCAACCTCGACACTGATCTAGGTCAAGGTTGACCTTAAATTTGACCTAGGGTAGATTCGACCTTGACCTTGACCCTTGGTCCAAATTTCAAGTTCCAAAGGTTTTTGGATGTTGAGCTTGAGATAGTTTCATTTTCCCTCTTCTGGGTCAACTATTTTAGATTTTGGAATAGTAAAATCTTAAATTGCATTTAATCTAGCTCCATTTCTAGGGGTTAAGATTAATTTTGATTTAATTCTCCAATGTCAACCTCTCTAGAAGTTTGTTCCCTAGATCACTACATAAGGAATCTACCTCCTCTTATTTTCTCTAATGCACATTATGATATCGCACAATCCATTATCTCCATGGTCAAGCAAGCATTCCATCAAGCATTTTAAAGGAAGTATCCAAGATATTATCTCCATTCAAGTTTTCTATTAAAGATCAAGGATTTAGGCAATCAAGCCTTTGAAGGGATTTGGTTCAAGCATTAAAGATTCATCATTCAAAACCCTAGATTTAGCAATCATGGTGGTGTGATCTTTCTTCAATATCCTTTGTTCATCTTTGAGATCTATTCATTCTTCTCTCAAGGTGGATTCCAAGCATACAATCATGGAGGTTTATATTTACATTTGCTAATGTTATGTTCAAGATTTCATATGACCAGACTTGCTTGCATTTGAAATATAATTACATATCTATCAAATATCATAGCTTCATTATTAGATCTACTTCTACTAATTGCTAGCATTCTCTATTTCAAATCCATTATTAAGGTTGATTCAAAACTAGGGTTTGACCAAGGTAAATGGTGCAGGAGCACATAACTCTCCATTCACAATGGCATCTAAATTTTTAACTCTTCACGAGTTCTACTCAAGTGCATTTAAGCCTAAGAGACATTTGTAATAGGATCACCATAGGTATTCAATAATTTGAGTATGATTTTAGAGCTAGTCCCCATTTGGTAGTTCATAAACCATGGTTTTTGACTATAGTCAAGAGGATTTTATTAGATATACCATAGGATAGGAATGTCTTTAGGTTTTTAAAAATATTCTAGGCCTCTAGGGCACAAGGAAAAAATCCTAGAAGGGTCAAATTGTGTAAATTGTGAAGATTGCAAAAAGGTTGCCTGATAACTTTTGTTAAAACTTCCCCAAATAGTCATAACCTTTGAATTTAGTTTGGGATGGTTGGGGTTGGACTTCATATAGCTCTTTTAGTCATGTGGAAGTTAGTGTTGATCTCAGATTAGTTTCAACTAATGAGTGTCTATACACTTAATTCATCTACTTAATTCATACCAAACAAGTAACATATGTCGAGAATAACATATAAGACAATACATCCCAATTAAAAAGAAACTGTTGAGCCACTCAAGTGTCAAGTCATTTAGATGCCTAGAAGATAGTATGAGCTGAGTGGTTGAAGTGTCCAACAAGCAGTGTATGCTAAGTCATTTAGGTGCTAAGTGACATCATTGAAGTTATAGTTAGTGTCGAGCACTAGGGACTTTAGATACCAAGAAATATAGTTTTGATATAGTTGTTTGTATTGGTACAAACTAATATGTAAACCATTTTTGAGCCAACATAAGTATTATTTTATGATCTTTTTTGATAAGGATGAATCTTAATTGTGAATCCCTATGCATGCCATGCATCCAATTGGAGAAAGGGAAGGTTTAAGTGGCAATATGGGTGAATCACTACCATTGATTCATTCCTAACCCTAAATCACCTAGATCTTCTTAAGGAAGACAAACCCTAAACTCTAAGGAGATGGAGAGATGAATGCTAAGGAGAATTGAAGAGAGTTTGCATGTACAAATAGAGCATTCATGGTGATCAAAGTGTTATGAATCAAGTTATTTTTTAGAATCAGTTAGAAGAAGAATAGAGGAAAGGAAACAAAGTACAATAAAGGTACACTTGATAAGAAAGGATCAAGTACACATTAGTAAGGAGGTGATCTAACATCAAGAAATAGAGTGCTAACCAAAGGATCGTTGCTAAGACATTTTAACAACTAAATTAGTTAAATATCTTAGCAGAGTAGTCCCAATAGGCTCTTGTAAATCTTTTAACAGGGTGCTTACTCCATTGTAAGTTAAATTCCTCTTACTAGGCACACTTTTAGTAGGGTGTTTTAAATTCTTTAACTGGGTAAGATCTAACAATATTGTAAGCCTTTAATAGGTAGACCTTTCATAGGGTGGATCGTGTTTCATGGTCAAACATTATAACCTTCATTGGATACACTTTATTACTGCAGTAGTAAAGATTTTTGGGTGTCATCCCCACCCTAGTTTTACCTTCTCCTTTGAGGGTTTCTGGGTAACTAAATATCTTGTGTCATACATGTGTTGAATATTTAGTTTCATGCTATGAATGCATACACTTAATTTGGTATTTCAGTTTATATGCATAGACTGTGGGATGAATGTGTGATGAATAGTTTTAGAGGTTGAATGTTTTAAGTGCTGATTCACCCCCCAACCTCCCTAGGCATAGTTTAATTTCCTATTGTATTTCCAATAATTGGTATCAGTGCACAATTCTCTGGAAGGAAATCTTTGTAGGTTTGAGGAAAGATCTTGGAGATGGAATCTACAAATTGGGAAAGACTATTGAGAACCAGACAATTGAAATACAAATTACCCTACACTAGCTAAATGAAGCAATAGATGAGTCAAAGAGATCATTGAAGAGAAGGAAGGAAATTGCTACTCAAGATAATGATACACAATACTATGAGATTGATAGTACTAAATTATTTACAAATGGAAACTCCAATAAATTTGATGCAACGGGTATAGATCTAATGGAAAAGAGAAAAACCTTGACTAAAGAGGTCAGAAATCTAAAAAGAGAATAAGAGATCCAATCAATATTTCTATGTGAAGTCACCGAGAAGAAAAAGAATGAGGAAGAGGATAATGTCATGATTGAAGATGACAAAAGGGTTTTGACCCACAAAATAGAAGAGAAAACATCAGAGGTAACTAGGATTGTTCACATGTAATTTGAAACCTTGAGTCATATGATGACTACAAATCATGAACTAAATGAAAAGGATATTAAGATCACAAAACTGAAGTTGCAAAATGAACAACTAAGAAATGACCTAAAAAGAGAAAAGGAGTTTGTTGATAGTTTCAACAAACCTAGTGAAGCCATCAAATACTTTCAACAATTGATGATATCCCCTAGATTGAATGGTGATACTTTTGGATTAGGATAAACTAGTACTGAAGGAGAAACATCCAAAAGTGGTGAAGAGAGAAGTAACAAAGTTAAAAAATCCAAACCTAATTGTCATAATTATGGTAATATAAGTTATACTACTAATATTTGTAGGAGCAAGATTGCAAATCAAAACCCTAAGTAGAAATTCATGGGTCATTACCATAAAAAGTAACAAAGAAGGACATCAAACATATGAATATACAACCAAGACCACAAGCTCACAAAGATTTGAAGGATACTACTATAAGTATCATAAGTATGGACATAGATAATATGAGTGAAAATTCAAGCCTAAATGGTCATCAAACAAGTAGACAAAGGTAAGGCATAATGACAACTCTTATAATTGGGATTATAATACAAGGTATAGTTGTCATTACTATCAAGAATATGGACATGTTGCTGAAAATTGCATAAGAACACATTTCAGAAGTGACTATAGTAGATGGTTTAGTCAAACCAAATGTTTTAGCTGATTGGAGATTGGGCACATAAGTAGAAATTACACAAGGTAAAAGGCACCAAAAAGTGAGTTAAACAAAGGCAAAGAAAAGGAACAGAAGGGCTTTATGGAATAAATGAGGGATGTCAATAGATACAATCACATATCCCTTAATTGCTTTTGTAGTAAAGATAATAGCACATAAGTTCTATCAATCCAATAGGCTTAACAATGTTCCATGTATTGTAGTGGATGTGGAATACAAAATAGTGAAGAAAGATCATACTTATCATCTTGCCAAGTTGTAGTTATAAAAATTGACTAAGAATTTGGGAGCCATAAGGAAGATTGAAAGTGCACAATGTAAATTTGGATCTATTCCTATAGTATATTCTTTTGTGTGTAGAATACATTTCCTACTTTTAATAAAGTTGCATTGAAGGTAAATAGATCTATTACAGTGCAAATATGTGAATTAATTGAGCAACTAGGTGATAATTTTGAGTCAATCATGAGAAGCTACTTTGAAGAATTCAAGTAGACAATGAAGAAAAGACTAATGATACCAATTTCACTAGTGGAGAAACATTTTGATGATGTTTTCTTCCTAGTTGAAACTAACTATACATATGTCCAAATAACAATTCCAAGAGTTAGATGGTTAAGACTATTGGGATATGAAATCAACATTGATGAAGCCTCTACAAAAATAAAAATACTACTTGCAAAAGAAGTAGACAAGGAGGCTAAAATGTTTGGGAACTATGATATGGCTAAGTAAAAAATCACAATGGACTTGAAGACTACTTTAGTCATTAGAAAGAAGAATAAGATGGTAAAGAAACTGAAAGATAAATTTAGTGAAGGGGCAGAAGAAGATGATAATAATGATGATGATGAAGAAGAAGAGAATGCACTTTCCAAAGAACCACTTTCCATCACCCAAGGTAAAGGAGAGGACCAACAAGAAGAGGAAGTAAAAATTATAGAAGGTTTCAAGGGAGAAGAAGTTAGTGAAGCACCTACAACTACTGAACAAAAGAAAAGAAAAGCTAAGCCACCTACAATAAACAAACCAAAGAAGGTTGTAAAACCTACTTAGCATATAGTACCTACAACTAGGGCTAGCACAAGTGCCACTACACAAAAGGCTAAGGAAGTAGCCAAGCCAAAGGAGAAAAGTGCTAGTCAAGCTAGCAAGGGTGAAGAATCTTAGAAGAGACCAAGGAGAACATATATTTCTCCAATTGAATCTAATGAAAATATGATTAAATTTGATGACAACAACTAGTTTCAAGTGGTAAGTCATAGTTATTCTTCATATTTAGACAACCTATGTGAGAATATTAGAAATCATGTTGATTTATCTAGATTCTATTGCATTGAGTTTGACAATCTTGGGAAAATTGAAAAGAATCAAGTTGAAGAGGTAGTATATGCCATGATAGCAATATTTAAAAGGTTCTTCTTGAACTTGCCAACTCCATACCCAAGAGTTTGTATGAGAGAGCTGAGAAAAAGTGGAACTATTGTTTGAATACTGAAAAATAAATAAGAGAAACAACACTTGCCTAGGTGATGCAATAACTAAGTAAGGGTGCAATAGAAAAATCCATTAAGAAACATACTACAAAATTTTCACCAAAATATAGAGTATTTAGTATACTGTAGAATAACATTGCTTTGCTGTACAAAGACTACTTTGATGTGGAAATCACTATATGGTTTGGCAACATCCCAGACAATATTGTAGGCACCTATTGAGGTAAGTGAAGGAAAATAAGGAGAAAAAGAAAACGACACTGAAAAAGATATAGTTGAGGAAGGTATGGATATGAACATTGACACATAGGAACTAGCTGAGGATGAGAAGCCAATAGAACAAAGTGTACTAGATACACTAATGCTGAGTGTCAGTCCTTTACATGAGGTAAACAAAGAAGATGCCACTGTAAAGATAAAGGATGTTTCTAATACTTCCTCTCATAACATCAATTCCCTCTTAGAGGATGACTTGAAAAAGATATTGGTGGAATCCACTACCCAGGCTAAACTTTGTGAGAACCCTATACTAGTACTATAGAAGGAAAATAAGGTATCTATAGGGGAGGTATTACAGAAAAAAATTACACCCTCAGCCCTTCATCAATTCACAATGATACAACCTACACTACACCTTGTGGTATATCAAAGGAAGGAGACAACTACTCCTACCATCAACACAATCACACAAAGAACTCCAGTCTTTGTAACTATAGAAGAAAGTGTACATGCCAAAGGTGAGATAGATGGTGAGAAGAAAGATGTGTTAGGATTAAACCATAGACATAAATAACAATTACATGTAGATATAACCAATAATAGAAAAATAATAGATCACACAGAAAAGAACACAAGGCACCAAGATTTAACGTGGTTCACCCAATCCCTGGGCTACATCCACCAAATAGCAAGTCCAATATTTTTATGATCTAATGATTACAATCTAATTACAATCTATAATCCCTTATAGCTCAATATTGCTGCAAGAACCAATTTGGCATCACACCTTATGAAACAATCCCTAACCCTAAGCCCTTTTATACAAGTATTTTAACTGCTTTAGGGTTATAATTAATAATTACATGTCGGCCCAAAATATTGATAAAATAGGGCCCAATTTTTATTTTTTGGGGCGATGCCTGAACCCCAAATGATCAATCACCACAATCTAATAAGATGAGTCAAAAAAGAATGAAGAAACTCAAATTCAAATAGGCCAAGTAGATACTTCTATACCTCCAACACATAATCAAGGTGTTACTAATAATACAAAAGAAGAGGACACAATTGAAGAGTCAATTTTGACAACAGAGCCAGAGGAAAAAATTGCAATACAAACATTGGTAACATTACCAAAAATGGCCACTCCTGTAGTCAATCTCTTCAGAGGCTAAGCATAGAAGCTACCCCATTACAATTCTCAAGGACGAGTTCAAGCACATCCAAGGGAGTTGAAGTTACATCATTTATTGATGTAAACCTAGATGAAGTAATTGAGTTACCCAAATTTGATTATGCAACTATTACTATTGAGAAGATGGGTATACTCCATGAAGCTCTAGCAAAAAAGAAGCATCAAGAATTACTCATATAGGAGCATAGGAAGAAGAAAGATTTGATTGATATCAATGACATTTTTGTTGATGCATTCAATTTTCTAGATCTAGAGGAAAAAAAGCCAATAATTAAATGGTTAACTAGGTTAGTAGGGAAGCTAGATGATAAAGACCTAGATTCTAATGTCAAATTACTTGAATGGTCTAAGAGAAAGTTCCAACATAAAGTTGATGAAAATATATCAAGTGCTATTGCACTAACACAAGTTGAATTAGCAACCAAAATGGAAAGCATAAATAAGATACTAGAGAATATTTTATCTTTGTAAACAAAACTGAATAATACTACACTCTTCATAAGGGAAGTTAGGAATCATATCCTAAACTTAGAGAGAACTATGCATATATCTAGCATAACTCTACCAAAGTATCTAGCCCAAAGTGAGAAACACTTTAGCACCCTCCTACATTTCCAAAGTTAGTTAGAAACATTACATGCAAATGAAGCCAACATCAGTGCTAAACTGATATGTATCCAATCAACATTGACTCCACACATGGAGATACTACACAAGGAACTAGCCTATGATAAAAGTATCATGAAGAAAGACTCTCATCTTTCTATATAGGAAGGCTTAGTAAACCTTGCTACTGAGCTAGCCATCTAAATTAAGTCATCGGAGGTAGCTTGTGATAACTAAGATGTGGTTTTAAAGATTATCCTTGAGATCCACAAACCATTTTTAGACAAACACACTATTAGTGTATAACCCATTAACATAAGTGTCAAAAAGGGGAAATAAGGATAAAGGGGGAGTAAGGACATAGGGGGAGTAATAATGAGAAAGAGTGAGGGAGAAATAGAGCTAAAAAGACAAACAATCTACTCAAAAACTAAATAAATAGACAATATACTCAACAAGAGAAATTTTTTGTATCAAATACATAGTACAACATAGAACAATAAACTTAGAAGGAGTTATGAATCATGAAATTTTGAGGTATGACTAATAAATCATGCATTTCCAAATTTTGATATTTTGAAATGTTTGTATAGAAGCCAAATAGATACTAGTTATCTATGTTATGGTCATGAGGATAAGATCATTAATGCATGATCAAGTGTTTTTGACACTCATGTTGAATGGAGAGATTGTTGATCTCAGATTGGTTTTGACTAATGAGTGTCTATACACTTAAGTCATCTACTTAGTTCATACTAAACAAGTAACATATGCCAAGAAAAAAATATAAGATAGCACTTGTCGAGTAAAAAATGAGTGCCAAGTCAATTAGATGCTGAGCAGATGGTATGTGCCGAGTGATTCAAGTGTCCAACAAGCAATGCATGCTAGGTCATTTAAATGCCAAGTGACAACATTGAAGTTATAGTTAATGTTGAGCAATAGGGACTTTAGATGTAGAGTAATATAGTTTTGACATAGTTGTTTGTATTGGTAAAAACTACTACATAAACCATTTTTGAGCCAACTTAAGTATTATTTTATGATCTTTGTTGATAAGGATGAATCTTAATTGTGAATCCCTATGCATGACATGCATCCAATCAGAGAAAGGGAAGATTTAAGAAGAAATATGGGCGAATCACTACCATTGATTCATAACTAACCCTAAGTCACCTAGGTCTTCTTAAGGAAGATAAACCCTAAAATTTAAGGAGATGGTGAGAGGAATGCTAAGGAGAATTAAAGAGAGTTTTCATGTGTAAATAGAGAATTCATGGTGAATAAGGTGTTATGAATCAAGTTACATTGCATAATTAGTAAGAATGAGAACAAAGGAAAGGAAATAGAGGATAATAGAGGTAGATCTAATCAGAAAGGATCAAGTACACATTAGTATAGAGGTGATCTGACATCAAGCACCAAAGTGCTAACCGAAGGATCATTGTTGAGATGTTTTAACAAGTGAATTAGTTAAATATCTTAACAAAGTAGTCCTAACAGGATCTTGTAAATGCTTTAACAAGGTGCTTACTTCATTATAAGTTAAAGTAATCTTACTAGGAACACTTTTAGTAGGCTATTTTAAGTCCTTTGACAAGGTAAGATCTAACAATCTTGTAAGCCTTTAACAGGGTAGACCTTTCACAAGTTAGATCATATTTCATGGCAAAACATTGTAACCTTTATTGGATAAACTTGATTACTACAATAGTGAAGATTTGTGGGTGTCATACGCACCCTACTTTTACCTTCTCCTTGTAGGCTTTCTGGGTAATCAAATATCTTGTGTCATACATGTGTTGAATATTTACTTTCATACTATGAGTGTATATGTTTAATTTGGTATTTCAGTTTATATGCATAGAATGTGAGATGGATGTGTGCTGAATAGTTTTAAAGGTTAATTTTTTTAGTGCTGATCTAATCCCACCCCCCTTTCATAGTTTACTTTCCTATTGTATTTCCAATAGTTAGACAATGTAATTTTGTTATTGAAAACAAATAAAGATCCCATTTTTCCTTGTAAAATGCTACAATTTTGAAGTATATGGATATGTAAAAATTGACACATGTGAAAATAATAATAATTTTGGAATCCTAAATATCCTACTTGATCAATGTAATTTATTTAAGGTTCTGAAGTGCTCTATTACTCAAGTTATTAAAAGATCTTCCTTGGGTGCATCAAAACCCTCCTTTTGGTGGCCAGTTTCAGAAATGAGGCCCTAACTTGAATTCCCACATTGGGATTTCTAGACCACTTGGTAAAATGTAAGTAAGGAAGTTTTACTATAACATGCCTCAAGGATTATAGATAAAAGTCAAGGCTTCTTCATTTTATAGCAAATTGTAGCCCAAACATATCTATGTGTTTGGTGTAGAAAAATAGGTTTTAGAGTGTTGCAGGCACTTGGGAAGTGGATGAAGCCAACCTAATGGTGGATAATGAAGCTTGATGGTTCATTTTATGTTTTATCATTGGTATATTTTCCAAGTTAAACATTTAACTAGCACTTCCTTCATAAACCCTAGGAAGTAGGCTTATATAAGGAATTTGGTACATTTTTGGTCAAGGCATGATCTGACTAGTCCAAAGTCTGGAAGTGTTGAATCTTGTATTTATTTCATAAGGGTATCCATAAAATTGTTTTGTTTTTAGGGTCCTTTGGAGGATTTTTCAAACCAAGTCCTATTTACCTTATTGATAGGGCTAAAAGGGGCTCGTTGACCTAATAGGCAAAATGGCTATTTGAGGTCTTTAGAAACCAGATAGGTTTACCAACCTCACTAGTCTGAGATGTTTAACTATTGAGGAACCTTTCTACCTCCCCCTAAACTCATAGATTCTATATCCAAGAAAATCTTAGTCTTGGTAGATTTTGTGCTTGAAGCCTAATAGAGCAACTTTGGTGTCTATGCTATCTTTTGAAGTAGAATTGTTTCAAAGGTATTCAGCCTTCTCTTGAGTTTTTATTGGAGTATTTAGGAAGAATAATAAGGCCACACCACATTAATTTTTATTTTTTAAGGGGGAGCTCTACATCAAGTGGTATCAGAGCATACCTAAGATCCCTTAGGCCAATAAATTCGTTCACACCATGGTAGAAGAAGATGATGGAGGGTTTTCCTTAGAGATGACCAATACAGAGATAGTCAAATGCCTCCATGATTAGAAGTTAAGGTAATATGAACAAAGAGAAAGAGAGATGTAGTTGATCACGACAAAAGTCAAGAAGCTTAGGGAAGAACTCATGAATAGAGGTAGTGGAACCTTTGGAGATATTGAACGAGGGAGTGATGAAAAACCCCTTGAGAAGGAGGAAGAAAAATAACCTATAGAATAGAGTCTACTGATGAGGACTCTCAAATATATGGAGAAAAGAACCATGGATGCCAAGCTTGACTTGCCTAGCTATAATGGGAAGATGGACTAATATGTTGCAATGGATTATGTGGATGCCCTAACTAGTTTCTTTTAATGTGAAGACATCCCTACAAATTAAAGGGTGAAGATAGCCAAGTCTAGACAAAAAGGCTCCACATTCACATGGTGGAAGTTCATCCAAGATGTTAGGGAAAAGAATGAGAAGAATCTAGTCACCACATGGAAGAAGATGGTGGATCTACTCTGAGAGACATTGTCCCTGAGGATTATGAAATTCAACTTCACAAGAAAAGAATGAGTTTGAAATAAAAGGAGATGGCAATCCCTATTTATAATGAATAATTTTAGATGTTGGTAATGAAATCCAAAATGGTTGAACTTGAAAGTGTGAAGCTTGCAAGATACATTCAAGGACTGAGGCTTTCTATCCAAGATGAAATAAGTTTGACAACCGTACCACTATAAAATAGTGGTATTAATTAGAACTTAAAGTTGAGGAGAATTTCAAAAGAAGAAATGAACAGAGTGGTAGAAATAAAGAGAAGAATGATAGAGGTAAATTTTTTGGAGGAAGAGGATCACAAAATAATAGACCTCAAGGAGACTCTAAAAAGGAGAATACCCAAGGATAAAGTAGTTCAAGGGGAATAATCTAAGGTAGGAAAGGTAATGGCATAGGAATAAATGGTGGAAGAAACAATGGCTAGATCAAGTTCTACACCTACAATTGGATGGGCCACTACACCAACAATGTCTTGAGAAGCAAACTAATCAAGGAGAGAGGAGGACTACCATTTTGCAAGAAGATGATGATGATGAAGGAGTCAGAGATTGTACTGGTGAAGAAGGGGCTACTATCATGATGAAGGGGACATTGATTCAAGAACCTATTCTAGTGTAACCTCCACAAAGGAAAAACTTCTTCAGGACCAACTACAAAAACCATGGAAATGTACGTAAAGTTGTCATTGATTTTGGTTGTACTAGAGATATTGTTTCTAAGGAAATGATAGAAAAATTGAATCTTGGAAGGATACCCCACCCAAAAACCTCTCATGTATCTTGGTCAACAAAAGGCCAACAAAGCTTGATCAATGAACAAGCTTGGATATATTTCACAATCAAAGACTATAAGGATAGGGTTATCTATGGTTTTGTGGACATGGACATATGTCACCTTCTTCTAGGAAGTCCACGGTAGTATGACTTTAAGGAAAACCATGATGTGGTCACAAAGAAATATTAAATTGTCAAAGTTGGTCAAAAGGTCAATCTTCTTCCCAATTTTGACCCTCACTGAGAGAAGCCCAAGTAACACCTAGTAGTTATGGTACGTGAACAAGAAATGTTACAAACTATTGAGGACTCTCAGATTGGGTATGCCCTAGTCCTCAAACCAAAGAAAAAAACAAATATTCAAGAAGTACCAAAACAAATCAATAACCTACTACAAAAATACAAAGGAATTCTTGTAGAAGATACACTAGATGAATTCCAACCTCTAACAAACATCTCACATTAGATTGACTTCATACCAAGTGTCTCTCTTCCTAATAAGGCTACATATAAATTGACCCCTAATCAAAATGAAGAGTTGTCAAGGTAGATCAGTGATCTACTATCTAAAGGACTCATCCAAAAGAGTCTTAGCCCTTGTGTAGTCCCTAGTGTCTTAGCCCCTAAGAAAGATGGAAAATGGAGTTTATGCATTGATTCTAGGGAAATAAAAAAAATAGTAATCAAGCATAGGTTTCGTATACCTCTAGAATTGAAGATATACTTGATCAACTCTGAGGAGCATGTTATTTCACCAAAATAGGCCTCAAATTAGGCTACCATCAAATAAGAATTAGGCGAAAAGATGAGTGGAAAACCATATTTAAAACCACTGAAGGGTTGTATGAATGGCTTGTCATGCCATTAGGTATAAGAATTGATCCTACTCATTCGTGAGGCTGACAAATGAAGTATTACTTTCATAGGAAAATTTGTAGTCATCTATTTTGGTGACATACTAATCTTCAGTAGTAGTAAGGAGGAATACTTGAAACATGTGGAACAAATCCTCGAGAGGCTACATGATAACTATAAGAACTTGGTATAGCTTTGGTATCATGTAAGAATTTTCCTAAAACAATAATTCAATGCCAAGATCAAGAAGCTCAATAGATAACATGAGAGAGACATAATGATCAAATGAGAATGGATATCACATGATTGGGTATAAGATAATTGAATGAATACATCAAAGAAGTTCCTTGCATATAACGACAACTGATATGACTAGGAGTTAGCAAAGAGATAAGCATAACAACTAAGAACAAATCGACCAAGAGCAGATTATCCTCCATTGTGCATGAATGTATGTGAGACAATGAGAGGATAAGAATGCAAAGGTGTATCTCATAAAGAGTTGTAGTAGACAACATGTACTCAGAGTGCAAACTACTATGTTGTCTACATGAAAACTCATATGAATATGCAAACTCCTAGTTGTCTACATGAAAACTAATATGAATATGCATTATCCTAAGTAAATTTAAATAAAGCGTAAATACTAAATACTTATTTACACCAACATCCTCCCTTAAGTTCAACTTAGGGAAATATACTTAAGCTCATAAAAGTTAAAAAAATTGCAAGATGGCTCCCGGCTACTAGCCCATGTTAGGTACCCATGTACAAGATGCAAAAAAAAAACATGCAAGCTCTCATAAAGTGGAGAAAGAGGGAAAATCTCATGTAAAAAATCCTCCCCAAAAAAGAGATGAAAAAATAAGATGCATGGACAAATGGAGTAATTAAGAACACTCCCTTGCCCCCCCATTACAACATACATCATGTATATATAATAGAGAAGTATGAGAATGAGAAAACCCCATAAAAGGAAAAGGTCCCCACCATAAGAGAGAAGAAGTAGAAGAATAAGAAAGGAGAGAAGGTAGTCCCCCCTCAATATAGAATGCTTACTAGTGATAGCTACTCCAAGATGAACGTAGAAGTTGATCTATGACTGTTGAATAATGTTCGTCCCCTTAGGAACAAAAAATGTCATAGGTACATATGAGATGCTTCCCCAATATGTAGAAAGAATCCTAAAGATTAATGGTGTCTCTAAAATTTTCTCAACTATCCCTATGTCGATACTGATGGTCACCCCTTCCAACACTGCTAAAAAGAAAAATTTCGGAAGTAGCAAGGATGGATGTAGAACATATCCCAAAGAACCATCTATCTCCTCAAATTATAAAGAGACCTTCTACAACTATTGTACATAAGGATCCACAATCATATCACCCTTGAAAGATTGATCATGTAGAGAACGGACAAGAGGGTCAGAATCTTCCCTCGCAACAACTAAAGAAGGATCTTCTTCATCAAAGAGAAGATGTATATCATAAATAATGTCTCCCAAATCTACTGTGTAGGAATCCACAAATAAAATTGAAATGTTTGTCAAGTAGTCATCCCTAATGCTGGAACTGGAAGAAAAGTTGTACCCAACTATATTGAATCACATGGACCTATCACTATAGCAATGCATGCATGTGGAATGTGTTGATGTTGTGACATTGTTCTTTATCTATCAGAAGGATCCCCCACAAGTGAGCCTATTGAATCACTAACACTATTGTCACTATCAGTTTCCACAATGTATGAGGTATGTAGAAGATTAAAGGACAAGCTAGTTCAACTTTCCTCAAAGTAAATATTCCTCTCTATGAATATCTCACGAGTCTCAAGATCCATTAGTGTATATCCCTTAATAGTATAAGGCCTTGGTGGTGGTGTCTTGCATTCCCTTTAAGATATGTGTGCCCATGCCAGACAACCAAAAACTCTAAAGTGTTTCACAACTCGTTTTCTTCCACGCCATGCCTCAAAAGGAGTCATTTCATCTAAGACATTATGAGGAGACCTATTAAGGATGTTATTGGCACTACTTATAGCTTCTACTTCAAGTGATGGATCAAGAGACTTAGCTTGAACAATGAAACTTGCCATTGACTTAAGAGTTCTAATCCTCATTATTGCCAAACTTTTTTTTTTGTAGACTAAATGGTATAGGATTCTAAAGATCAATATCCTCCAATTTACAAAAGTCTCTAAGTCTTGAGTTCACATATCTACTTTCATTGTCCATATGAAGAACCTTGATGGCTTTAATTGATTGCTTCTCAACATGAATCTTGAAGACTAGAAACTTATCAAACACTTCATTCTTGTGATTAAGAAAGTAGACCCATCTATAGCATGAAAAGTCATCAATGAAAATGAGAACATAAAGAACCTTGCTAACTGATGTCACTAAAAAAGGGCCTACTAGAACAATATGAACCAACTCAAGAATAACTAATGCTCTTGAAGACTTCCCTTTGTCAAACTTCTCTTCTAGGTGCATATCCATTAAACAAGTTGAACATTCACCTTTAGATTGTAGGTAGACCTTTGACCAAAAATTTTGAGCTAAGTTGATGAAGATAGCAGAAGGCAAGATGTCCATATAACTCATGCCATAATTTACTTTGTGAATACGAATGTGTCATCAAGGCATGTGAAGGAGACTTAGGCACAATTTGGGAGAAAGAATAAAGCCTTTTGTCATGATTAACTTTACCCACTGCAACCAATGAATCATCCTTAAGATTTTGCACCATTACTAAATTAGGAAGGAACTCAACTTTATTTCCACCTGCTCAATGAGTGATTTGCTAAATTGAAAGGAGATTGGTGCTAAGGTGAGGAACGTAGAGAACATCTTTGAACTCTCAATTTTCCATCTTAACTTGTCCTTTCCCTTCAACCACTTGTGTATCATTCCCTACAAAGATGTGAGGTACCTTAGATTGCTCCAATGAAGAAAAATGTCCCTTTGAAGAACACATATGATGTGAGGCACCTGAGTCAAGAATCCATTCCCCTAAAGAACTTGGACTTGCCATAAGTGCTTTCCCTTTTCCCTTTGAAGTGGATGGATTTGAATCCTTGGAAGCATTTGGCACATTGATTTTGTTCTTCCTAAGTAAGTTTTCCAACTCATCTTTTCTCTTACTCTTGCAATGATGCTCATCATGATTTGGTTTCTTGTAATATGCACAAAATAGTTTATCCTTCTTGTTACTATTTCCCTTCTTGTTGGAAGAAGATTTTCCTTGTTGTGAGGAGGAAAATTGTTGTGTATTTGATTATGATTTTGGCTTTCACTACTTTTTCTTGCTGTTGGTAAAAAATTTTCCACCTTGATTTGTTTGATTCTCATTATTAGCCACTAATGCCTTAGACTTTGATGAATTGATAATTCCCATATCTATCAACTTGGATTGTTCCAACAACAATATTTTTGCAAATACATAAAATGAAGGCTTAGTGAAGGCACTTCCCATGGTCAACTTATGAGTGTTTTAACTTGAAACAAAAGATGCATACTCTGAAGGTAGCCTCTTCAAGATGTGATGAATCAATCTATCATCCTTCATAAGATTACCACAATCTTTAAGTAGTGCTCTCATCTCATTGGATTTGTTTACATAATCTTGAATTGTGTCAAAATTCTTAGGATTCAAGAGAGGTAGATCATCCTCAATATGGAATCCCTTTTCCTATCCACCTTACCATACAACCCTTCAAGTTTCTCCTAAGAACCCTTGGCATCCTTGAAGCTGAAAATGTGGAAGAAGTGATCTCTATAAACATAACTCCTAATAATTCCTAAATCCTAGTTATATTTAACTTTCTAATCAACTTGTGCATCATCATCAGTGGGTTTTACAATCGTATCACCAACATATAGATTTAAACCTTTTTCTATTAGTCTACTCCATACAATATCTTTCCATGCAGTATAATTGTGTGAAGTTAAAAGTGGATTTTTAGGTGAACCCATGATGTAAAATTAAAAAGAGCACAAGAGAGAAGGAGAAAAACAACACAAGACACCCCCACCCCCAAATACTCAATCAAAGAACACCCCCAAAAGAGATGATTTGGCACTTTATATTTGGTGTGGGTAAAATAGCCACTTGCCAATTTTGGGAAAAAGTGGGACTCTAATTTTTTTTTTTATAACTGAAAATATGAAGCTATATATGATTCAACAAGATAAAACACAAGACCTCTCCAAGATCTAATTAATTATAAGAGCCAAAATAGGCCAAAAATGACCAAATACTAAAAGTACTATGTCCACTCAAAATTACTCCAAAATGATACTAGATTTGGAAAGTAGACAAAAAATTACGCACTTTCGAAAAAAATAACACTTGAATATGTTTCCATATGAGCACGAACGAAGCCTCTAAAGTTGTAAAAATTAGAATTATAAATTTTGAAAAAACTTTAAGAACAAAGATAGCAAACAACCTGCACCAATGTGTAGATCATGAAATTATAGCTCAAAACAAAAAAACTTTCTCCAAAAAAGGAGTCCATATGAGGGAGATATCATTGTTTGAAAATCACCTCTGTAATTATTTTTCCTAAATTGCCACTGTTGCACCTCCAAAAATCAAATGAATCTAGATTTCACCTTAGATGTCTGATTTTGATGAAACAAAAGTTAGCTTAGGGCTTTTTGACCTTGAATGTGATACCAATTTTTGATTTGCTCCAGCAAACTCCAATCTTTACTTGCAAAAAAAATCTCTCCAATGGCTATGCAATGAAACTCCCATGGCTTTGATATAATGTAAGAATTTTCCTAAGGCAATAATTAAACACCAAGATCAAGAAACTTAGTAGATAGCAAAAGAGAGACAAATGATGATCAAATGAAAATGGATATCAGATGATTGGATATCAAATAATTGGATGAATACATCAAAGATGTGCCTTGGATATAAAGACAACTGATATGACTAGGAGTTAAACAAGAGATAAGCATAACAACTGAGCACATGTCCACCAAGAGTGGGTTATCCATCATTGTGCATGAATGTATGTGCAACAATGAGAGTATAAGAATGCAAAGGTGTATCTCATAAAGAGATGTAGTAGACAACATGTGCTCAATTAGAGTGCAAACTATTGTGTTGTCTACATGAAAACTCATATGAATATGCAAACTCCTAGGTGTCCACATGACAACTAATATGAATATGCATTATCCTAAGTAAACTTAAGTAAAGTGTAAATACTAAATACTTATTTACACCAACAATAAAAAAGTGGAAATCAACCTTCAAAAATGCTCATTCCTACAAATAGAATTGACATTCTTAGGTTTTATCATCTCAAAGGGTACATTAAAGATGACTCCTAAAAAGGTATAGGATATCCTCAATTAGCCAACACCTATGACATCTAGAGAAGTTAGGAGCTTTCATGGATTGGCCACATTTTATAGAAAGTTCATCAAAAACTTTAGTCACATTTATGCACCTCACTTGGATATCATTAAAGGAGGTAAGAAAACAAAGTTTCAATGGACCACTCAAGAAGATACATGATTTGAGTATTTGAAAGATAGAGTAGGACAATATCCTATCTTGGCACTACCTACCTTCATAAAAATATTCACAGTAGAGACTAATGCTAGCAACCTTTACATGGGAGTAGTTCTGAGTCAGAAGGGGAGACCAATTGCTTTCTTCTCAGAAAAAAGTTAATAACGCCAACGAAAAATATAATACCTATGACCTAGAACTATATTCTATGGTTTAGGCCCTAAAGAAATGGTGGTACTACCTACTTTCCAAGTTCATTATCTATATAGACAACCATGCATTAAGATTTCTCAATAGTTAGGAAAAATTGAGTTGCAAAAATATGAAATGGGTGGAGCAACTTCAAGCATGTACATTCTCCATCAAACACAAGAAAGGCACTGCTAAAAAGGTAGCAGATGCCCTAAGAAGGAGAATCACCTTGGTAGAAGAAGTTTAAATGCAAAGTACGGGGATCAATGCCCTTAAAAACTTGTATAATGATGATCCATATTTTGGAGAGATTCATAAGGTTTGTTTTATATTATCTAATGCTTATTACACTACACATTTAGAGTACTTGTTGCAGAATGGCCTTCTATTTAGAGGAGGAAATCTTTGAATTCCTAAGTGCTCCATGAGGGAAAATCTAATTAGAGAGAAGCATTTTGGCACTTTAGGAGGACATTTTGGGATTGATAAAAAATTGGAATTGGTAAGGAGAAACTAGTTTTGGCCCAAACTACCTACTGATGTTAGGAAATTTATTGAATGTTGCACAATATTCCAAAGAGGAAAAGGAGTAAGGATGAAGTAGAGACTTTACAAATCCCTAATTGTTCCAAAAAAACTATAGGATAGTGTGAGTATGGAATTTTTATTAGGCCTTGCAAGGACAAGATATGTATTTGATAGTATTTTTTTCATTGTTGATAGATTTAGGAAAATAGCTTATGTTGTTCCTTGTAAGAGCTCTAATGATGCTTCTCATATTGCTAACTTATTTTTTAAGGAAGTTGTTAGGATATGTGGATTTCCAACATCCATAATATCAAAAATAGATGTTAAATTCTAGGGTCATTTTTGAAGGATCTTATGGAAAAATTTAGGCACTAACTTGTCCTTTAGCTCTTCCTACCATCCACAAATAGATCGGTGGACTAAAGTAGTGAACCGATCATTGGGAAACCTTTTGAGGTGCCTTACCAAACAACATGAATGGACAAGACAAGTATGAAGACAATGTTAGAGTAAATAATTAATATTTAATTATTTTTTCTATTGCTTAAGCTTACTTAGGTCATGCATTTATTTAATATTTAGTATTTAATGCATGTAGTGGTTAGTTGTTGACAACTCGAGAGTTTGCTCCTTTTTTAGCATATTCCACTTTTTTGTGGATATGTGCTGAGTTGTCATTTTTGTCCTCTACCTCCTTCCAGTTTGTTCTACAAGCTTCCATGAGCTCTTTATATTCGGGCTCCCTCTTTGTATTTTTACAGCATCACATCATAAGGCATTGTAAATACATTTCTTATTGTGTTTGCACATATTGTCTCTCATGTCTGTTTAGGGTTTTGCCCGTGCTCCATGCTCCTCCCCTTCTATGGCTTCTCTTTGACAGGTTTCGCATGCAGGTGATCTTGGCGTCTTCGGAGTTGGCTTTCCTCAACTCCAACATGGTATCATAGCTTTTCTATGTGCAAGAGTAGATTTTAGTTTCCTTATTTGAGAGATTCGGGGGGGGCAAATAAACTTTATTGTAGTTTTTTGAAAAATGAAGTATGCTCTTCTCTTGCATCTTTGGATGATCCTGAGAATCAGAAAAGTTTTGACAAAAACAGTTTTTCTCTAGGGTTTGAATCTCAAATCTGACAACCAACTTGCATATTTAGAGTTTTCAATCAGTTTTGCAGGTTCCAGCATGCCATTGATGGACTTAAGAAGCTGATCCAGCATTTGCATGTCATATTTTGGTTGCTAGGGTCGTTTTCTGATTTTTGGAGCCATTTTTTACTGTTAAAGGCGTCTGATTTACACTATAGCAACATCTTCTATTCATCAACAAGAAAAACGCTTTCTGGGTTTTGTTCACAGCCCCGAAAAACCATCTGGGTATCTTTTAGATTTTGCATGCAAGCTGTATATTTTTCACAATCGAGCATGCAAAGCTATAGCCATACCCCTCTCCATTGGCAGTCACAAATTTGAATGCAATTTTTCTTCAAATTAGGGGATCAGCAAATTTTTGAAGCACTTGCAGCCCAAACGGACATCACCATTGGATCCGAAATGCCATTTGCAGTCAGGATTCATATAAAGCTTGTCGTTTTTGGACACAGGGCTTTTGTGGAGATTTTTTAAGGCCTCTAGGGCACCGTCATATGGACTGTACGGTCGAAAAAGGAAATATAAAAAAAAAAAGGGCACCGCTGTAGTAGCGCCGGAGTGCCACCCTGCGGCCACCTCCTCCCGGTTCTGCCGCCTCTGCCCAGTCCTCCACCTGCCAGCTATGCAGCCGTGTCAGTGCCTTTGCAACCACTGCGGGGGTGACACGTGGCTTGGGCGCGACGTGGCATCTTGCCACGTGGACCCGCCACATCATCCCTCCCACGAGGGTTTTGCCACATGTCTGCCATGTGGCATGCCATGTGGCACTCTTTTTTGTTGCAACGGTTACCAAACCGTCAATTTTAATCTTTGGGTCTGCTGATGTTAGCATGATGTCATCCTGCATCAGCACCTTCTTGCACCTCTCCTAGGGTCATTTTGGACCTACCTTTGATTTTTTGGCCATAACTTTTGCATACGAAGGTATTTTTTCGATCCGAAAGAAGTGCCGAAAAGCTGGTTTTGAGATGGAGACTTTGGTGTAGGTATTTTTTGGTTTTGATGCATTTTTATTGCCTATTTTTTCTGTTGAAGTCCAAAGTCCTATTTTTGACTTCGGCATGCATATCTTTTACATCCCATGTCAGTTTTTTGAAAACTTTATATTTATGGAAAGCTGGTTCTATGTAATTTTCAGAAAATTAGTCCTTTTTTTTTGTTTTTGGCCTCTGATCTTTCTATCATAGTTTTGGCATTTTTCTCTATGGTGGATATTTTGAGTATTTTAGGCTTGAGGATCATTTTCTTGGCATGGTTTTCTTTCTTTTCGGCTATACTTTCTCTTGGTTCAGCTCTTTTTTAGTTATGATCATTGTAGCTATCATTTTGAAGCACTTTTTATTCTCGCACTGAGATAAACTATCACTTTTATATTTCGGGAGTCATGAACGTTGTTTTGAGTCAGTTGTACTTGCACTATTTCATAAAGCACCATGGGGAGATCTTTGTTTGCTATTTTAGGTATTCTCCCTTTGTCAAGTGAGTGTCCCTTCGACAACATTAGCCCCATGCAGAGTCAGTTAGACCGTGTCTTTATCGGTGTCTGTACCTCTTTTCCTCTTTCCTCGTTCTTGGTTCGTTTGCAGGAGATTTTGGCCCACCTTCTCAGTTGCCTATCATCACACCCCATCTGCATTAAGGGGGGTTATGCTATTGTTCTAATGCATCCATGGTTCGATGGTTCGATAGTGTGAACTATGTATTTAGTGGTTGATCCTATATACAAGGTGATTGCAGTGGCTGGCTACCTATGCATTTCGGTGAGATGGATCATCTACCATATAGACATGCTCGGTTCGTGCCTTCTTCTTCCATGGAGGTTCTTTTAATCAGCAGTTTGGCAGATTTTGCAGCTTCTTCATGCTTCAGTGATACTACTTCTTCATGATCACTCATTGCTCCTGTTTTAGGGGACAATTTCCCTAGTTGGAGACTTTTTCAGCTCTTCACTGGGTTCTTACCTCTTTTTGGGGGAGGGTTTTTCCCATGTGGTTTTCTCTCTTTCCCTACTTACAGAGGTTGCATTTTCTTGCATTGTACTTGGGTACCTAAAATGGCCTCGTTGCCGGGACCCATTATGCATTTCATCTTTGTTTTGTGAGCTTAAGGCATTTCCCTAAGTTGCACTTAAGGGGGGGTGTTAGAGTAAATAATTAATATTTAATTATTTATTCTATTGCTTAAGCTTACTTAGGTCATGCATTTATTTAATATTTAGTATTTCATGCATGTAGTGGTTAGTTGTTGACAACTCGGGAGTTTGCTCCTTTTTTAGCATATTCCACTTTTTTGTGGATATGTGCTGAGTTGTCATTTTTGTCCTCTACCTCCTTTCAGCTTGTTCTACAAGCTTCCATGAGCTCTTTATATTCGGGCTCCCTCTTTGTATTTTCACAACATCACATCATAAGGCATTGTAAATACATTTCTTATTGTGTTTGCACATATTGTCTCTCATGTCCGTTTAGGGTTTTGCCCGTGCTCCATGCTCCTCCCCTTCTATGGCTTCTCTTTGACAGGTTTCGCATGCAGGTGATCTTGGCATCTTCGGAGTTGGCTTTCCTCAACTCCAACAGACAAGGATATGGAAAGGAGATTAAAGAGGACCATGCTGGGAAAAAATGGAAGAGGAAAAATGTAGATAAAGAGAGGGCTTCAAATCAGGAATTGGATGTGTCAATTCTCCCCCTTTCCCCTATTCATCCCCACCCTCAATCTCATTTTGAGGAGAAGGAAAAGTATAATATTGGTGCTAAAGAGGGGGAAGTACTTGTAAAAAATAGGAGAAAATCTTTGAGGAATTTCAATGTTAGGACTGCAACTTTGGGTATTTATAGAGAAGCTATGAATCCTCAGATTCTGGTGGAGAATCAAGAAGAGCCATGACTTAAGGAGCTCATTGATCTAGCTATTGTGGCCATATTTAATAATGCATGGGAGATAGGAATGAAGCTTCTGAACAATGCTCATAACAACATGATTGATAATTTTTGGTCAATCAAGTGGCTATACCATGAGCTAGAAGAGGTCAAAGAGAAGGTGTGTCAGTTAGAGGGTAACAACAAGAAGCTTGAAAATGAGAACCAAGAGGATTAGAGTGATAGAATTAGTCTAGTTGAGAGGAGAATTAGGAATCTTGAAAACTACAATCACAATTTGGCTAGTCAGATGATCTCTCTCCTCGATTTGATCAATGACAATATGCTCTCTTTAACTGATGTGATAAAAGACACAGGCCTACTGGTAGGTGAGGACATAAAGGACAAAGAAAGAGATAAGTCTAATGATGATATGGCTACTAACATCACGTTTACTATTTTGGACAAGGAAACAAAGAAAGTCCAGAATTAGAAGGCCGAGGAGCACCAAAAGATTTATGAGGCTACCTAGACCATGCAGGATTTTGAGAAGAAGAGTGAAGAGTAGTCCTCTAGTTTTGTCTTTTGTGTTTTTGCTATTTCACTTTTGGCTTTTCATTAACTTCATTAAAGATAGTTTGTTCTAGCCTTTTTGTTGGCCTTTTTTGTTGGCTAGGCTTCATGCTTATTATCAGTCTTTAGACTTGTTTTATCTGCCTGGGCTTTTTTTCTTATTATCAGCCTTGGTTTGTAGCTACTTTTAGGTTTCAGGGTCCCTTTAAAACCTATTTATCTTATCAAAAACAATATGAATAGACATGGGATGTAATTATCCCTCAGGAAATGTTTTCATTCAATGATTCAGTCAAAAGAACCACAGGGAACACACCTTTTCAAATCAATTATGGCTTCCATCCTAGGGGAGTCATGGAACTAAGAGACTCACCCAATGATGTAAAAGCCAATGCACAAGGTGAGGAATTCTTAACATTGATAAAATAGATCCATGATCAAGTTAGAGACACTCTAACTCAAAACACTACAAAGTACAAACAACTGGTAGAGAAGAAAGGCATGTATCATTTAAAGTAGGAGATCAAGTGTGGGCATATCTAAATAGGACAAGACTTTCTAGAGGACACACTAAACTATAGATGAGAAAGATTGAACCATGTCAGATACTACATAAATATGGAGAAAATGCCTATGAAATTTCATTGCTTCCTAATATAGCAATTTCCCCTATTTTTAATATTTCTAATACCCCCATTTCTAAAGGTGATATAAGTCCTAATGCTGACATGTAGGATATTGATGAAACTTAGAAAGAATGGATCAAAGACCTACCACCTAGTGAACTACTTGAGTTGCAGAAGATTTTGGATTCAAGGGTGGCTAAGAAGACAAGGAATAAGACCTATACTAACTATTCAGTCAAATGGAAGGGTCCACTAGAAATTGATGCTACATGGATGAATGAAGAATGTATTTCCAACCATGGAACATCTGTTGAACAACTATCCTCAAATGTGACTTGAGTTTTTCAAGAAATTAAGTTTGGTGCAAGAGCACCTAAATCTCCATTCACCATAACATCTAAATTTTTATTTCTTCATGAGTTCTACTCAAGGGAATTTAAGCCTAAGAGACATTTGTAATAGGATCACCATAGGTATTCAATAATTTGAGCCTAATTATAAGACCTAGTCCACATTTGGTACTTTATAAATCATGGGTTTTGACTATGGTAAATAGGAATTTATTAGATATACCATAGGATAGGAATGTCTTTAGGTTTTTAAGCATATACTAGGCCTCTAGGGTACAATACAAAAGCCCTAGAAGGTTCATATTGTGCAAATTGTGAAGATTGCAAAAAGTTGCTTGACAAATTTTGTTAAAACTTACCCCAACAGTCACACATATAACTCTTTTAGGTAGGTAGAAGTTAGAAAATGTAATTCTTCTATTGGAATAAAATAAAGATCCCATTTTTCCTTGTAAAATGCTACAATTTATGACTATACAGACATGTATGGATTAGAACATGTGAAAAACCTATCATTCTAGAATCATAAACATCCTACCTAATCAAAGAAATTTATTTGAGGGTTTGAATTTCTCTACAACTCAATTTATTAAATGATCTTCCCTAAGTGCACCAAAGTTGTCTTTTCAGAGGCCAGTTTTAGAAATGAGACCCTAACTTGCATTCCTACTTTGGGATTTCCAAACCACTTGGTAAAATGAAAGTTAGGAACTTGTAATATAACATTTCTAAAGGATGGGAGATGGAATTCAAGGTTTCTTTATTTTCTAGCAAGCCCTAGCCTAAACATATATCTGTGTTTAGTGTAGAATTACATTGTGTTAGAGTGCTCTAGGCACTTGGGAAGTGGATGAAGCTAACCTAATCATGGATATTGAAGAATGATGGTTCATTTTATGTTTTCTCATTGATATATTTTCCAAGTAAAATAGCTAACTAGCATTTCCTTCATAAAACCTAGCAAGTATGCTTATATAAGGATTTTGTTGTATTTTTTTGTTAATGCAACATCTAACTAGTCTAGAGTCTACAAGTTTGGAATCTTGTACTTCTTCCAAAAGGGTATCCATAATTTTTTTTTTTTTTAGGTTCCTTTGGAGGAATTTTCAAACCAAGTCCTAATTACCTTTTTGATAGGCTAAAAAGGGCTCGTTGACCTAATAGGAAAAATTGTTTTTTGAGGCCTTTAGGAACTAGATAGGCATACCAAACTCACTAGTTTGATATGGTTGACCATTGAGGAACCTTTCTACCTCTCCCTAAAATCATAGGTTCCATATCCAAGAAAAACCTAGTTTTGGTAGATTTTGTGCTTGAAGCCTAATAGAACAACTTGGGTACCTAGGCTATCTTTTGAAGTAGAATTATTTCAAAGGTGTTGATCCTTCTCTTAATTTTTTTTTGGAGTGTTTAGTATGAATCCTAAGGCCACACCACATTAGTTTTTATATTTAAGGGAGAGTTCGATATTAGAAAACCTCTCATCTAAACAACAAAACCATTTGTCTTGTAGGTATAGGAATAGGACATCGAATTGAAGTTTAGGTCTAGATACCCTTTTAAATAAACCTCTAAGATCCACAAATATAATTTTCAATGGAGTAATGTAGATGAAAGGTTGAAAATAAAGGAGTAAGATTGTGCTCTACTATTTGGGTCAAAGTCGACCTGACCTCAGATTTTTTTTTAATTTTTTTTTGGGTTTTCTTTGTCTCAACATTTCTTGTTTGGAGCAGGTTGCAGAATCCCCTGAAACTGTGCACATAAATTAGAAATTAACATTTTCCATATTTTCCCTACTTTGAGGCTAGATTTTCCTTCTATTTATTCAATATTTCAAGTACATACTTTCTATAGTAGATTATAGAATTTCCTTCTTACTTTATATTCTCCATCATTTAATTCATTCTTCTATTGATCACTTCTTTGTGATTTATCAATTTGGATATTTCCTTTAGGGAATTTGGGTTAAGAATAGGTCCTATATTCCCACTCTTACATCATATCATAGCTATACATTTTTACCCCATTCATTTTTCTACTATTCAATATTTAATAGATAGATTCTAGAGAAGTTTCCATAGGATGATCAAGAAGGAAGATAGATACAATGAATCTAATGAACCAGATCATAAACCCCAAGATCTATGGTGATTATGAAAAATGGAGAAGTAAGAATTTCCCAGTTAAGGAGGTATTGAGCCAAACTTTAAGAATTTATGTGTATAGAGTAAGGTGAAACAAAGAGGCATAAGGGTGAACATTGTATGCACCCAAAAATGGTCGCCTAGACTATGGGCCCCCATTATTCAATTTATCAATTTATCAATTTTTTTGAATCAATGGTTTGTAATATTTTATTAAATCAATTCAAATCAATTTCCTTGATCAAATTCGATTTATTTCATTTTTAAGATTGATCATTTTATTCCAAGTCTTATTTAATTAAAAGAAAATTTTCTCTTTTAATAAAATAAAATAAAATCCCCATTTAATTAAAAGAAAACCTCTCTTTTAATTAAACAGTTCATCCACATTTAATTAATTAAGAGAAAAACCTCTCTTTTAATTTAATTAAATATCTTCTATTTAATTAAAAAGAACTTGCTCCCTTTTAATTAAATAAAAATTCCACTTAAATATCTCTTTTGATGAAAAAAGGAAATAAAATAAATTCTTTTTATTTAATTTCTCTACACTTAAAAATGTGATCTAAGTGGGATTTATCTTTCCACTTTCTCCTCAACCACTCCTCTTTTCTAATTGGTGGAATCTTGTCTCACATGGATCACCACTTTCTTCTCAACCACTCCTCTTTTCTCATTGGTGGAATTTTGTCTCACATGGATCAAGCTCTATTATCCCATATTGGTTGTGAGAAGCCTCTCACCTCCATAATTTCCTTTATAAGAGAGAGCCCTCTCCTCATGTTAGACACCCATGATTATGCTATCGTTATGCTGCAGGTTTGAAGACCAATTTTTGAAGGAGTTTGAATACAAAAGCTTTTTGTGGAGAACTTCTATTTTCTTGTCTTTTTCTCTCTTGCACCCATCATGGGCTTTTAGCTTAGATCTTGCATTTATAGATTAGATTTTGCTTTCATAGATTAGATCTTATTTTCATGCATATTTGAAGATCATGGAGACTAGCATTCTTGCTTTTCCACTTTGAATCTCTCATCTCATGGTGTACTTGCATGGGCACAAAAATAGGTCAAACTGAGGGCCTCCATTGCAAACCCTTGCACTCTATGAGTAGAGAGCTATGGATCGATTTGTGAGGGCTCATTCTTGAGTTTTCTTACATGTAATGATTCATAGAAGTGTGACAAAATTTTAGCACACATTTTTGGTGCCCACCGTGGGGCTTGAATCAAGTTTCTAGCTCCATTTGCTTTTATTTTTCATCTCTGGTTTTTTACAGCAGCATATTGGATCTAATCACTTTGGTTTTAAGGCCAACCCATATATAGATTGGTTTGTAGGCAAAAAATCTAGTTGGTTTAAAGATTCAATCATATCTTTTAAACCACTTAGATTTTGGCTCTAAAAATTTTCTTCTGGGTTGGGTATGTGCCCAACATGTCCCAGTTCAATTTTTAGATAATTTTGACATGATTTGCGCGAGTTATGAATTTCTCTTTATTTTTCATAAAAATCCATTTTTGATCGCATATCAGTGTATTTTTTGAAAAAATTTACATTTTCAGAAATATTTTTGAATTCTAAGGGGGGTTCTTTCTTTATGTTTTGAATTTTGAGGCCGTATTAAGGATCAAAAACTCGATTTGATGAATCTGGCCTATTTTGAAAAATTGGGTCCCTAGGGCACAAATGAAGAGATTTTTTTGAATTTCTTACATTTTTGGAAAGCTCTTTAGTTTTTAGAAGGGGTCTCTTCTTTTCATTTCTATTTTTGGGTTCAAAATCATAGCAAAAAAAAGGTCTAATCATGTTGACTAGGTTATTCGTATTTTTTTTTTTGCAGGGATTTTCATGTTTTTCTGGTTTTTTCTGCTAACTGCTCACTATTTTGGGTTTTTCTGTGTTTTTTGATTTTTTTGGAATAGCATAGCAGCAAGTTGTGATTTCATTGGAAAAATGTGCTAAAGTTGTTAAAAATAGGTAAGATATACTAAGCGCGTTGCGAGGACTTCAGGTATTCTTCTTTGGCTGATAACACTTTGATTTGGAACCTTAAAATGAACCTCTCATGTGTCTAGCTTGTGTGTTTTTCTTATGCTTTTATTTTTCAAACACATGCATAATTGATACTAGGTTGTAATCTTCATTGATTTTTATTTAGCAAGCTTGATTATTAGTGATAGATTGAGATAGCTATATTGGGTTATTGGACTCGCTGAATCTGTCGGCCCCTCATTCCACCCCGTGGTTGCAAGATCAGTGCCACATTAAAGGGGAGGGGTCTACAGGATAGAAGCATTAAGTGCTCCACTTGGCAACCCTCTTGTGCTTTCTAAAACTCACTAATCTTTGAGTTGTGGACTCGTTTTGGCTTGTGTGAGGGGTTAAGTGTTCCACATCTTTGGACTCACCTTGCATTAGTTAAAGTGTTAAGTGTACCACCTTGTGCTTTTTGATTATTCTTGGATAGATTTGATTTTGGAGAATTAACATCTGTACACACATAGTAATTAGGCCCCATGAATACTATTCGTGGATCTTGAGGGAGTGAGTTCCTAGTGAAACTCCTCTCAAAGACAGATTCCTTGTAGGTGGGGAGGATACTTTGAGAATCTTTTAGATAGATGGATCTTCAACTTGGTGATTGAGGCATCCTTTCTCCAGAGAGGTTGATAGATCACTAGGGGTTGATATCATAGATCTTGAGATAATCTTAGTTAGTGTGTCGGATTAATCTGCTTGCTTTGATTGGGCTAAAAGTGAAAAGGTGTCAAAACCTTGGATCTGAAAGCTAAGTCCCCTTGTGGTCCACTATTGTGAGTCGGTCACCTTTAGAGAGGGTTAACCATAGCAAACAATCCCTATACAGGGAAAACTGTGGACGAAACCTCAAGCGGTAATAGCCACTTCTGCCATGGTTGCAACAATCGCTATATAAATGTCCTCATGGAAGAAATCTCTATGGGGTATGGTTCATTGTGGGTTGTCAGATCTCCCTAGCAGCTCTTGAAGATTAAGTTCTCAGACTGTGTCAAAACCTCAGTGCGCCGGGATTGGAGGTCACCCCTATGAATCATAAAAGTTGCAGAGTCAAACCATTACTAAAAATCTTAGAGAGGCCAACTTTTATTTTCTAAGGATGTATGCAATTATTGTGAAACTCTTTGAGAACATACATGATTAGCTCTCTTAGGGATTAGCATAAACTAAGTCACTTGATTGCTCATGCGCAAGGTTGCTTTAGCCCTTGCTCATTGTTTGAAGACTGCTTGCTTGAACTCCTTGATTGCTGTCTTACGTGCCTATTCAATGATGAAAACCTATTGATGTGCTTACTTGATATTTTAAAACAAATATGGGTTCCTGAGTTGAGACTTCACGATCAAATAACTTTGTTGTCCCATTATTTTGAGTCTCCCTAGGTTGATCCTATTTGGATTAGGCTACTTTTCTCATTGTTAAAAGCCTTTTTGCACCATGGGTTATTGTGCTTTGATCTCTTGAATTAGTAATCATTGATTTCACAAGAGACCTTGTTTGGAGTTGGTAAGTTAGAAACCGTCCTTATTGAGAAAGATATACACTTGGATCCTTTGACATTACACTTGGAGAGTCTTAGTAATCTCTTGTCCATTCACTTTCATCAAAGTTCAATTTTAATTATTTATAATTTGGGTCAATTATCCTCCCGGTCCATATGTGCTAGGGTATTCACCCAAATTTGTGGGCACCTCTGTGGCAGTGTTGGTTTACACCTATTGCAAAATTCTATCTTATCACATCTCTTTTGGACAAGTGAGAGCTTTTACTATCCTAGTTCGGTACCAACGTTTCTTAGGGTTATCCTATCAACTAGTGCCTTTTCTTTCATGTTGATTACAAGTGCTATTACATGTTGCTCAACATTCAAATGATCTCAAATGGTATCAAATTTTCCAAAATGACTCTTGGTCTTCTTTCTTCTTTATCTTTCATGTCTTTCTAATCTGTCATTTCCACTCTTCCTCTTCTTCATGTCTTCTTGATTCTTTTCCTCCTATTATCATATAGTCTACCTTCTTCTATTCATTCTTTCTCTTCTTCTATGCTTGATTCTTCTTCTTCTAGAACCATGGATCTTGGATATCTTTTTAGGGATCCTCATTTGAGCTCAGATGAAATCCACCTCCTTCTTGAACTTGAAAAGTGTTGTCACTCCAATAGATGCATGGATGCTAACGTTGCAACAAAAGTGATTAAAAAAATGGATAAGTCAGACACCTTTGCTAGGATCATGTGCAAGATCACATCACAATATCCTTCTTCCAAATATTTCCCATCTTCCAAGTCTTATCATGATTCTTCTAAATATCATACAGATTTTCCATCTTCCAAGTCTTATCATGATTCTTCTAAATATCATACAGATTCTTCATCCTCCAAGTCTTACCACGATTCTTCTAAATATCATCTAAATTCCTTATCTTCCAAGTCTTATCATGATTCTTCTAAATATCCTTCATATTCTTCATCTTCTAAGTCTTACAATAATTCTTCTAAATATCATTCACATTCTTCATATTCTAAATCTTACCATGACTCTTCTAGATATCATCCATCTAGGTCTTCACCTACCTCTTTTTCACGATATCATTCTTCTTCTACTTCTACCAAGAGTCTTATTCCTCTTATTAAGACATATGATAATGAACAACATGAAAAGTCTTGTGATATGCCTATCTATAATTCTTCTAGTGACAATGATTATGATGGTGATGATTATTACATTCCAACAGTTCCTAAAAGTCCTCCTAGTCCTATGCTTGTGCTTAAAGGGGATGAGTCACGAAAAGATATTGATGGTAATTCACATGAATCAAATCTTGAAAACAACATTGATAAATTTTGTGAACAATACCTAAATGATAAATCTGCATTTTTTGTTGAAGAGAAAGCATTTTTTTGTGCTGAAATACAACATCAATGGGATAAGAGTTCCTCTTCTAAGAACCCTCATGCTGAAAATAAAGATTACACTCTTGAGCAAGATCATGTTAATGTTGAAACTTTGTCTTCTGATGCTCCCCTTCCATCTTCTACTTCCTCCACTATCCATACATCTCTTAAAGATTAAGAGTCTTTCAAATCTCCTACCAATCCTTCATCCAACAAAGATCCTAATGCTTTTCATGCAGTTCCCTATAGTTATCCTCAAGGGCTACCTCTTAAAGAAACTCAAGCTAACCTTCACCTGGCTGCAAATACTTTTGATAATACTAAATCTAAAGATCCTAAGCTTTCATGTGCTATAATGCCTACTTCAGCTAGTCCTTCATCATCTATTCCAAAGTCTTCCATACAATTACAACATGCTTCCTTCTCCTTAGCATTGGCTTCATGTCAAGAGGACTCTAAAAATGATAAAGAAAAGAATATAAAAAAAGATCAAGATCAAGAACCTTCCATGTCATCCAATCCTTTTCACAATGTTTCTGATACATTTTATGGTTCTTTTGATCCCTTACACCCTTTCTCATTCATTCCACCATGTCTTAAGTCTTCTCCTAAGAAAGATCAAGATACTGCTTGCACCACTGAGCCTATTGACAATAAAAATGGCCTTAGTACACTTTCTCCTTCCAAAGATGATACTTCCATTAAGGTTATTAAAAATAGTGTTGATACTTCCAATGTTGAGCCTATTGAAAATCAAGAGAACAATTCTATGTTTATGTTATCCAAAGATCCTTGTCAAGATCAAAGTCTTCCATCTTCTTGTTCTACCACACCATGTTCTCTTCCACTTTCTACTCTTCCTAAGTCTTGTCAAGCTTTAAGTAATCCTATCAAAGAAGTTGCTCCTATCCAAGATGTTCATGTTCCTATTGAAAATCTTGATGCTCACTCTAAAGATGCTGATGTCCTTGATTGTGATATAGATGTTGATGAACTTATTGATTACCCTTTTGCATCTTCTACATCCATCCTTGGACCTCCCCCACCAATACTAAATCCTTCATGTTTTCCTTCCATCTTGGGTCCTTATGTCCCTTCAATTTCCCCTCCCTCTCCTATCTTTCCTCAAGATCAACATAGATGCATATCCTTGAATCCTTTTCATCCACCCACTCACCTAAACCAGTCATATCATCCTTCTTCTTCCACAAGTTCCAAGTCTTTTGGAAGTAACTTGAATGTTCAATACAAGAAAAAGAAGCAATTCAAGAATCCATATAAAAAAGAAGACTGCCATGTCTCTTCTAATCGACATAGGGGCATTAAGTCAAAAGAGATATCTAAGAAAAAAATTACAAGACAAGTATGGGTTCCAAAATCCATCATTAAAGATATTATCTCTAAATCATCAAAAAGAAATGAAAAGAAGCCTAAGGCTATATGGATTCCAAAATCTCTCTTGAGAGAGTCTAATGTTGAACAACAATTAAATTTGACATTCAAGCTTCCAAAGAATTTCGCTTCATCTTCTTCCAAAAGAATTCTTCCATTCCATGTGCCTAAACTGCAACCTTTTCTATCCACTCACTATATTCCTTCACATTTTCTCCATCATTTCGCCACCCTTCAAGGTGTGTGTTGAAGTTGATCTTTCCTTCATTTCCATTTTTCAATCTCACTCACTTCGCATAAAGCCATATCCTCTATTTTTGTCTCCCATCTTCCTTTCCCTATTAGCATCTTTGAGCATATCATTTGAATTCCTTTGTATATCATGGTTTAAACATTCAAAGAGCATTATCTCAAAAGCTTGACTTTTTCCAAAAAAAATTGAAAAAGATTGAAAAAAAAATGAAAAATTTGAAAATGTGCCTTGGTGAAAACCTGGTAATCAGGCACCTTGGTAGCAAAAGTAAAGAGAAATAAATTCATCCTATGGTGAAAACCACTCCCTTGTGGTGCCTTGGATAAGTACCATGATGAAAACCTAACAAATAGGCATCATGCGTAGTTCTTCTACATCTTTCATTCATTTCATTTTCTCTCTTTGATCTTGACAATGTTGACCTATAGACAAACATTTGGCTATCTTGTGAGATATCTTACCCATTTACCCCTTTGGTCTTGATCTAATAAAATAGAGTAAAATATGATGCTATAAAGTCTCTTGACATGTCTACTACTTTGGATTGCATCTTTCCCACCTTTACATTATGCTTTCATGAATTATCATATGCTGGCCTTTCATTTCTTGTCCAAATGTGCTTTGCATGACAGCTTGGGTACTCTTGAGGATTCAGTCCTTAAAGATCACTTTCACTTGCTTCATACACTCCTTACTTATCCATCATATCCACTAGCTTGTTGTTCCATCATGTCCTCTACCTTGCTAAACATTGGGACTGCACGATGTGATCTTGCTTAAGAGTTTAATGCCCATTCTGTCTAGGGGCATCTTTGTACATATTTATTGATCCTAAAAAAAATTCAAAAAAATTTGATATATTTCAAAAAAATCCAAAAAAATTGATATATTTTAAAAAATCCAAAAAAATGATATATTGTAAAAATTCTAAAAATTGAAAAATGTCCTGAAAAAATGATCATCTTAGTGACAACCTAACAAAAGGCACTTTGATGTATCTTCAAAAAAATTATATATTCCAAAAATACAAAAAAAATAAAAAATTCAAAAATTCAAAAAAATAGAAAAAGTGCCTTGGTGAAAACCTGGAAACAGGCGCCTTGGTAGCAAAAATACAAAAAAATAAAAAAAATTATAAAAAGTCCTGAAAAAAAAAATAAAAAAAATCCAAGTGGTGAAAACCTGGAAACTGGCACTACTTGAGGCCTTTGCACCCCTGTTTCTTAGCACATGTCCTCGACACTTAGCCTTTCTCCACCATGCCTTGTCCTTGTTACCTTGGTTTGGAATTGGTCTTTGTCTAGGGGGCATAACTATGTTAGCTTTGGTTTCTTAGATGTGTGAGTCTTTAGGACACCTCACAAATGGTGTTTTTCAACACCCATTGACATCGAGTGTTTTTCAACACTTATTGGTTTGGTCTTACCCAGTATCATCATGTGATCTTATCTTCCTACAAGCATTTGATCCTTATCCTCAGAACTCAGTATCAGTTAACACACTTAAATTTTTAAATGCAACACTTAATGCTTGACTTATGTCATGATTTTTTTTCTCTGAGTACTAACTGTTATTGATTTTTGTTGAGTGTCTTTGTCTAATAAGTCTCTCCATGATGCATCACTAGAAGACTTGGGACATGAGACATGTTTTTATTTATTTTTATTTTTTTGCTTGTGGGTGTGGTCTTGAACTCTAGAGTGTCTTTTGTTGTCCCCTTGAAACACTTAGGAGATTTGAGACATCATCCTTGATTGTTTTTGCACAACCATTCTTATAGTCATCTTGGCATCTATGCCTTGATGCGAGCATAGTTTTTGTATATTAAATTGGGTAAGCTAACATCAAAGTCACCTTGGCCTTTATGTCTTTGATGCTTATGTTAGAATCTTTCCACATTTCAATCCAATATAAATCGCATTCATATCTTCATAGTTGCATTTGTGACTAGTGATGATTGTGTGATTTTTCGATGTCCGTTACTAATGGCCCAATGATGAAAATAAGTTCTTTTACATTCTCTAATGAATGATGAACACAAAATCCTATGTTACAGTTGCTCTTTTGCAAGTACACCATTGCATTTCATGTAGCTTGCATTATTAGACTTCATGTTAGTTTGCATTTTTAGGCTGCATTATGAGTTTGAGAGGGTTCTCCTTTCATCTTTATTGTGGACATTTAATCAATTGTGGTCACGTTTTGATCTTCATTTCCTTATTTTCTTTTGTGATCTCAATTGAAATTTCTATCTTAAACAGTTGATTGATTTTTGGAGCATTTTCTTTTCTCAGTTCTATTTCTTTCCATATCTTTCAAACTTCTATCTTCCATTTTTTTTCCCCCACTTCTTTTCTTCTAAATCACCTTTGGGGCATAATATTTCATGCTTGATGATCTACCTTGGTTCTATGATTCTTATATCTTTCATCTTACATCAAGAACCTTATCTTTTGTTCGATTTGATCAAATTTATCAATTTGTTGTTTCTCCTCTATCTCATTTCGATTTCGATCACGAGGGGGCAATAATTATCAATTTCAATCCTTGATTCAGTTTTATCAATTTTATCCTCGACTTTTTCAAGTTAAAATTTATTTGTATTCTTTGTCCTGATGTGTTCCCAAGTTGACCACACATCTGGGTTGTTTTGTGATCCCAAATTGACCTCACACTTCAATTTCTTTCTTTGACTACATGTGTTCCCAAATTGATCACACATTAGTCAAAGAGGGGCAAATATATGCACCCAAAAATGGTCGCCTAGACTATGGGCCACCATTATTCAATTTATCAATTTATCAATTTTTTTGAATCAATGGTTTGTAATATTTTATTAAATCAATTCAAATCAATTTCCTTGATCAAATTCGATTTATTTCATTTTTAAGATTGATCATTTTATTCCAAGTCTTATTTAATTAAAAGAAAATTTTCTCTTTTAATTAAATAAAATAAAATCCCCATTTAATTAAAAGAAAACCTTTCTTTTAATTAAACAGTTCATCCACATTTAATTAATTAAGAGAAAAACCTCTCTTTTAATTTAATTAAATATCTTCTATTTAATTAAAAAGAACTTGCTCCCTTTTAATTAAATAAAAATTCCACTTAAATATCTCTTTTGATGAAAAAAGGAAATAAAATAATTTTTTTAAATTTAATTTCTCTACACTTAAAAATGTGATCTAAGTGGGATTTATCTTTCCACTTTCTCCTCAACCACTCCTCTTTTCTAATTGGTGGAATCTTGTCTCACATGGATCACCACTTTCTTCTCAACCACTCCTCTTTTCTCATTGGTGGAATTTTGTCTCACATGGATCAAGCTCTATTATCCCATATTGGTTGTGAGAAGCCTCTCACCTCCATAATTTCCTTTATAAGAGAGAGCCCTCTCCTCATGTTAGACACCCATGATTATGCTATCGTTATGCTGCAGGTTTGAAGACCAATTTTTGAAGGAGTTTGAATACAAAAGCTTTTTGTGGAGAACTTCTATTTTCTTGTCTTTTTCTCTCTTGCACCCATCATGGGCTTTTAGCTTAGATCTTGCATTTATAGATTAGATTTTGCTTTCATAGATTAGATCTTATTTTCATGCATATTTAAAGATCATGGAGACTAGCATTCTTGCTTTTCCTCTTTGAATCTCTCATCTCATGGTGTACTTGCATGGGCAAAAAAATAGGTCAAACTGAGGGCCTCCATTGCAAACCCTTGCACTCTATGAGTAGAGAGCTATGGATCGATTTTTGAGGGCTAATTCTTGAGTTTTCTTACATGTAATGATTCATAGAAGTGTGACAACATTTTAGCACACAAACATAAGTGAGTAAGTGTAAGAAAAAAGAGAAATTTTTTTCCTACACATATTCTGCTAAAGTTGATAAGTGAATATAAGAAAAAGTCTTAAGTTTTGATATGAAGGAGGATGCCTTCTTGAAGAGTTTTTGAGTGATTTAAGAGATAGATTTGAGAAGGGGAACTTATCATAAAATCAACACATGAACCAAACACTAATTTGAACCCACAAAAATGAGCTCTAAACATATAGATCAAAACCATACTATTTTCTTTCTAATCATTGTAAATAGTTTGTATTGAAATCCTTTTAATCAAAGCTTTAACTAGTAGTCATTTTAAGGACTTAATAGTCTATGTAAATCCTTTAGCAAGGTGACATTCTAAATGGAATGGTAAAAGTCTTCTAACAAGGCCACTCCTAATAGGGTGACTAAATCCTCTAATTAATTCACATTTAATAGTTTTTAATGTAACCTTTAACAAAGTTGACTCTTAACATCTCACTTTGAGAGAGTGAAAAAGTGGTGACATGTTGGTGGAGGCTTTTGCTAAATTGGGTTCCCACATAAAATCCTAGTGTCAAAATCATGTTGAACGTTTTATATGTTTTACATTTGTTGATTTTTACATTTAGCAAAGTATATTATGTTTAGGACAATAATTTTGTTTATCAGTTCAATAGAGATCGAGCAACAATATGATAAGAAGAATAGTGAATATTTTGATATTTAATTATTAAAATGCTACCTATGGACCTTACATAAATGATTCAATCCTCCCCTCTCTCAGTTATGTTAGAGTAAATAATTAATTTATTAATTATTTATTCTATTGCTTAAGCTTACTTAGATAAATGCATTTATTTAATATTTTGTATTTAAAGCATGTTGTGGTTAGTTGTTGACAACATGGGAGTTTGTTCCCTTCTAGCATGTTCCACCTTTTGTGGATATGTGCTGAGTTGTCAAGCTTATCTTCTACCACCTTCTAGCTTGTTCTACAAGCTTCCATGAGCTCTTTATAAGCGGGCTCCCTCTTTGTATTTTCATAACATAAGGCATTGTACATATTGTAAATACATTTCTTCTTGTGTTTGCACATATTATCTCTCATGTCCATTTAGGATTTTTCCCTTGCTCCATGCTCTTCCTCTTCTTGGCTTCTCATTGACAGGTTCTCGCACGCAGGTGATCTTGGGCATCTTCAGAGTTGGCTTTTCTCAACTCCAACATGGTATCAGAGCCTTCCTGCTGCTGCTTGGTTGAAGAATTTTGAAGCCATGATTTGAAGTCACAAACCATAGTTTGTTTATGCATTTTTTCTTCAAATCAGAGGATCAACATTTTTTCGAAGCATATTGGGCCCAAACAGACATCACCATTGGATCCGAAAGGCCATTTGCAGTCAGGATTCATATAAAACTTGTCAAATTTGGAGACAAAGCTCCGAGAGGCAAATTTTTTTTCATTTCAGGGCATTCTGTACAGTCGTACGGACGGATCAGCATTTAAAAAATTAAAAAAATTATTACAGTGCACACCGCCGCTGTGCTATTACATGGCTGCCATCACACCACCTGTGTATGGCCCGCAACAGCCGTAGCAGGCGACACCACTCATCTCCCCGACCACGCCACCGAAAGTCTGCCGACAACATAGCCGCTGCTCTGCCTTTGAGCCGCTCTGGTTTTGCCACCTGCCTAGTTCTCCGCTCCTTCACCTCTGTCAATTCTGCAACCCTCTCCTCTTCGTTGGCCCAGTTAGCATCTCCGCCAGCTCTATTTTCTACCACTTCAGTGAATTTTGCCACATCAACAGTAGTAGGTGTGACACGTGGCATGTGTGCCACGTGGCCTACCATGTCACACCTGCCATGTCTGTCGTACCGCCACATGGCATCTACGTGGCACCCTTTTTGCTATGACGGAAGTTTAGCCACCAATTTTAAGCTCTCAAATTGATGATGTCAGTGCTTGCATCATCCATCCTTGCATGCACCTCTCCTAGGTCCTTTTGACCTACTTGTGGTTTTTTGGCCATAATTTTTGCATACAGATGTATTTTTCCAATCCAAAAGAAGCACCAGAAAGCTAGTTTTGAGACAGAGATTTTGGTGTAGATATTTTGAGGTTTTGATGCTTTTTTATTGCTCTTTTTTTGTCAAAGTCTGAAGTTGTGTTTTTGACTCCGGTATGCATATCTTTTGTGTCCCATGTCTGGTTTTTGAAAACTTTATATTTTTGAAAAGTTGTTTCTGTCATCTTTTTAGAAATGTAGTCCTTTTTCTTAGTTTTTGGTCTCTACTCTTTCTATCATAGTTTTGGTATTTTTTCTATATGGTGAATATTTTGAGTGTTTTAGGCTTGAGGATTATTTTCCTGGCATGGATTCTCTTGTTTTAGACTATACTTTGTTTTTTTGCAGCTTGTTTTTAATTTTGGTCATTATAGCTATCATTTTGAAGCACTTTTACGCATCACACTGAGATAAAGTGCCACTTTTACATTCCGAGAGTCATGAACATTGTTTTGAGTCAGTTGTACTTGCACTATTTTCATAAAGCACCATGGGGGGGATTATTGTTTGCTATTTTAGGCATTCTCCCTTTGTCAAGTGAGTGTCCATTCCATGACATTAGCCCCATGTAGAGTCAGTTTGACTGTGTCTTTATAGGTGTTTGTACCTCTTTCCCTCTCTCGTCATTCTTGCTTTGTTTGTAGGAGATTTTGGCCCACCTTCTCAGTTGCCTATCATCACACCCCGTCTGCATTAAGGGGGGGCTATGTTGTTGTTCTAATACATCTATGGTTCGATGGTTTGATAGTGTGAACTATGTATTCAGTGGTTAATCTTATGTACAAGGCAATTGCAGTGGCTGACTACCTATGCATTTCGGTGAGATGGATCATCTACCATATAGACATGCTCGGTTCGTGCCTTCTTCTTCCATGGAGGTTCTTCAGATTAGTAGTTTGGTAGATTTGTGGCTTCTTCATGCTTTAGTAATGCTCATCATGATCACTCCTTGTTCCTATTTTAGGGGACATTTCCCTTGTTGGAGGCTTCTTTAGTTCTTCACTAGGTCCTTACCTCTTTTTGGGGGAGGGTTTTTCCCATGTGGTTTTTTCTCTTTCCCCATTTTTAGAGGTTGCATTTTATTGCATTTTACTTGGGTACCTAACACGGCCTTGTTGTCGGGACCCATTCTACATTCATCTTAGTTTTGTGAGCTTAAGGCATTTCCATAAGTTACACTTAAGAGGGGGTGTTAGAGTAAATAATTAATTTATTAATTATTTATTCTATTGCTTAAGCATACTTCGATAAATGCATTTATTTAATATTTTGTATTTAATGCATTTTGTGGTTAGTTGTTGACAACACGGGAGTTTGTTCCCTTCTAGCATGTTCCACCTTTTGTGGATATGTGCTGAGTTGTCAAGCTTATCTTCTACCACCTTCTAGCTTGTTCTACAAGCTTCCATGAGCTCTTTATAAGCGGGCTCCCTCTTTGTATTTTCATAACATAAGGCATTGTGCATATTGTAAATACATTTCTTCTTGTATTTGCACATATTGTCTCTCATGTCCGTTTAGGGTTTTTCCCTTGCTCCATGCTCTTCCTCTTCTTGGCTTCTCTTTGACAGGTTCTCGCATGTAGGTGATCTTGGGTGTCTTCAGAGTTGGCGTTCCTCAACTCCAACAAGTTATTCTAAACATTTTTAAGAAAAATGAATTTTAAAAGTAAGTCCCACAATTTAGAAGAAGTCATGGAAATAGTTCATATAGATCATTTTGGCCCAATAAGTGTGGAAAGCTACTTTGAAGACATACATTTCATTCTATTTGTTGATGATTATTCTAGGATGATAATGATGATGACACTTTTCAAAATTTCAAATGGTATTTGGCCAAAATCGAGAAAGAAAAAGGGAAGAATCTAAAATCCCCAAGATTAGATAGAGGAGGAGAATTCATCTCAAATGAATTCAATGAGTTTTGCAATGGAAGAGGAATCAAAAGACATGTATCAACATGTAGAAATCAAAAGAAAAATGAAATATCAAAAAGAAGAAATAGATCCATCATGGAATGTGCAACAACACTACTTACAGAGAAGAATGTTGCACAAAAATACTGGATAGAAACCATTAGCACAAAAGTTCATACACTAAACCAAGTTCAACTAATGAAAGGTACAAACAAAATTCCTTATGAATTATGGTATGGATACAAACCTAATGCTTGTTATCCTAGAGTATTTGGAAGGAAATTGTGTATCTTTAAAGATGTAAGAAAATGAAATCTTGATGCAAAAAGTGATGAAGGTATATGTATAGGGAAGTCAAATAAAAATAAGGCATACAAATGTTTGAATCTTACTACTCACAAATTCATTGAAAGTTCACATGTAAAGATTGATGAGTATGTACAAAGAAGTGAAAAACATAGTAGCAAGGAACATGAAGATTACATAAAGTTTTTTGATACTGACAAGGAACCTGAGACTTTAACTCAAAATTGTGAAGTCAATAAACAACCAAGTGTACCTAGAAATTCACTAATAGTTCAACCTAAGTCACAGATAAAAGAACCTGAGTCACAAATAGTTCAAATTGAGTTGTAGCCACATGGAGTGCAACCTAAGTCTTAGACAATGCAACCAAAGTCATACGAAGTGGAATCCATGTTACAGATAGATCAACAAGAAGAACTCAACCTACAAAGAGAGGAACTTGAGAATCACTAAAAAACCAAGTCCAAAATCAAGAAAGAAATATCCAAGACTTGAAAATTATGTTAGAGAACATCATGCACCTGAAAAATTATTGGAATTGAGATAGAAGATATACTAACAAGGAAAAAATTGAAAGGTACATATTTTTAAATAAATTTGACCCTGGATCAATAAAAATATGCTTTAGAAAATGAAATTTGAGTGTAATCAATTAATGAAGAAATTGAGCAAATAAAAAAGAATCAAACCTAGTCTCTTGTTCCTAGACCTAAGGATAACAATATGATTAGTACAAAATGGATATTTACAAGAAATTTAAATGAGAAAGGAGAAGTGACAAGGAACAAAGAAAGAATTGTATACAAAGGTTATGCTCAAGAAGAAGGTATTGATTATGGGGAAACATTTTCCCCTATTGCAAGACTTGAAGGAGTTAGAATACATATAGCATATGTAGCACAAAAGGGATTGAAGTATATCGGATGGATGTTAAATCAAACTTCTTGAATGGAGTCTTGGAATAAGAAGTGAACATTAAATATCTTGAAGGTTTCATTTATCCAAGCCAAAGAAACCTGATATGTAAACTTCATAAATATTTGTATGGATTGAAAAAAGATCCTAGAGAATGGCATGAAAGACTACATGGATATATATAAGAATTAGTTTTGAGAAGAAAAATGATAATAGAAATTTGTGTAACAAGGAAGGACCACATGACAAGATATTTCTTGCTGAAATACTTGTGGATGATATCATATTTGGTGGTCATGAAATGTTATGCAAGGCATTTTCTAAAGAAATGAGGAAATAATTTGAAATTTCTATGTTTAGAGAGATTAAATTCTTTGTGAGTCTACTAGTTGATCAGATGAAGGATGGGATATTCATCACTCAATCAAAATACATCAAGGAAACACTAAAACTATTTGGAATGGAAGATTCCAAACTAGTAAGAACACCTATGTCTACTAGACATAAACTACCAAATAATGATGATTTAAAGGAGGTAATTCAAACTTTATATAGATCAATGATTGGGAAACTTCAATATGTGGTATATACCAGACTTGATATTGTATTAGTAGTTGGAATAGGTACAATATTTTTTCCTAATCCTTAAAAAAATCACATGATGGTAGGTAAAATAATTTTGAGATACCTAAAAGGGACTGAAGAATATGGTTTATGGTATAAGAAAGGAGGAAATCTTGAATTAAGACCCTTTACTGATGCAAATTGGGCATGAAGAATTGATGATAAAAAAGTACAAGTGGAGGAGCATTCTTTCTTGGAAAAAGGTTAGTATCTTGGACATGAAAGAAGGAGAATTATATTTCTCAATCTATAACAGATGTAGAGTATGTTACTATAATAGTTAATTATTCTAACATAATATGGATCAAGAAACTATTTTTGAGAGGAAGGAAGAAATCAAGGAAATAGTGGTTATCTCTTGTGATAATACAAGTGCAATCAACATATCCCAAAATCTTGTGATGCACACAAAGACTAAACACATTGCAATCAAGTATTATTTCTTAAGTGATTTGGTTCAAGACAAAGAGGTGAGATTGGAATATGTGAACACTAAGGAGTAGATAGAAGACATATTTATTAAGGCTTTACCTAAGGATGCATTTATGTATCTAAGAAGTAAACTAGGTTTATTCCCCCTATCTAATGCTTACTAAAGTAAAAGATAGTGAGGCATCAATCAAGCTCTATTGAAGATCTATCAAGTTGATGTAAGTTGTCACTTTTTAGGTGTTAAAAGTGAAGTATATTTCATATATATCAGTACAAAAGGTTCATTATAACTTCAAAATATTATATCCTTTGGCATTTGATGTCAAAGAGTGAGAGTTCAATAATGCCAATAAGGGAGAGCTACAAGGGAAAGGTCAAAGGAAGAATCAAGAAAAGTTCAATGTTAGATTAAAAGAGGGAGAATTTTTGTATCTTAGAAGGAACATATCTAGATGGTGAAATATACAACAAAGTGTTGATAGGGAAGCAACATAGACAAATCTAAGAAGAATCTTAGAGGGAATTGGTATGGATGAGTATAAAAATGAAACTAAGGATATTATCTAATTGCTCATATTTTTATCACTTTATGTTGACATGTTGGGTTTCTATTAACTCCAAAGAGGGAGTTTGTTGGAAATAATTCTTCAATTGTATATTGTCATTTATGTTTACAAAAATGTTAGTATTAATCGAGTAATGTAGAGTTTGCAGTATTAACCTTGTATATCTTAGTATTGAACGAGAAGTCAAGTAAATAAAAAATGTCAGTATTAACCAAATGGTTAGTTAATGAATAGATATCCTACTTCCAATATTAACCAAGTGGTTAGGCATCAAAGGACTCATAGTTTTTGTGTTCAATCCTAATATTACTTTTTTTAAAGATGGATGCAAGATGATGAGAGGAGCTATGGTCCTTGCTAAGGGTACTAGGAGAGGTACTCTATTTTAGCTCGATTCATGCATTTCTCAGTGCGATAGTTTTTTTATTCCAAAGAAGAGAGTAGCTATCATTTCATTCCCACCATTTGAACAAGAAGTAAAGAAGATTGTGGTTATTGGTTCTAATGATAGTGCAAAATGTGTACCTAAGGGTGCAAACACATTGGAAGGAAAGCTTCTTGTAGAAAATACAGTGTTGTGGCATATGAGATTTGGCCACCTTGGTGAGAAGGGTCTCAGAACCATAAAGAACAAGAACCTCATTGAGGGTTTAAATGATTGTAACCTCAAGTTTAACTTCTGTGAACATTGTGTCTATGGTAAAAAAAATTGTGTTTAATTTTATTCTAGTTATCACAAATCTTCTAATGTTTTGGATCTTATTCACTCTGATTTAGTTGGTCCTATAAAAGTTCCTTCAATCTCCAAGTCTATATTTTTTGTATCTTTTATATATGATTACAATAGAAGGACATGAATTTATTTCCTAGAAAGTAAGACACAAGTCTTTAGTTGGTTCAAGGAATTTAAACCCCTTGTAGAGAATTAGACTAGTAAGAAGATTAAGTGTGTGAGAACTAACACTGGTGGTGAGTTTTGTTTAGCAAAGTTTGAAAAGTTCTATAAAGAATGAGGTATCAAGAGCCCTAAGAAAACTCCTTATACCCCACAAAAAATGGACTTGTAGAAAGAATAAATAGGACATTGATGGAGAAGGCTAGGAGTATGCTTAGTGCAACTGGTCTTGAACAATGATTTTGGGTTGAAGCTATGACCACTGCTTGCTATCTGGTTAACATATCTCCTACATCAGCTCCTATTGGTAAGACACCTATGGAGGTGTGGTCTGGTAAGAAGCCTTCAATTATACATCTTCATGTTATTGGTTGTCAATCTTATGCACATGTTCCAAAGGAGAAGAGATCTAAGTTGGAAAACAAAAATGTCAAATGTATTTTCATTAGATACGATGTTGATATGAAAGGTTACAAGCTTTGGGACCCTATGACTAGTAAGGTGTTGTATAGTAGAAATACTTTTTTTAGAGAGACAACATCTTCTCCTATTGTGATACAACTAGTTGAAAAAGAAAAGAAGGAAGATATTGTTTAGTTGCCACCTACCCCTGAGAAGACTAGATAGAAAGACCGTGTTGGGTCTAGTGATGAGGAGAGCACTAGTAGCTTTGATATTTTAGAAGAAGAGGAAGAACAACCTTAACCTTAGCACTTACAAAGATCCATGAGAGTAAGGAAGGAGCCATAATGGTTTGGTTATTCTATGTTAGATTCTAGTTGTGCCTTTGATTTGATTACTAACATTGATGAGCCTATATCTATGAAAGAGGCTTTGGATATGGAAGATGTAGGTTCCTAGATTGAGGCCATGGATAATGAGATGGCTTCTTTGGATTAAAAAAAAAACTTGGGATCTTGTACCTTTTCCTAAAGGATGAAAACCTATTGGTAGAAAATGGGTGTTCAAGAAGAAATTTTGTGCATATGGTAGTGTTGAAAGGTACAAAGCTATATTGGTTGCGAAGGGGTATTCATAGGTAGAGGGAATAGATTATTGTGAAATATTCTCTCCTATTGCAAAGTTGAATTCCATTAGATTTTTTTTATCTCTTGTTGTGTCATATGATTTAGATATAGAATCAATGGATGTGAAGACAACTTTACTTCATGGTGATTTGGAGGAAGAGATTTATATGTCAAAGCCTGAGCACTACTTTGTTAAAGGTAAAGTATCTTTTGTTTGTAGATTAAAGAAGTCTCTGTATGGTTTGAAAAAATCTCCTAGGATGTGGTACCTTAAGTTTGATGCCTTTGTGTTGTCAATTGGATTTGTAAGATCGAATTGGATCATTGTGTTTACTTCAGAGTTAAAAATGATCACCTTCTTATTGTTTCTTTATATTTTTATGATATGTTGCCATTTGGGAATGGTAAGGGTATGATTTCTAATTTTAAATCTTAGTTGTCAGCACAGTTTGAGATGAAAGATCTTAGGGAAGAAAAGTATATCTTGGGTATGGGAATCAATAGAGATAAGTCTAATAGAAAAATTTAGTTGAGCCAGAGCAAGTATGTGAAGTCTATGTTTAAAAGGTTCAACATGGAAGATTGTAGACCATTGTGTGTCCCTATTTCTATGGGAAAAAAGTTATCTATAGATGATTGTCCAAAATCTCCTACTGAGGTAGAGGACATGAGTAGAGTACCATATGCTAGTGCAATTGGTAGTCTTATCTATATTATGGTCTATACTAGACCAAACATTTCCCAAGTAGTGGGAGTTCTAAGTTGGTTTATGGATAATCCTGGATGGGTACAATGGGATGTAGTTAAGCGAGTATTCAGATATTTGATGGGTACATCAAATTACTCCATTTGTTATTATGGTAACTCTTCTAGATTTTTGCATTCAATTTGTATTTGTGGGTTTATGGATTCAGATTGTGTAGGTGATATTGATAGTAGGAGATCCACTAGTACTTATGTCTTCACTATGTTTGGTGGTGTCATCAGTTGGATGAGTAAGTGATGATCTAGTTTCTTTGTCCACTACAAAAGTGGAGTACATGGCTACTAATCATGCTTGTAAGGAAGCCATTTGGATTAGGAGATTGTGTTCTAATATAGGTGTTGATGCAAGAGAGATTATTATTTGTTGTGATAGTTAGAGTGCTATTTTTCTTGCAAAGAATCCAACTTTCTATGCCAAAATGAAGCACATTGATGTGTGATTTCACTTTGTTAGAGATATGGTGGAAGATGGAAAGGTAAATTTGGAGAAGGTAGATACTATAAATAATTTTGTGGATGCACTAATGAAACCAATGGGCATAGAGAAGTTTAGATGGTGTTCAGAGTCTATGGGCCTTTTGGCCTATAGTAGTTAGTTCTTGTTATGTTCCTATTGCTCTTACAAGGTGTTTGACAAGTGGGAGAATGTTAGGAATAAGGTGTCACAAACTTGAATAATTCCTATTCTTATTATTTGTTTTGTACATGTTCTTTTTTGTAAATAATGTAATTAAGTGTAAGTGTACATGTCTTGTTGACATGTTGATGTGTCACTCCACTTGTACATATCAACATCTTGAATTATGTGTAAGGAAATCATGACTACAATGTTTATGATGGATTCCTATGACATGTGAGAGCTATCTTTGGAATATTTAATTGTGTACAAGGATATCATGACTAAAATGGTTATAATAGATTCCTATGATGTGTAATAACAATTTGCAAAAGATTTAATTGTGTATAAGGAAATCATGACTTAAATAGTTATGATAGATTCCTATGATGCATAAGAGCTATCTTTGGGAGATTCCTTAAATGGAAAGTGTATTATATAAGAACTTTGAGGGTTGTAGGTAGTGGAGTGTGATAGAGTGTGAGTAGTGTATTCTTAGTTGCTACTAGATAAGTCTTCCATGTCCTAAAAGAGATTGCACTATAAGTATGTTGTAAACTTTGAGTTGAAGATAATACATTGTGTAGGTTTTGGAAGGGTGGGATTGTTTTACCAAAAGGTTTTTCCCCATTGACATATTTTTGTGTTTATGTGTTATTATTTCTCTATCTATTTTTTGTATTCATGGTTTATTGCAATATTGTTGTTTTACTAAAAGTGAATCTAAAATTGTAAGGATTTAAAAAATAATTTGCACAATACTTTCCTTAAAAGATTAGTGTAGGAAGCTATTTTTTGCACCTAAGTTTTCTTACATGAAGGTGATACACAATCTAAGAAGTTGAGGCTACAAAGTTGGATTTGTGTATTTCAAGATGCTAAAATGATGGAAGATGAATCTATAAGATCATATGTAGGTAGGCTATCAAAAATTATTGAAGGTATTAGATCTTAAGGAGGAACCAAAGAAGATGATGAGGTTATATGGAAGATATTGAAGAGCTTAACACCACCATTTAAGCTAGCAGTTCAAACGATACAGTTGTTGACATCTTGTACCAAAGATTTCATTAAGAAAATATTGCTTGGAAGACTTGAAGTAGTTAAGAATGAGCTTAGAAAGTCTAGAGAATTGACCGAAATTGAAATAGCTTTCAATGCCTTGAATATTTGACCTAGCTTATAAAAAATCACAAATTCTCAAGGAGATTTTGCTAGAAATAGTAGATCAAATGAGGATAAAAAGATGTAAAAAGAAGTAGCCCTTCTGGTAAGAAGAGAAAAAAGGTGGTAAGAAAATATTTAAATTTTGGACTTGTGATAAATATGGTCATTATGCATCTAAGTGTTCTAAAAGAGAGAAAAACTATAAAGGAAATTAAAAACCTAGAAGAAATAGAGAGTGTTTGTATGCAAATTAAGAAAATGATTCTAATGAACAAGTAGTAACTGCTAGTGATGATGAAATAGGTTTTGTGGCAATTATAGAAGAAAGTCTAGAGAAATTAGCTTTGGTGTCATAGGTTGAAAAGAATTCTAATTAGATAATTGACATTAGATGTTCACATCATATGATAAGTGATATGAACATGTTTGTTGACTTCAAAAGTTAGGATGGGGGCATTTTCAGAGTTGGAAACAATGTAGCATGCCAAATTAAAGGTATTGGATCTATAACTCTTGATGGTAAAACTAATACTAAGGTTGTATATTTTGTTGATGGTTTGAAGCACAATCTTTTGAGTGTTGGAAAAGTAGTGGACAAAGGTTATCAGTTGTAGTTCATAGAGAAGACATGCATGATTAGAGATAAAGATGGAAATGTAATTTTACTAGGAACTAGATCTAGAGGTAATGTATTTCAGTTGAATCCTACTGAAATGACATGTTTGGTTACAAATGTAGATGAAATTTGGTTATGGAATAAGTGATTTTTTCATATAAAATTTAACAATACTATGAAGACTAGTAGTATCTTTGTAGTCAGAGATTTGCCTAAGATTGTAGAGCCCACTAACACAATTTTCAAGGAGTGTGTTTTGGCAAAACATATTAGAACTTCTTTTCCCAGTAAGAAGTTTATTACTACAACAAAATTTGAGATTGTACACATAGATCTTAGTGGTCCTATGAAGACTAAAGGATTCTATGGTGAAGTTATTTTATGATTCTAGTTGATGACTTTTCTAGAATGATGTGGGTTGCATTTCTTAAAGAGAAATCTAGGGCATTTGATAAGTTCAAGACATTCAAGAATAGAGTTGAGAATGAATTAGGTATAAAGATTGAATTTTAAAGATCATATAGAGGAGGAGAATTCACTTCAAATGAGTTTAACATATTTTCTGAAAAAAATGGAATCAAAAGATAGTTATCAGCTCGAAGAACCCCTAAAACAAATAGAATTGTAGAGAGAAGGAATATGTCATTTATAGAAGTGGCAAGAGCTATGCAAGTTGGGAATGATGTGTTGGTTTTATTTATGCTACCAAAAAACCAAAATTTTGATAGCAAGATGGTGAAGATCAAAATAACTTGAGGATTAGCTACTTCCCAAGACTAACTAGATGGTCTTTAGATCTAGAACCAACTTCAACAAAATCATATAGAATTTTTTCTCTTTTGGCTTTGCAATACCAAGGTGGTTGTACCCGAGGGATAAGAGGATTTAAAACTTGATACTACTTTCATATTTCATTCATTCAATGATATTTTATTACAATATTCATACCTTAATATAGATTGGTCACAATTCCTCTAAAATTTACAAGTAATTCTAGGTAACAATAGCTAACTAAAACACACAAATTATATACAAACAAGTATTGACCAACTATGACACCTCATACATTTAAATTAAAACTGATTTTGATTTTAAGATCATGCTTGATGCTTATCTATGATATCTTCATATGCTAACTGAAATAATTGATCAGTGCCTCATCCATTGGGATTTAGAGTCTACTCAACTACTGTAACCTAATTGATTGCATTACAATCAATATTATCAGTAATTCTCTCTAAAACTCATTCTTACATAAATCCGTTTCACTGCCTAGATATAATATCATATTCACTAAAGAATTTACTTAATCCATTGAATTAAAAGCAATAGTGAACTAATATACAACCTATCCTAATTGCATTCAATTGAACAAGGCTTTTCCAATACAACCTTAAAATAACCAGTGAATAACAATGGAGACAAGATTAAGAGAAAATAGATATGGTGGTGATTCATCTTTGTATTAACTTTCTTTGAAAATTATGTAACATTAATATAGTACTCAGAACAAATCAAGACCAAAAATATGATCCTTAAAAGCTAATGTATCTTCAAATTTGTAGAGAAAATACATCATAAAATTTGCATCAAGGACTGGACCAAATTAAACTATTAAAACAAAAAATTATACAATAGTTCAGACCCTTTCTCTAGCCATAGAATCTCACTTATATAGTTTGAGATGAAACAAGCTACAAACATAGAGAATACTAACATCTATCCCTAAGATAGAAAGATATTTACAAAGTTACTATCACAAAGGACAAAAATTGGTGCAATAGAATATCTTTCATCATGAATAGTCTTTTGTGGGACCACTTTTACTGCACTTCTTTGTTGCTAAGGAGTTCATTATTGGCTTTAATATTGTTTTCATTCCTTAGAGCATGTGGACATTGGACTAGCATGTGATGGGCTCTGATAAGATATGTCAAAGCTAAGATGAACTTGGGGTTCTCCATCCATGTTGTCATGTACTGATAGATTGAGGATTACATCTGTGTGTCATGTTGCCAACTCATCTATTTAGGCCTCTATGCTTGTAACTATAATTTATTGCTCACCTCTATTCTACTATGCTTTTACTAGTGTGTCAATTATTTGCACATCATCTTGTTCCATTTCATCATCATCAGTTTCATTAAGTTCTAATTGCTTTGCACGAACAAAATCTATCATCCACTTGTCAAATAGTGTTTCATTTGGCCAATTAAAATTTAGAATATCATGTTGTTTCCTCATCACATATTCTCATAATTTGTCAATTTTAATAAAATCTTTTCTCAAAGAATCATAAAATATTTGTACTTTTACAACTTCTTAGCTGTATTTTCCCACCATGCATTTCCCTTATCACTTAGGACCCTATTCATCCTTAGACATAATATATCATCCAATTCTTGGGCCCATTCCTCTTTATTCTTCAACTTATCCTTTATATCTAGGGCATGTGAGAAGAGTTCCAAGTTTCTACTCTCATATTTGTCAATATAATTTATGATTCTTCTTTGTAAAATAGTTCTCCTATTATCAAAATTGTAGAGATCATTTTTCAAACCATAAGTCTTTTCTATATACTCATAGGATAAACTAATGATTGAGAAATGCATCATAGTGATATCTTTGTCCCTTCTAGTCCATTTATTAATAATTGTCTTTAGAGCATTATCACTTGCTTTCAAATCATCCCAAATGTTTTTTATTTTTGCAAATTGTTCATAGAATGTTGGCCAACCAATTTTATCAACTAAATGCATGATAGCTTTACTCAATCTATCCTCATACTGTACATCTAATTCTAGATGTAATTCCCACAGTTTTCTCTCTTCTTCTTCAAAATCCTTAGTAGTATAATATTGAGGCCTTTTTCGTGTGTTTGGAATCTCAATAAGAGTCTAGTGGATTTAAAAGACTCCATTAGTGGACAAGGATAAGTGATTCTAGGCCTACTAAATTTTCCTTGGTGCCTTATAAACTTATTCTCAAGTTCTATCCTCTTTTGCACCTCTATTATATGCTACAAGAACCTTCTCATATTTTTCCTACAATTCCAATCTATGCCTTTTCTCCCTTAGGGTTGTGGCTAGGGTGGGGTTGGTTGTTCCAACATTTAACTCTGTGACCTCTTCAAAATTGTAGTATATTCTACTCACTTCACAATTAAATTTCCAATCATGCCAATATCATCAGGCTAAGAGGAGCTAGCTTTGGATCCTTTTCTCATAGAAAAGATCACTAATGCAACATGATCATCACTAAACTTGGCACCTTTCAACTCTTTCTTCACCTTTTCATTTGCATTTAATTTCTTGGTAATAGAATTAAAGACCACTACATCAACAATGTCCCAATTTGGTAGAAGCAAAACCCTAGGTGATTTTATCATTTATCTCCCCTCTTTAGGGGTCAATCTCTTAAATTCTTACATTATTTCTTCCTTTATTTGATTCTTTATGGAATTCTCTTTGATCTTAGGATGCTTTGCCTTTGTATTATTACATCTTTCCTCAAATAATTAGATATTTTCCCTCCATTAAAACTGGTAAAAGATCCAAGTTTTAAAAAGTTGTCATCAGAAAGAAAATGTTGACTAGCTTGTTCTACCACAAGGTCTAATTCCCTTCCTTTATAATTAGAAATAGTTAATTATATGCTAGGCATGGGAGGTTCTTGAGGATTCTTCTCTTCTAACTCTAAAACAATGATAAAAACTCCCCCTTAGGATTCTATTTGTTCCATTTGCTCCTTAGTGATTTGTTCATCTGCTATATGTAACGGGGATTGAGTGGGTGAGTTCTCCTCTATTTGGGGTACCTATTTCTCTTCTATCTTTTTCCTTTTAGGCATTGGCTCATTAGGCCTCTCCTCCATAACAACACTGGTTGACCCAATTATTTATTTACCATTTTCAATTGTAGACCTTTTATTCTAAATGACATTCTAACCAGGTCTCCTCTAAATAACTAGCTACTTTGATCCTACTATAGGGGTAAAACATAACATTTTGATGACCTCTAGGGCCTTATCTAGATAAGAATTAATAAAGAATGTCTTTTTCTCATTCATTTCTTTCATAATTTTAGCAAAAGTAATAATCAATTTATTTATTTTATCTGCCTCTATCTTAGCATCCTTTAGAGGCTTGTAATCTTTATCAAAATAATTAATAAATTCTAGAACCCTAGAATATAATCTTTATTTATTCTTCTTAATCTCTTCCTCTTGGAGAGAGAATTCATTTCTAATTATGTCTTAAGGGAAGTAGGGTTGATGATCCTTGGCACTAGTCTTTTCCCTTCATCTAAAGATATCAAAAATTCCTTCACTATCATTAAAATGGTCATGGGAGATAGTCATTTTCTATGGGTTAAAGAATTTGTACAAAAAAAACCAACCCCGCTTTGTGATTATGAACTGGTGAGCAATAGTACTAGATGGGAAAATTGAGCCCCTAGACTGACCAGACAATTATGCTTCCTCCAATCCACCTATCTACCATAGCATTTTAGCTATTCCTACTTTGATAGGTACTTAGTAGGGAAGTACATGGGGAGTCCCTTGAAATCCATACACTCTAAACAATATAGACATAGGGTAGGGTATGATATCTACCCAATTGTGGGACACCTTCAAACTAGTAAGGTTGTCCATAGGCCTAATAAAATCTAGGAGTGTCTTAGGAATTTTGGATTGTCCCTTAATATGAGGCTCCTCAGCTAGATATGAAGTATCTATAAAATCTCACAAAGCTAGCCTCTTCTACATCCTAGTTCATATCTACACTCCATAACTAGACTAGTAGAGCTTCTCCCTCATATTCTCTATTTAAAACCATCTCTTTTTCAAAGTAACTAACCCCTTTAAATAAGAGCATGTGCATCAGTAATGAATAATGACCAATTTTTTTTCTCAACTTTACTCTTTGCAATTTGAATCATACCTATGTGAATTTCCTCTTTTAAATAAGATACAAAATCAAATATGATATCCACACCAAACAAAGAGATCTATGCCATCATATACATGAACTTTATTGGCATAAAATCTTATTCATCTTCACCAAAAACCCTAGATAAAGTCATGTAAATATCAATGGCCCTAGTATTGAAATTTTTTTTCTTAAAAGGCTCCTTATTTGATGTTCTAACAAAAATAAAATTACCAATGGTAGCCAAATGCCCTCTCAATGCACCTTGTTTGACTTGATCCTTTTGAGACAAGTATTCTTTTTCCAATCCCTGAAAGTCTATGATCTCATGGTAATCTATGATTGGATCCAACCCAAGAACCTCTCTAATTTCTTCAACATCATTTCTTATTAGACATTCCCCATCTACTCTCCTCACTATCTTGGCTAATGGGTCATAGTTTAGGGTTATAGTTGTGAGAAGATCTAAATCCATGAAAACCCCTTAGACTACTAACTTACCCAAATCAAAATTCTAGATAGTTCCATGGGGGAAAAAATATTTCCTTTCTAAGAACCATTTCTTGAACAATTGGACCCCTATTTTGGAGTTTATGGCATCACTAGTCTAGTTCCCTTTATCATACAAACCATCTACAATCCAAAGTCTAGGGTTCATAGGAATTAATTTTTTCATTTGAGCTGACTCATTTGTGGATTCATTTAATTTTTCTAGGAAATTATCATGTATATTCCTACTAGCATATTCTACTTTCCTCGAAAAACCTTCTTCAGAGGTATATTTGATAATAATGTAGAAAAACCAAAATTTTTTGAGTGATATATAGACTGAGATACTTAATTGGATCTTTTGTTTCTTTCTCTAAATTATATAGTGAATCACTGATATAGAAAGTTCTTCACAATTCAACCAGGCGAGAAATAGCTCTTGAACATGTTCTAGCTCTTAAAAAATTAGAAATACATTTGCAATGAAGAAAATCTTGACTACCTACAACATATTCATGGATTTACTTTGCACGAGGAGCCTCATTTCTCATAAATGGATCATAGATAAATAAAGTGGTAGTACCTTTCAATTTTAAAATTGGTTGTCAAGTTTTTGAAAAATATGACGATTAATGAATAAAACCTTTAATGACTCAGCTTCAACCCTCCAAGTTGATGGTCAATCCAATTGAAACCTTCCACACAAGACTTTTCTTTCACTATTGGTGACTTATATTGGACCCACTTCTTCCTTTGGATATGTGTCATGGTCTCACTATGTCACCTATTGGTGCTCAAAATTGTAGCCCTAATTTTGAGTACCATTGAAGAAATTGAGCCCTATAAGAACTTTTAAATACATGTGTACCTGACTATCCATTAGATGCCTAAGAGGTATTCAATGTTTATAAAACATTGAGTTTAGTATGCCTATGTGTTTTATGAAGATAAATTTCCATTTTGAGCGATTTTGTGAAGTCATGTTTTGAGTAGTTTCTAATTCTGCATTTTGGCTTAAGTGTCAAACAGTGACAGGAGGCCTTGTTTGCATCTAAATATCTCACACCCAGTAATGTTTCATGATTTTTATCTTTGAGAGTGTTTAGTTTCCATATCTAAGAGCCTATGTTTCAGATTTCAAATCATTTTGAGTCCATTTGGCTAGGTTTTGAATCCCTCAAAGTTGGTCACTTACTGATGTCATGCTGATATGAATTATTCTGAATTCTGGGAAGTCCTGTTTGACCTGTTATAATTTTGACCAGTATGAAATGGGAAATTTCTTTTTGTGTTTTATTTTAGAGGCTAGAGACTTTCTATGTTTCAATTTTGAGCTAGTGACAAATTTGTTTGATCAATTTTGGAATGCAATTTCAAATGTAACTTAACTCTTACTGGTGTCAAGAAATGCAGTTTGGTCAGTACCCTTGTTCATGATGTCATAGCTCAAAATCCATGATAGGTGACATTGAATGGATTGTACCCATATGTTTTACTCTAAAAATACTTTAAGTGTGTCAATTTTCAAAACTTGATGAATCTATTTGCATACTTTCCTAGGGTAATTCCACTTGCAAAAAACACTTTTCTGACATTGTTTCAAATCTTAAAATGCTGAGTAGCCTACTTTGACCACTCACCAAATGCATCTTGTTATTCATCATGAGCTCTAATCTTAGATTTATGTTGTCCTCATGATAGTGATTCAACTCCCCATTTTTTGTTTCTCCAAGTGTCACTTTACCTAATTTTTGAAGCCAAATCTGAAAGCATTTTATGGTTTTCTAACTTGTTTACTTGCAGGTAATTTTGAAAGGGAAACTTTGACAGTTACTATATTTTGACTGAGAATTCATCGTGAGACAAGATTTGATGGGGTAAAAGTGCATGGAATAGAGAGTTAGTATGTCTTATTTTAGAGCACACATTTATCATTGTCATTAATCATCAATTGAATATCTTTGTGTATAATCCAATGTATAGATTTGCATGTATCTATAATCTTTCAAATTTTAATCAGTAGGGTGTGAAGGGGTGATTAATGAAGGGGTGATACACTTAAATGTAAATGGGATGTCTAGACTCTGAGACTAGTAGATTAACATCAAGTTTGTTTCTTGTAGATTAGAGATTATACTTTAAAAAACTCAAAAGTAGGGAAGGAGAATTACAATCCCTTGTGGATACATCAATTTTTTATATGAGTGGCTTAGAAGATAGAGGCGATGAGGATCAACGATCCATGCAAGCCAATATGATTTGATCTTTAGAGAGTACTTGGTTAAGAGAAAATAAGACATTTTTTGCAGTGGTTGAATTGTGTTTATTCACTAGATCTACATCTTTATCTATTGTGAATGACTAAGATTTTGGGGGTAAATGCTATGGGTTCATCACCTTTACTAGTCCTAGAGTAGAAGTCAATGCAATCAAAGATATGAATGGAAAGGCTATTAATGGGCTCAAAAGGGTTTGATCGTGGAGTATCAAATGGTTCTGGTATGGATTCACTAATATGGGGGATTCTATTAAAGCCTAACTTAGGGGGCACTTCGAGGGATGGTTAGATTCAGAGAAATAAGTTAGAGATTGGAGTTGATAGATGGACATGATACTAAGAGTACACATTATTTAAAATAGAGTAGAGATGGGGTTGCGACTTCCCAACTAGGAAGCAAGTCAATGGATCGAGATAGTTTGAGGAGGGCAAAATCAGATTTAAAAGGTAAAAGCATTGTTGCTTCTATAAGTCCAACATGTGACAATTTGTCTATTTTGCATTCGCAAAAGCAAAATAAAATGTTGAATAGCCCACCAACTTTGGAAAAGGAAAAAAAAGCTATGCAAAGGATAGCAAGGTCTGAGGATTGCAAGAGATTGTGAGAATGGCTAAGAGATTCTCTATTGAACATAGGGTGGAAATTTGACTTGAGACCTAGAAAGGAAAAAGTTATGATGACAATGTTTATATTTCACCTATGGGGATTTCTTTCTAGTCACCTACTAAAGCATGGAATGCTTTGAAAGGGAGTCTAGGGATGGCATAAGAAATTTTCAGCTCTTTGGAAGAAAGCAAAGAGACAAAAACATCAAAACATGTAGACACAGGTAATGGAGGTGAGGAGGTGCTTTAAACATGCTTTTGATTAAGGTAGTTGATGAGGATCTTAGTTTATTACAGAAAAAAATGAGGAGGTTTCCATGCCAAAACAAAGAGGAACACAAGAATTTTCAAAGTTCCATGTAGGGGAGGCATCCCATAGTCAATGTTTGAAAAGGAGTAGCTCAAGTTGGAAGTAAATGGGCAACTGCCAAAGAATCAATAATGATGGAGGAGGAGTAAAAAGATATTATGTTCCATCTGTATATAGACATGAGACAGAAACTTTTAAAAAAAGTACCAAATTTATGAATAATCAAGAGTTTTCTAGCAATTAAAGATCTAGAAAAATAATTGGCAGATTTGGCACAAGCCTTTTCACCTAGAGATAAACTTCAAGGGAAAAATGCAAATGCATTGTACACAAACTTGTCAGATAGTGTATTACAAGCCTTACAATCCTCTTCCATGGAAAATTTGGGAGATCAGAAAGATGTGGTAGAAGATATTAGTCTGGATGGAACAGAACTAGAGATAATATCAAATACTAAAGATAGTGAAGAAAGAGGCCAAAAATGGCATACAAAAGAGTTGCCCACATAAAGGAAAGAGGAGCTAGCACTTATTTTAAATGCCATCACTGTGTACAAGGAACATTCCACACAAGAGCAGAGGATTAGATTGAGTTTGAGCATGCCACCAATATTATAGTAGAGTCATGGTTGGAAAGAGAGTTCCCATGTTGAAATAGGGGACAATTTCATGTAGGGAATCGCTAAATTAAAGGGGAGAGCTGCCCAAGCAAATAAGGAATGTGCCTATTAGAAAAAATAACCCATGACATGAAGAAAGAGTTTACCAAATTTGCTACATATAGAGAAGAGCAGCGACTCACGAAGGTAGCAAAGGAAAACTTTAATCCCACATTGTGGAGGTATCTTTATTACAATGTTTTTAAATACTCCCACACTCAGGTTGCATGTTGTTTAAAAGACATGGCCATGTGGTAGGCTCGGCCTATGAAGGGGCCCACTGGGGCCTTAGTCAAAATATTTTGACTCACCAACTAAGACCAAAGCAATGCATATGAGTGAAAGATAGTTTCAAAGCTTCTATGGTGCTATGACCACCCCATATGGTTAGGAGGTGGATGTTAAGAGCATTACAACCCTACAAAAACTAAAACTCCCCATATGGTCGAAAAATAATTTTTGATGTCTCCCAATGGTATGCGAATTGAAGAAGCTTTACAATTCTATACAAATGTATGGTCATAAAGGAAGACATGAAGGGGTCCTGATGCTATGGGATGTTTGAATTATTAATAAAATATTAATAAGCTCATTGTGTTTGTGAGGGTGTAAAGAAAAAATCAAGGGATCATGGTTCTATAGTGTTAAAATTTAAATATTAAAGGGAAATTCGAATATTTCAAATTGAAGATAAGATGTGGGACCTACCCAAGTTGTGACCCAATCAAATTTCAACATGTGGTATCCACAAACTAGAGGGAGAGTATAAATATAAAATATAAAATCAAATTAAGAGATTTCAACATAGATTTTTAAATGTTAATGTTAAAGATTTAAATATTTTTTAAGTTTTTATATAGTTTATACTATATAAATCTCTTAAAATTTTCAATTTTATTGCAAAGCCATGAACAAGAGCCTAAATTTTAAATAGCCACCATAGGGGTAGTTTTTGTCCAAAACAGGCACTTTAATATGTTAGAGTAAATAATTAATTTACTAATTATTTATTCTATTTACTTAAGCTTACTTAGGTAAATGCATTTTATTTATTACTTGTAGTCTAGGAGTTTGTTATAAGTTGTTGACAATATGGGAGTTTGTTCTCTCCTAAGTCATACTTATCCTCTCACATTGTTCAAGGACTTTCCACCTCATGTGGATGTATGCTTAGTTGTCACACTTATCTCCTAGCATCTTCTAGCTTGTTCTAGGAGATTCCTAGAGCTCTTTATATTTATGCTCCCTCATTGTATCATAAACAACATCTCCTTCTTGCATATTGTAAATACATATTTTCTTGTGTTTCAATATCTTGTTGTCTCTCATTTCCATTTAGGGTTTTTCCCTTACTCCACACTCTTCTCTCCTTGGCTTCCCTTTGACAGGTTTTCAGATGCAAGTGATCTTGGGCATCTTTGGAGTTGGATTTCATCAACTCCAACATGGTATCAAAGCTTCCCTACTACTGCTTCATTGAAAATTTTTGAAGCCGTAATTTGGAATCACAAACTCTAGTTTGTTTATGCATTTTTTCTTCAAATCAAGGAAATTTTTTTTTTTGGAGCACTTTTAGCCCAAATGGACACTGCTATTGGATCCGGAAGGTGCTTTTCAGCTAGGATCCATATAAAACTTTTTAATTTTGGAGACAGAGCTTTGCGAGGGAAAAAAAATTAATTCCAGCCCCCTGCCATATGGTCATATGGATGATTCGCGCATCAAAAAATAAAAAATCAAAAATTTTGAGCATGCCATCATAGCAATGTTGATGCGCCACTATGGGGCTACTTGTGCTCTACCCATGCACCACTATGATAGGCTCCACCACCCTAGCTCCACTCACATTAGGTAGTGCCCCCTCTATGCTTCACCTCCATCGTCAGTCACCGCTCAGCCTCTGCACTCCACCAGATGCAACGCTACTCTACTCTACCTGTTCCTGCCTATCTAGTAAGCAACACCAACTCAGTGGTCAATGTACACAGTTTGTAGCCACACAATGATTGACACATGGTAGGTCTACCACGTGGCCCTTGCCATGTCATCCATCCTGCCACGTGGCATCCACATGGGACTGCCATGTGGCATCCTTTTTTGTGGCGATGGCCTTATGGCTATCAAATTTTTTGAAGTGGAATGTTGACATCAACATGATGTTAGTGCTACATCATCATCCTTGCTTTCACATCTCCATGGTCAATTTTTGATCTACCTTCAATTTTTTGGCCATAACTTGAGCATACAGAGATATTTTTTTGATCTGAAAGAAGTGCCAAAAAGTTGGTTCCAAGATGGAGAAATTGGTGTAGGTATTTTTAGGTTTTGATGCATTTTTATTGCCCATTTTTCTAGTTGAAGTCTGAAGTTGTGTTTTTGACTCTGACATGCATATCTTTTGTGTTCCATGTTAGTTTTTTGAAAACTTTATATTTTTGGAAAGCTGGTTCTGTCACCTTTTCAGAAATGTGGTCCTTTTTGTTGATTTTTCACCCATGCTCTTTCTATCATATTTTTGGCATTTTTGCTCTATGGTGGATATCTTGAGTGTTTTAGGCCTGAGGGTCATTTTCCTGGCATGGTTTCCTTTATTTTAGGCTGTACTTTAATTTGTATCAGCTTGTTTTTGGTTTTGATCATTGTAGCTATCATTTTGAAGCACTTTTATGTATTGCACTAAGATAAAGTGTCACTCTTGAATTTTTGGGGTCATGAATGTTTTTTTGAGTCAATTGTACATGCACTATTTTTATAAAGCACCATGGGGGGATAGTTGTTTGCTGTTTTAGGTATTATCCCTTTGTCAAGTGAGTTTCCCTTCCATGACATTAGCACCATGTAGCATTAGTGTGACCATTTCTTTATAGGTGTTTGTACCTCTTCCTCTCTCATCATTCTTGGTTTGTCTGCAAGAGACTTTGGCCCATCTTCTCAGTTGCCTATCATCACACCTCATCTACATTAAGGGGGAGTTATGCTATTGTTCTAATGCATCTTTAGTTAAATGGTTCATTAGTGTGAGCTATGTATTCAATGGTTGATCCTATATACAAGGCGATTCCAGTGGCTGGCTACTTATGCATTTTAGTGAGATGGATCATCTACCATATAGACATGCTCTGTTCGTGCCTTCTTCCATGGAGCTTCTTTAGATTAGTATTTTTTCTTCTTGATGGAAAATTTGTGACTTCTTCATGCTTCAGTGATGCTTTTCATGATCACTCCTTGTTCCTATTTTAGGGGACAATTCCCCTAGTTGGAGGCTTCTTCAGTTCTTCACCAGGTTACCTCTTTTTTGGGGAGGGTTTTTCTCATGTGGTTTTCTCTCTTTCCCCATTTTTAGAGGTTGCATTCTTTTGCATTTGTACATGGGTACCTAACATGGCCACATTGTTGAGACCCATTCTGCATTTCATCTTAGTTTTGTGAGCTTAAGGTATTTCCCTAAGTTGCACTTAAGGGGGGGTATTAGAGTAAATAATTAATTTACTAATTATTTATTCTATTTACTTAAGATTACTTAGGTAAATAAATTTTATTTATTAGTTGTAGTCTAGGAGTTTGTTATAAGTTGTTGACAATATGGGAGTTTGTTCTCTCCTAAGTCATACTTATCCTCTCCCATTGTTCAAGGACTTTCCACCTCATGTGGATGTATGCTTAGTTGTCACACTTATCTCTTAGCATCTTCTAACTTGTTCTAAGAAATTCTTAGAGCTCTTTATATTTAGGTTCCCTTATTGTATCATAAAAAACATCTCCTTCTTGCATATTGTAAATACATATTTTCTTGTGTTTCAATATCTTGTTGTCTCTCATGTCCATTTAGGGTTTTTCCCTTGCTCCACGCTCTTCTCTTCTTAGCTTCCCTTTGATAGGTTTTCACATGCAGGTGATCTTGGGTGTCTTTAGAGTTAGATTTCATCAACTCGAACACAATATATAATTGGAAATAAGAGGAGATAAATTTTCCAAATTTGGGGTCAATTTTTGAGCAGGTCTTCACTGGTATGCTCTGTAAGCAATTTTGTGTTTTCAGGGGCATTTTTAGTAAAAGGGGGAGAATTCATCATGGAGCATGAGAATCAGTTAAGAGGCAAACATTGATGTTTATTAAAGTGTAAAATTTTTTCTGAAAAGATTTTCATTCCTTTAAGAGGTCATTTTAACTAATTTTTGTTGTTGCCTTGGGTTCAGATCTGGCATTAAAATTAGTTATGATTTTCAATCAAATATTTAAGATATTTTGTGCTTGTAGAGGGCCAAATAATGAGGATTTGATTTTGCAGATGAGGGGAGAGATTAGAGAGATATTTTTAACTTGTTGAGAAGGTTTTCCAAGTGGAAAAATGTTAGATGTAGATCAGATCTGGGAATTCATTTCTCCTATAACATTCTCTTTTTTTTTTTTTTTGAGGGGGTTGGCAGTTTTCTCTGGGGGAAAACTAGCAAGGTTCTAGTGTTCTACTGTGAAACCATGGTTTTTGTTGGTTTTTCTTCCTATCTATTGTGCTGAGCTCTAGCAGTGAAGGCTACACATCCACTCTTGTGCAGATTTTCTTCTCATTTCATGTATTGTTATTTTGAGATAATGGAAATTTATGCTAGATCATGTGATATGTCTAGAGTTTCATTTAGTTTTACCAGTTTATGTATTTAGTCTTTCCAAGGATGAATATAAAAGGGTATTTACACAAATTATCTAGGTTTTCTTATTCTATCTCGACTTTGCAGATTGAGTGAAAAAGGTTCATTTGATTTAAGAGATCTTAGATGAGTTGAATATTAGATCTGTTGTTGCTTTTGATTCAAGGAGTTGAGTAAATGTTTCAATGTTCTAATAGGTTTTTTGGGTGTATGAAGGGGATATTTCATAAGAATAGAATTTGGGGATTTTAGTTGATAAACTTAATTGTAATGCAATTAGGTTTGGTCATCCTATTGGTAATGACTCTATGTCCCAATAGATAAGGCACTGATCACTAAGTTAGATGCAAGCTAATATGAATGTCATTTGCACAAATCATTTTAATCAAATAAATTTAGTTTTTCAAGTTTTGTAGTGGGTTGAAAAGAATTAACCCTTGTAATACCCCAAAATTGGCTCATTGCCATTATACCAATTTGGGTCTATCTGATCAATTCTAAAGTCCTCTTTAATTAGGCAATTCTCATTCTGATTATCGCTACTTGACTTAATTGTCAGATGTAGAAAACCCCAATCTGCATTCATCATGCTTATTATTTAATTCCTATAGTATTTACTCATATTAGTCACATTAAAACCTATTGATTAATATTTAATTTAATTATTAAGTATTTATACTTTAATTAAATTAAATTATACCCTAAGGATAATGTACTAAGGAATTAAATTTATTTAATTTAATAAATGTGCCTATTTTAATTAATTGAATGTGATCATTTTATTAAATAGAAAAGGTATTTCTGAGGTTATATCTCATTTTATTAAATTAAATATCTTTCCTAATTCTACTCTTTAGTTCTAAATGGAAACTTTGAGTGAACTCTCTCTCAAATTGGAATCAATCTAGTTAACTTGATCTCACATCCATGGAAAAGTTTAGTGAATTGCTCATCAAACTCAGATTAGAAATAGTTCACTTCAACTGCACAAGGAAGTTTCCATCTTAACTAAATATTTTCTTTAATCCTGATCGTCGATTTGAGTTGATCTCACCCATTGATGGATTCTAGGAATTCTATTTAAGGAGCTCATAATTCCTCATTAAGGATGTTGAATTGAATTTCTATCAAATTGTTGCTATGTTATACACTCATCTAGCTTATTATATTCACATTTTCTCATTTCTAGATTAATGACATTTAGAGTTAAAATGCATACATTTAACCTAGTTTGTTCTATAAGTTCTTAGATTAAATTGCATAATACATTTAGACTAAATTGCACACTCATATAGAATTAGTTGCATTCTTAAATCCTTCATTCTTAGAGGGTCTGGTTGCATATACCTCAAATATGAGGATATTAAATAGGTAAAATCCCTCTAGATAGAAGGCAACAAGTTGTCTTGTTGGATTTGTTTTGAGTGAACAATCTCATGTTCATCTGGGGATGAATTTAAATACAAAGACCATGTTGAAGTGTGTGTGTTAAATAGAGGCCGCATATTCATGCATACATTTCTGGTGCCCATCGTGGGGCCAAGAAAATCAATTTCTTAGGCCTTCTCTACATTTTAAAAATTCATTTTCAAGCTCTCTGTCCATACAGTTCTATACACATTCTCAAATTTTTGCGTGAGATAATCCATTTTTGTGTGAGGATTCTGAATTCTTGTGTGAAGATTCTTTTCTATTCATGCGAGAAAGTGCCTGAGTGTGTGATTCTTTTCATGACACCTTAATTCTTCGTGCATTTTGTAAAAGGATTTTGCATGTCTTTGCTAGAGATCTCACATGAGATCTTGTAATAGCAGCCTCTATTTCAAGCATTTTACTTTGCAATTTATTCGATTTCCTTAATGTACTTTTCTTGGAATCTATTTTTCTTTGTTTCTTTGGTTTTCTTTTGTAGCTTAACTGTTGTTTGCAGGAAAATTTGTCAAAGGCTAATTATAAAACCCACTCAAACATAGACTAACTATTTGCTTGCAGAACGATTATCGAAGACATGTTTGTCGAAGACTATACTTAAAACCCACAAAACAATGTGTCTTCTTTTCTTGCTTTCCAAACTAGATTAAATAGGGGCTTGTGAACTTTCTAGGGTGCAAGATAGAAGAATAGGGGATTATGCTCTTTACCACTTGGAGGTCATGACCAAGTGTGAATCAGAAACCTAGACACTTCTGAAAGATGGCATTCTGAAGAAGGCAAGTAGCTTAGTGGTTCTCTAGTACGAGTCCTTTTATATGAAGAGATGATGGTTTCCTTTTAGGAAATTAGAATCTTGAGGAAGGACAAGTCTAGATTGATTAAGCTAAGTCAGTAAATTAACTTGTTTTGTGTGTTTGGATGAGAAAGTAAGGTAGAGGAGTATGCTCTTTCCCCTTGAGGGAAATAAAAAACTTTGAACCTTGCTTTTGAATCACCAATCTGTGTCAATCCTTTAGAGGGCATGCCAAAGTGGTCCAACCTCTAAGAATGACCCAAGTGAGCACACTCCTTTTGCCAGAGATTCCTACTCACTATAATCAAGATGCTTTTTAGAATGAAATACTCCAAAGCCATATTAATTTCTTTCCCTTGATTCTTGATATCACATATCAAGGGGAAGCTCTATTTGTTGCACTAGTCAGTGCCGACCCTAGTCTTGTAAGCAAGTGTGTACACTTTCAGATGCTGGTGTGGGCTGCTAGTCTCAACTCCACTTGCAAAGCCACCAGGAATTAATATGAATGAAAGCCAAGTAAAAACCTTACAGTTAGAAGCCACCCAATTCACCTCCAAAAGGAGGCATAATCTTTGTGCAAGGAGGGGGAAGAATCTCTCTTGTAGAACTCACCATAAGCATGTGACTAGATGTTTGAAGGTGGTATATGTGCTCATCCCTTGCCACAAGGGTGCTCATTTAGCATACACTATTGAGTCCTTTGAATATACCAAAAACAAGGGCACCCTCTAGGGGGCGACATGGCTGTGTGAGCTACACACATGCGCATAAGATGTGGGGCAAAGGTTTTTCCTTCTCTATCAATTTTTGCTTTTAGGGATAAAAGCGTGTTTGTTCTCGAGTCATAAACAAGTCCAAAACTATCTACAATAAATAAATCAATTCATAAACTCTCTCTCGAATTGGAATCAATCTATTTAACTTGATCTCACACCCATGGAAAAGTTTAGTGAACTGCTCATCACACTCAGATCAAAAATAGTTCATTTCACCTGCACAAGGAAGTTTCCATCTTAAATAAATCTTTTCTTTAATCCTAACCCTCAATTTGAGTAGATATCACCCATTTATGGATTCCAAGAATTCTATTTAAGAAGCTCATAATTCCTCATTAAGGATGTTGAATCAAATTGCTATCAAATTGTTGCTATCTAACTTATTATATTCACATATTCTCATTTCCAAATTAATGACATTTAGAGTTAAAATGCATACATTTAACCTAGTTTATTTTATAAGTTCTTAGATTAAATTGCATAACAAATTTAGACTAAATTTCACACTCATATAGAATTAGTTTCATTCTTAAATTCTTGTTCTTAGAGGGTCTAGTTGCCTACACCTAAAATATGAGGATATTAAATAGGTAAAATTCCTCTAGATAGAAAGCAACATGTCATCTAGTTAGATTTATTTCAAGTGAAAAATCTCATGTTCATCTTGAGATGAATCCACATACAAAGACCGAGTTGAAGTGTGTGTGTTAAACAGAGGCCGTATATACACGCATACAACCCTCACTTAGCTTATGAGTTCATAGGTTATGATTTGTAGCTATTTTGTTCCTATGCTATTGCATAAGTATCAAAAGATAAAAGGGTTTCATCTACTATTGTTAGGTTCAAATTTATGTTTAATTACATTGGTACCTTATTTTAGAACCTCAAGGTTAACCTGCCTAGGTCTTTCAGAGCTTGAAGTGAAGAAGGCTTTATGTCTTATAGTTGGCCCAAGACAACAATCGAGTGTATCCATCATAGGAATTTTGCAGCCTTAGATGCATTGGTCTAGTTTGTTGTTTATTTTTAAAACTATTAAATTAGTAGCCAACATTGCCAAGGATAAAAATTGAGCAACTCCCATTGGTGACATAGTGACCATTGTTGATGATCCTAGCATAAACAGTAGAACTTTTATGATTATTTCATTGTATATAATGTGGGCCCATAGTATTTCCTTTTTTGGGTGGTTTCTTTGTCATTAAGGATAAAAACCTTGTAGTTTTTAGTGGTGATAAAGTGACCACCATTGATCATAGGAAGATCTGATAGTGTGGGCCACTCCCTTATAAACATTATTCCTTCATTAACTAGGTCCCATAGGAAAACATTACTTGGTTGCTATGTTGCTAGGAATAAAAACATGATTTCTTATAGCGACATAGAAACCATCATTGATCTTGAGAAGATATGATGGTGTGGTATTTCCTTGATTTTCTCAAAAAAAAAAAACATAAACCAGTGGAAAACTGAAGATAAAAGCTTAGGTTAAAATTATTTTAGGAACTTTAGGAAATATTTAAACAATGCGAAAAACCCTTTTAAAGGGTTCCTAAAAATAGAAAGGGGAAATTTAAAATGATTTCTCCTGCACATTTTAATTTGGAAAGGAAAACAACCAAAAAGCTTTCTAGGGTGACATTCAGTGGAACAAAAATTAGGGTTATTCTAGGGTTAACAAAAAATAAAAACTCCATACCTTGATTCTCACAAAAGGAACCTAGAACATTCATTTAGAGATATATTTAGATAGATATGAAGTGAAAAGAAGACCAACATGATGTATCCAAGATATTTTAGAGAGATGTTATTAATACAACAGTCTACACTATGAACATAGTACAAGTCAGGAAAGACACAAACAAGATGCCTTATGAACTATGGTTTGGTAACTCAGCTATAGTTAAGTATTTTTTAGAATTTTTTGTAGTAAGTGTTATTTCAAAAAAGATAATGATATTGGTAAGTTTTATGCTAGAAGTGATGAAGGTATATTTCTTGTTTATTCATTGAAAAGATAGGCTTATAGATGTTATAATCTAAGAACTAACACTATTATGGAAAGTGCAAATGTGGGAATTGATGAGAAATTCAGGATACAAGAGAGAATAGTTGATTACAATTTAGATGATGATGTTGTTACTAAGCCAAGGAATGATGAAGTTTTTCTTAAGACTAACAATGATTTTAAGAATGAAGGAGGGCCAAGGTAGGAACAAAGCTTAGAACCTTCAATATAGATAAGAGTTGAGATAGCAACTCCTACTTTAAGAAAGAATATGATAAACAATCACCCATCTAAGCAAATTATTAGAAGTAGAGATAAAGGTGTCATGACAAGAAGAAAAGTCAATGAAGAACTATGTTTGATATATCAAGTTGAACCTAAGAATATAGATGAAGCATGTAAAGATGATTATTGGAAACAAGCTATTAAATAGGAATTGGATTAAATAGTAATGAATGAGACATGGGAATTGGTTCATAGACCTTCAGACAAGAATGTGATAGGAACTAAATGGGTATTTAGGAACAAGATGAATGAGCAAGGTGAAGTTGTAAGGAATAAGGAAAGATTGGTATGTAAATATTACTCATAACAAGAAGGAATAGACTATGATGAGACCTATTCTACCATGGCTAGAATAGAAGCAGTTTTATTATTCACAGCCTATGTAGCACAAAAGAAAATTAAAGTGTATCAAATGGATGTCAAGAGAAATTTTTTGAATGGAGAACTGGAAGAAGAATTGTACATAGAGTAGCATGAAGTTTGTCCTTTGACAGATGGAAAGGACATATTATACAAACTAAATAAAGAATTGTATGGCTTAAAGTAAGCACCCAAAACCTAGCATGCAAGGTCGAACAAGCATTTGACAAAGTTTGGATACAACAAAGGTATGGTAGATTGTAATCTCTATTGGAAATAAATTGATGATGGTTTGATGATTTTGGTAATATTTGTTGATGATATCATATTTAGAGAAAATGATGATGAAAGTGACAAGTTTTCAGAAGAAATGAAGAAGGAATTTGAAATGGGAATGATAGGAGAGATGAAATATTTTCTAAGATTATAGATTGTACAGAATAAAGAAGGAATCTTTATTTTTCAGACTGATTATTTGAAGGATTTATTGAAAAAGTTTGGTTTGGAAACATGAAAACCCATTAGAACACCTATGGTAATTGGACACAAGCTATCTACAAAGGATGAGACACCTACTATTGAGAAGAAGAAGAATAGATCTATGATTAGAGGTTTGCAATATTTGAATCACACAAGGCTAGATATAGCAGATGTAGTTGGAATTGTTACAAGATTCCAAGCTGATCAGAGAAGCACATTATGTAGAAATCAAAAGGATATTTAGATATATGACAGGAACATCAGAGTTTAGATTGTGGAATGATAGATCTAATGATTTTACTCCAAGTGCTTATTTGATGTTGGTTGGGTAGGTAGTATGGATGATAGAAAGAGAACTAGTGGTGGATCCTTCTTTCTTGGAGAAAGATTGGTTTCTTAGCTAAATGAGAAGTAGAATTGTACCTCACAAAGTATAGTGGAAGCAAAAAATGTTACATCATCAAACAATTGCAATCAAATTGTTTGGATGAAGTAGATGCTAAATAATATAAGGATAGAAACATAGGAACCTATTGTTATACATTATGATAACACAAGTATAGTAAATATGACTAAAAATCCAGTGTTGCATTCAAAGTCCAAGAAAATTTCTGTTATGTATCACATGTTGAGAGTAAAAATTGTACAAAAGGAAATTAGATTGGAGTATGTGAGAACTAAAGAAAAGATTTCATCTATATTCAATAGGCTCTTCCCATAGAGACTTTTGAGTATTTGCAAGGTATGATAGGGGCTATGTCCCTTCCTATATCAGAGTAGAAGATGCAATAATGCATTAGTCTAGTGTAACATAGCACCAATGTTCATCTAGATTGAATGTTGATGCTTCCTTTGTGGGGGAGTATCTGTGATGAAAAAAGTCATCTAGGACTCTTGTTGGATGTTGTTTTGAATAGTGTCTTTGGACACTTGAGCTAAGAATCAACTAGTACAGAGTTTTCATGGTTGCTGAGAGCTTTGACATTGATGTCAATAGGAGAGAATTTTGGCAAAAACATAATCATGAGAAGATCATAAGGAAGAAAATCATGGGGAGAAACAAAGACAAGAAATAACAAGTGTAGCATGTTTGGAAGAAGTACAACATGAAATGATAGTTTGATAGAAAGCACATTGAGATATATCAATGGGGGAGAATGATTGATGAAGAGGATTTGAAAAGAAAGTTTAAAAGTCCTTTGCAATTAGTATTATTGGAGCTAGATGTTTTTCATCTATTTTTCCATCAATACCAAAGGGGGAGATTGTTGGAAACATGAATATTGATGATATTCCTATGGGGGAGTATAGTAGGTATGTTACTATGATGATATGTTACATCCATGACTATGTTTTTTGTTGATGTCATCATAGCAATTTTTTATGGTATCTGACAGAAGAATAGTAGAAAGATCAAGTTGGTATAGATGGCTAGTTGATTTTTCTCACTATCCTACATTATGGGAGATAGTTCTAAGTATCTAGTATATGTAGTTAATGTTGGATGAAGACATGTTAAGTTTAGATGAAGTTATGTAAGTTTTGGTTATGTCTATTTTCAGATAGAGTTTACAAAGGCATATCCTAGTAAACTTTCTGTATCTCTTAGCAAGGTTGTTATTCTAAGAATTGAGGTTGAGGATACGTAGAAGACATGTTGATAATGACATGGCTATGTTTTCTCATTATAATATTTCATGTACGGAAATTTATTTAAGTTGCAAGGTAGAAAATTAATGCTATTGCTAAGTGTAATGTGTTCCTAATATGGTCCTAAAATGATTAATTGAGAAGGTCTAACAACTGACTCATGGAATTGTTTTATGGAATCAATATAAAGGAAGAAAATTTTCATTTATCATAAGATGGAATGTGAATTGATGAAAAGTGATCATAAGAAGTAGAGAGAGTAGAATGCAAAGTTAAGTAGAGTAGAGTAGAAGTGAAGGAAACTTCATTGCTAAGGTTTTATTGTGTGATTTGAGGTTTGATATTTTGATCCAAGGTTCATGACCTAGTCTACAAGGTTTAAAATTGTTTGGTTTGGTTGAAAGAACAAAGGAAGAAGAACATAACATTAAATTACATGTTTGGGTAGTGAGATCTTCTTGTAGTTGAAATTGCATGTTTGGGTAGTGGGCTCATCTTGCATACATTGTACTACAACTCCTAACAAGGTCGGTACAACTCCTAATAGGGTCCATCCTCTAACAAGGAATATATATATTAGTTCATCTTCTTTTGGGAATAATTCCCACTAAGATTTTCCCTTTGATCAAGGGTTTCCCTAGTTCACATATCTAGTGTAATTATCTATGTGCATCTTGTTGAGATTTGATTGAAAAGATCATTATTAAAAAAGGGAGATTGTTGAAGTAGAACATATGTTTCAATAATTGTTTCATCACTGATGTCAAACTTGCTATTTGTTGGTAAGTGAAATGTCCCTTTTCTGATTTTATATGATATTTCATGCCTCTATTCATATTTTCAAGATCAAACAACTAATATCACAAAGATCCATCAAATTTCTCAAGAAACCCCAAATCGGGTATGCCAGAAATAGTGCCAAAAGCTTCACAACTTCACAAATTATTAATAAATCTGAAAATGGACATTTTTACAGAAATTTCAGCAGAATAAAATCCTAAAAAATGACATTTCCAGATCCATATAGCCTTTACACAACAGTTCACAAATGTAGGACAAAAACTATGCTCATCGGGCTCCCGAAATCAACACAAAAATGCCCGAAAACACCACAAAAATACTAATAATCTATCTCAGAAGTTTAATCAAATCCCAATACATATATTCAGCTCTACTTTAACACCTTAAAGTATGAAATACAACAGCAACCCAAACTGATATGAAATACTCAACTGAAAACACCAAACTCATACAAAAAACACACTCGAAAACCCACAAATTTGCACTGTTCAACATAAAGGCAAACTCTGTATGAGCATGCACATGGAATGGCTTCAAACTCACATCCTTAGCCTTCCTAGAAACCTAAAAACTCCCATTCTTAGGTCTCCCTAGAAACCTACAAACTCCCGTTCTTGGGTGTCCTTCTCCACAGGTTTGGCAGCCTCTGAAGAATAACAAAGAATGAGCAAAAATCAAGTTCTGGAATCAACCCAAAATGCCTCCAAACACCTTAAAAGAGGGAATAACCATAAATCACATCCAAGAGAGGTTAATGAAACATATTTTAATAATAATTTTCATTTATTAGTCCAACGGTTTCCAAAGATTAACCCCCTTTTTCCGAAACTTCACTTTCTTGGGCCTGCCTGCCTTAGCAAAGATTATTATTTTTTAATTATTTGAAAAGGGGACATGAAAAGTCCTCCCCTCCAAAAAATTTCTTGTCCTCAAGCAATGGTGGAACAATAAACCAATCAATCCACCTGGATCCCAAATGTAGTCATGAACTATACTACTACCAATTAACACAGGCTCCTGCAATATCCTCTGCAATATGACCAAGAGGAATCCATAATAAAACTAACAATTATAGCTCAACAAAACTCCAAAATCACCACTACCACAGTTGGAAACCCATGAGACACAAGCTCTTAGAACATTAGAACCCAAGTAAAGTGGACAAATCAAACTACCACCACAGTAAATACCATCAACCCATCCCACTGGCCTATACGGAATGTACAATCCAACTCTACAACAATGGTGAATGCTCTCGAATGAAACTATACCAAGTATGGAGAATCCACACACTATACAACTCCTATAGTCAACACAACTCTGCAAATCATCGACCACTATCTCATAACCATAACTCCCATGCACTGCTGATGGTGAAAAGACATTACAAGATAAAGAGTAACAAATGGAATTCAAACCAAATTTGCCTGCCATCAACTCCTCAAAAAAAGGATCAAATGCTAATTGATTTACATACCCTACAATATAATGCTGATTAAGAAAACCAACTTCAGTCAACAGCTCACCGTGAACAAGTGATACAACCCACTATGACTGATCACTAGCTAAGTCAAGAGATGTCATAGCCAAAGGAGTAGAATCAATAACAACACCCACTGAAGCATCACTCCCAAACTCCTTCTCTAAGTCACATATTATCAAGCTATCAACTGCAAAACCTATCACCATGTCATGCCCATCACAACTCTCATCTTGAGGCACCAAACTATCCCATAATTGATGATAAGCACTAGGAACCAAAGTACATCTCTATATCATCATCTCATCAACATGGTCATCAAAGGTAAATTGATGAGCGTACCTCACAGTGTAATGCCAATAGAATTTTCCAATCTCAGTTAGTGGCTCAGACTGTAATCTAGATGAAACTAACTACAATTGATCATTAACCATGTTGGAACTGACTACTACCTCTGAAGATATGACCAAGGGAGTAGTATTACTAGAAGGAACCATGCCAACTGCCAACTCACCAACATCACACATGATCTTTGATACATCTCTAGTCTCTGTGCCATCAGTACTAGAGGCCACCACCATGTCAGGCATACAACAATCTGCTACAACACCCAACTCAACTGAACCTGACTCTAGTAGGAATGAACTTGATATGCCAATGTTAGTATCAAGGATGGATGCATCCCCATCTCCACTGTCTCTGAAAATCTTGACCATGGACATCCTTGGATCACCAAACATCACACCTTGTGATTGTATAGAATTAGGTAAAGACTGTAGCTTCTCTAACTCCATGGTCACCTTAGCCAAATAAAATTGTGACTCCTTGAAAGCCAACTGTGTACTCTCAAGAATCTCAAAAGTCACCTCAAGCTGCTCAGTAAGCTCACTCACCTCATCTTCCTTGGCCAACAATGCATCATATGCTGTACTACCCCACTTCATAAGATAATCTCTATTAGCTACCAACTGCATATAATTTTGTCTCAAAATCTGAATAGCCTCCCATAAAGAGTGAATCTCCGTCAAGGAAAGATAATTGCCTTCCTGCTCATCACTAGTAGGAGAACCCCATCCATAAACTACTAACAATTGACGAGCAACATCGAAATGCTGGCAAGTGATAGCAATGTATCGATCATTAACTCTCAACTGATTAGACACATGATGGCATTGGCTTGACTATCTCCTAAAAACCTCCTCTGATGCACTGTCTAAAGGAGTATCCTCAAAGTTACTAGTCTCTAGAGTATTACCATCCATATCCTGTGAATCAAATCTAAAGCTCATATCAACATACAGAGTATCAAAAACATTAGCACTACTATCCAACTCCTCTGTACCTAAGGAAACTAAGTCTTCAAAACTGCCCACTGCATCCTCGTGGATGTCATCAATGCCAATATGATCCTGGGACTCATCTATACACATTGCCAAATATGAAATATCATCAACATATTCCAGCAAGTATGGGCAATTGGATATATGAACAAAGCCCAACACCAGTGTATAAAAACTAATACCAACATTGGACAAGCTGCTAGCACAAGAAAAGACAACACCATACAATCTGCTAATCAAATCCATGATAGCACCCAAACAAACATTGCTACCAAAAAGTGTTAAAGATCTCCTGTCAACTGAATCCCAAATGGCAATATAACAATCTTGAGTCCATATCTGTAAACTAGAATCAGCTGGTAACTAAGGGAAAATCCTCACTTGAGTAATATGACCAATACCAACTAACTCCACATACCTGTCATGATGAGGTAATGAAGTCAAAATACTATCTTCACTCACCTTCAGCTGGTGGGATAAATCATGTGAAGTACTACTAGCCTCAACCTCATGTGATGAAGAATCTAACTGTGCCTAGTACTCTCTCTCAAAAAAGTCATGAATGGTCAATGTCCACTCATCTCTACCAAGTATCTCACCATCATGCACAAAAACATCCTCATAATCATCATCCTTGAGGTCAAATCTATCTATCACTCTTTGACTAAAATCATCAAATGTAGTTACCTGATCATGACCTTGAGTATTCATTCCATGATACCACCAATCATAGGCTGCATCTTCCAAGTGTAGACTTGCAATTTGAATAGCATCACTCTCCTTCATGGGGTTAAGTGTGAAGAAGGTCTGTAATTTTTGTAGCCATGCTCTAGCTGAAATTGTATTTGTTCCATCAAAAGTAGGTGCTATAAACTTGCTTATTTTATTTTTGAGCTCTCTTCCACTTATGTCATGCTCCCTTCTGTACTCTTTTTTGGGCATCAAAGTGTTCATCATATCTACATATTCTCTAAAAGGAACTAAATTGCAAAAGTCATCATCTAAACCATTGTAAGTAGCTCTTAATGCAATCAAGTTACTTGTAACCTCTTCCATGGGATTAAGGGCTGGATTTGGCACTAGTGGCTCATCTGAATGCAGAAATATAGTTTTTGTTGATTGAGAGGGTGTGAGTTTTAGATTTCTTGACTCCTTTGAAGTGCTCCCTTTCTCATTAATAGATGCAACTCCTTGCAATTTTTCTGTCAATATTCGCAAAGCCTCTCTAGTTTCTGCCAAACTATCCACTGTTTGCTTCTGAGTATTTTGGATGTCTTGGAAGAATTTCTTTGCCATCTCATCTAGATTAGCCATACTTTTCCTTTCTTGGATTTTATACTTTTACTTTCAACTGGAGGTTTGATCAAAATTTCTTTATTCTTTTCTCGCTGTAAATATCTCTTTTCTCTTTCACTTAGTTGCATGCAACCATAAATTTTGAGAGGCAGCTAATTAGAAGCAACATGCAACCACCAAATTCACCAAGAACTAACATGCAAATGATTAGAAGTAGAATGCAACCATAAATTTTGACATCCAGCTGATTGGAAGCAACATGCAACCATAAATTATGACATGCAAGATTTGGGTAGTTATCAAAACTGACATGCAAGATCTAGGTAGTTGTCAAAACTAACATGCAAGATCTAGGTAGATGTCAAAACTGACATGCAAGATCTGGGTAGTTGTCAAAATTAACATGCAAGATCTGGGTAGCGTCAAAACTAACATGTAAGATTTGGGTAGTTGTCAAAATTGACATGCAAGATTTGGGTAGTTGTCAAAACTGACATGCAAGATCTGGGTAGTTGTCAAAATTGACATGCAAGATCTGGGTAGTTGTCAAAACTGACATGCAAACTTCTACAAACCCTCAAGCTGGCAAGATCATGGCTCTGATACCATTGAAATGTCCCTTTTCTGATTTTATATGATATTTCATGTCTCTAATCAGATTTTCAAGATCAAACAACTAATATCACAAAGATCCACCAAATTTCTCAAGAAACCCCATATCGGGTATGCCAAAAATAGTGCCAAAAGCTTCACAACTTCACAAATTATTAATAAATCTAAAAATAGACATTTTTATAGAAATTTCAGCAGCATAACAGCCTAAAAAATGACATTTCCAGATCCATATAGCCTTTACACAACAATTCACAAATGTAGGACAAAAAACTATGCTCATCGGGCTCTCGAAATCAACACAAAAATGCCTGAAAACACCACAAAAACACTAATAATCTATCTCAAAAGTTTAATCACATTCCAATACATATATTTAGCTCTATTTTAACACCTTAAAGTCTAAAATACAGCAGCAACCCAAACTGATATGAAATACTCAACTGAAAACACTAAACTCATACAAAAAACACACCCGAAAACCCACAAATCTGCACTGTTCAGCACAAAGGCAAACTCTGTATGAGCATGCACATGGAATGAATTCAAAATCCCATCCTTAGCCTTCTTGTAAACCTACAAACTCCCATTCTTAGGTCTCCCTGGAAACCTACAAACTCCCATTCTTGGGTGTCCTTCTCCACAGGTTTGGTAGCCTCTGAAGAATAACAAAGAATGAGCAAAAATCAAGTTCTGGAATCAGCCCAAAATGCCTCCAAACCCCTTAAAAGAGGGCATAACCGTAACTCACATCCAAGAGAGGTTAATGAAACATATTTTAATAATAATTTTCATTTATTAGTCCAACGGTTTCTAAAGATTAACCCCCTTTTCCCAAAATTTCACTTTCTTGGGCCTGCCTGCCTTAGCAAAGATTATTATTTTTTAATTATTTGAAAAGGGGACATGACAGTAAGAAAATAGCACCTAGAGGAAAGGTTGAGTTATGGTTATGTAATGAAGTATAAGGATCTGTTAAGACAATGGTGAAATGATGTATTGATAATCTACTTGAAGATACAAAGGTTAGCTACACTTAGAAACTCTAGAAAAATAATTAATACTAAGATTTTCTACAAACTTGACAAAGTTGATAGTAGGTGCCGAGAAAATTTAGTTCAAGATGAGTAGAAAATTAGTTGGATCCAAGTAATAGAAAAATCTAGTATGTACCAAGTAACACAATTAGTGCCAAGCAAAATACAATGGGTGTCGAGCATCATTATATCATAGTTGATGTTGAGTGAACTCATAATAGATTCCAAGAAATGTAGTATGCAACAAGCATCAAAAGATTAATAATGTTGAGCTACTTCATTATTTGAAAAGTCAAAGATTCACCAAATCTGAGATGACAAGTTTGTTTTCTTGAAGTTTGTAAACCAGGTGGAAGATAAGGTTGATGAGTTGGTGGTATAGAATTCTAGCTAAACCATTTTTAGGTGATTTCAAATGGATTCTAGGAGAACTTTCTAGAAGAGAAAAGAGATGGGGTAGATACATTGTATCCTACCTAATCCATCCATAGCTTAAAATGAACAATGGAAAATAGAGTAGGAAAGTATTCTAATTTCCTACTTAAGGAATATCTAGTCATGAAGTAAAGAGATAGAGAATGTGGAATCAAGGGGAAGATATTGAGAAGGTCATAGAAGACCAAGAAGAACAAAAATAGAGAGTCAAGGACTCTACTTCATCAAATGACCATAGAAGTGATTGCATTGGTGTACCAAGGAAGAAGGCTTAAGGAGATATATGCTTGAAGGGTGAACAAGCTATCAAAGTTGCAAATAATGAAAGCCAAGAAAATTGAGGACTGAATTGTGATCTGGAATCTACAAGATAAGTTTTATGTTGTATTAGATCAAAGTTTTACTGTTACTCTCTAACAATTATATTAGTTAGGGTAAAATCCTTGTTGATGATATAATATTTGGAGGACAAGATGTTTTATGCAAGGATTTTTTTAATTAGATGAAACATGAATTTGAAATGTCAATGTTTGGTGAGATCAAATTCTTTGTGGGACTATAAGTTTATCAACTAAAGTATGGCATATTTATCACCTAGTCAAAGTACATCAAAGAAATACTAAAAACATTTGGACTAGAAGATTCAAAACCAATAACTACACCCATGATAATAGGAAACAAGCTATCAAAGAATGATGAGTCTGTTAAAGTTAATCAAACACTATATAGGTCAATGAAGGGTAAGTTGCAATATGTTGTACATAGCAGACCTAATATTGCATTATCTATTGAGATAGTTGTAAGATTTTTTGCAAATCACAAAGAAATATCATTCAGTGGCAGCGAAAAGAATAATGAGATACTTGAAAGGAACATAAGAATTTAGTCTATACTATAAGAAGAATGAAAATTTTGCATTAAGAGCCTACACTAATGTTGATTAGGGAGGCAATATAGATGAGAGAAAAAGCACTAGTGGAGAAGCATTTTTCTTAGGCAAGAGACTAGTTAAATGGACTAGTAAGAAACAAAGTTGTACCTCACAATCCACAGCTAAAGTTGAATATGTTGCTGCTACTATAAACTACACAAATATTGTATGAATCAACCATCTACTCAAAGGAATGAGAGAAGAAATAATAGATCCTTTAATACTTTACTATGATAACACCAATGCTATAAATATATCAAATAATTTTGTGATGCATGCTAGGACAAAGCACATTGCAATCAAGTATCATTACATAAGAGAGGAAGTTGAAGACAAAGAGGTAAAAATGAAGTATGACAATTCAAAGGAACAAATTGCTGACATCTTCACAAAACTATTACCTAAAGATGTATATGAATATCTCAGAGGTAAGTTAGGGGTGATACCCCTATCAAAGGTTGTCTAGATAACATGAGGATTTCCCTACATCAAGTGAATTGATTGCCAAATGTCACAAATTGATACAGAGGATCTTACTTTAGGTATTGCCTAAAGTAGTCAAAGTGCTGAAATTACAAATTAGTCACAAGCACAGTGACAGAGGGAGAAACTAAAGATGTTGCAAATACTATATCTACATGTTAAGATGTTGAGATGATATGTCTTTGATATTGTTATCAAAGAGGGATAAATAGCAGAAATTGATTAAAGATGAGAAGGATCAAAAGCTAAGAGGAAGAAATAGCAGAAAGTAATCAGTGTAACAGATTAAAGAAAGAGAAAAGAGAAAGTCTATCAAAGAAGGAGATTAATCAGAAAAAAAAACAATATCTATCTTGTAAGTAGGAGCCATAAGAAAAGAAATTTAGAGGGAGTCATAAGAAAGAGTTTTGCAACCTAATCAAAAGTTACTGATAGAAAGGAATATTCAAAGAGCCAAGTTAGAGAGCTTTAGAGGTAAATTTGATGACATGAGAATGGAGGAAGGTGAGAACATTGCTTAATATTTTGCTAGAATAAAAAAATAACTATAGAGGAAATGACAAATACAAAGGTAGAAGAAATGAAGATAGCAAAAAGTACAAAGATAAAGGCAAGAAGTGATACATTGCTAAAGAAGGTGATTTTGATGAACATGATGATGAAGTAGTTTATGTTGTAATAAAGTATGAGTCTAATGAAGATGAGGCAACTACACTTGTGACCTATGTCGACAAAAATGATAGATGGATCATTAATAGTGGATACTCACATCACATTATAGGAGATAAAAGTAAGTTTGTTAACTTAAATCATTATGATGGAAATAGTGTTAGATTTGGTAATGATGTTCCTTGTCTAATAAAAGGAAAAGGTTTCATTAAACTCATAGAAAATATCTCATGAAATAATGCTTACTATGTTGAAGGATTGAATTATAATCTATTGAGTAAGTCACAACTAAGAAATGTGGGTTGCAAAATTGAATTTAGAAACAAGACTGCCAAGATATTTGACACAAATGAGAAATTGATAGGGAAAGGAGATCAAACTAGAAGAAACCTATTTTACCTTGATATAGATGATGCTACTTGTCTTATTGTGAAATTTGATGATGTGTGGTTATGGCATAAAAGGTTATGTCATTCTAACTTTGATAACTTGATTAGTGCTAGTAACACAAAGAAAGTTAGACGTTTGCCCAAGTTGAAAAAGCCTAATAATGTGATATGAAAACAATGTCAACTAGGTAAAATGACTAAGTCAATTTTCAAAATAAAAACCTATACCTCTAAAGAAATACTAGAGATTGTTCATAGTGACTTGTGTGGACCTATAGAAGTGCAAAGTTACAAAGGATACAAGTACATAATTTTGTTTGTTGATGATTACTCTAGGATGACGAAAGTCATGTTTCTAAAGCCAAAGTTTGATGCCTTTCAAATGTTTAAGTAGTTCTTGGCAAGAGTTGAAAAATAAATAGGAAAACGTTTGAAATGTTTGAGATTAGACAAGGGAGGAGAATTCACATCAAAAGAGTTTGAAATATTCTATAATAATAGAGGAATCAAAAAATAGACTTCTACACCCAAGAACCCCCCCATAGAATGGATTGTTGAAAGAAGGAATAGGTTAATAATGGACTATGCTAGGACACTTATGATGGAAAAGAATGTTTCTCTAAAAGACTAGAGAGAATATGTAAGTATAACAGTCTATATCCTGAATCGAGTGCAAATCAAGAAAGGTACTAATTCAACACCTTTTGGATTATGGTATGGTTACTCACCCAATGTAAAATAATTTAAGGTATTTGGGAGCAAATGTTACATTCTTAAAATGGTAATTTTGATGAAATACAAGTGTTTAAATACTAACACTAACAAAATTCTGGAAAGTGCAAATGTAAATTTTGATGAATACACATAAATTCATGATGTTGAATCCATCAAGGGGCTATAAGAATAAAAATCCTTTGTATACTTCTACAAAGGAATTCTTTCTCAAGAATAAGTTGCCAATCAAGTTGGGAACCAACAACAAGTTTTGAAAACTACCGAGTCATAGCCAATAAATGCCGAATTGAATTCAAGAACTGAGGTGCATTTAGATGTCAAGCTACACAATGATGAAATTGCACATTATAATTCTAAAGTTAGTATACATGAAAGAGATGTTGAGATACCTAATAGAAATATACATATTGGCTCTAAAGCTAAAAGATAGAATGGAGAAATAAGAGTTGAACCAAGACTGTATAAATATGCTAGAAGACATCATCCTGCTAATCAAATAATTTGAAACAAAGATTCTAGACCAATGACAAGGAATAGATTGAGGAATGAATCATTCTTTCTAAGAAATAAAGAACCCAAGATGGTAAAATATGCAGTAGAAAATGATGATTGGTACAAAGACATCGAAGAAGAAATTGAGCAAATAGAAAAAAAACAAAACTTGGAGTTTAGTTCCAAGACCAGATGACAAAAATGTGATTGGTAGCATGTGGGTATTTTAGAATAAGCTAGATGAAAATGGTGAAATCACAAGGAACAAAGCTAGACTGGTTTGGAACGGATATGCACAAGAGGAAGGAATAGACTATGGGGAGACATTTTCCCCTGTTGCAAGAATGGAAGGAGTAAGAACTCTACTTGCATATGCTACCTACAAAGGATTCAAAGTTTATTAGATGGATGTTAAGTCTACATTTATAAATGGCATACTAGAAGAAGAAGTCTAGATAGAACAACCAAAAGGATTTGTTGATGACAACAGCAAGGATATGGTATGTAAACTATACAAAGCTCTTTATGGTTTGAAACAAGCACCAAGAGTATGATATGAAAGACTTCATAAGTATCTTGTGAAGATTGGATTTGAAACAACTGATGACAACAACAATCTATACATAAAGACAAAAAAGGCTAAATAAATTATGTGATTTGAAATCTTTGTTGATGATATAATATTTGAAATCTAGTGTGTTTTGAGTAACGTAGTTGGTGCCAAGAAAAATACAATAGGTGTTGAGCATCAGTAAATCATAGTTGATGTTGAGTGAACTCACGATAGATGTCAAGCAACATAGTATGTGCCAGGCATTAGAAAACTAATTATACCAATCTATTGCATTATTTGAAAACTCAAAAATTCACCAATCTATCCCTTTTAGGAGATTCCAACCCTGTTGGGAGTTGTAAGACAATGTATGCAAGATGAGCCCACTCCCCAAACATACACTTTCAACTACAAGAAGAGCTCACTACCCAAACATGTAATTTTCTATTATGTTCTTCTTCCTTTGTTTTGTTAACTGAACCAAACACTATCAAACCTTGTAGACTAGGTCACAAACCTTGGATCACACAATAAAACCTCACAAATGAAGTTTCCTTCACTTCCACTCTACTTTGGTTAACTTCACATTCTTCTCTCTCTACTACTTTTAATCACTTTGAATCAATTCATATTCCATCTTATGATAAAGGAAAATATCCTACCTTTATACCAATTCCATAAAATAATTCCTCGAGTCATTTGTTAGAACTTCTCAATTAATTATTATAGAACCATATTAAGAACACATTACACTTAGCAATAACGTTAATCTTTTTCCTTGCAATTCAAATAATGTTTTGAACATGTAATATTATGATGAGAGAACTTAGCCACATCATCACCAACATGTCTTCTACATATCCTCAACCTCAATTGTTAGAATAACAACCTTGCTAAGACATATAGTTGTTAGAAACAATAGTCCACCAATATAATTGACTAGGGTTGGGGGGGGGGGGGGGTGAAAATTTAAAAATTTATACTCTTAAAAAATCTTGATCATTCAACCAAAGTAAACAAAAACCATAAAGAGATGCACATATATAATTACACTAGATATGTTGACTAGAGAAACCATTGATTAGAGGGAAAACCCCAGTGGGAATAATGCCCACAAAATGATGTATTAATATGAATATTCCTTGTTAGAGGATGGACCCTATTAGGTGTCTCATTACAAAATTTAGTAGAAAGAGTCCCTATTAGGAGAATTTGAATCCTTGTTAGGAGATTCCAACCCTGTTAGGACTTGTGGAAGGTAGCTGAACACACTATCCAAAAAACTTTAGGATCATATCAACAAACCCACTATCCAATTGATCTTGGTACTATTCCTTTCAGAATAATACATGTGTAACAAGATTTTACTTCTTCCTTTGTCAAGTACATCGAACTCCTTCACCTTCAGATCATGAAATCAGATCTAGAATGTTGTACTGAGTAATAGTAACCCTTAAGGTCACTTACATGCATAAGTAAGTCATTCTACTTCTGTATTTCTTTGCTACTAAGTAATTCATAAGTCTTCACTTCACACCATGTCTAAACCATGGAAAAAATCTTTCCTTTATACCATAATAAATAATAAATCCTCGAGTCATCTTCCCACTTCATTATAACATGTTAATTAAATGAAATACACATTTAATTAATGATGTCAGCTCATAGTTATACATAAACTTTCACACGTGTGAATTTTGTACATGTGCACTCTTTGACATCAAAAATGACTAGTATATTGTCTCCAGTTAATTGCACAACCCTTCACTACAAATGTAATGAACTGTAGCAACCATATAATAGGAACTACTTCCCTAATAGCCTGTTTCCACACAATTCTCTATAGATCAACCATATCTTTTGTACATTATCACATTAGGTTCTATGCACTTGACCTTGTAAAAATTACACACTATAATGTGTGCTAGGAATTTCACATAAGAAGATAACTAATATATTGTCCTTAATAAAAAAATCATAGTTTTTTTCTATGATCAATCTTTACAAACTTATTACTATGTTGTCGTCAATGAAAAATATAGTTATAAATACAACATGTCAATGTTCTACAATTCTCCCTCATAGCATCAACATTCATGCTAACAATAGAAAGTTTATGAGAACATGCCTCTTTAAACTATATCTCAAAATAGACATCACCAAAACTTACATAACTTCTTCCATACTTAACATTTCTTCATTTAACATTAAATACATATCCTAGATACTCAGAAGTATCTCCCATAACTTTAAATAGTGAGAATACTCAACTAACCATCTATACCAAATTGATCTTTCTATTGTTCTTCTATCAAATACATAGAAAACTACTACGTTGACATCAATGAAAATATAGTTGTGAATGTAACATACCATCATAGTAACATATCTTCATACTCCTCCATAGGAATATCATCAAAATTCATGCTTCCAACAAGTTATCCATGAATTTCTTCTTAGGGTTCTGATTTGCATTGTTTCTCTTGCAAATAATTGTTGTATGACCTATCTTTCCATAATTATGACATGTAGGTTTGTATATCTTACCTTTTTTGCTTCTATGTTCAACACTTTTAGATGATTCTCCTTCATTAGTGTGGTGTAACCCAATTCAATAGTATCACTCTTAGATCTAGGATATTTTATCAGTTTCTGCAAATACTTGATGGCTTTAATAGGTCTATTGAAACTTTCAATAAATTAATTTTATCTTTTCAAATCATTTATTAGTTGTTCATTCTGCAACTTCTAAGTTGTGATCTCAATATCTTTTCCACTCAATTGATGATTGGAAATCATCATTTGATTCCATGTTTCTAGCTATATGTCATTAATCTTATTCACCTTTGATGTTTTCTCTTCCATTTTGTTGGTTGCTATCCTTTTGTCATCTTCAATCATGAATTTTTCTTCTTCATCTTTATTTTTCTACTTGGTCACCTCACAAAGAAATACTAATTGAACTTCTTGATCTATGTTAAGATTTTTGACCTCTTTAGTTAGGTCACCATTCCTTCCCATTAGTTTTGAAACTATTGCATCAAATTCGCTTGAATTTCCATCTGTAAACAATTCAATAGTGTTAATCTCTTCAATATCTATCTCTTTCCTTCTCTTCAGTGACCACTTCAACTCATCTCTTGCTTCATTCAACTAATGTAGGGAAAGTTGGATTCTAATCTTTTGATTATCAATAACCTTTCCTAACTTGTAGACTTCCATCTTCAAGATCTTTCCTCAAAGCTCAAAGCCACAAATCTTTCCTTTCTAGAGAACTCTTCTCTGATACCAATTGTTAGAAATATAATAGGAAATTAAATTGTTAGAAATAATTCATTACACATCTATCTTACAATTTTCATGTAAACTAAAATAGCTAGCTAAACATATTCATCCATAATATGAAAAAAAATAGTATTCAACATATCTATGACACAAGATATTTGGTTGCCCAGAAACCCTCTAATGAGAAGTTAAAGTTGGGGCAGTGATAACACCCACAAATCTTCACTACTATAGTAATAAATTATATCCAATGAAGGCTGCAATTTTTTATCATAAAATATGATCTAGCCTATGAAAGGTCTATCCTATCAAAGGATTACAAGATTGTTAGATCTTACCAAGTTAGAACTATTCTTAATTAAAGGAATTAAAACTTTAAATAAAGTAAGCACCCTATAAAGGATTTATAATAGTGTTGCCATAATTTTAGTCTCATTTATTTTTAAAACTTCTAGGGCTAGGGTTAAGTTGATGTGATATGATGTCTATGCCTAGACTAACCTTAAGGAGCTTCTTTTCTCACCTATCCCTTTGTGTGTACTTAGGTGGGCATTCAAAGAAATATAATGCATTTTTCCATATGAGGTGATTAGGAATGGGAGCATAAGTTTATGCATTTCCTAGATGAGAGGGAAATTGTTCAAAAATTCTAACTCTATGATCTAGCTTTTAATTGAAGGTATGATATAGGTAGAATGGAAAGATCACATGCATATTCATGGTAGAAAGAATACAAGAACTAAGGCTGAAAGATGATATGAAAACCACAAGAGCATCATGAAAACTAGGTAAATTTGATTGAATGCAGGAGGAGAAGATAATACTTCAAAAATGGTGAAAGATTCCTCTCAAAGATGGTATTGATTTCTTTGAAATTCAATTAATGGCTCCTATTTGATCCAATTATCTATGTTGCAAGGTTGACAAGTAAAGGAGTTCAAAGACTAAATCTAGATCATTGGATCAAGACTAGATTGACAGATGATGTTTTAAAAATGGAATTATAGGTATTCAGTGATGAATCTCTTGAGTAGTTAGAACAAAAAGAAATCCATGCTTATGATTATGTCACCATGGAGATCTGCACAAAAAATAATAATGGAGACATAATGATGATTATACACATGGAATAGATAGACCCACACTAAAAAGGAAATTAGTCAAATAAGATTTTTAAATTATAGTCGTTAGATTAAAAGAAAATTTATGGTCATCAGTATATTGTTATAAAAAATTGCTTGATCATTAATTATGGTGAGACAATGGAAAGATGACACTTGTCCATGGGATTTAATTGAGGTGGGACTTTCTTTGAGTCATATGCAGTAATTAAGGAACACAATGAAGATCGTTGATCTTAGGAAAGATCTATGGTTTTCACTTTGTCGTTATGGAAAGTTTCTTGAGTTTTAATCTACATGACATAATGATAGAGAGAAATGTCTCCTATTGGGCCCATCACATTCCATGAGGTATAGTCTAAACCTAACCACAAAGTAAAACTACGTCAACATCAAATCCTCCAAGCTATGAAATAGTTCCACCTATCTACCATGATATATACAGCTAGAAGATGGACCTACGATGCAAACCAAGTAGAGACTTAATATCTTTTATTGCCATCATCAGATCAAAAATAAATCAATGCTCATTATTATGTCACTATGGAAAGTTTCTTGAATGTTAATTATAGCAACATAACAACAATTTGACATGTGTACCTAAGTGGACCCACTAAGAAAGTTATAAAGAGAAATCACTATGTTTTAATCATGATTGTCAATTTAATATTGATGGCCAACATTCAAAATCATCATGACCATTGAGATACAAAATATATGGATTTGGCACCAATAGTAGAATATGAAGGAAATGAAGAGTTTAATAGGGTTTTCTAAAGCTACATGAAGATGAACAATATCCAGGTGTTCTTAGAGGTGCTATGGGATAAAGACATCTTCAGAAATGATACCATGCATCTATATCATTTCGAAGATCAGATATTTTTCATGTATTATTCATATTTTCTTTTCTATTTTGTGACTATTGCTCTACTAAACTAAAGGATAACAAAAAACTATAAATGTATTTCCTTTTGAAAATGCCAAAGGTCGACAAACTTGATGGTGAAATGGTTTGTAATTCTATTTATCCTATTTTCTTATCATTTTTTGTGGCCCATGCATGGAGTATTTTTGAATTAAGAGTTGAAATTTTTGGTGTCAATAAGTATTTACTATTTACACTTTACTTAATTTTATTTAGGTTAATGCATATTTTATTATTTACTTATTAATCACCTATGAGTATGCATACTCTTGTGAGTTGTCATGTTGACAACACATGAGTTAGCACTCTAATTAAGCACATGGTGTCTACAACATCTCAACTTGAGATGCACCTTTTCATGCTTATCCTCTCATCTATAATGAAGGATAAGATGTGTGCTTAGTTGTCATGCTCATCCCCTAATTCTTTCTAGACACATTCTAGATGCATCTTAGAGGCCTTTATATACACATGCTTGAGATAATATATTCTCATAGTTATCATACTATCTTGATCTACTGTTGTGCTTGTGCTTGAGTTCCTTGATCTTGAGTGAATTTTTCTCTAAGGAAAATTCTTACATGTATTAGAGCTCTTGGGGTGATTCTCTTCACATAGCCATTCAAGACCATTCTTGCTTCAACACTTGACCTGAATTCAGAGTATATGCAGATATTAGGAGCATCTAGAGCCAAAGCAGACCTCACCATTGCATCTAGAATTTTCCTATAAATTTTCCTATGTTGTACCATAAATTTTCCTATAATTTTACTATAAATTTTCCTATGTTGTACCATAGTCAAAATTGAGGCAACAATTTTTTTGCAAACCAACAACCCAAAAGCCTAATTTGCAAAATTGGTATGATCATTTCAAATATGTACATTTAATTTTCAGTTCTATATTTTTTTCATCTGCATCTCTACTTTTTTTTGGATTTGCATTATTTTCCAAAGTTTTTTGGCCATCAACCCCATTGGAGAGATTTTTGTAGGTGTAGATTGAAGCTTTCTAGTGCAAATTAGCTATTTGCATCACATTAAAAAGCTCAAAAACCCCCAAATCAAATTTTATTTCATCCAAATTGGACATCTAAGATAAAATCTAGAGCCATTTGACTTTTGGAGGTGTGATAGCGGTGATTCAGAAAAATAACAATAGAGATGATTTTCAAAAAATGATATCTTCCTCATACATACTCCTTTTTGTGAGTAATTTTTTTTTGTTTTGGGGCAAAATTTAATGATCTACACATTGGTGGAGGTGGTTTGAGATCTCCATTCTTGAATTTTTTTGCAACTTGCAAATCCCAATTTTTGCAACTTCAAATGCTCTATACGGGCTCATCTAGACTCCAAATTAGGTTCCATTTTTTTTGAAAGTGAATTTTTTTTTCTACTTTCCAAATTTGCAATTAAATTATAGGTTTTGGGGACAAAAATATTGCTTTCAAAATTAGGACCTAAATTGGCTATTCTAATTGCACTAAGTATAGTGTGTTTGAATCATACATTAGGGGGGTTAATTGATTCTTTCTACATTTTGGGGGGTTCATAAATACATTGATCTCATGGAGGAGTTTTTTTTCACATGTTAGTTTGGGATTATACCCCCATTGACAAAAAAGGGACTATAAAAATGGAGTTCTTTAGTCATTGATCATCTAAGAAGTGAGCATAAGGAAGTATTTTGTTATTTATGTTCCAATGAACTAGTCTCTAACACTAAAATACAACCACCTATTAGGAGACTCTTGAATATTATTATAATGAATATGACTGATGATCCTTGGCATGTCATTAAAAATCTTATTCACCTATATGATATGTGGATAGCTATTTGGAAAGCATATGGAGATCCACTAGTCCCTTCATTTCCTAAGGAATTCTATTTCTAGTCACTCTTGTTATGGTAGATCTAACTCTAGATGAGATCACACCTCTTGAAACTCTTGTTGCTACTATTGATTCAGTTCTAGCCATAAATGCTTTAGATTTAGTGTAGTAGGACACTCCATGTCTTCCTACTTTACCTTCATAGGATGACTCCCTTCCAGATATTCTAGGTCTATTCATGGAGTCTCACATTGAAGATGTGGGAGACATCACTGATGATATTTGTCTTCTTTTTGTTAATACTTCATATAAAACCATAGTGATAGGTCCAACACAATAGGGTACACCTAGTATTCTAGCTCCAACATTAATGGATGACTTCTTCATAGATATTTTAGGTTTGTTCATGGAATCACACATAGTAGATTTGGGAGACAACATTGATCATATCCATCTTCGCTTTGATGAAGAAGATTCTTCTCCAATTGTGGCAAGGGATCACTTTGAACCTTCTGTCCATTCTCTACATGTTTAATCTTAACATATTGATGTGATTGTGGATCCTTATGTACAACATTTGTAGGAGATTTCTTTATCATTTGAGGAGACACTTTGTTCTTTGGAACATGTTTTACATACATCCTAACTAGATTACACTTCTTCTTAGTAGTATTAGAAGGAGTGATGACCATATGTATTGAAATAGGGATATTTGAGTAGGTTTTCAAAGACATCATTCATCATTGGGATTCTTTATACACATAGGGGAAGCATCTTATTTGTACCTCTATAATTGTTTCATTATTCAACAACACTAGATCAACTTCTATCTCAAAGTAGCTATCACTAATCAACACACTACATTTAGTGGAGGGGACTAACTTGTCTCCTTATTCATCTCTTTTATGGGGAGACTTTTTCCTCTTATGGGTTTTTTTCCTTCTTCTAATTCTCTATTGTATATGCTTGATGTAAGTCGTAATCGGGGGGTCTTGATTACTCCATCCATCCATGCATCTCGCTTTTTCATCTCTCTTTTTGGGGGAGGGTTTTTCCCATGAGGTTTTCCATCTTTCTCTAATTTATGAGAGATTTCATTATTTATTATGTACATGGGTACCTAACATGGCCTAGCAGTCAGGACCCATCATGCATTTCATCCTAGATTATGTGAGCTTAAGGGAATTCTCCTAAGTTTCATTTAAGGGGGGGGGTGTTGGTGCAAATAAGTATTTATTATTTACACTTTACTTAAGTTTATTTAGGTTAATTCATATTTTATTATTTATTTATTAGTTACCTAGGTGTATGCATACTCTTGTGAGTTGAGATGTTGACAACACAAGAGTTAGCACTCTAATTAAGCAGATGGTGTCTACAACATCTCCACTTGAGATACACCTTTTCATGCTTATCCTCTCATCTATAATGAAGGATAAGATGTGTTCTTAGTTTTCATTCTTATCTCGTAATTTCTAGACACATTCTAGACTCATCTTAGAGGCCTTTATATATAGGCTCTCCTAGTGTGCATGTATACGTGCTTGAGATAATATATTCTCATATTGATCATACTTTCTTGGTCTACTATTGTGCTTGTGCTTGAGTTCCTTGATCTTGGGTGAATTTTTCTCTAAGTAAAATTCTTACATGGTATTGGAGCTATACCAAATTCTTACAAAAATAAAATCATGTATGACTCTATGAATAATCAAATGAATACCATTTCACTTTGATGTTTGCAGTATAGTGATTCCATTTACTTTCTTCATATTGATTTTGTTCCTTCTCTTATTAGTTTTATAACATGTTAGATAGCTTAATTGGGAAATAAAAGATAAATTTGTATGAATCTATTAGTTACTTGTCAGATTCCATTTCATTCAAGGTTGATACTGAAAGTAATTCCATTTTCCCTCATATGCATATCTTCTTCATTCTTCTTTTGCATTTAGATGTTGATCTATATCTAGAATAGAAGTAAGGTTAGAAATATCAAGATAATATATTATAGTCATTTCATTGAGTGTGATAGGTTATTCAAATTCATCTTTCCTAAATTGTATATCATTGCAAATTATAGGGATTTGTACCTAATACTTCAAAGGGAAGTGATAGAATACATACACTGACCCATTTTTTGGTAAATATCCTTTTGTCTCTCCAAAACATTTGATATCAAAGAGTTACATTATAAAATATAATAGGAGGAAAAATTGTTAACCAACAAACAACCTTTTAAGATTACTATGTTAAGAGGTTTATCTGATTCACCTACGAGAATATCTTAGTAATTATCCTACGGTTAGCAGTCTACTGCTAGATAATAGATCACCTATTTCTTGATGTGTACTTGATCCTCTTTGATCAAATTATCACTTATATTCTCTAACTCCTTTCCTCTATTCTCCTTTAACTAATTCTACAATGTATCTAAATTCACAACTCCTTAGTAACCATGAATGCTCTATTTGTGGATGCAAACTTCTCTCTTTGCATTTACAATAGTTAGGGTTTTCCTTCCTTAAGAAGACCTGGGTGACTTAGGGATAGGTATGAATCAATGATTGTGATTCAATTTTTTTTCCAATTAATCCATCTCTTTAATTGATTGGTTGGATGTACTTGTTAGAGTGGTTTTTTTGTTGCACCAAAAGACCAATCTATCAATGCTCAATACAACCAATCAACTTATAGTACATAGGAGGTAGTTAATCCCTCATCAAAAATCCCAAGGTGAGCATTGAAAAAAATTCCAACAATCTCCCCTTTAGGGTTACCTAAGGGTCTTAGAATTTGAACCTATGACCAAGATTTGATACTACTTGTTAGAGTGGGGCTACCATTGCACCAAAAGATTGATCTATCAATGTTTGATATAACCAATCAACTTATAGTACATAGGAGGTGATTAATCCCCTGCCACAATTTCTAAGGGGAGCATTGAACAAATTTCCAACAATACTGCATAGGGATCCTCAATAAATATTCGTCCTTATCATCTAGAATCACAAAACAATCCTTAAGTCATCTCAAAAATAGTTTACATAAAAGTTTGTGCCATTACAAATAATTATGTCCAAAAATATTTTCCTAAGCACTTGAAATGTTTGATTCTTGACATCCACTATATCTTGAATGTTGTAACTTGGCCTATAAATGACTTGGCATCCATTTATCACTCAACATATCATGAATTGACATCTACTATCTTCTCAACACTTAAGTGACTTGACATTTACTAGTTGCTCGATATGTACTGTATATCTCACTTAGTATACACTATTGGAGAACTTATGCTTGACATACATTAATTTTTTGGCATAAACTAAGTAAATGACTTAAGTGTATTTTCACTCATATGTCAAAACCAATATGATATTAATAGAAATAGCCAACAAATTTAGTATCTCAATCTGAAACTATACTCTTTGGTAGACCATGTAGTCTAACCACTTCTCTTGAAAATAACACTGTCACATGGACAATGTCACTTGTCTTCTTGCAAGGAATAAAATGTGTCATCTTTGAAAACCTATCAACCACCACAAAAATAGAATCATGCCCTCATTGAGTCTTTGGAATGTAAGAATGAAGTGTGTGCTAACATCCCCCATGGCTTCTCTTATATAGGTAATGGGTGACACAACCCCATATTCTTCTTCACTCCTTTTCCATTTGACATACTCTACAAATCTACAAAAACTTCTTCACATCTTTTAGCACCTTTTTCTAGTAATAATTCTCAGCAACCAAGAAATAGTCTTATCTCTCCCAATGCATCTAACTAATCCTCCAGTATTCTTCTCCTTCATGAGATTCTCTTGCATTGAACTTCTGGGACTATCCAACTAACTTCCTTTGAACATTATACAATCTTGGATTATGAGATCCAAATAATTCTTCCTAACAAGAGTAATAGGTTTTGTACAAGCCTTCCATGTTTCACCAAAATAAAGATCCCCTAGATACAAATTACTAAGTTCCTTGTGACCAACCACCTCAATTTACATTTTTGTCAGCAAAAGTTTTCTTCTACTAAAAGCATCTACAACTCTATTAGACTTCCCACTCCTATGTTTCAAAACAAATCTATACCTATACAAAAAATCAACCCACTTCAAATGCCTTTGGTTTAATTTTCCTTGACTATTTAACTATTGTAAAGCTTGATGTTTAGTATATAAAAAAAACTCCTTAGGAAGAAGATAGTGTCTCCAATTCTTGAATGCTTGAACTATAACATAAAATTCTTGATCATAAACATAATATTTTCTTTTGGAATCATTCAATTTTTCACTAAAATAAGCAATAGGTCCACCTTCATGGCTCAAACAAACTCCTATTGCAATACCACTAGAATCATAATCTACTTGAAATACTTTACTAAAAAATCTAGAAGTTCTAAAACATGCTTCTATGTAACTTTCTCTTTCAATGGCCTAAAACTCTTATTTTCTTCAAAAGTCTAGATAAATTATTTCCTATCCCTCCTCATTGTTTTAGTCAAGGGTCCACAAATACTACTAAAACTTAAGATTTCTATAAAAAATAGCCTATCAATGAAAAGATCTTACCTCTGTAGCACTCTTTGGAGTAGGCCATTTAAGGATAGCCTTCACTTTCTCTAGGTTAACTTTCAAAACATCTTCAAAAACTATAAATCCAAAGTACACTAACTCCTTCTTTACTATATTATACTTCTTTAGGTTTATTAGAAACTTTTCTTCCCTCAACTTATCAAATACCTTTCAAAGATACATCGAATGATCCTCCAATATCTTACTAAAGATAAATATATAATCTAAGTAAAGATTGACAAACTTACTCAAAAAATCCTTTAGTACCTCATTCATGAGCCTCATCTTAGCCTCGAAGGCATGACTAAAAACTCATATAATCCTTCCATTTTATTGGAGGTAGTTTTCCACTCATCTACTTCTCTAATTTGAATTAGATTATATCCACTCTTTAAATCTATCTTTATGCAATACATAGCTCCACTAAAATAGTTCATAATATTATCCATCCTTGGTAATTAAAATCTATACTTTATTTTGATCTTGTGGATAGCATGAGAATTTGTGCATATCTTCTATTCTCCTTCTTCTTTGAGGATAATACTTCTCGTACAACACACAGACTCAAAAAAATTTCAAATCAACCCTTTGTACAACAACTAATGAAATTGTCAATTCAACTCTTAACTTTATGCTAGTGTCATTCTCTGTGTTACCTTATTTGGAAAATTGGCTTCTAGAATCAAATTTGTCTAGTGACTAATCTTCCTCATTTGTGGTAATCCATCAGGTACATGTTTTGACATAATATCATGAAACTCTTTGAAAAATTCTACAACTTCGACAAGCACCTCCTCTACTTCTTCTTTTCCATCCTTTGGGATTACAAAGAAAACACATATGCTCATGCTTCATACCATGGAGAAAATCCTTTCCATCAATAAAACATATTATGAATACTACATACATTTTCTTCTTTCTCATTTAATGACTTTAACTTATGTTTCACTCCATCCTTTTATAGAGTGTAGGTATTTTCTTGCTCCTCTTGTGCATCATGTCAGCCAAACTTCCAATGGCCACCCAAAAATTTATGGCATATGTCCATAGGTATTATATCATACAACACCTCATCCCAGTAGCTTCTAACCTTGAGCTTTATTGAGAATTTATCATTGACCATGACCTTGTGGTCATCTTGTACCTAGCTAATATAGTATGGATGCAGATGTTTCTGGCTCTTCAACTTCAACTTTGTGACCATCTTTTCTAATGATATATTTTTAGTGCTTCCACCATTAATGATCATACCACAAAACTTATCCTCACTTTTGGTCCAAGGCCATGTGGTCAAACCATTCATTTTTTGTTTCTAGTTGGTTGGGATGTTGGGCATGTACTGACTCTATCCAAGTTAGGGGTGTGAGTGAGTTTGGACCTTGTAAATATCATCTTTTAGGGTTGTAGAAGTTACTAGGTAGATATTTTTGTTAGAATATATAGTCCACCAATATAAGTAAGATAATGGGGTGGGGTGGGGGTGAATCAATTATCCAACTAATATCATAATTATCAACTTTAAACAAACTTAACCATATGTCCAATATAATCTAAAACCACAACAAAATACTCATGCACAATGACACCAAACATGTTAACTAGGGAAACCCTTGATTAAAGAGAAAACCTCGATAGGGATGGTACCCTAAAGATGATGTGCTAATATAAAAGTTTCTTTTTAAAGGATGTACCCTATTAGGAGTCCAAAAATACATTCAACACATATAAGTCCCTGTTAGTAAACTTTGAATCCCTATTAGGAGATTCCAAGCCTATTAGGAGTTGTGCCAACCTTGTGATAGAGACACAACCCAACATAGAATGGACACAATGGAAAGGGAAAATTTTATTGACAATGAAAATATGCTATTACATGAAAAATAGAGAAAAAAGACTTTAAAACATGCCCTATGGGCTTACAATAGTAGAAATCAGGAGATAATTTCTTCTCCCAGTTCCTTCTGTCAAACTCCACTCCGAATTGCCTTTTACAATGCCAGGAATGTCCTTAAATAGACCCCAAAGGGTTAAGGATTAGGAATACATTCTAGAAAGTGCTAGTTAGCATGTAGCAACCAAAAATAAGGTTCTAGAAGCCACGTTAAAAGTTGGCCCAAAATTAGAAGAATCCAAAAACGGTAACCAAACTTCTGGGAGACATAACTTTTGAACTGTAGCTCCGATTGTCGAACCATTTACATTTTTGAAAAGTTCTCGAGGTGCTCTATAGCCCTATGGACTAGATTCACTTGTCCCCCATTTTTTGGCCTTGTACAAGGTCATTTAATGCCCTAAATATGATTTTGAAGCATTCTTAGGAGGTCTCCAAAAATTGAAAAATTGCAATAACTTTCAAACTATAGTGACTTTTGACCTGATTCTTTTTTTGGAATGCTCTAAATTACAATTACAATCATCTAGCCAATTTACACCTCCTATTTCACCAAAATTATGGCTCAATTACATACTCCTATTTTTAAGGCATTTTCACGTATCCTACGGTGCTCAAATACTCTAACCTAGAACACTAATAGTGGAACTGTGAGAGTTGGAACCTTTATTTGACCCAAATGGGTATCCATAAATAAAAACACATGAAACAAAAAATAAGTCTATGTACATTTTTTTTTTGGGTGACACAGGATTTCCCTTATACCTTTGGATGCTCCTGCATCAAACACCCAGGGTAGATTGAAAAGTGACCCTATCACTTTATGGATGGTAGAGGAAATCCCAAATGGAAAACCTTAGCTCCGAATATCCAGGTTGAGTCCTCGAATGGTTGGCCTTTCCACTTAACCAAATATTCTTCATACTCCCTATTTCTAGTACTCCTACCCACATGATGATCTAGAATGTCTTCTATCTCCTCCTTAGAAGTAGGAATCAGACATGGCTCTAACATCAGCTCCTCATCTGCACCATCATCATCATACTCTGTTAAATCTATAATATTGAAGGTAGGAGAAATGTGAATTCCATCTAGTAACTCCACTTCATATGCATTTCCTGAGTCATGTTTCTTCAAAATTTTGCAGGGGCCAAATTTCTTCATCTTTAGCTTGTTGTAAGTACCTACTGGAAATATCTCCTTTCTTAAGTGTACCATGAATGGATCCCCTACTTGGAACTCCTTATTTATTCTCCTTTGAACAGCCCTAGCTTTATACTACTGATTCATATTGGTAATGTGTGCCTGGACCTCCTCATGTAGATGCTTGATATGTTCAACAAACTCTTCTACTTCAACACTTGTCCTTTCCCCTTGCTCTATCTTCTGCAATTTTGGTGCAGTCCTTGGGCTATTTTCATATACAATTTGGAATGATGATTTTCCAGTACTCCTATTTACAAAGTTATTATAAGAAAATTCTGCTTGTGGTAGAATCAAATCCCATCCCTTGGGCTTATCCCCAACTAAACATCTCAACAAATTGCCCAGATTTCTATTTACCAATTCTGTTTGACCATCAGTCTACCGGTGATGCATGGAACTAAATTTCAAGTCTATTCTCAACTTCTTCCACAATGTCCTCCAAAAATACCCCACAAATTTAGTATCTCTATCAAAAAACTATACTCTTTGGGAGACCATGTAGTCTCACTACCTCTCTGAAAAACAAGTCTGCAATATGGACAACATCATGAGTTTTGTGGCATGGAATGAAATGTGCCATTTTGGAGAACCTATCAACCACCACAAATACTGAGTCATTACCCCTTTGTGTCCTTGGCAATCCAAGAATAAAATCCATACTTATGTCCTCCCATGACTTTGATGGAACAGGCAATGGTTGATATAGTCCAGTATTATGACTAAATCCCTTGGTCACTTGACAAACCTGACAACTTTGTACAAAATTTTTCACATCTTGTGATATCTGAGGCCAAAAATAATGTTCTCTAAGAATGGAAATGGTCTTGTCTTGACCAAAATGTCCTGCCATCCCTCCACTATGCTTCTCCTTAATCAGATTTTCCCTCATGGAACTCCTTGGAATGCATAATTGGCTGCCCTTAAACAACATACCATCCTAAATCAAATAGTCTAGCCACTTGGTTCTGTCTACAACAATAGACTCTTTACAAGCTTTCCACACTTCAGCAAAATTAGGATCCTTAGGGTACAAATTATTGAGTTCATCAAACCCAACTAATTCAACCTGCATAACTATAAGCAACAACTGCCTCCTACTAAATGCATCTGCAACCTTGTTAGATTTTCCACTTCTATGCTTTAACACAAATGTATAGCTCTGCAAAAACTCTACCCACTTCATATGCCTCTGATTCAATTTACCTTGGCTATTTAGATACTGTAATGCCTGGTGATTAGTATATAAAACAAATTCCTTTGGCAATAAATAATTTCTCCATTTCTTTAAGGCCTGAACTATTGCATATAACTCTTGATCATAAATATAATACTTCTTCTTTGCATCATTCAATTTTTAACTAAAATATGCAATAGGCTTACCTTCCTGGCTCAATATAGCTCCAATAGCACTGCCACTAGCATCACAATCCACCTTGAATACCCTTCTGAAATTTGGAAGTGCCAACATAGGTTGTTCTGTTACCTTCTTCTTTAGCATTTAAAAACTTCTCATAGCTCCTGTAGTCCACTTGAACTCTTTTCTATCCCCTCTTATTGTGTCAGTCAGGGGTGCACATATGCCACTGAAATTCTTAATGAACTTTCTGTAAAAACTAACCAAACCATGAAATGATCTTACCTCAGTAGCAGATCTTGGAGTAGGCCATTCCAAGATGGCTTTTACCTTCTCTGGATCCATTTTAGGACCTTCAGGTGATATAACAAACCCCAAGTAGACTAACTCCCTTTTGGAAAAGATACACTTCTTTAGATTAATTAACAGTTTCTCTTCCCTCAATCTTTCAAGGACACTACAAATATACAATAAATGTTCTTCCAAAGTCTTGTTGAAAATTAAAATATCATCCAAATAGACAATAACAATTTTTTCAAATAACTTCTTAAGTACCTCATTCATAAGCTGCATGAAGCTCATGGGAGCTCATTACAAAGTCTTCATCATGGGATCTCTTTCTATGATCCATATTGCCTACCCAATCCGCATTAGTATATGCACATAGAGTGAAATAATCAATTTTTCATACCATATTCCATAATTAGATATTCCTTTAAAATATCCAAATATCATCTTTACTACTACATAATGATACTACTTAGGATCAACTTGAAATATAGCTAAAATCCTAATTTTATTTTCTATATCAATTATGGTGTGTTTCAGATACTATAAACCTCTGATCATGGATATTTACTTCTTTTGCTCAATCTTGGTTGTCTCATGTTTGCTAGATAACATTTGACCAGCTATCATAGGTGTACCAACAACTTTACAATTTTCCAATCCAAATCTCTTCAACAAATCTTACAATTATTTAGCTTGTGAAATAAAAATTCCATCACTATTTTCCACAATCTACAAATCTAGGGAAAGGTTCATTTCTTGTATCATGCTCATCTCAAAATAATTCTTCATTTCTTCATCAAACTTATCACTTGCTTCATCATTACCTCCAAATACTATGTCATCAATAAATATCACTATTATCAACAAACCATTCTCAATTTATTTCAAATACAAGTTACTATCTACTATACCTTTAGTAGATCCAAGTTTTTCCAAATATCTATCCAACCTTGCATACCAGGTTCTAGGTGGTTGCTTCAATCCATATAGATATTTCTTTAGTATTTATATCATATGTTTATCTATTGTCAAGGGGTAACCTTTAGGTTGCTCAATATATACCTCTTGTTCAAGTTGTCTATTCTGGAATGTTGATTTAACATCCATCTCATATACCTTAAACTTCTTATTTGTTGCATAAGCCAAGAACATTCTTACTACTTCTATTCTAGCTACATTGGCATATTTATCCTCATAATCAATTCCTTCTTTCTATGAACATCCTTTGCATATAAGTCTAGCTTTGTCTCTTACAACTTCATCTTGCTCATTCATCTTTTTTTTGAATACTCATTTAGTTCCTATAACATTCTTGTATTTAGGTCTAGGAACTAACTCTCATGTATCATTCTTCACAATTCAATCTAGTTTTGCCTTTATTGTTTGAAACCAATGATTATATTTACATTTTTCATTTTACTCTTAGGTCTAACTTGAGAAATTAGACATAATTCCTCATTAACTCTATTTCTTTTCATCACACCTTTGTTTCTGCTTCCAATTATCTACTCTAAAGGGTGATTATTTGTCATGTCTTTGTTAGAGATGGGAATTTCTATCTCAACTCGTATCTCATCTCTTAATTCAGATCTCTGTTCTCCTCTTTTCTCAATAATTTGGACATCATTCTGTAGATCATTGTTAGTCTCAAAGAAATTTTTGACATCCTTTCTAACAATTCTAGTATTCTCTTTTTCTTCATTATAATTGCAATATAACATATTTTACTTAGTTCCAAACTTTTCATCAATATTTATATTTTCACATTCAATTATTATCTTGGTTCTATTATTAAAACATTTTTATACCTTTATTTTCAATGATAGAAAAGAAACATACCTTAATCACTTCTTGGATCAAACTTACCAATATCAAAATCTCCCTTAAAGTAACAAATTTTCTTTTGTAATCTAACATATTTTGCTTAACTCCAAACTTTTCATCAATCTTTACATTTTTGCATTCAACTACTGTCTTGGTTCTATGATTAAAATATTTGTATGCCTTTTTTTCAATGAATAGAAAAGAAACATACCTTCATCACTTCTTGGATCAAACTTACCAATATCATCATCTCTCTTAATCTAACACTTTCTTCCAAATATTCTAAAATACTTAAGTTGTGGTGAATGACCAAACCATAATCGATAAGGTGTCTTGTTCATACCTTTTCTAATCTATGTCCTATTAAAAGTGTAAACTATTGTATTAACTCCTCTTAAAAATTTCTTAGAAATATCATTCACAAAGAACATTTCTCTAGCTACCTCTACTACTAATATGTTTCTTCTTTCTAAAAGTCCATTTGATTTAAGTGTCATAGGTGAAGATTTTTGTCTCTTGATTCCATTCTCTTCACAAAACATGTTAAAATCTCTAGAGATGAACTCCTCCTCTAGCTATTCTCAAATTTATTTATCTTAACACCAGATTCATTTTCAACTCTATTCATAAATACCTTAAACTTTTCAAATACTTCAAATTTCTCTTTAATAAATGCTACCCACATCATTCTAGTGAAATCATCAACAAAAAAATGAAGTACCTTTCACCATAGAATCCTCTTGTTTTTAAGGGATCACTCAGATCTGTGTGAACAATCTTGAGCTTCTCTTTGGTTGTGAACTTCTTGTTGGGAAAAGATACTTTCTTGTACTTAGCAAAAATATAATCTTTGAAAAAAATATTAGTAGGCTTAATTATCTTAGGTAGATCCCTAACTACAAATGTGCTACTAACATTCACAATATTATCAAAGTTTATATGAAAAATCTCCTAATGCATAACCAAGTGTTATCAAATTTAGAAACCAAACATGTCATTTTAGTAGGATTCAACTAAAATACATTACCTCTGGACCTAGTTCCAATTCCAATCATCTTACCATATCTATTATCATTGTTCAAGCCTTTTCTATGAATTGTAATGTGACCAGCTGCATTGTTACCAACTCTAAAAATTCCTCCATCATAATTTATCAATTTAATAAAATGATTCATATCACCACTCATGTGATGTGAACATCAAATATCTATTATACAATTAGATTTCTTTTCAAATTGAGAAACTAGAGCCTTTTCTTTTCTAATTTATGTATCAAGATCATCTTCCTTAATATCTACAAATCCTAGCTCATCGTCACTCTCACTCTCATACTTTCCATCAAATTCCTCATCTTCTTTTTCATTCAATTTTTTTTTAGGTCTTCTATGCCTAAACATTCCCTTATACTTTTTCCCTATTTTAGGATATTTTGATGCATAATGACAAAACTCATTACAAGTCCAACATTTAAAGATATTCTTACAATCTTTTTATCTTCTTAGAAGAATGATTATACCTTCTTCAATCTTCTTATCTTCACTCGATCTCCTACCACTAGGGAAATCTCCATGTGTACTTACACTTCTACATAGGCCAAACATTCTATTGGTTAACAGTTTGTCTTCTCGTTAGATTTATAATCCCTGACTCTTCTTTACACCCAAGGTGAGAAAACAAGAGAATGTCACCAACAGATGGGTCAGCATATATATACAATTACTGCCCTCTGAATTAACAGGTACAGCTCCCTGTTTGTATTAAATATTCAATGAATTTGTTTTTATCAATCACCAGATACACTGAGTAATGAAATTAACTGAATTACTTTGTCGGCACAAGCAATTCAGGCTAGATGAAATGGAGATAACCTATAACCCTCAGTAGAATGTCAATTACAGATCATCACATGAGTTTGATATCTGACTAATTCTATCCTATTTTATATGAAATGCGAATTCTACTTGATGAATAGAAGCAGACCTATACGATGAAAGGTAAATAGAATCACCAATACTGCAATCACTTAACAAGAAATAGAATTCAGGAAGAAATTACAGTCTCAACATATAAGCGTACTTTCTATTCAAAGATGCAAATAAACTATGAAGATGGAACAACAAACAGAACTTCCGCCTTGTAAATGGAATTACATTACTTCCTTAATCAGTTTGCCCACCCCTCTATTTAATTTTCCAAGTGTATATATAGACTACAACATACGGCTTCCATGAAAGTGCCGACTATTTCAAATTTTGGAATTTGAAAAGACTGGAGATTAAAATTTTCGAAGTCATAAACAAAGAGACAAAATGACTTTGTCTCTTCATTAACTTTGATCAATGATATAAATTGAATAGACTTTTTATTGGATTAATATAATTAAAACTCGGGCAACAGCTGGCTCCGTCTGGGGATTCAAGTATGATAATGCTTGAAAGAGCTCAATTCATCTCTGGTTTCGCACATGGGTCAACAACTGGATGAAAGGAAAACTAATCTAAAAGGGAAAGAAGCAACAGGGACAAAACAAACTAATCTAGAATGGGAAAAAGGAAAACCTATCTAACTAACAACTATGCAGGGGTTACCTGCTTTCCATTATTGCATTTGGTACAATTTCAAGTCCTGCCCATTGTAAGAGTATGGCAGCCACTCGCCTGAAGGATAAGCCAGTTTGAATGAATTATTCTGATTCACCTGTACAATTTGAAATGGACCTTTCCACAATGATTGGAATTTTGAATGCATTCCTCTAGGCTCTCGTCTTTTATCCCACAATAATACTAAATCACCTTCTATCAACTTTCTCGGCCTTGCTCTTTTATCAAACAACCTCTTGACTCTGCTTTGGTGTTCTGTAATTTTATCTACCATTTCTTCTCTTTCTTCCTATAGCTTTGTCAGATACAAAGTTCTCTTTTCTAATCCTTCCTTGAACACACCATCTTCAACTAATTCAAAAGGTGAAATCCCAATAGCTCTTTTCGGAGTAGTCCTATCAGCCCACAATGCATCATACAGTTTCTTGTGCCAATTCCTTTGATTATCTGAGACCAACTTCTTCAAGATGTTAATTAAATTCTTATTACTGGACTCCGCTTGTCCATTACCTTGAGGGAAGTAATCTGATGAATGACCAACCTATATTCCATTATCATAACAGAAAGCAATGATTTCAGCAGAAGTAAAGTAAGATGCATTATCCATTACCAGTTTTGCAGGAACTCCGAATCTAACCAATATTTGTTCTTTGATGAATTCACAAACCACTATAGAAGTAGTCTTCTTCATTGCTTTTGCTTCTACCCATTTACTAAAATAATCTGTGGCTGTTAGGATATAGGTATGTCCTTGACTTGAAGGAGGATTTACAGGTCCTATAAAATCTAGACCCCATTGCTGAAAAGGAGCATCTATTATCACTGGTCTTAACGGTAAAGCTGCCAATTGTGGCTTTCCTGTAAACAACTTACATTTCTCACAATTTGCAACCCATTTATACGCATCTTTAAACATACCCGGCCAGTAATAGCATTGTCTGAGAATCTTAAAGGCAGTCACAGTAGAAGAGAAATGTCCCCCACAGGCTTCATCATGAAAAGTTTTCAATAACCTTACCTGCTGCTCTTTATCCACACACCTTAAAAAGGTGCCATCTATAGCTTTCTTGTACAAAAAATCATCAAATATTACATACTTCAAAGCTTTATTTTTTAGATCTCTCTTTTGTTTTGTTGTTAAACCATCAGGACACTCACCATATGTTAAATAATAAGCAATGTTGGAAAACCAAGGATCTTGTAAACTCACCATGAGCACTTTATGATCATCTTCTTCAATGTGTTGACTCTCTGCCATAGCCCTGCAAAGTGCATTTCCTCGTACTAACTTTGTTGGCTTTATGTCTATATCGAACTCCTGCACTTTAGCAATCCATGTTCCTCTATGATTACAACCCACTTCTTGCTGAGTCAAGATACTTTTCACAGCAACATCAGGCACATGAATAACTGAATGAGAATGCAGAATGTAAAATCTAAAAATTTTCAATGCCTTTACAACCGCATATGCATGCTTCTCCATGTGAGAATACTTCAATTCCTGATTTTTCAGAGGCACACTCATGAAAGAAATAGGAGCTTGTATGCCTTCTTTATTTTCCTGCATTAGTATGGCTGAAACAGTATGTTCTGAAGCATAACAATATATGATGAATTCTTTACTATAATCAGGATGAACTAAAACTAGCACATTTGCAATAGCCTCTTTTATATTTTCAAAAGATTTCTTACCGGCTTCAGTCCATTTAAAATTTTGATTTCCTTTCATCATATCAACTATACTTTTTACAATCTCAGAAAATTCAGGCACAAACCTCCTTAGAAAATTCACCTGACCAAAGAAGGATTTAACTCCTATTTTACTCAAAGGTAAACTTAACTGTTGAATAGCTTTAATTCTATCTGGATCAATTTTTACTCCTTCCTGAGAAACAATATGGCCCAAAAGTTTACCTTCAGTAACGCAGAATACTAATTTCTTTGGATTCAATGAAATACCATGATCTCTGCATCGTTGCAATACTTTTGCCAAATCTGCAATGTGATCTTTTCTCTTTTTAGAAAACACAGTCAAGTCATCAAGATATATCACAATAATCTTATTCCTCAAATTACCAAAGGACAAATTCATGGCTCTCTGGAAAGTTGCACCTGCATTTATTAAACCAAAAGAAATTTTGTTATAGGCAAAAGTGCCCCAAGGTGTAGTGAAAGCTGTTTTATATTGATCTTCCTCCTCTACCTGTATCTGATTGTATCCTGAAAAACCATCAAGCATGGACATCATTTCTGATCCTGCAACTGTCTGCAATAAATGATCCATGTTAGGCAATGCATAGTTGTCCTTGAGAGATGATTGATTTAAATTTCTAAAGTCTACACAAATTCTTATCTCTCCATTTTTCTTCCTCACAGGCACAATATTTTCCACCCAAGTAGAGTGATGAATAGGATAAATAATCCTGGCTTTTAGCATTTTATCAATTTCTTTGAAAATTGCACCTTCTACCAAAGGATTATAATTCCTCTATTTCTGTCTGACAGGTGTTGCTCCAGGTTTGAGGGGAATTGTGTGTTTGAATTTTCCATTCATAAAATTTTTTAGATCTTCATAACTCCATGCAAACACATCTTGAAAATTAATCAACAATTCTCTGACTTTTATTCTTTCTTCTGGAGTACAACACTTCCCTATGTTTATCATTTTTGGGCAATCTTCTATCCCTATATTGATTCCATCAAATTCCCCACAGGTTTTCCCTTTTTTGTTTCTTTCTTTCTGTATGTAAGCATCATGTTTATTGAAAATTTTTTCCAATGAAACAAAGTGAGAAGGAGTTCTATTACCTTTTAGTTGAACTATACCTGATTTCATTTTTCTTTCATTATCTGATGAATGTTCTGCTTGCAGATCACTTTCAAAACAAAGATTTGCAAAAGGGCCTGTACCTTCAATGAATTGTTGAATATGTTTATCATCATCAAACACTTGCCAAGATTCTTCGTTATCAGGTACACTAGGTCTGAACAAGACTTCCATTCTATACACTTGATCTTTGAAATCAGGATGAGGTAACAACAAAGATGCAGATACGGCAAGAGAATCTGCTCTAGCATTTTGATCTCTAGGTATTGAAACTATTGAAAATGCTTCAAAACTCTCAATCTCATCCCATACCTTATTCCTGTTGTTTCTCAATCTGTTATTTTTCACAGAATATTGTTTTCTGATCTGTCTTACCACCAATTCAGCATCACCTTGCACTTTTAGCAACTTGATTCCTCTCTGCTTAGCCGCTTCCATACCAAGAAGGAGTGCTTCATATTCTACAATATTGTTAGTGTTCTTGAAATCTAACTTATAAGCCAAACATGTAATCTCTCCATTAGGAGCAACCAAGACCACTCCTGCACCAGAACCGGCTTTAGCACAGCTACCATCAAATTCCAATGTCCATATTTTTTTATCATCAAAATTAGTCTATTCTTTTTCTTCCTGAACATTAGAATCATCAAAGAAAAGCATGTAATTACCAAATTGCATTTCCTGATAAAGTATTTGTGATCTAGGATCATCTAACTTGAGCACATTAAACTTGGCCTTTTCTTCTAGCTCTAACTTCACTTTCTTATCCCCTACTTGAATAGTCATAGTAGACCAGTCCAATTTAATTTCTCCTCCTATATCTTTACAAAAGCTTCTACTGAGAAGCATCCCGTAGCTGGCAGGGATATCAGCCACAAGTATGGTGAGTTTTAATTTTTTGGAAGGGTAGGCTGCAAGGGCAACTTGGGCATCTTTTATTTGGCTGACAAAGGGCACTTGCTTTGCATCCATTGAATAAAATCTACCAAAGGCTTTGGTCAAAGGCAATCCCAATGCTTTAGCTACTGATGCAGGCATGACATTATCAAAAGCCCCTGAATCTATAATACAATTACTCAATCTATTGCCATTAATAAAAAGAGATATATAGAAGGGTCCTGGTTTTAAGTTCGAACAAGTAGCCAAAATAGTAGACTCTTCTTTCTGAAATGACTTAGGAATTGAGACAACTTCTTCATCTAAAGCCTTATCATTGACATTAGCATTAACACAACCATCAACTTTATTCATACAATGTTCCACTAATCTTTGAAGTTGATCAGGATTTGATTTCAAATAATCAATGGGAGAAATCTGAACTTTACTTTCTTCACAAAACTGTATGATGTCAAAAGAATCAGATGACTTACCTTTGTAATCTTTATATGAAGAAGTAAATGGTATATTATTATCTTTACCAATTTTACTTGAAGATGCCTGATTCTTAGTAAGTACAATATTGGATGCTTGATTTTTCTTCTTCTGATTTCTGGTCATCACAGTGAGCTGTGGTCCATCCAATGTAGCAAAACAATCACCTCTATTTTCTGAATCTGACTCATACTCACAAAATAAATTTACGGAGTCGCCATGTTGAGCATGGCCATCATCACTTTCTGGATATTCTATTCTTTGTTCTTTCTCTTCTTCCATTTGTCTATACCTGATCATATCTGCACATGTGTCTCCATCATGATCAGCTCTGAGGTGAAAAGCACACATTACATGCTTTTTAGGAGGAGCCTCAATAGCTAACCTCTGTTGTGGAGCAGGAATTTGTAAATTTTTATTTCCACCTTGATAGGGCTGATGAAAAGAATGAGCAGGCTTAGTGACCTGTTTCTTTAATGCAATTAATTCATTTGATAACTTCTGCAACATTGTTTCAGTACTGTTTGAAGTGCCAGCTGTACTATTAAAAGATCCAGTATGTAGATCTTTCTTCCATCTCCCTAAAGCTATCATATCATCCTCCATTTCTACAGCTAATGCCTGAGCGGTTTGCAAATCAGCCACATTAGCTCTTCTTATTTGGTAGCTGAGTTCAGGAGGCATAAAACTGATGTAGAAAGTCTTCTGATTATCCACTGTAGGTGTGCTAGCAGTTGGAATTCTTTTTATCAATTTATTAAATTTTGCATTGAAATCCCTCATAGATATAGATGGTTCTTTCTTTATCTGAGCTATCTGTAATAACAAGACTTGAGCATCTTCAGTACTTTTATACCTGTCTTCAAATTTTTGTTTCATGTCATTCCAATTTGTTATACATCCTGCAGGCAAATCCTGAAACCAATCTGCAACATCATCTACAAGAGTATCTACGAACATTCTCACTGCAGTGTCTTCAAATTGAGGATTAACTACACTACAGGCTTTATGAAAAGCACTTAGATGTTGCTCTGTTGAAACTGTGCCATCACCATTGAATTTTGGAAAATTCTTCCTTGAAGCTCTTGGTAAATCATGATTATCTGCAAGGTTCAATGGTCCTATTGCGTTTCCCCATGGAACTGCCATATTTGTTATTGCTAAATTCTGCACAGGTGTTTGAATAGAAACTAATAGGGGAATAGCAATACCATGTAGCAACAATGAATTACAAGTGGTAGAAATGGAAATTCTACCTACTGGAGGAGACGAAGATTTGCTTCTTCTGAGTCTGGAAGAGGCTTGTACAGGCAATTGAAATTCTTCAAGATTCTTGACTTCAACCTCCTTTATTCTTGTTCTTCCCTTTCTGAATCTATCCTCCAAGATAGGGAAATTGGCCTTCTTCAGTTCTTCGTATATTGGATCAATTTTTCCCTTCTTTTTTGCACTCCTGGTAAATTTGGAATCCAGGGTGTTTATAATTTTGAGAAAAACTTATAATATTTTATTTTCAAAATCTTCTCAAGTTCTCCCCAGCGGAGTTGCCAAAAACTGTTGGTTAACAGTTTGTCTTCTCGTTAGATTTATAATCCCTGACTCTTCTTTACACCCAAGGTGAGAAAACAAGAGAATGTCACCAACAGATGGGTCAGCATATATATACAATTACTGCCCTCTGAATTAACAGGTACAGCTCCCTGTTTGTATTAAATATTCAATGAATTTGTTTTTATCAATCACCAGATACACTGAGTAATGAAATTAACTGAATTACTTTGTCGGCACAAGCAATTCAGGCTAGATGAAATGGAGATAACCTATAACCCTCAGTAGAATGTCAATTACAAATCATCACATGAGTTTGATATCTGACTAATTCTATCCTATTTTATATGAAATGCGAATTCTACTTGATGAATAGAAGCAAACCTATACGATGAAAGGTAAATAGAATCACCGATACTGCAATCACTTAACAAGAAATAGAATTCAAGAAGAAATTACAGTCTCAACATATAAGCGTACTTTCTATTCAAAGATGCAAATAAACTATGAAGATGGAACAACAAAAAGAACTTCCGCCTTGTAAATGGAATTACATTACTTCCTTAATCAGTTTTCCCACCCCTCTATTTAATTTTCCAAGTGTATATATAGACTACAACATACAGCTTCCATGAAAGTGCCGACTATTTCAAATTCTGGAATTTGAAAAGACTAGAGATTAAAATTTTCGAAGTCATAAACAAAGAGACAAAATGACTTTGTCTCTTCATTAACTTTGATCAATGATATAAATTGAATAGACTTTTTATTGGATTAATATAATTAAAACTTAGGCAACACATTCAAGGCACTAAAAGCTATCTTTATTTTTTTCAGTTCTCCAAATCATCTCTGACCTTCCTCTACTACTTGTCTTGATTCCTACAACATATGTCTTGATTCCTACCACAATCTCTGATATGTTACCAGTATAGCTTCTTACAAATTTATTTTCTATCATTTTAGCATCTTGAAATGCACATATCCAAATCTAAAATCTTACTTTTTTTTTTTTCTATGGGTGTCCCCTTCAAAAATAGATTCTAATGTTATCCAAAACTTATGAGATATTTGAAGTGTCTTTACCTATCTATATTCATTCTCCAGAAGAGTTAATAGTAAAGATTCTCTAGCTCTCATGTTACATATCAATACATCTCTCTACTTCACTACATTCTTCAATTTTATCTTCTTTGACAATTTCCTTTTGGTTCCTTATCAAAATCTAGTAACCTAGACCCATACATAACATATGAGTTTTCAAGGACTTGAGGCTCTGATACCAATTGTTAGCATATATAATCCACCAATAATTGAGAAGGGTGTGGGGGCAAGGTAGTTGGGGGGGGGGGGGGTGGGGGAGTGGGGGTGTGACTTAGTTATCCAACTAATATCACAATTATCAACTTTGAAAAAAACTTAACCATACAAGAAATATAATCTAAAACCACAACAAGATACTCATGCACAATGTGACTAGATATGTTAACTAGGGAAACCCTTGATTAGAAGGAAAATACTGGTGGGGATGGTACCCACAAGATGATGTACTAATATAAAAGTTCATTGTTAGAGGATGGACTTTGTTATGAGTTGATAAATGCATTTAGTTTATATTAGTCCCTATCAAGATATTCCAACCTTATTAGTACTTGTGCCAACCCTTTTAGGAGTTCTGGAAGACATATGGACCCACTATCCAAAAAGCTTCAAGGGAAAGATCAATTAACCCACTATCTAAATGATCTCTATATTATTCCTTGTAGAATAATAGGAATTAATTGTACTTGCTTCCTCTTCCTTTGTCTTGTCAACCAGATCTCTGATACTTTTGATCTTGTAACCAAATCACAAATTTTGCATCTAATAATCTCTTGGATTTCTTACTTGCATTCACTAAACACTCTTCTCCTTTTCACACTTCCTTGAACACTTTGCATACTCCAGTAAAATTCCATATCTTACAAACAAGGAAAATTTTTTTCCTTTATACCCTATCCTCAAAAAAATTCCTTTAGTTGGGATTGAGGCTTTCCCAATCAATTATAATAAGATAATTAATTAATATGCAATTATAATAGCAATTTCAATTCATAGACTATAAGAAATATTACATGCAAGACTTCAAGTCTTGTACATACACTAATGTCACCATTAGAATGTCATATATCATTAGTTAACTGTACATTGACTTATTATATTTATGTTATAAGATATAATAAAAACATCAAAAAAATAATTCTGTGTACTTTGTCTGAACACTTCTCTCTTAAAATCAAGCATATCTTCCATAAATATTTGACATAGACTCTATGCATTGAACCTTAACATTAGGACACAATATAGAACATGTCCATGAATGTGTGTCATCAGACAATCAACGCATTCTCTATACAACTAAGATCTATGTCTGTAGCTCTATCACCCTTCAAAACTTACTACTATGTTGACATTAATGACAAACACAACCATGAATGCAAAATGTCAAAACTCTCCAAATCTTAGGATACTCCCACAATATAGAACCATCAACATTCATCATATCAACTTTTCATGTGTGTTTGTGAGTGTAGCTTGTGTTAGGTGGTATAGGTCTAGGACCATAGGAAGTATGAAGAACATGTGATTTTAATTCACCTTTTCCTTTATGATGTGGTTTAATCCTCTTGAATGGAAAATAGCTCCTAACATTTCATTTGGGATTTAGATAGAGAGAAGATGTCAAAAGATGTCAATTGGGCAACAATTGGGAAAAGTTGTCAAGAAGGAAACAATGGCCTAAATCATGAATATTGATGTACAAGGGGCTAAATCATGTCTAGACATAATTTATGGGTCAAACTACATAGGTTTGTAAGTTCCCAAGTGAAGGAGAGAAAAGATTCTCAAAGATGCCAAAAGTTTTCAAGATCATGCAATGTTTTGAAAAGTTGCTTGACAAAATTTTGGTAGAAAAGTTGAAAAAAAGAAAGGAGTTATTTTTTGGTTATTCCAATCCCCTGAAACCTCTTTGGAAACTTATAAAATGATAAATTAAACACATCCCAAGGGTTGGGCATTGCACTTAGAAATCTTGTGAAATTGAATTTGTGTTTCACAGTTTAGTTTTAAAATAATTTTTAGAGTTTTGATTTCATGTATGGAAAACTAGATTAAACCATTCAATCTAGTGTTGCCTTTGTGTTTCTTGTGTTACTACAATAGTTTTCTATTCAAGTTGCAATATTTTTGGTCCTCACAAAAGTAGGTTTTGAAATTAATTTTAGGTATCCTATATGTTGCACCCCTTTTGTCCCTCTGAGCAATAATGGCTCCTTCATGAGTTCCTAGAGTGATTTCTTCATGTCTTTAAGGTAAATGGGAGTAGAGCTAGTGCACATATTGTATATGAGTTTTGGGGACCTGGGAAACATGGAAATCTTTTTTGGAATGATGCCCTAGGAAAGTCTACTATACTTGGTTAGGTGATTATAACATTCAGAGAAATTTTTTGGGGTTTCAATGTATTCCAAATTTTGAAAAAGGTGTTACATGATGAGGAGGATTGAGGAAATATAATGTCTACCAAAGTAAAAGGTTTCATGATAATTTTTGCAATGGTAAAGACCATGCCCTAGTGAGATGTGTCATCCTTATTGTGAAACCCTTAAATACAGACTCAAAAGTTGCTTTTGCATGTACAGACATTGCAGAGACCTAAGACACACAAACTATTGGAGATTTTCCAAAAAAGGTAAAGAAATATTTTTTTACTTCTATCTTATTCCAGGAAAACCATGATTAAAGTCCATAAACTTAGGTTGGAGGGCTAATCCTAGTAGCCTTATTTTTGGCAGTTTTGGTGTAGGAGTAAGGAACTTTGGGATAACTCATTAAAATAATGTGCAAAAGTCTAGGGGAAGTGTTAAAAAACTTGTACGATCCTCTCCCTCTAAAAAAATGAGATAAATGGTCAAGGAAGACAAAAGAAGTAGGTCAACAAGTGGGCTTGAAGATTTATGTGAAGAAGAAGGAACCAAAACCATTGGTGTAGCTAGGTAGAGAGTGGATAGAGGATGGTGTAGAGGTTCTCTAGGAATTAGGCTATCAAAAGGAATCCTAATAGGCTAAGTGAAAGCCTAAGACAATATTTTGAAAGGTATGGAATAAAGAGAAAGATAACCTAGCATTACATTAGTGATCTTTGAGGAATCCATCTTTTGTTTCAATCTATTAGCATTTTTAGTCAATGCCTTCCTTACATTTTCATGGACTTCCCTCATTGATTAGGAAAATTCCTTAGATAGCTACTCATATATGAGATAACATAATTTAGGAGTTCTTGATGAAGTGCAAGTATGTAGAATCTCCAAAGGAGATGTCCTAGCCCCCAACAAATAGCCACACAACTAAAACACAATAATAATGCCAAATCTGATACAAATTCACAACACTACTCATAAAATAATTGTTTACATGTAATGTGCTCAGTTATAAGGCCTTTTGGGTTTTGGCCAAATGTAATAGAAATTACAATAACAATTTTGCAAGATCCCTCAAGATCCAACTGAAACCCTCATTAGTCTAGATCCACACTCAAGTAGAAATTGCAAAGGAAGATCTAAATTTTTTCTCACAAGCCCAGTAAACAATCTCCTTATTTCCAAGATCTTCACAAAATCTCTACAAGAAATGACCAACATATCAATATTCTTGAACAAGATCAACCTTCCATATTTGAAACTATCAACCCATATCCACGTCCTCTAGAACTATAATCCATAACCATAATCTTCTAGCTTATTAAAAAAGATCTAGTACTCTAGAAAAAATAATCTACCACAAAAGAAAGATCTTCTTACATGAACTCCTCTCAACCAAAGGTCCTATTGCAAACTACCTACTCTTTAGTGATAGTGGAATCATAAACCATATGTACATCAACCATCTATTGTTAATCCACTCAAATATTGGAATCAAATGGATCTCAACAACCCAATCAACATGCTTTCTCCTAGGAAAAAACTAAAGATAGTGCTTCACCAAGAATCCATGTAACTAATCACAACCATCAATATCAATATCCTCAAAGATGAAATTCATGTACGCAATGCATGTAACTCTAGAACCAAGTTAGCAACATGTAAACCCTAATGCATAATAAGAACAACATGTAAATCCTTTTCCTTGTCAACCATTAAAAAGTCATGAACATACATATCTATAGTATCATGTAGATCCTCAACCACATTAGAAACTAGTGAATTTGCACTATAAAAATCCAACTCCACATCAACAATAACCTGATTATCCATGACAAAGTTCTCTACAATTTCCACATTAGACACAACCAGCTGATCATGAAACTAAGTCTCCAACCTAGCATCAACAAGCTTAGTAATATCCTCAATAACAAACTCAAGTTTCTTTATAGGGTTCAAATCACACTCCTCAAACTAATCAACAAAAAAATCCTCAACCTTTACCTTTTCATGCCCTCTTATTTCTTGAACAAATATTCTAATCAGATGGATAACTCTCTTTTGTATCAGTAGACTCCAACTCTAGGAGCATACAATTTCCTTCTTTGGTTTCTCATCTTTTTTTAAAAAGTAGCATCCACAAAAACATCCACCTGAGACATCATTTCATTAATCTTGATCTCCACTATATTATGGATATTAGCAATCATCTAAGGGTCCAATCTTCTTGGAAGCATCTTCCAAGATCTCTATGAACCCTCTACATTGAATAAACAACTGATCAATCTTCTCAAACAAGATCTCCCTTCCATCTTTGCAACCATAGATCCATTAGATAAATATATTCTTAGGTCACCTTCTCCTGAGCCAGGGTCTCAGTGAAAAGTTCCTTAGCTTCAATGATCTAAATACATACTTAGGAAAAACTATGCTTCAATACCATTTGATGTAGTGCAAGGTAGGAGAATCCCCAAAGGAGATGTCTTATCCCCTAGCAAATAACCACACAATGGAAGAATAACAAAAAAGATATTTAGATCCAAAATAATGCTAATTATCATAATATAATCATAAGATTTACATCCAACATACCCTAATGTAAGGCCTTTTGGGTAATGGAAAAATACATAGTCAATTACAATACTAATTCTATAGGATCTCACAAGATCAAAATCCTAGCTAGGCTAGATCCATAATCTAGTAGTAACCCCAATCCAATCTTTAGATCTATGTTTTTGAAATACAAAGCTCCACTCAAATAGTACATAATATCATCTAGTCTTGGAAATCAAAATCTATAGTTTGTTGGAATGTTTAGAATAATTGAGAGTGGGCAAGGTGTGGGGGGGAGGGAGAATTATGCAAAGGTCCAAATATACAAATGAAACATTTTAGCACTTGATAGATTCATATTTGTATATCCATATCATGTGTGGATCCATTAGATCATCCAATACCTTAAAATTTTGTAGGTTACTATCCTAGTCATTTTTTTTTTGTAGAAATGTAAACATAAAACATAATAGATTCAAGTACACATTTGATAGAAGGATTTTATGTGGAAGCCCAATTTCAGAAAAACCACCAGTAACGCAATACCAATTTTCACTCTTCTAGACTTAGACCCTATGAAAGGCCAACCCTATTAAAGGTTACAATGCAAAATATTAAATGTAACCTAGTTGAAGGATTAAAATCACCCTATTTGGAGTGAGCCTTATTAGAGGACTTTAGAATATTCTATTAGAATGTCATCTAGTTAAACGATTTACAAATGACTATTAGGTCAACCTTAATGCAAAGGATTTATCCTAACTGATAAAATTTCTAGAAAGTAATAGTAGGACCTTGATTTGATAATAAAAATACTCACTTATAGATTAAATATTGTATATTTAGTCCTCCATTCTACTTTCCATTCATCCTCTTTATCTCCTTATCTTATTCACGCTTCAAGCTCCCAATTCCTTAAGCATCCTTGCTTAAATTTTCAATTGCAGATCCATTCACTTAGCCACCATATGAACAAATACTCAAGAATTTTTGTCTTCCATAGATTTAGACTCTTCTCCTCTACTCCAAATTTTACTTTTGGATTGTTATCTCCTTAAATAGTTAATTTAGATCTTTTTCCACTTCATCACAATCATCTATCTTAGGGTTAGGTAGGATTCATCGAAGCTAACCATATTTCTATTTTGTTCTTCATCTAGAAACTTCTATTACAATCCTCTTTGAATTTACCTCAAAATGGTTTACCTTGAATTTTGTGCCACCATCTCATCAAGCTTATCTTCCATATGCTTTACACAATTCAAAAAATCAACTATGTTAGTTTGGATTTGATGAATATTTGATTAGACTCTTTTTACTATCACTCATCATTAACATGTTATCACTCAACACTCACAAACTTTTATTACTCATCCATTACTAGATCACTTGACAAGCACTAAAGTTTAGTGATTCTTGATATCAACTAAATTTTACTCAGTGTTTATTGTTTCTTTCTTGATCTCTACTAAATTTTATTAGCTTGCAAGTTATTCACTCGATCAAGCTTCATAGACACTTTTCTTTACTTGATCTTCTTCTAGTCTTCATATGAGTAATATTTCATTATAGACATAAGTAGCTAAACAATATACTAGAGTATCATTACCTTATTTGGTCATAGTTCTCATTTTATATGCCAATTAAATCAACCTTTCTCTAGGTTCTCTTGTTATCCTTTCTTTTCAAATTCTCTTCATGAATCAACTCAAATGATAACATTAAGACCAAATTAGCAATTGTCTCACAAAAAAATAGTAGGTTTGACATCAGTGAAAAAATAATGATTTTTCCATACTAGGTTCCATCAATATGATCGCAACAATATTGTCTTAAAAATCTAATCTCTCAAATCTTACTTTTAATAATCTAATCTCAACATACTTAATTGTTATCTTGTTGATACCACAAGAGTCTTTGAACATCCTCCATTCTTCATTATTCTTATTAATACTGCTTGTACAACACATGGACTTAGAATCTCCAAAATCAACCCCTAATGAAAAAAATTATGAACTTGTCTATTGAACCCTTCACTTTCTATTGGTGCCATTCTATGCACTGCCTTGTTTGGAAAACTAGCTCCTAGAATCAAACCCATCTAGTGACTAATCTTTCTCATTGAAGGTAATTTATCAGGTATATTGTTGAGGGCACAACCCAAAAAAAAAAAAACATAACAAGAAAAGGGGAATATTATTATTAGAAATGACCTAAAATTACGTTTAGTATAATGAAAAATGACTCGAAGACATGCCCTATGGGCTTGCAATGTTGTCTTATTCTCGAGAAAAAACCTCCTCAAAGTAACCTCTCCCAAACTCCACCAAAAACTTCCTTTAAAATGCCATAAATGTCCTTAAGTACCAAAATTAGGTTGAGGGTTAGGAATGCATTCATGAATATTCCATTTGACATCCATTTCCAAAATAGAAGGTTCTAGAAAACACATCAGAATTCAGTATAAAATTATAAGAATTGAGAAATGGTAGTCCAACTTCTAGGAGGCATAACTTTTTATCTAGGACTCCAATTGACAATTTTCTTACATTTATAAAAGTCTCTCCAAGAACTCTATAGACCTATGGACTAGTTTTTCTTGTACCCCATTTTTTTTTGGCTTGTATAAGGTCATTTAGTGCCTCAAATTTGACTTTGAAGTGCTCTCAAGAGGTCTCCTAGAAAATTAAAATTGTAATAACTTTCAAACCGTAAAGCCTTTTGACCTAATTTTTTATTTGGAGTACTTTAAATTATAATTATAATCATCTCTCCAACTTACGCCCTCTAATTCATTATAATTATGGCTCAATTACAAAATAACCTAATTTCTGCATTGGCATGTATCCCAAGATGCTCAAAACCTCTAACCCATAAAACTAATAATGCAACCATGAGAGTTGAAATCTTTATTTAACCCAAATGGGTATCCAAAAATGAAAACACTTTAAATAGAAATTAACACTAAGAATATTTTTGGGTGATACAAGATTGCCCTTACACCACTAGATGCTTCTACATCAGACACCCAAGGTAGATTGAAAGGTGACCCTGTCACTTTATAACTAGTAGACAAAAACCCAAATGGGAAACCTCAATTGCAAATATCCACTTTGAGTCTTCTATTGGCGATCCTTTACACTTCAACATGTATTCTTCCTATTACCTATTTCTAGTACTCCAACCCACACAAATATCTAGAATTTCTTCAATATTTTCATTCGTAGAAGTAGGAATTGGATATGGCTCCAGCATCAACTACTCATCTACATCATCATCATGATGTTCTATTAAGTTTGCAATATTGAAAGTAGGAGAAATGTGAATCTAATCTAGCAACTCGACCTCATATGCATTCCTTGAATCATTTTTCTTCAAAATTTTGTAGGGGCCAAATTTATTCATCTTCAACTTGTTGTGGGTACCCATTGAAAATCATTCCTTCCTCAGGTATAACATAACCTGATCTCTAACTTGGAACTCCTTAGGTCTCCTCTTTTTATCTACCCTAGCCTTATACTATAGATTCATCTTGGTAATATATGCTCACACCTCCTCATGTAAGTTCTTGACATGTTCAAAAAAGTCTTCTACCTCAATACTTGTCCTCTCTCCCTGCTCCATTTTCTTACCTCTAGTGTAGTCCTTGGACTACTCCCATACAAAATTTGGAATGGTGATCTACTAGTACTATTAAAAAAATTATTTTAAGAAAATTCTTCTTGTGGTAGAATCAAATTCCATCCCTTGGGCTTAACTCCCACTAAACACCTCAACAAATTGCCTAGACTCCTATTCACTACTTCTATTTGTACATCAATCTGTATATGATGTGTAGAATTGAACTTGAATTTTTTCTTCAACTTCTTCCACAAAGTCTGATATAAATACCCCACAATTTTAGTAACTCTATCATAAATAATACCCTTTGGTAGAATCACCACCTATCTAAAAAACAAATTTGCAATATGTACTGCATCATGAGTCTTGTGGCATGGAATGAAATGTGCTGGCTTGGAGAACCTATCAACTATTATAAATACTAAGTCATTACCCCTTTGTGTCCTTGGCAATCCAAGAACAAAATCAATACTTATGTCTAACCAAGCCTTTGATGGAAAAGGCAATGGCTGATAGAGTCCTATATTGTGACTAAATACTTTGGCTATTTGACATACTTAACAACTCTATACAAAATTCTTCACATACTGTGATAATTGAGGCCAAAAAAAATGTTCTCTAATAATGGAAAAGGTCTTATCTTGACCAAAATATCCTACCATCCCTCCACTATGCTTCTCCTTGATCAATTTTCCCCTCATTGAACTCATTGGATTACATAATTGACTTTCCTTGAACAACATACCATCCTGAATCATGTAATCTATCCACATGGTCCTATGTAGAGTTAACAGGTTCTTTACAAACCTTCCAAGCCTCTACAAATTTAGGGTCCATAGGGTACATATTCTTGAGTTCATCAAAACCAACTAGTTCAACTAGCATTACTATCAGCAATAACTGTGTCCTACTTAATGTATCTACAACCCTATTAGACCTTCCACTTCTATTTTTCAATACTAATATATAGCTTTGCATGAACTCTACCCATTTCAAATGTCTTTGATTCAATTTATCTTGGCTATTTAGGTACTGCAATGCTTTTTGATTAGTATACAAAAAAAATTCTTTTGGCAACAAATAATGTCTCCTTTTATTTAAGGCCTGAACTATTGCATAGAACTCCTAATCATAAACAAATACTTCTTCTTCTTTGTATCCTTCAATTTTTCACTAAAATAGGAAATAGGTTCACCTTCTTGGCTCAACATTTATGAATAACATATGAGTCTTCATATTCTCCTTCTAGCTACTATAGTTCGACCCATCAAATCTTGGACTATTCTTTCTAAAAATATTCTCCATTGATCTCCCAAATCTATTAAGCTTTTCCTTCAAGGACCTGAGCCTCTGATACCAATTGTTAGAATATATAGTCCACCAATATAATTGAGAGGGTGGGGGGGGATCACAAGATACTCATGCACAATGTGACTAGATATCTTAACTAGGAAAAACCTTTATCCGAGGGAAAAACTTAGTGTGGATGGTACCAACAAGATGATGTACTAATATAAAAGTTTTTTGTTAGAGGATGGACTCTATTATGAGTCTATAAATACATTTAATACATATCAATCCCTATTAGGAGATTCCAACCTTATTAGTAGTTGTGCCAACCCTATTAGGAGTTGTGGAAGACATATGGACCCACTATCCAAATAGCTTTAGGGGAAAGACCAATTAACCCACTGTCTAAATTGTCTCTGTATTATTCCTTGTAGAATAATAAGAATGAATTATACTTCCTTTCTCTTCCTCTATCTTGTCAACTAGACCTCTACTCCTTTTGATCTTGTAACAAAATCAAAATTTTTACATCTAAGAATCCCTTGTATTTCTTACTCGCATTCAAAAAACACTCTACTCCTTTTCACACTTCCTTGAACACTTTGCATGATCCAATTGCATTCCATATCTTACAAACAAGATAAACATTTTTTCTTTATACCCTATCCTCAAAATAATTCCTTTAGTTAGGCTTGAGGCTTTCCAAGTCAATTATAATAAGATAATTAATTAATTTTCAATTAAAATAGCAATTTTGGCTCATAGACTATAAAAAACATTACATGCAAGACTTCAAGAGTTGCACATATGCTAATGTCACCATGAGACTACCATCTCTCACTAGCTAATTGTACATCATCTAATTATATTTATGGTATAAGATATAATAAAAACATTAGAAACTTTATTCCAAGCACTTCTTCTGTACACTTCTCTCTATAAATCAAACATACCTTCCTTACATCTTTGACTTAGACTTTGAGCATTGAAACTTACAATTAGGACATAATATAGAGCATATCCATGAATGTGCATCATTGGACAATCAAATCATTGTCCATATAACTAAGATCTATGTCTACTAATCTATCACTTGTCACAAACTTACTACTATGTTGACATTAATGATAGACATAGTCATGAATGTAACATGTCAATACTCTCCAATGCTTAGGATACTCCCCCAATATAGTGCCATCAATAGTCATGATAAAAAACAATAATGTGTATTTGTGAGTGTAGCTTGTGTTAGTTGGTACAGGTTTAGAACTATAGGAAGTATGAAGAATGTGTGATTTTAATTCAACTTTTCCTCTATGATGTGGGTTAACCCTTTTACATGGAACATAACTCATAACATTTCATTTTGGATTTATAAAGAGAGAAGATGTCCAAATATGCCAATTGGGAAACAATTGAGAAAGGTTGTCAATAAGAAAACAATGGCCTAAATCATGAATTTTGATGTCCTATGGGATAAATCATGTCTAGACATAATTTATGGTTCAAACAACAAGTTTGGAAGTTCCCAAGTGAAGGAGAGAAAAGTTTCTCAAAGATGCTAAAAGTTGTCAAGATCATGCAATGTTTTGAAAAGTTGCTTGACAACATTTTGGTAGAAAAGTTGAAAAAAAGAATGGAGGTGTTTTTTAGTTATTCCAACCACCTGAAACCTCTTTAAAAACTTATAAAATGATAAATTAAACACATCCCAAGGGTTGGGAGTTTCACTTAGCAATCTTGTGAAATTGGATTTACATTTCATGGTTTAATTTTAAAATATTTTTTAGAGTTTTGATTTCATGTATGGATAAATATATCAAATCATTCAATCTAGTGTTGGATTTGTGTTTCTTGTGTTACTACAATACTTTTCTATTCAAGCTTGAATTTTTTTGGTGTTCACCAAAGAATTTTTTGAAATTCATTTCTAAGTATCCTATGTGTTGTTCTCCTTTTGTCCCTTTGAGGAATAATGTCTCCCTCATGAGTTCTTAGAGTTATTTCTTCATGGCTTTAGAGGAAATGGTAATAGAGACAATTCATATATTGTATATAAGTTTTGGGGCCTTGGAAAATATGGAAAGCTTTTTAAAAGTGATGCCCTAGGAGAGTCTACTATACTTGGTTAGGTGATCATAACATTGAGAGAAAGCTTTTGGGGTTTCAATGTATTGAAGACTTCAAAACAAGTGTTGCATAATGAGGACGGTTGAGGAATTATAATATCTACCAAAGTTAAAGGTCTCATAATAAGTTTTTCAATGGGAAAGACCATGCCCCAATCAAATTTGTCATCCTTATTATAAAACCCTTAAATATAGACTTAAAAGTTTCTTTTGGGTGCACAAACATCTTAGAGACCTAAGATGCACAAAATATTGGAGATTTTCCAAAAAAAGGTAATTTAAAAAAAAAATTTCTATCTTATTCAAGGAAAACCATGATTAAAGTCCATAAACTCAACTTGGAGGGCTAATCCTAACAACCCTATTTTTGGTAGTTTTGGAGTAGGAGTAAGGAACTTCAGGATAGCTTGTTAAACTAATGTTGAAAAGTCTAGGAAAATTGTTAGAACACTTGTAAGATCCTCTCCCTCTACAATGATGAGAGAAATGGTGAAGGAGGACAAAAGAAGTAGGTGAACAATTGGGCTTAAGGAGTTATGTGGAGAAGAAGAAACCAAAACCATTAGTGTAGCTAGGTAGAGAGTGGATAGAGGATGGTGTAGAGGTTCTCCATTGATTAGGGCATCAAAAGGAATCCTAATAGGCTAAGAGAAAGCCTAAGAAAATAGTTTTAAGGGTAAGGAATAAAGAAAAAGATAACCTAGCATTACATTAGAGCTCTTTGAGGAATCCATCTTTTGCTTCAATTTGTTAGTATTTTTAGTCAATGCCTTCCTTACACTTTCATGGACTTCCCTCATTGATAAGGAAAATTCCTTAGATAGCTACTCATATCTGAGATAGCATAATATTGGAGTTCTTGACAAAGTGCAGGGCTAGAGAATCCCCAAAGGAGATGTCCTAACCCCCAACAAATAACCACACAACTAAAACAAAATAATAATGCCAAATCTGATACAAATTCACAACACTTCACTCATAAAATAACTAGTTACATGTAATATGCTCAGTTGTGAGGCCTTTTGGGTTTTGGCCAAATATAATAGCAATTACAATAACAATTCTACAATATCCCTCAAGATCTAACCAAAGCCCTAGGTAGTCCAGATCCACACTCGAGTATAAATTACCAAGAAAGATGTAAACTTGTGGTCACAAGCCCACTAAATAATCTCCTTGTTCCCTAAGCCTAAGATACTATCTCTTCTCAAAGTTTACTCCTCTACCACATCCACTTCTCCAAGATGGATGAATAATCACTAAAGACTTCACAAGACCCCCTACATATACCTAACTAAGCCACAAGTTGGCCTAGTAAGCTACAAATTAAATAAAACCTTACACTAAATACATGTTGAGCCATAAGTCAGCCTCCAGTAGATATTAAATACCAAATGCCTTAACATGATTACAAAACTTATTAAATACATCAACAAGAATTAAGCAAGAAAAAAATAGGTCCTCACAATCTCCAACAAAGCACCAAAATCTCCAGGAACCTTAGATGCCCTTGCATTAGACTCCTGAGGTACAAAGAAAAGTGTGTCCCACACTTTGATGCCAAAGGAAAAATCTACAACTTCCTTCATCATCACCAAAGGCTTTTGATCCAATAGGGATAAGAAAAAAAAACTATACATCATCCAAATCTACTTCAACTATCCAAACATTAGAAGAATCTAAATTGCCACTAACCAATCAACATGAAACTTATCACATCCATCCATATTAGTAAAAAGTGAATCCAACTCGATATCCCTAATGATAACATGTAGATCCAAGACCAAATCCACATCAACAACAATATCTAACTTCTCACTACAAATAATCTCATTGCTTACAACAAGATGCTCTGTAGCACGCAACTCATCACCAAAAGCAACTTGATTATACACCACCAACTATTTTATAATTTCCACATAAGATCCAACCAATAGATCATAAAACCAATCTCCATCCCAACTTCAACAAGTGTAAGAATATCCTCAACAACATCCTCAAGTTTCTCTATAGGTTCTACATTAGACTCCATTAATTGGTCAAAAAAACAAATATTTTCCACCTTAGCCATGCTATGCCATATTCTCTCTTGAATAAGTCTTATAACTAGTCAAACAACTCTCTTCTAGATTGGTAGACACCAGCTCCACAAATACCTATGAAACTCAAACATCCCTTCCTTAACTTGATTGGTCAATCTAGCTTCCAACCAAAAAGACATCTCTAGAAACCTCTTCTCAACCATATCAAATAATATTTTCAATCACCTTAGGGTCTAATCCTCTTAGATACATCTTCCAAGATCTTCACAAACCCTCTACAACAAATGACCAATAGATAAATCTTCTTGAACAAGATCAACCTTCCATCTTTGCAACCTTAAACCCATCTAAATGTCCTCTAAAACTATAATCCATAACCATGATCTTCTAGCTCACAAAAAAAGATCTAGGACTCTAGAAAGAATAATCCACCACAAAAGAAAGATCTTCTTAGATGAACTCCTCTCAACCCAATGTCCTAGTGCAAACTACCTCAACTTTAATGATATATCTACACATGTTGGAACAATTATACTTTGATACTACTTGACATAGTGCAAGGCCAGTGAATCCCTAATGGAGATTCCCTAGCCCTCAGCAAATAAGCTCAATAAAAAAACATAATAATAATGTCAAATCATATACCAATTCACAACATTTTATCCATAAAATAACTATTTACATGCAATGTGCCTAGTTGTAAGGCCTTCTAGTTTTTTGCCAAGTACAATAGAATTTACAATAAAATTTCTACAAGGCCCTCAAGTTCCAACTCAAACCTTAGCTATTTTAAATCCACACTCTGGTAGAAATTGCCAATGAAGATTTAAACTTGTTCTCACAAGGCAACCAAGCAATCTCCTTGTTTCCCAAGCCTCAATTACTAGTTCTTCTCAAAATTTTCTCCTCTACCACATCCTCTTCTTCAAGATGGATGAATAATGACTAAAAATTTTAAAAGACCCCTTAGATTTACCCAACTAAGCCACAAGTCAGCCCAGTAAGCTATAAATTAAGTAAACCCTTACATTAAATACATGTTGAACCACAAGTCGATGTCCAACAAATATTAATTATCAAATTTCTTAAAAGGCTTACATAACTTAATAAATTCATCAAGAACAAATAATAAAGACCAAAATAGGTCCACACAAACTCAACCAAAATATTAAAATCTTTAGGAACCTCATATGCCCCTACCTTAGTTTCATGTAGTGTAGGGGAGGAGAATCCCCAAAGGAGATGTCCTAGCCCTTAAAAAATAACCAGACAATGGAAGAATAGCAATAACATAGATATTTAAATCCAAAATAATTCCAATTCTCATGATATAATCATAATATTTACATAAAAAATGCCTAGATGTAAGGCCTTTTAGGTTACAACCACATACATAAGATTACAATAGTGATTCTACAAGATTTAAACACTAGCTAGCTGATATCCATAATGTAGTAAAAAACCCAAGAAGAATCTAAACTTGTTCTCACAAGATACCAATCAATCTCCTTGTTTCCCAAGCCTCAACTACTAGCCCTTTTAAAACTTTATCCAAGATCCAGGTGTAAACTGCATCACATTTGATTCTCTATCTACACACTCAGGAAACCTACAATCACTCAGCTACTCCATCTTTTCTGTGCTGGATATCATACTGGATAATGACTCACTCCACTAAATGAATAATGAAAAGACAAGAACCTCTACTTATACCAAAAAAAGCCAAAAGTTGTTATAAATATTATTAAATCAAACCCTCAATCTACAAGTTACATTTAATAATGTGACATATTAAATACCTCTTTTCCATTTTCTCTCTATTTATATTTAATCTTCTCCTAATTTTCATCACTTTCTCTCTCGATTTTTTTAAAAATTTTTTATTCATAATGAAAAATACTCCTACATCAGACTCCCCAGGTAGATAAAAAAGTGTGTCCCAGACTTTGATGTAAAAAGAAATATTTGTCATCATCTTTATCTTCACCAAAGGCTTCTAATCCATCAAGGACAAGAGAAAAAATATGTACATCAACCATCTATGCTTAATCCACTCAAATATTAGAATCGAATGAATCTCAACAACCCAATCAACATGCTTGCTCTTAGGAAAAAAATTATGATAGTACTTCACCAAGAATCCATGTAACTAATCACAACCATCAATATAAATATCCTCAAACATGAAATTCATTTCAACAACACATATAACTCCAAAAACAAGTTAGCAACATGTAAACCCTAATGCATAATAAGAACAACATGTAAATCCTCTACCATGTCAACCATTATAAAATCATGAAAATACACATCTACAATATCATGTAGATCCTCAATCAAATTAGCAACTAGTGAATATGCACTAGAAAAATCCAACTCCACATCCATAATAACATGGTTATCCATGAAAAAGTGCTCTGTGATTTCTATCTCAAACAAAACTAGTTGATAATGAAACTAAGTCTCTATCCTAGCATCGACAAGGTTACTAATATCCTTAGCAAAAATGCCAAGTTCCTTTATAGGTTTCAAATCACAATCCTCAAACTAATCAACAAAACCAACCTCCACCTTAACCTTTTCATTCCTTCTTGTTTCTTGAGAAAACCTTCTAATTAGATGGATAAATTTCTTTTGTATTGGTAGACTCCAACTCTAGGAGCATATAATTTCCATCTTTGGTTTCTCATCTCTTTTAAAAAAAGTAGCATCCACAACAACATCCACCTGAGAAATCATCTCATTAATCCTCATCTCCACTATATTATGGATATTAGCAATCATCCAAGGTCCCAATATTCTTGGAAGCATCTTCAAAGATCTTTTCAAACCCTCTACAACATATAAAATATCAATCAATCTTCTCAAACAAGATCACCCTTCCATCTCTGCAACCATAGATCCATTAGATCAATATCTTCTTAGGCCACCTTCTCCCAAGCCAAGGTCCTAGTGCAAAGTTCCTTAGCTTAAATGGTCTAAATACATACTTAGGAACAACTATGATCTAATACCATCTGATGTAGTGTAAGGTAGGAGAATCCCAAAAGGAGGTCTCTTATCCCCTAGAAAATAACCACACAATGGAAGAATAACAACAAATTAGATATTTATATCCAAAATAATGTGAATTCTCATAATATAATTATAATATTTACATCCAATGAACTCTAATGTAAGGCCCTCTTGCTTATGAAAAATACATAATAAATTACAATAGTAATTCTATAGGATCTTGCAAGATCCAAACCCTAGCTAGTCTAGATCCACAATCTAGTAAAAACCCTAGTCCAATCTTTAGATCTATCTTTTTGAAATAGACAACTCCACTCAAATAGTCCATAATATTATCCAATCTTGGCAATCAAAATCTATACTTTGTTGGAATGTTTAGAATAACTAAGAGTAGGAAGCCTGGGGAAATTAGTTATGCAAGGTCCAAATGTACAAATAATTTTTTTTAGCACTTAAAAGATTCATATCCATATATCCATATCAAGCATGCATCCATTAGATAATCCAATACCTTAAATTTTTTAGGTTACCATCCTAGTTCAATTTTTTTTGTAGAAATGTAAACATAAAACATAATAGATTCAAGTACACATTTGACACAAGGATTTTATGTGGAAAGCCAATTTTAGAAAAACCACTAGTAACACAATACCAATTTTCACTCTTTTGAAGTGACACCCTGTGAAAGGCCAACCCTATTAAAGGTTACAATACATACTATTAAATATGACCTAGTTAAAGGATTTCAATCACTCGATTAGGAGAGAGCCTTATTAGAGGAATTTAGAACATTCTATTAGAATGTCACCCAGTTAAAGGATTTACAAATGACTATTAGGTCAACCTTAATGCAAAGTATTTATCCTAACTGATATAATTTCTAGAAAGTAATAGTAGGACCTTGATTTAATAATAAAAATACTCACTTATAGATTACATATCACATATTTAGTTCTCCATTCTTTTTTATATTCATCTTCTTTGTCTCCTTATCTTGTTCATCCTTCAAGCTCCCAATTCCTTAAGCCTCCTTTCTTAAATTTCAAATTGTAGATCCATTCACTTGGCCACCATATGAACAAATACCCAAGACTTTTTATCTTCCAAAGATGTAGATTCTTCTCCTCTACTCCACACTCTTCTTCTAGATTATTATCTCCTTAAGTAGATAATTTAGATCTTTTTTGACTTCATCATAATCATCCATCTTAGGGTTAGGTAGGATTCATTGAATCTAACCATCTTTTTATTTTGTTCTTCATCTAGAAACTTATCTTAGAATCCTCTTTGAATTCACCTCAAAATGGTTTACCTTGAATTTTGTGCCACCATCTCATCAAGCTTATATTCCATATGCTTTACACAATTCAAGAAATCAACTATGTTAGCTTGGATTTGAGGAAACTTTGATTTGACTCTTTTTACTATCATTGGGCATTAACATGTTGTCACTCAACACTCACAGACTTATATTACTCATCCATTACTAGATCACTTGACACACACTAAATTTTTTTGATGCTCAACATCAACTAAACTTTACTTAGCTTCTATTGTTTCTCCCTTGGTCCCTACTAAATTTTCTTAGCTTATAGGTTATTCACTTGGTCAAGTTTCATAGACATTTTTCTTTACTTGATATTCTTCTTATCTTTGTATGAGAAATATTTCATTATAGACTTAAGTAGATAAACAATACACTATAGTATCAATACCTTACTTGGTCTTAGTATGCCTTTTATATGCCAATTAAATCAACTTTTCTTTGGGTTCTTTTATTATCCTTTCTTTTCAAATCCTCTTCATGAATCAACTCAAATGATAACATTCAAACCAAATTAGCAATTATCTCACCAACAAATAGTAGGTTTGACATCAATAAAAAAATAATGATTTTTCCATAATAGATTCCATCAATTTGATCTCAAAAATCTTGTTCTCAACAATCTGATCTCAACATACTTAATTGTTATCCTGTTGATAGCACAAGAATCTATGTACATCCTCCATTATTCGTTATTATGATTAATACTACTGGTACAACACATGGACATAGACTCTCCAAAATAAACCCCTAATGCAAAAACTGGTGAACTTGTTTATTCAACTCTTCACTTTATGTCGGTACCAAAAATGTCCTTATGTACCCAGATTAAATTTAGGGTTAGGAATACATCCTAGATTATGCCATTTGACATCTACTACCAAAATAGAAGGTTGTAGAAAACATGTCAAAAGTCAATGTAAGATTAGAAGAATCTAGAAATGGTAGTCCAACTTCCAAGAGGCATAATTTTTGATCCAAAACTCCAATTGACAAACCATTTACATTTATAGAAAGCTCTTTGAGCACTCTATAGCGTTATGGACTAGCTTTTCTTGTATCCCATTTTTTGAGCTTGTACAAGGTCATTTAGTGCCTCAAATCTTACTTTGAAGTGCTCTTAGGAGGTCTCAGGCCAACTTAAAACTACAATAACTTTCAAATGATAAAGCCTTTTGGCCTAGTTCATTATTTTTAGTGTTTTAAATTACAATTATAATCATCTCTCCAACTTAGACCCTCCAACTCATTATAATTATGGATCAACTAAAAAATAACCTAGTTTCTGCATTGGCATGTACCCCAAGATGCTCAAAAACTCTAACCCAAAAAATTAGTAGTGGAAATATGAGAGTTGGAATCTTTATTTGATCTAAATGGGTATTAAAAAATGAAAAAACTTTAAATAGAAACTAACACTAAACATATTTATTGGTGATACAAGAGTGCCCTTATTGGTTTGGGTGCTTCTGCATCAGACATCAAGGGTAGATTGAAAAGTGAACCTACCACTTTATAGCTAGTAGGGGAAAATCCAAATGGGAAACCTCCATTGTAGATATCCAATTTCAGTCTTTTATTGGTCATCCTTTGCACTTCACCAAGTATTTTTCATAGTACCTATTTCTGGTACTCCAATCCACAAGACTATTCAAAATTTGTTCAATCTCTTCCTTCATAGAAGTAGGAATTAGACATGGCTATAGCATCAACTTCTCATCTACACTATCATCATGATATTCTATTAAGTCTACAATATTGAAAATAGGAGAAATATGAATCCCATCTAGCAACTCGACCTCATATGCATTCCTTGAATCATGTTTCTTCAAAATTTTGTAGGGGCCAAATTTATTCATCTTCAACTTGTTGTAGATACCCACTAGAAATTGTTCCTTCCTCAAGTATATCATAACTTGATCTCCAACTTGGGACTTCTTATGTATCCTCTTTTGATCTACCCTAGCCTTATATTGTAGATTCATCTTGGTAATATGTGCTCACATCTCCTCATGTAAGTTCTTGACATGTTCAACAAAGTCTTCTGCCTTAACACTTGTCTTCTCTCCTTGCTCCATTTTTCTTAGATCTAGTGCAGTCCTTGGACTACTTGTATACAAAATTTGGAATTTTGATCTACTAGTACTCCTATTTACAAAATTATTGTAAGAAAATTCTACTTGTGGTAGAATCAAATCCCATCCCTTGGGCTTATCTCCCACTAAACCCCTCAACAAATTGCCTAGAATACTATTCACTACATTTTTTTGTCCATCAGTATATGGATGATGTGTAGAACTACACTTTAATTATGTCTTCAACTTCTTCCACAAAGTCCTCTAGAAATACCCCAAAAATTTAGCATCTCTATCAAAAACAATACTCTTTGGTAAAACATGTTGTCTCACCACCTCTATGAAAAACACATCTGCAATATGTACTACATCATGAGTCTTGTGGCATGGAATAAAATGTGCCATCTTTTAGAACATATCAACCACCAAAAATATTGAGTCATTACCCCTTTGTGTCCTTAGTAATCTGAGAACAAAATCCATACCAATGTGATCACAAGGCTTTCATAGAACAGAAAATGGCTGATAAATTCTAGTATTGTGACTAAATCCTTTTGCTATTTGACATACTTGAAAACTCTGTATAAACTTCTTCACATCCTATGATAATTGTGATAGTTCCTTTTTTCATTGATGATAAAATTTTGAATTTTGTGGTGAAAATAGTTAATTTTTTAGTAGGGTTATGATTATATTGTTCCCATTCACAGTTTAAACCTAACAAATTTGCATGATGTCCATCATTTTTATTCCCTAACTGATGGGAGACCCCTCAAACATGGCCAATCACGGCAAAAGTTTTCAATATTGTAATAATGGAGAAAATTTTAATCTCTGGGAACCATGGGTTAGACATATGTTTTAATGGTTATCTATAGTATTTAAGATGTAGTTCAAAGGCATTTCCATTAGAATAGGAAAGCGATCTGCATGAGGAGACAACATGGGAAAACACAAGGCACTCAAATAGGAAATATGGTTTTGTAACCATAACTATGTAACCGATTGCAACTCTTTAATAGAGAGCAAGTATAAGGATAGAAAAAAAAAAAAAAAAAGAGTGGGGGGAGAAGTTACGAGAGGGAGAGAGTGCAAAAGATTAAAAATAAGAGTCGGCTCTCTGGCTAAAAACCAGAGAGTCAAGCATGCTATGTATGCAGTTTTTAGTTTAATATATATTTTAGCTTCAATAAGACTAGTTTGTGAAGCTTGTCGTTCTCTCTTTCTTGGTCTCTATTTTATGCAAGTCAGTTTGATCTAACGGTAGATTATTGTAAGAAGCTGATTCATTCATTGAAAGAACTAACGGTTATTCATAAAACAAAATTCAACTTAAAGTGTGGGAACATATGGAATTGTTATGATTTGAAACCGTAGATGAGATTTGAAAAAAAATCTGATTTGATTCTTCATTTCCATTCCCTCATTAATGCAGATTTGGGTTTTACCATGATATGGGTTTGGAAAATGATGGCATCAGTTTAAGTTAAAACATTTAGAGAAGATTTGAATCTGAATTTTTAGAATTGTTTTTATAGTGACTTGAGTTGCCAATTTAAGGCGTAACACTAGCTTGTACTCAAAAACAGATTTGAGCTTTGTGTTTAATGTTTTATTTCATAAATTTTTGATTTGGGAAATCTGAAATGGAAGCTGATTTTACATGCTAAGTCTGCTTTATTCTCATGAGTATGACAACCCAAGAAACTTGAGAGCAATGCCAATTAGATTGAAGATTCAGTTATGAAAATGATTTAATTCTGAAGATTGAAGCACCAGACAGACATTTAGTTGGTCTTTTCATTGAACATGGGGTGGAAGCATTTTTTTGTTACATCAGAGTGGTATCAGAGCTAGCGAATGGTCTGGTGACATTGCAGTGGGAAGAAGCATAAATGGTTACATTAATCCATCAAGCTGCAGGAAGAACGAAGAGAGTTCTTGGGAAGGTCTCAAGTGGAGATCTTAGTATTGTCTCCATGAGGATGAAGCTGGGTAGAAGGTGCACAAAGCAACCACTGAGCGAGAGTGGGAAGCATCTTCCAGAATCCCCAATGGTTAAGATGGCAATATAGCAGCAGCATGCAAATGGTGGATAGTGACACTAATGAAGACATCATCAGAGTGATAGCCAAAGTGGAGGAGCAACAAACCATGACAAAGAAGCCAACACATTTCCTTGGGACAAGGAAATTTGTTAGTCTGGGAGTTTGATGGGAGACCCCTCAAACATGGCCAATCACGGCAAAAGTTTTCAATATTGTAATAATGGAGAAAATTTTAATCTCTGGGAACCATGGGTTAGACATATGTTTTAATGGTTATCTATAGTATTTAAGATGTAGTTCAAAGGCATTTCCATTAGAATAGGAAAGCGATCTGCATGAGGAGACAACATGGGAAAACACAAGGCACTCAAATAGGAAATATGGTTTTGTAACCATAACTATGTAACCGATTGCAACTCTTTAATAGAGAGCAAGTATAAGGATAGAAAAAAAAAAAAAAAGAGTGGGGGGAGAAGTTACGAGAGGGAGAGAGTGCAAAAGATTAAAAAGAAGAGTCGGCTCTCTGGCTAAAAACCAGAGAGCCAAGCATGCTATGTATGCAGTTTTTAGTTTAATATATATTTTAGCTTCAATAAGACTAGTTTGTGAAGCTTGTCGTTCTCTCTTTCTTGGTCTCTATTTTATGCAAGTCAGTTTGATCTAACGGTAGATTATTGTAAGAAGCTGATTCATTCATTGAAAGAACTAACGGTTATTCATAAAACAAAATTCAACTTAAAGTGTGGGAACATATGGAATTGTTATGATTTGAAACCGTAGATGAGATTTGAAAAAAAATCTGATTTGATTCTTCATTTCCATTCCCTCATTAATGAAGATTTGGGTTTTACCATGATATGGGTTTGGAAAATGATGGCATCAGTTTAAGTTAAAACATTTAGAGAAGATTTGAATCTGAATTTTCAGAATTGTTTTTATAGTGACTTGAGTTGCCAATTTAAGGCGTAACACTAGCTTGTACTTGAAAACAGATTTGAGCTTTGTGTTTAATGTTTTATTTCATAAATTTCTGATTTGGGAAATCTGAAATGGAAGCTGATTTTACATGCTAAGTCTGCTTTATTCCCATGAGTATGACAACCCAAGAAACCTGAGAGCAATGCCAATTAGATTGAAGATTCAGTTATGAAAATGATTTAAGTCTGAAGATTGAAGCACCAGACAGACATTTAGTTGGTCTTTTCATTGAACATGGGGTGGAAGCATTTTTTTGTTACATCACTAACCCTAGCCCATATAAGTGAGAAGGTTTTTATTTTCCTAAGCACATTGTTTCTTATGATGTTACAATGGAGGGTTAGTAGAATATCATAAGCAAGGGTGAAAAACTTTTCCAATCTCATGATTATGGTTGTGTCATGTTATTATAGGTAATATTTGGAGCTTCCCCAATCATACGATATCCTTTGTGTCATATGATCATATAACATTCTATTTTTTTTGTGTTGTGGTCTTCTTTGATGTTATGATGAAGGGCTTCTTGTTGTATTAGGAGTAGAGAATAGGGGCAGTTATGATTCTATGCTTAGGTGTTAGTCGTCAGATTGTGAAATGAAGGATGGAGGTCTACTATCCCACGATGGCTGTCATATGGTTGAGAAGTTTTATTTTGAGGGCTAAGATACTACAAAAAAAGTTTTGTCATGTAATCATAAAAGAAATGTACAAGTATTGTGATGGAATGATGCATTGTCATTGTAAGATCATAAGGATGATAAAGGTGAACATGTGACGAGATGTCAAGACAAGTGTTTGTTTCCTAATTGGATAGAGCCAGTGTACGAGTGCCAAATACATTTGATGTCAAAATTTGTGGGACCAGAAAAGGTTTAATTGGAAAAAGAACTTATGATCTCCAATCTTATGATGAAACCTTCATCATAAGATTTCAAGGTTAAGAAGAGGAATCTCCAATCTTACAATTAGGGCATGATCATAAGATCATGCAAGAAAGTTAATAAGTTCTTGATGTTGCAATATGAAAGTTTCAAAGGTTTGGCATGGCATCATAGGGAAGAATGGGGTCATCTATGATGTTACAAAAAAGGTAAGTCTACCCATGATCATATGATCATAGGTTAAGAAAAAGTGACCTGCGATGCTACAAGGTCATTTGTCATGTGGTCATGAAAGAAGATAAAGTTATTATCGATGCTGCAATAATGGAGGTGTCATAGAATCATAAAGGGTTTTGCCCCCCAATCTAACTGGTTGATAGAAGCTTATGAAAGGATTTTCATAAGATCGAAAAGCCATTTTTTGTAGTAGTGCAATGTTATGAAAGGTCTTTTCAGCTACCTTGTCATAATATCATTAGATCTAATTTTGACAAAAACATAATGACAAGAAATGAAAAATGAGCTTCTCAACCAATAAGATTTGAATGCAGTACAAAAATTATACAGCTAGATATTAATGGTGATGCTCTGTGAAGTTGACATAATAGATTGATATCATATTTCTAGCATATTAAAATCAATGCAACATAGACATTAGTCTACACATATCAACTTATAAGATGTTCTTTTCTCATTATCATAGTTTTCCATTTGTAAAGAGAAAGATTTTGAGCTTTTCCTATATTTATAGGCATTCTAAATTATTGTTTCTAGAGCTCATAAGAAATAGAATAGTATCTATTTCAGGTGATTTGTTTACATATTTTCAAAATCTTTGACTAGGAAGTAGAAGAAATCCAAGCCTCAGACATGGCAGTTTTAGAGACCTCAACTTCAAAGGGAGGTAAAACTGGATAGAGGAAGCCTAGAAGATTTGTAAAGGAGTGGATAAAATTGTTCTCAGGTTCTAATAATGCAAACTCTATGGATGATCATGCCTTCTTTGACCCGTATGCTAGATGCAGAGATGCCAAATGCCCAAATGTTACATGTTCTTAACTCTTCTATTTCTTCTATTACAATAGGGAAAAGAAAATTCCTGTGTGTAATCCCTAGAAGAAGAACCTTGCTAAATTGATTTTCTTAGAGGTCTTTGTGGATGTAGATTTGATGTAGGCCCCATTTTAATGTTATAACCTAGCCACTAAGTCTTTTCATAGGAAGGATGGAATAGTTCTCTGTACTTTGGATTGAGAATCCTTCATTGAGGCCTTTGTATTAATTGGTGTTATGGGTGAACCCATAGATTTTAGTTTCCCCTACTACTCCCTACTAATTCATTTAATTCTCTATAAGAACATGTGATATATCAACTTTGACTTCATTGATCAAACTTCTAACTTGAATGGAGATCTTCCAGTAAATCTATGGACATGGGTATGGAATAACACTTACCATTTTTTTGATTCTGTGTCATTTTTCAATAATTTTACTACTGCAATAATGAAAATGTTGGACCTAATGTATTTTAGGGCACCTAAGGTTTTGAAAGGTCTTTTAAGACTAGCCCTATTACCTAAGGGGAAAATACTAGATCATAATTTGGGGGATATTTTCTTGTTTCCCACTTTTTCTCTAGTGGAAGTCTATGGTTGTCCCTAGCCACCCTATATTTTACCAAAATTCATTTTCCCTGGGCTTGGAATAATTGAGTTTATTTGGTAGTTATTTATGGTAAATAGAGAATATCTAGGGCCTAAGGTGCATAGGGGAACCTTTTTATGTAGATTTTTTAAGATTGGTGATTTCACCATTGGCAAGGAGGCCCTAGATTTATTTCATTCTTTTCTACATCATTATAATTTGTGCACAGGCCCCTATAGAATGTATTATTCCAAGGGTTGGATGAGGGAAAAACTAAAGGAAATGAGAAATTATGTGTTGCCAAATTCCAAGGAGCTTCCCCATGAAGGCATCATCCCTAACATAATAGTAGAAGGGGAGGCAGCTAATAAGCTTGCAAAGCTTGATGATGTTCTAAGGGTAGAAAGAGAATTAAAAAGAATTGATCCTCAGTTTACAAGATTCTACCTAGATATCCCTTACGTCCAAAGAATTAGAAAGATGGTCATGGACCATGCAGAGATTATGGCCAGGTTGCAAGAAGGTCCAATGTGGGAGGAAGATAGAGTTTGTCCTGACAGCTCTGAATCTAATGTGACTTGAGGTAGGAGAGGATGATGCACCTCAGGCATCTTAGATGGCCAAGGGAAATAAGAGGTAGAAGATTTTTTAGATCCCTCCTCACATCAACAAAGGACCTTATAAATTTTGCCAAGAAATAGTCAATATTTTGTTGACATTAGACAAAACTATTTAAAACTAAGGGTAATGCAAGTGAAAAAACCTTAACAAATCTAGAATTGGTAGTAGTAGGACTAGATGACATAATTATCTAGGCTCAATAATTCTTAGAGGATGATGAATTCATCAAATCCAATGAATTTAAAAGTTTCTTGTATAAAATCAAGCAAAGTGGGCTTGTCCTAAAGATGAAACCAGATGAATTTGATGATAAAATAATGAAATTAATTGAGAAGCTATAAGCTTATGATCTTGAAAGTGAAGTAATGACTTTAGAGGAGGCTAGAGGTCTAGTGCAAAGGAGTGGCATGTTACTAGTGCCTGGTTGGGAGTTGGAACAAGCATTTATGCTTGATTAGATCAGAAGGAAAGAAAGTGTCATTTCCTATGAGGCGATTGGTGTAGATGGATTGAAGAGAGGGACTAGTTTCAACATTGATACCAAATCTCTAGTAGTTTGGAGCATTTCCCCTACTTCCAAAATTCCTAAATTGATGGATATATAGAGCACAAAACTAGGCAACATGATTATATGGGCTTTACAAGGCACCGCTAGCACAAAACTATCCAAGGCATTAAAGCATTTCTCATTTATGAATGAAGCCAAGGTGGAGGAAATGGGAACAAGATTGGTCTAGTCCACACATGATTATATTGATGTTAGGAAGCTCTATGAGATTAAGCTTAGGAGCAACCATGTGTATAAGGAAAATATTTTTGAGCTTGAGGCAAAGATCTAGGGACTTGAGGTTGAAATTGCATCTCTCAAAGAGCAACTAGCACAAGCAGAATAGCGGATGGTTCTAGCTCAAAGAGAAAAGGGACAAGGGACATCAATTCTAGTCAAGGACACTACTAAGGCCCTAATTCAAATAGAGGATATAGAAGAGGATGAGTCATCATAGTCAAGGAGAATGAGTATTGATACTCAATTAGCTCAATAGGGAGGAGATGCAAGGACAAAGATCCTAAAAATATGATGAGCCATAGGGTTGATGTTTTAAACAACATATCACATGAGGCTCACAATTTATATGTTACTTTACAAAGTGTTGAGTAGTTTTCCAATGAGGCACTCTCATGGCTAACACCTACTTTCAGCCTATGGGGGCCTTATATTCAATTTTTGGATAGATTGGTTGTATTGATGGCTAAAAGGCTAGACTTGCCAGACAAGATTTTCACTATAAAGGAGAGTTTAAAAATGGTAAGAGAATTCAGTGGCTTCTTTATTGGCAAACTGCAAGTTATATAAGGAAAATTAAAAATTTTATCTAATGGAGTGGAGTCTTGTATACCATCAATACTTGATGCTACCAATGTGGTAAGAGACTGGCAGGAGTGGTCAACTTCTTTTGATGATATTTTGACCCAGGAGACTACAGTAGCAATTTTTGAAGATACCTCTAATTCCCCTTTCCATTCTTTGGCTGATTCTCTTTTCAAGGTAGAAATAAATTTAAATAAGTTAATTGTTGAATCAAAGGAAATTATGGATGCTAGGTTGACCAAGGCCACTGAAGATCTATAAGAGGTAAACAATATTAACTAGCCCACCAAAAGAGAAATTTATGTTTGGGAAGTAGTGGGTGAAATAAAGGCTCTACCGGTAGGAGGTAGATGAGATATTTTGTATTCAAGGAAAAAAAAGTAGATGGAGAAGAAAATATCAAAGATTCAACATCAATGCTTTGGTGTCATCCTAACTACTTATCCTTTTTTGATTGATATTTATGGAAGAATGTTTTGTGTTTTTATTATGTACATCTTCCAAAAATTTTTACTTTCCATTAAAATTTTGAAATGTGTCCTCCTCACATCTATTTCTTGTTGCAATCATATATATGGATTTCCAAGATGAGAAGTTGTCATTAGTTATCTGTAGAATTTTCATATATGTCATATTATTATTTTGCAGTCCATCTAGAGTGTTATGTGGTTATTTGAATGAGTTTAGTTGTATGCATGTTTGAATACAAAAAAGGAAAATATTTTGGAAAGTGGTTTTATCTTAGGGTTATGTTTTGAGTTTCATTGGCAATATTGAGATCAAAATAGAGGGATTTATCCTTAATTATCATTATCTTTAATGTTTTGTCTCCTTTTCATATATCTATAGCTTTGAGACCGAAGAGGAAAGTTTCTCTTCAGTTTAATGCAATCCAAAAGGTTTTATATCTCTTATTGACTACTATTAATTTAAAGAATAAGGCAATTTCTTTCTATGATTGATAAGGTTTAGGGTTTATAAAGAGGATAAGAATTAGAATAAAACTAAAAGTTTAATGTTGAGTATCTTGGCTCCTGATTTAATAGCATTTGAACAACCAAGTATGCAAGGAAAGTATGCATCTATGGGCAACTATCTCTAATAATGGACACACTTCACCAAGAACCTGGGCCAACTATAAGGCTATACTTCTTCTACACTTCAGGCTCTGCAAAACCTAGGCAAGTATACCTATAGATTCTTTATATGGTACCAGTTATCAAAGCATACACTAAATCTAATGTAAAGTAGATAAAAACCCCTAAATATTCTATACTCAACCAAGAATCACAAGCATGAAATAGCTAAGAACATAACTCATGAAACTAGCAAAGCTAAGTGTGGGTTAACATTGAATAGCTTTCAACATAAAAGGGAAAATGATTTAATATGTTGATGATAGCAAGACCCAGGTATGAGCAACAAAATTTAATGATCCTATCTATGATCAGTGCCTTATCCATTGGGTAATTAAATGAATTGTAACTGTACACCTCATTGAAATCTGTGACATAATCCCTACATCAAGATCCCTAATCTATCTTTCACCTTGTGAATAGACATCTGCATCAAAAATGAATCTCATACTCAGACAATCCTATCATGAAATCTATAAACCCTATGATAAACACCAAGAAATTATATGGTTCTTTTCCCCACCAGCAAGATATTTCAATCACATATATCACCAAATGAGATGCAACCTAATCTATGATCCTTGATCACAAACTAGAAAAGATTACAGATCCATAAACAAGAGACAAGACTCAAATTGAATTTGGAAACCTTTGTTGTATTTTATTCATTCTCCTTGAAAATGGATACATGAAAGATGTAAAGAAACTAACTCATAAATCATCTAATAGACTAGAACTATCTACATAAAACATGAAATGCTGCTCAATACATGAGAGAAATGTTGGGTGTGTGGCTTTCACAGCCCTGAGCATAGCTCCAAGAATTGGAAAATAGAAAAACAACCAACAACCTATTTCAGAGAAGAAGAAAGAATATGTATGGAAAAAGAAATTTTTGAATTCAATTTGCAATTGACATCTGTCCACTTGAAATTCCCTCTCTTAGAAACTGAACAACCTCTTTCTTCTCTCCTCAACTGGTGAATCAAATCTTTTTCAGTTATGGCTCTACCAGCCTCAAATATCTGAAACTATGATCAAACAACTAACTAATTTGATTCTTTATTTTTACTCATGGTAAAAATGAAAATTAGTTTTAAAAACTGACTTCAAAAGCCAAGAAAATCTTCTAGAGCTGATTTTCTTCATATCCTGACTTTACCCAGCCTTCAAACTGCCCTTTATCTGATTCCAATACATCCCCCTGAATTTTGCTCATTCCACTGAGGATGCCTTTGAAAATTGAAAATATTCCTATAGACTAAACCAATGAAGACCTGTGCAAAATCTGACCCCAAATTCTAAAAACTCAGCTTCTCCCAGTTCCAATGGTATATTGAAGTGCCTAATTCAGACAAAAATGCCCCTGATATGGCCATTTGAATTTCAGGGTCTTGAGCTAAGAACAAAACATGAAATTTTTTTAAAATTATATAGTTTTAACTATATAAAAATTTAAAGTCATTCAAATTTTTTATTTTGAAAATATTAGGCGTTGAAATTTTTTAATTTCACTTTTATATTCATTTCCATTCTTGCCCCCTGCACTTGTCGCAACTTGATTAGCTGTGCACCATTTAAGACATTCTAAATTAATTAATATTTTAATATTAATTAATTTTCTCAATTTCCTCATCTCCATCTCCTTATCTCCCTTTACGTTCTTACGCTCAACTTCGCCCTTTATGCTCATACGGGAACTCCATTTTCAGACCACCGAAAGCTTCAAAAAATTCTCTTACATTTATATGTTTCCTTTCACCCTTTATGCTCTTACGGGAAACAACACGAAACCCTTTATGCTCTTACGGGTGCCCCTCCAATTTCTATTTACATTCTCACACATTAGCATCTGAATTTTGCTTTACGCTTTTACGTTGGACGTAAGGGCACAAGCTTATTATTTGCATCTCCCACTCATACACGAGTATTTCCCATCGTAGCACCGAAGGTTTTGAAAAATATCCTTCCGATCATACGCTTATCCATTCTTCTTTATGTTCCTCTAATGGCCTCATAGCATCGCAAGGCCCCAAAACATAGCCCCTGATCACACGAGGGTGGTCAAACCATGCTGACCACATAACAACCTGTTGGCTGGATAGGGGGCCCTCAACATGCAGTTAGTTTCAAAAGAGGAGTTTCTTAAAGACATCTCATTTGTTGAGTGAATGGGTATAAAAACACAAATGAAACCATCCACACTGTTCCTGTTGGTTTTTCACACTTAGGAGATTTGATGGATGCTCAAAATGGGACTTCACTAAATAGCTTGGAATGATGTTTTAACTTTATGGAATATGTGGACATGGTGAATATAGGGTGTTAGAAATATTGAACACCATGGGGCCTTAAATGGATAGTTGGGTACAATCTCATCAAAAGGGCATTCATAGGGCTTGTATTTCTTCAATGGTGCTCAAAATTGACCATGCAATTTTTAGCACCAACAGAGTCTCTTAATCAAAGGTTGATTAAAAAGGTCTAAATTACTAATCCTTGACTTTGTAGCTTAGTAGATAACGCACTGGCTCATCTTAAAGTTTAAAGGCACACTGGAATATTCATATAACTACAGGACATTTGCACAACAAAAATACCAATTTCCCATTTTATGTATTGAAGAGATAAAAGTGTTGGTCATGGCTTGTTTGATATAACTTTCTTTGGTTGTGGTTAGCTACTATAATCAAGAAGTTTGTCAAAAAATTATAGATGAATATTGGCCATTTCTTCTCTAGGGGATAGTCTTGCATAGAATAATATCAAAGTAATGAGATAAATCCATTAGGTTTGCTCGCCTTAGCTTAGTAGAGCCTAAAGTGAAGTGAGTCCTGATGATCTGTTAGTGTTGGTCCAGAACTAAGTTTTAGCCTTGTTGAGTATAGGATTTAGCTCATCCTTAGGGTTGTCCTTGTCTTTGTTTCCTAGTATTAGTTTTAAATCCACCTGATATGTTTTTTACAAGAAAGAACTCCAACAAATTGAAGTCAAAACTAATGTTCTCCAATAAAGGCAATGGTCTATCTCGACCAAAATGTCCCTCCATCCCTCTTCTATACATCTCCTTGATCAAGTTTTTCCTCATGGAACTCCTTGGATTACATAATTGACTTCCCTTGAAAAAAATACCATCCTAAATCATGTAATCTATCCACCTAGTCCTGTCTAGAGTAACAGGTTCTTTACAAACCTTCCAAGCCTCTACAAAGTCAGGATCCTCAAGTTATAGATTATTTAGTTCATCAAATACAACTAGTTCAAACTACATTATTATGAGCAATAAGTATCTCCTACTTAATGCATCTGGAACCCTATTAGACCTTCCACTTCTATGTTTCAATACAATGTATATCTTTACATGAACTCTACCCATTTCAAATGTATTTGATTCAATTTACCTTGGCTATTTAGGTACCAAAATACTTGGTGACTAGTATACAAAACAAATTCTTTTAGAAAAAAATAATGTCTCCATTTCTTTAAGGCCTAAACTATTGCATAGAACTCCTGATCATAAAAATAATACTTCTTCTTTGCATCATTCAATTTTTGACTAAAATAGACAACATGTTTACCTTCTTGGCTCAATATAGCCTCAATAGCACTACCACTAGGATCACAATTCACCTAGAACACTTTTCTGAAATTAGGAAGTGACAACATAGGTTTCTTTGTCACCTTCTTCTTTAGAAATTCAAAACTCCTTGTAGCTCTTGTAGTCTAATTAAACTCATTTCTATCCCCCCTCATTGTTTCAGTTAGGGGTGTACATATACTATTGAAATTCCTAATGAAATTCCTATAAAAACTATCTAGACCATGGAATGGCCTCACCTTAGTGGCAGGCCTTGGAGTAGGACATTCCAAGATGACCTTCACCTTCTCTAGGTCCATTTTGAGACCATCAACTGAGAGAAAAAACCCCAAATATACTAACTCCCTTTTGACAAAGCTACACTTCTTAAAATTAATCAACAATTTCTCTTTCCTCAACCTTTCAAGGATAGTATGAATGTGCAATAAATGTTCATCCAAAGGTTTACTAAAAAGAAAATATCATCCTGATAGACAATAACAAATTTTCCCAAAAATTTCTTCAGTACCTCATTGATAAGCCACATGAAGGTGCTTGGCACATTGGTTAGTCGAAAGGGCATGAATAAGAATTCATAAAGACCCTCCTTGATCTTAAATGTAGTCTTCCACTTATCTCCTTCTTGCATACATATTAGGTGATAACCACTCTTGAGATCTATCTTTGTGAAGTACTGAGCTCTACTCAAATAGTCCATAAGTTCATCCATTCTTGGAAAAGGAAATAGATACTTGATAGTTATTCTATTTATAGCCTAAGAGTCTATACACATTCCCCACTCTCCATCCTTCTTTGGTGTTAGCACTACAGGTACTATACATGGGCTTAGGCTCTCTTGAATTAAACCTTTCCTCAATAGCTCCTAAACCTATTTGTTTAGCTCCTCAATCTTAGTAGGAGTTATCCTATGAGCATCCTTGTTAGGTAAACTAGCTCCAGGGACTAAAGCTATTTGATGACTAATTTGCCTTACTAGCGGTAGCCCTTCTAGAACATTATCAAAGATGACATATCTCTATTCACTTAATAGAATTGAAACTTCAAGTGGAATTTCTCTAATACCTTCCATATCTTTTTTAGGAATCAAAGCATAAGACATATGCTAATGTTTTATGTCATCCAAAGAATTTCTTCCATCAACAAGACATATCATAACACTACTACATACCTTCTCACCCTCCTTTATTAAGGCCTTCAATTTGTGTGGAATTACATCTTTTGTTAGAGAGTATGTATTTTCATTACCATCATGTATAACATGCCTATCAAGCTACCACAACCTTGCCAACAATAAATGATAGACATCCATTGGAATGATGTCATAGAGAGCCTCATCATGGTAAATCCCAATCTTGAACTTTACCAAATATTTCTCACTAATTAGAACCTTATGATCATCCTACACCTAAGAAACTTGATTGGTTGGGGGTGTTTCTCCCTCTTGAGCTTTAGCTTTGAGACCATCTCCTCTGAAACCAAGTTGTCAGTACTTCCATTGTCAATAATCACATCACAACATTTACACTCACACTTGCACCTAGTACAAAACAAGCTCCTTCTTTTTCTAGGTTTAGTCTCACTAGAACCTCTCCTCTTTCTACATCCTTTAAATGTGATGATTGTGCATCATCATCCACATGAGAAACCCTTGCTTGATCATCAACTCTTCTATCTATCCTTCCTTGGAATTGAGGGCATTCAAAGGCATGATGACCTTCTTCATTGCAATGAAAATAGGTACCGTGGAAGCCTCCTCTTCCTAAACTTTCTCCAAATCCTCTACTTCTTCCTCTTTGATCTCCAAAATTTTGATCACAAAAGTGGTTGAAACCCTCATTCCTTTGGTTTTAGCTAGTACCCATATCCTCTTTTTTCTTCATTTCGGCCTCCAAACAAACTACCACTACCCCTTCCTCCTTGATTGTGCCCTCTTTTCCTAACATCAAAATTTTTCTTTAGCTTCTCTTGAACTCACATGAAAATTGGTACGCCTCTTCAATGCTAGTCATTCTAACTAGACTTAACTCCTCCTGAATGCTAGGTCTTATCCCACAAAGGTAATGAGCAACCTTCTCCTTGTTTACTTCTACATATCTTGCCCTAATAAGGACTCGATAAAATTCCTCTATGTATTCTTGGACATATTTTCCTACTTTCCTTAAACCTTGCATCTTCTTGAACAAATCAATCTTGTAATCTATAGGAATGAACTACTTCTTTAGTTTGTCCACTATATGATTTCATCTTTTGATTTTCTCCAGGTTTCCTCTTTTATGTCTTTCCAATTGAACCTCTTGCCACTAGATTTTGGCATGGCATTTCATTTTTCCCTTTCCAAACTTATCCCTATTAGGGTTCTCAATATCCTTATAAAAAAAATATTCCTCCAACTCATTGATCTAGTCGATCAACTCATCTAGGTTTAGATTTCTTAAAAACATGCCAATTTCAATTTTAAGTCTTTTTCTAATCTTATAAATGGCTCTAAAAAAATATCCTCCACATGGTTTAGGACTTCTCCATCTCCTTCCCCTTCCTACCCAATATTTCCTTCTTCTTTATTTTCTTTCTTACTTTCATCACCTACAACAACATTCATCCATTTGTAGATATCCTCCTATAATGTCTACACTTGTCTCTAGAGGGCTCTTACCTTAGGAGTAACAACTTTAGCTCTTCCACCATGCTTCCTTTGTGGAGGCATCTTTTTGTATCAAAACCAACAACCAAATAGTCTTGGTGCAAACTACCTCATAGTCGGTGCTCTATCTACACATTCAGGAAAATCTTCTCTGATACCACTTGATGAGGGCACAACCCAAAAAAAATTAATGCAATAGAAAAATGGGAATATTATTATCATAAATGACCTAAAATTACATTCAATACAATGAAAATTGACTCAAAGACATGCCCTATGGGCTTACAATGTTGTCTTATTTTGGAGAAAAATCCTCCTCACAGTACACTCTCCGAAAGTCCACCAGAAACTACCTTTGCAATGCTAGAAATGTCCTTAAGTACCCAAATTAGGTTTAAGGTTAGGAATAAATTATAGAGTATTCCATTTGACATCCACCACCAAAGCAGAAGGTTCTAGAAAACACATTAGAAGTCAATGTAAAATTAGAAGAATCCAACAATAGTAGTCCACCTTCTGGGAGGCATAACTTTTGATCTGGGACTTTGATTGAAAAACCATTTAAATTTCCAAAAAGCTCTTCGAGTTCTCTATATCCATATGGAATATATTTTTTCATCCCCCTTTTTTGATCCCACACAAGGTTATTTAATGCCTCAAATTTGACTTTGAAGTGCTCTTAAGAGGTCTCTAGGCAAATTAAAACTACCATAACTTTCAAACCATAAAGCCTTTTGACCTGATTCTTTTTTTGGAGTGCTTTAAATTAAAATTATAATAACCTCTCAAACTTACACCCTCTAACTCATTATAGTTCAATTGGAAAATAACCTAGTTTCTACATTGGCACATATCCCAAGGTGGTAAAAAACTCTAACCTAGAAAACCAATAGTGGATCTATGAGAGTTGGATTCTTTATTTGAACCAAATGGGTATCCAGAAATGAAAACACTTCAAATAGAAACTAACACTAATCATATTTTTTGATGACATAGGATTGCCCTTATACCACTAGATGCTTCTGCATGATATATTATCTAACACAATATTAGAAAATTCTCCCAATATATCTACATCTTTTGTAGGTACTTCCTCTACTTTTTATTTACCATCTTTGGAATTATAGAAAAATACATATGTTCACTCTTCATAGCTTGGAGAAACTCCTTTCCATCAACAAAACATATTTTAGCAGAACTACATACCTCTTCTTCTTTCTCCTTGAATGAATTTAACTTATGTTTCCCTCCATCCTTGGTTAGAGTATATGTGTTTTCTCACCCATCATCCACAACATTCTTTTAAAACTACCATGGCCTACCTAGAAATATATGACATATATCCATGGGTATGATATTAAAAAGAGCCTCATCTTGGTAGCTTCCAATCTTGAATTTCACTAAGAATTGCTCACTGACCATGACCTTGCAGCCATCTTGCACCCAAACAATACAGTATGGATGTGAGTGTTTCTACATATTCAACTTCAATTTTATGACCATCATTTCTAACACTATATTGTAAGTACTTCCACCATCAATGATCATGTCACAACACTTATCTTCACATTTGCACCTTGTCATTCTCACCACTTAGAAAGACTCTTTTGTTAACTAGGAATTCTCCTCTTTTAGCATCTTTTGAATGTGATGATCTAGCATATTCATCAACATGCACAAATCTAGTCTAATCTTCTATTCTTTGGTTGGTCCTCCTGAGAGACCATCACTATGGTGAATAATAATAAAGAATTAAGGATTTATGATAAAGTTTGGTTGGTCTATATGTGTCAATCTGAGAGCGTAAGCTTGTGAAAGGTGTCCAAGAAATATGCAATCAAGGGATGATAGTTGTGATTTGAGTATGTAACTAAAAAACTCAAAACTAAATCTACAAGAAATTAGAATGATTGTAGTGATAGGGACATTAGAAACAAAATTGTATTCTTGAAATAAAAATAATAATAACAATAATCTATTAATAAAACAATAATGAAATTATTTCTATGTTATATTCTAATTACTAGATGTCTAATCTAAAACTCACTAACTGATAGAAATAGGAAAATAAGTTGTGATGATAATCTAAGCAAGAAATATAAACTTATACAAAATAGAGTAACACACTAATGAAATACATCACCGGATTTCACCATGGAGTGGGCCCTTACTCTTGGCTTGCATGGTGGATAGAGAAAATGTTGTTTTTATGTGATTTTAATTATGCAAAGTATAGCTTTCTTCTAACACAACATATTCTTATACAATATGTTTGCTAAGGTTCCTTATAGTAATTTGCAGAAATGTACGTCCCAATATGTATGTTTATTGCTACTTGTCTAGGCATAGCTTTAAAAATTCAATAACTATAGTGCTAGGAAATCCATTCAAAGAATAGAAAAAATATGATATGTGTAGATAATAGGAATTTTGATGTTACCATACCAATGGACTATTATTGTTTTTATACTGATTATGTTGGAGTCTTGTTTTTCCCCATAACCAATAAGTAATAAGAAGCAATTTGGTTGTAACAGAATTCTTAGAACCATAGGTTTTTTAGCATATATCTATGTAAGTCTCCTTGCTGTCATCTTCACATATTTACATAGGTTTTTCATTCAATATTTCCCCCATGATATCTACAATAAATGTTGATGAAAACAAAAAGTGTCTCCACGCTAGCAAGAAATGATATGCAATACAAATTAAGGCTTGCGATCCTCCCTTTTAATATTATAGGAAATATTTCCATTTAGGTAAGTATGTTTCATATATTTAAAAGTTTATGGAGATTTAGATTGGTGAAAGAGCTATAGGAAGATGCATAGCAAGTGACAAGAATAATCATAACATATTATCAACTTGTTAGATAAATACGACTTCATTTATTTATTTTTCGCATATTCTATCTAATAACTATATTAAATATTACTCATAAATATTAGACCATATGCAACATAGAAGGAGAAAATGAAATAGAAAATGGAATTGAAATGAATGTGAAGGATTCTATGAAGGTTAAAATATGGCATAATCTAGGACATAAATTTCTCACATCACCTTCCATGGCATTGGGAACATTCAAATTATTTATTCGCTTCTTCTGCATAGTGAAAACATTCACATGGAAGCCTCCTCTTCCAGATACTTGTCCTCTATCTCTTCCTCTCTAATCTCTATTGTCCTAACCATGAAAACAATTGGAATTGTTTCCCCTTTGGTTTTGATTGCTACATATAGCCTTATCATTTTTCTTCTGATAATTATTTGGGCCTCCATAAGATCGTCTGCAAGATATTCTATCGCAACCTCTACCACTATTTTTGTTATCAAAATTTTTTCTTAGCTTCTCCTTAAATCTCAAGGAAAAATAGTATTCCTCCTCAATACTAGTCACTCAAAAAAGACTCACCTCCTCTTGAACTCTTGGGATCAACCCACTAAGATAATATGCCACTTTCTCCTTATTAGCTTCTACATGGCTAGTTCTAAGGAGAACTTAGTAGAACTTTTTGATATACTCTTGAACATATTTGATCACTTGCTTTAACCCTTGAATTTTCTTCAATAGATCAAGCTCATAATCTATGAGAATTAACTATCACTTCATTTTAGCTACCATTCAATCCCATCTAGTGATTTTTTATTTTTCTCTTTTATTTTTGTCCAACTGGATCTCTTGCCACAAGATCTTTGCACAACCTTTCATTTTAGCCTTTCCAAACTTGACCCTATCTGGATCTTCAATATATTCATATTCAAAGCACTCTTCCAATTCATAGTTCTAGTTGATCAAATCCTCTAGGTTGAGATTTCTCAAAAATGTGGGAACATTAAACTTAAGTCTTTTCCCAATATTGGTTTTAGAAAATAGATTTTTCCTTTAGCAATAATGAAATAAATTGACTATTCGATGCCTAGAAAGAAGAAAAAATAGAACTAATAGTTGGATGAGTTATCATTGATTAATAACTATCTTCTAAATTTGGAGGTACATCTCCCTATTAGAAATATTTACAATGAATTAGATGAATGGTTATATCTTTTACTTGAAGATAGGAAGGTTTCCTAAAATTCACCCATCAAAATGGAATGGATACGATTATTAGATTAAGAATAAAATAGAGAGAGAGAATATAAAGTAACCACACGACTAATTATTCAACTCCACTTACATCACAAAGAAATAGAGAAAAAATAATATGCTTCTAGAACTATGAATAATCAAATGACTTAATTCAAAATATGAATACAATGACCATATGATCAATAACAGTCCCAAAATTACACTTTTAGACCACACAATCTAAAGAACATAAACTATTTTATTATTAAATCATAATAGGGAATCCTATGATTAACCTATCACTTCAATTACAAAGAAATAAAAAATAGCAAACTAATTCCTCTATCCCCTATTGCAATATGTAAATCTATTTTTCCCTATAACTACATGACTTTTGAAAAAGGAGAACCCCTATTTTAATGTTTTTCTACATATTTATCCCTTAGCTTTTGGGTGACTTCTAAGTTACCATAACTGATGCTTGGAAAACCTCTCATTTTTCTTCCCTCCTCTTTTCAAATTCCTCTCTTTTTTCATCTTTATAAAATACATTTGTCAAAATATGCAATTTGGTCAAGAGATGTTTTCACGATTTCATAATTGTCATTGATAGTTTTGACACTTCACACCAGTGCTCATAACTTTTTATTTGTAAGTTATACAACAAAACCATTTGGAGAGAATTTACAACACTAGGCTTTAGAATACATATCCAAAAATCATCTCAATCCAATTGATTGAAATCTATGCCTCCCAAAACATGACACATATTCTTGTCATTATTTTGTAACTATTATGGATAATATTGATAGTAGTGCACTTAGACATGTAAATTTTTTGATTTTTTAAGAATATGACAAAAATATTTGGAGAGGAATTAGATAATAATGTTTTTTCATACATATCTAAAAATTAGGTTGATCCAATAGTAGGATTGGGAGATATCTCCCCCATACCAAGACTAGTATTTCTATCGGCATTTTGTAACCATCAAAGATAATTTTGGTAGTGCTAGAGTCAAACACATATATTTTTTTATTTGTTGAAAATAAAAAAAAATGCTTTCAAGAGGATTTAACAGACTAGGTTTTCTCAATCATATCCTAAAATAAGCTCTATCCAACAATTAGATTAAAATTTATGATGCCCACACTGAGACCCTTTGTTTCCTATCAAAAAATCTATAGTTGCAGGTTGTTGCTATTAAAAATAGGATAGTTTGAACCTACAAACTTGAGCTTTGAAGTTGAACTTGTTTGTTCAAGGTTCAGGTTCAACATGAAAACTTGTTCACCTAAACTTTGAACCAAAATGATTCTAAACTATCTGAACACTTGAACTGGTTAAATCATTTAAACTAGTATCTCAAAAATTGAACCATTGGGCTACTTGAAACTCTAAACTTAAACTTCAACTTGAAATTGGTTGCTTAATGTTTAGGTTCAACATGAAGTTCTTGGGCTATTTTCTTATTTTGATAGGTTTGTACTAAAACATCAAGATCTTTTACATCTGATAAAATTTTCCCAATCACTCTAGTGAGAAGGTAGAAAATTTGTCTTTTAACAACATATCCAAAATGGAGAAAATTTTAATGGTTGAATTCAAAGATATTTTCCCCACACCAAGTCTAGCATTTTGAAATTTGAAATTTGAACCTTGAACTTCTACAACTGAACTTGAAATTTTAATCATGCACCTTAAATATCTAAACTGCATTTCAAGCTTTGAATGTTGTGTTAGAAATAATAGTCCACCAAGATAACTAAGAGGGGGTAGGGGTGGGGTGAATCAATTATCCAACAACTAAGAAATTTATCAACCTTTAAAAATCTTATCTATTCAACCAAAGTAAACAAAAATCATTTTAACTAGGGAAACTCCTGATCAGAGGGAAAACCCCGGTGGGAATGATGCCCACAAGATGATGTACTAATATAAATATTCCTTTTTAGAGGATGGATCATGTTAGGATTCTATTACAATATTTAGTACATATGAGTCCTTATTAGGAGATTCCAATCCTATTATGAGTTGTGGTACAATGTATGCAAGAACAACCCACTGCCCAAACATGCAATTTCAATTACAAGAAAAGCTCACTACCCAAACAAGTAATTTACTATTATGTTCCTCTTTCCTCTATTTCATCAATAAAAATAATCACTATCAGACCTTGTATACTAGGTCATGAACCTTAGATCCAAATATCAAACATCAGATTACAAAGTAAAACCTTGATAATGAAGTTTCCTACACTTCTACTCTGCTCTGCTCAACTTTTCATTCTGCTCTTGTGTTACTTACAAAAATAATTTTCCACATCATAGTTTAGTTGATAAAGGAAAATGTCCTTCCTTAATACCATGTCCATAAAATAATTCCCTGAGACATCTGCTAAACCTTCTCAATTAATTATTATAGGACCACATCAATAAGACATTACTCTTAGTGATAACATCAATCTTCTACATTATAACTTGAATAAATTTTTGTACACATAATATTATGATGAGAAAACTTAGGCAAGTCATCACCAACATGTCTTCTTTATATCCTCAACCTTAATTATTAGAATAACAATTCCACTAAGAGATATAACAAGTTTACCATAACATGCCCTATAAACTCTATTTTAGAACAAACATCACCAAAACATACATAAATTATTCCAAACTTAATATTTCTTCAACTAAAATTAACTACATATACTAGATAATCATAAGTATCTCCTATAACCTTGGATAGTGAGGATACTAAACTAGCCATTCATACCAACTTAATCTTTCCATTATTCTTCTATCAGATACCACAGAAAACTACTATGTTGACATCAATGAAAAAATCAGTCATGAATGTAACATATCATCATAGTAATGTATCTATAATCCTCCCCCATAGGCATATCATCAACATTCATGCTTCCAAAAATCTCCCCCTTTGGTATTGATGGCAACATAGATCAAAGAATAGCAATTGCAAAAGATTGTTAATATTTCTTTTCAAATCTTCTTCATCAATCATTCTCCCCCATTGATATACCTTAATGTTCTTTTTGTTTTTCCATTCCTCCAAACTATTTTCATGCAAATATTCTCCCACACATGTTGTACTTGTCCTTTCTTATTTTTTCTTCTCCCCCATAATGTTCTTCATGTAGTACTTTTCCCCCATTGACATCAATGTCAAAGGTTTCAATAACCATAAAAATCTACACCAATTGATTCTTACTAGCTCAAGTGTCAAAAGAAACTCTTCAAAAAAACATCCAAAAAGAGTCCTAGATGACTCTATCCATCACAAATACTCCCCCATATAGGTACCATCAACATTCAATCCAAACAAACAATGGTGCTCTGTTACACTAGATTGATGTATTCTTGCATCATCTACTTTGATGTAGGAAGGGGCATAACACCTAGCATACCTTGTAAATACTCAAAAGTCTCTTTGGGAAGAGGCTTAGTAAAAATATTTGCAATCTACTCTTTTGTGCTTAAATACTCCAATCTAATTTCTTTTTCTGCAACTTTATCTCTCAACATGTGATACTTGATAGAGATGTGATTGGTCTTAGAATGCAACACTAGATTCTTAGACATATTTATTGTTCTTGTGTTGTCACAATGTATGATAATAGGGTTACTAAATTTGATCTTTATATATCTTAGCATATGTTTCATCTAGACAACTTAATTACAATTATTTACTACTGTAACATATTCTGCTTCTGCTATACTTTGTGAGGTACATTCCTACTTCTTGCCTAGCTAAGAAACCAGTCTTCCTCCAAGAAAGAAGGCTCTGCCACTAGTGCTCTTTCTATCATCCATAATACCTACCCAATCAACATCAGTAAAGGCACATAAAGTGAAATCATTAAATTTTTCATATGACAATCCAAACTCAAATGTTACTTTTAGCTATCTAACTATCTTTTGACTACTATGTAATGTGCTTCTCTGGGATCATCTTTACATCTTACAACAATTCCAAATACTTTTCTATATTTAGCCTTGTGTGAGTTAGATATTGCAATCCTCTAATCATAGATCTATACTTCTTCTGCTCAATAGTAGGTGTCTCATCTTTTGTAGATAACTTGTGTCCACTTAACATTTGTGTTCCATAGGTTTGTATGTTTCCAGACTAAAGTTTTTTAGTAAATCCTTCAAGTACTTAGTCTGATAAATAAAGATTCTAGATTCTTTCTTAATTCTATACAATCTATAATCCTAGAAAATATTTCATTTCTCCTATTATTCTCATTTCAAATTCATTCTTCATTTCTTCTGCAAACTTTTTTCTTTCATCATCATTTCCTCCAAAGATGATATCATCAAAAAATATTTCCAAAATCATTAATTCATCATTAATTTATTTCCAATAGAGATTGCTATCTACAATACTTTTGCTAGATCCAAGCTTTGTCAAATGCTTGTCCAACCTTGCATACTATGTTCTAGGTGCTTTCTTTAAGCCCTACAATGCTTTCTTTAGTTTTCATACTATGTCATTGTCATCTTTCTAAGGACAACCTTTAGGCTTCTCTATGTACACTTCTCTAAGTTCTCCATTTAGAAATGTTGACATAATATTCATCTAATATAATTTGAATTTCTTATATGTTGCATATGCTAAGAATAACCTTACTATTTCTATTCTAGTTCTAGGAACATATATCTCATCATAGTCTATTCCTTCTTGCTATGAGTACCCTTTAAATAAAAATCTTTCTTTGTTCCTTAAAAATTCACCTTGTTCATTCATCTTGTTCCTAAAAACTCATTTAGTTCTTATCACATTCTTGTCTACTGGTCTAGGGACCAATTCCCATGTCTCATTCTTTACTAGTTGAACCAATTCTTCTTTCATAGCTTGTTTCCAATGATCAACATTACATGCTTCATCTACATTCTTAGATTCAACTTGGGATATCAAACATAGTTCTTGATTGAATCAGCTTCTTGTCATCACACCTTTATCTCTACTTTTGATGATTTTCTTATGTGGATGATTATTTGTCATATTCTTTCCCAAAGTAAGAGTTGCTAACTCAACTCTTGGCTCTAGTAAAGGTTCTGAGATTTTTTCCTGCCTTGGCTCTCCTTCACTTTGCAAATTATTATTAGTCTCAAGAAATAATTCATCATACCTTGGTTTAGTAACAACATCATCATCTAAATTGTAAAAAATCATTCTCTCTTGTATCCTAAATTTCTCATCAATTATCACATTTGCACATTCCATAATAGTCTTAGTTCTAAGAGTATTACATCAATAAGCCTTTCTTTTCAATGAATAACCAAGAAATATACCTTGATCACTTCTAGCATCAAACTTACCATCATCATCATCTCTTTTGATATAACATTTCATACCAAAATTTTTGAAATACTTAACTGTAGGTGAGTGACCAAACCAAGGTTCATAAGGAGTCTTGTTTATGTCTTTCCTGACTTGAACTCCATTCATAGTGTATACTATTATATTCACATATTCTCTCCAAAGAATATTGGATACATCATTCTTAGCTAACATAGCTCTTGCTTCTTCTATTACTACCCTATTTCTTCTCTCTACAATCCCATTTTGTTTAGGAGTTTTCAACTCAAGCATTTATTTTTCTCTAGGATCAGAGCTCTATTCTTCAATCTAATTTCCATTCTACAAATCATTGTTAATGATAACTTCCACATTTACATGGTTATCCTTTGGATCAAATATAGTTACCAAAGCTATCTCTTCTAATACTTCCTCTTTCTTAACCAAATTATCCTTATCACAATCATTCAAGAATATTTCCATACTTGCTTCAAATTCTTCATCTTCATCAGTAATCAAACTCTTTCTAGTTTTCCTTACTCTCTTAGGGCATGTAGATGAAAAATGACCAAACTCATTACATGTTTAACAAGAAAAAACTTCCATACCTTCTTTCTCTTTTTTCATAAGTATATCAATACTTTCTTTGATCTCTATGTCTTCTTTGGATCCTAGTCTCTCTTTACTTGAGCTTGTATTCTTTTATATACAACAAAAGGATTATGGATCTAAAAGCTGAACACTCTGCTCTTTATGAAAATCTATTAACTCACCAAGAATTTCCACAATCTAGGTGTCAAAATATCCTCAAAGAGATGTAGAACCATCTTTCCTAAATATCCTCACCATGGATCTCCCAAAGTTGTTAAACTTTATCTTAAAGGCCCTGATGCTCTAATACAAGTTATTAGAAATAATACTCCTCGAAGATAACTGACAAGAAGGGGAGGGGTGAATTATTTATCCAACAATTAAAACATTTATGAACCTTAAACAATCTTATCAATTCAATCAAATTAAATAACAACCATAACAAGATGCACATAAACAATTACACCAGATTTGTTAACTAGGGAAACCCTTGATGAGAGGGAAAACTCTAATGGGAATGATGCTCACAAGATGATGTACTAATATAAATATTCCTTGTTAGAGGATGGACCCTATTAAGAGTCTATCAAAATATTTAGTATATATGAGTCCCTATTAGGAGACTTTAAATCCCTGTTAGGAGATTCTAACCTTGTTAGGAGTTGTGGTACAATGTATGCAAGAAGAGCCCACTGCCCAAACAAGTAATTTATTGTTATGTTCATCTTTCCTCAATTCTATCAACCAAATCAATCACTGTTAGACCTTGTAAACTAGGTCATGAACCTTGGATCCAAATATCAAACCTTGGATCACACAATAAAACATTGGTAAAGAAGTTTCCTTCACTTTTTCTTTTCTCTACTCAACTTGACATTCTACTCTTATGCTTCTTACAAAATAATTTTCAATGTTATAATTCCATTCTATTGATAAAGAAAATTTTCCTTCCTTTAAACTAAGTCCATAAAAAAATTCCCTGAGTTGTCTGTTAAACCTTCTCAATTAATTATTATAGGACCACATCAAGAACATGTTACCTCTGTATACATGCCTTTGTAAACTCTATCTCAATTTATATATCACCAAAACTTACAAAAATTCTTCTAGAATTAACATTTCTTCACCTGACATTAACTACATGTACTAGATACTTATAAATATCTCTCATAACCTTAGATAGTGATAATACTCAACTAGCCATCTCTACCAACTTGATTTTTCCATTGTTCTTCTATCTGATACCACAAAAAACTTTTATGTTGACATTGATGATAAAATGAGTCATGAATGTAACATATCATCATAGTAACATACCTACAATACTACCACATAGGAATATCATCAACATTCATGCTTCCAATATGTTGACCCATGAGTATTTGAACATATGAATCAGCCCTTCAAACTTTGAACTTTGAACATTCAAACTTTTAGGTTTAAGTTCAAGTTTAAGTTCAAGTTCAATTATGAGCATGAGACATTACTTCTACATAGTTTGAACTTGACAGAGGCATCATCAGTAATAAAACTAACTAAAGAATCATTTATGGGGTTGACTTTGAACTTTGAAAATTGGATGCTAAAAGCATTCTTACAGGTGGCTTTGATTGGTGATGTGTGGGACATGAAGAGTTCAATAATCTTTGGTCAAAGACTAGTGTCTTTCCATTTGGAAAGAAAGTCTACAAATAACCAAAATGGGCTTCTTGTGGGGAGGGGAAGAGTAGGGGAAAACTGCAAAAAAACCTATTCTATGAGAAAGAAAAAAAATAACTACACAACACCAAAAAAATCTACCCTTAGGTACAATAAAAACTTATGTACAAAGGATAGGGCAAGTAACCCATAACTTGAGTAACACACCTAGATGCTCATGGAAAGTCATTAACTGGTTGAGAAAAGTGTATTGCATTTCCAAAAAGTGATTGAAAAATTGAATGCATCACTCTAAGAAACCATTCTATGGAAAATATGACTAGCAAGATGACCATCATGTTTTGGACAAAACTTTGAATAAGTACGACAAGTTCAAACAACTAATATACTCCATAGAATTCTAATTTTTCATGTGCCCTCAATGCTTGATTTCCATATGGCTGCAACACTTTGATTTGACTGTCATGATGCTAAAAATTTATTTCACAACTTCCTCTTTTGATTAGATTTTAAGAATGAGAGTAGTTCTTTAAATATGATTTTTCTTTGTTATCAACACCAAGTCAATTTTCAAAGTAAAAATGTTCTAGAATAGGCTAATCAAAATCTTCAAAAATTTCAAGAACATCTTTATTTAATCTTTCATGGAAATGAAAACCCTCATATTTTGAGAATTTGTGACCCATATCAGCTTCAAAACTAAATGATACTTTCACTCCAATCTTCTCAAGATCTTGAGATGCTTTGGGCTATAGAAATTCATCTTTTTTCATGCACTCAAACTAAAACTATTCATAATTAGCCTGCAAGGGATTTTCTATTTTACCATTATTTTTGCTACACCTTTCTTGGTCTTGCTGATTTATTATACCTTCCATAAAAATATTAGTGGCTGAAATTGTATTAGAGGATCTAGAAGAAAAATTTTCAAATTCTAAAAATTGATATGCCATTGGTAAACTCCAATTTAATTCATCACCATCAAGATTTTTCTCAACAAGAGGCACACCAAGGAAACTCATTAGATCTATTGTTTGAGAGATGTTCTTTTTATTATTTTCAACACGAAAGCAACAACCTTTTGCCATATTTGAGGAATCATTTTCTATACAAGTTGATGAAATCCATTGGTAAACTTAAGTAATAGTACAAATAATGAATAAATAATTATTTACTCTAACAATGCCCCTAAAGTGCAACGTAGGGAAACACACTTAAGCTTACAAAAAGCTAAGATAAAATACAAAATGGGTCAAAGAAACAAGGCCAAGAAATGTATCCATGTACAAATGCATAAGAAATGCAATACAATCTCTATAAAACTAGAGATGAAGGAGAAAACCCAGTAGGAAAAACCCTTCTCCAAAAAGAGATAGCCAAAAATCTAGTGAAGGACTAAAGAAGCCTCCAACTAGAGGAATGTCCCAAAATAGGAATAAGAAGATCATGAAGAATCACCACTAAAGCATGAAGAATCCACAAACTCTATCAAAATGAAGGTGCTGATATATAGAACCTCCATGGAAATAGAAGACAAAAAACAAGAGTGTCTATATGGTAGATGATCCATCTCACTAAAATGCATAGGTTGCCAATCATTGTAATCACCTAGTTTATAGGATTAGATACTAAATACATAGCTCACTCTATCAAACCATTGAACTAAGGAAGCATTAGAAACAATAGAAAAACACCCCCTTAATACAAATGGGGTGAGGTGATAGGCAACTAAAAAAGTGGGCCAAAGTCATCTGTAGAAAGAACAAAGAAAAAAAAGAGAGAGTAAGTGGTACAAACACCTATAAAGGCACATGTCACAGACACATCATGGGGCAAAAAGGAAGAGGGCACAAAAGTGGCATACAACTATCACCCCCATGACACTTTATAAAATAGTGTGAGTACAACTATCTCAAAATAACATTCATGAACCCAAAATGTAAGAGTGGAACTTTATCTCAGTGTGTTTGTATAAAAATGCTTGAAAATGACATCAACAGTGATTAGAAAGGGAAACAAGCTGATACAAAAGATCGTATAGCCTAAAAAAAAGGATCCCATGCCATCAAAATGATCCTCGAACCTGGAACACCCAAGATATCCACCATAGAGAAAAATGTCAAAAACATGATAGAAAGAACATTGGGCAAAATTGGAAGAAAATGATAACATTTTTGAAAGGTAGACAGAACTAGCTTTCCAAAAATATAATATTTTTAAAAAATAGAGAAGGGACACACAAGATATTCTTGCTAGAGTGAAAATAGGACATCTAACTTTCATTGCAAAAAAGGAAGAAAAAAGCTTTAAAAATAAAAAATACCTACATTAATGTCTTCATCTCAAAACTAGCTTTCTGACACTTCTTTCAGATTAGAAAAATACCTCTGTATGCTCAAGTTATGGCCAAAAAATTGGAAGTAGGTCAAAAAGGTGTTGGTCTCAGTTTGGTTTTAACAATTGAGTGTTAACACACTTAACTACTTTTCATAGAATTTGAGTACACTACATGTGTCGAGCCAAAATTCCAATAGGTGCTGAGTGAACCAGAATGCTACATGTGATGCACAAGACAAAATGTAATAGGTGCTGAGCAAACTTAGATGTAAAGCATTTTTGAATGATTCATGAAGGGATAAGAAGATAAGATCGAATCTCTCACTTTACCTATGCAATCAACATGTAGAAAATAAAACATTTGGAGACAACATGCAACCAATAGGCTAAATCTAAGGATTTGAGTGGGAAAATGAAAGCTCATGAACTTACTACAAACCCAAAATCTTTATAAGAAGGCTTAGACCCCATAATTTTAAATTTCCAAGGAATAGCTATGAAGGAGCTAAGAATTTTTTAAGGAAGTTGCTAAGTAGATAGTAAATTGCAGATCAGGGCAAGTAGTAGGGCTATAATAGACTTAGTGAATTGAGCAACAATTATATATCCACTTGATCAGAATAGAACAAGGGCATCGAACAGAGATTAGGCCAAGCAAGGATCACATCAGATTGAGTAGATCAAGTGCTTGAATTTAGAAATTGAAGATTGTAAGTTATCAGGTTAAAGTTTTCTAATATCTAGCAATTGTATTACAAGGGAAAATCTTATTATGATAGGTTAGCTTAGTAGCTACTTTGTAGATCCTTTAAAGAGGTGATGAAATCCTTTAAAAAGGTGACACTTCAAGTAAAGTGTTCAAAATCCTCTAACCAGGTCACTATTGACATAGTGTAAAGCCTTTAATAGGGCAGGCCTTTAACAAGGCAGACCATCAAAAGTGATCAAACAATTATTGCTGCAATGATTTTGTGGGTATCATCCCCACCTAGTTTTACCTTCTCATTTTGGAGGGTTTCTAAGTTACCAAGTTTTGGTGTTATGTGTATACCTGCATGTGTTTACTTTATGGTTATTTGATATGTTTGCATGGATGTAGTGTCATGCCCAAACTACAAGGGCAAAAACACACACACTTTTTATTTTTATTTTTATTTTTTTTAATTCTTTAATTATATAGTCAATACTTTCTAGAACTAATGTGTATAAACTATTTCGTTTAAATAGTCAACCAACCCTATACTCTATCTCACTTAAACTTATCATTGATATTGTTGTTATTATTCAATTATTTATTACTCATATTACAACTGAATTACTAACAATATCTTAGTTTAATATTACAGTTAATACTATTACAAGTGAAATTATTGTGTGGAAGATCTGGGGAGGCAATGCAAGAGTCTTAACACTTACTCATTTTATTGATTTTACCCTTGTTTTAACAGCTTCATTCTTATAATATGCAAGGGTTATCATTTTATTGTAAACACTTTACCTACTATTTTACTATGCATTTTATTATTATTGTTAAGAGTTGATATAGAGTGAATTCTAACATTGTTTCATTGCAAATAACCTTTGATTAATCATCAAATAAATCATCATTAAACTCAAAGTTTCCTATGCTATACTAATACTAATGGTCTCAAGTTTATTTAACATAACTATAATTATTCATTTATTTCATATAATCAAAACCTAATAGTTACTCACTAAATTATCTAATTAATACTCATATTTTAATAACATATAAACATTTTTCCCCAATAATATCCTATTTGGCATTTCTAAACATCTACTAGTCCTTCCATTTAATGCTCACATCCTGATCTATGTGGCTGCAGCAAATCTCAATGTGCACACACACACACACACACACACACACACACACACACACACACACACACACACACACACACACACACACACACACACACACACACACACACATATATATATTTAAAAAAAATTTAAAAGCAGCTCCAAATTTCTTGATGTTACGTATGCCTACCCTTTCCTAAACATAGTCACTTTACCCTATCTCCAAGAAAGGTGTGTAGGAACAAAGGTGGGCTGGTCAAATCATAACTAATATTAAAACTTAAGTCACACTCCATTTATTAAAATATGATCCCTCCTTGCTGCTCACGTAATCAGCATTGCTGCTCTGAATTGCTGCTCATGTAATCAGGATTGCTGCTTTGAATTGCTGCTCACGTACTCCTAAGTAAATGGCATGAGGGAGTGGTAATTGGTTTAATGCAGCCTTAATTATGGACTTTATTTTTTTGTTTCAAACCATGTGGTGACTTATGGCTTCAATAATGCATTAAATTTATGACATTAAATCAGAATGGGCAGCGCCTTAAGTTTTTGTAAACATGGTAGGCATGGATGGGAAGTGTACTCCCATTTAGTGATGTCACTAAACTAGAGTTTGTTGCCCCCTCTTCCATTGGACAAGGCAATTCACCTATGGGGTCTTTCCTTTGGTTTATTTTAATATTACTTATTCTCCAGTCTATAGCTGCCTACATATTTATAAGTTTTGTTTTCTTATAGGGCACTCCCTAGTTTGGCATAGGGTGTCTAGTATTATTATTATGACTTGACATTGTCTTTTTTTTCTTTTTTCTTTTTTGATGCTCCACTATGCAGGAATATACTCTATGAATTTATTATTGAACTGTAATAGACATTCTCATATTTTGGTTCCCTCATACATTTTCCAGAGAGATAAATGAACACCTACAGCAAGTTATTCTTTGCCCTTATTCATTTTATGTTATTCACGTTATTTTCTTCTTTTGTAATCTAGGATACTCAAGATAAGTTAGTGCAAGGATAATTTGGAGATATTTATAAATTAAGTATAGTCTTTAAAATGGTGATTTACTTAAAATTCAAACATTAAACTTAATACAATGGATATACATTCCATGACAAGGCTTGATATGAAACTATCTAAATTGTTCCTATATATGCATTATGAAGTTTAAAAACCACTTTCTCAAAGATTGACATTATATTCTCATGCAAATTTAAATTTGAATGTACATTCACAGCTACTATACACTAGAACCAAAATGATAATAATAATCAACAAGGATAATCATTCTATGAATACTATCTCTACTATGATATCAAATTTAGTTTGGAAAATACTTTTGTTTATCACTCAAACATCAAGTATTCTAAATTCTTGAGAGATGTTTCTATCCAAGACAATGAGACAACCAAATTTTGGCAATGGACTTCTCTTCCTTGATGTTCTTATACTACACAAAGGTGGTGGTCACAATAATGCATGGTAAATTTGATCTCCTAAATAACTTGAATTGCAATAAATCAACCATAGCCATTGTTTTCTTTCCTCAATCATAATTTTCATTTTGAACATAAAAAGAAATAGAAATTTTTGCTTACTAAACTATCATCATTTCATCCTAATTTTTGATGTGCATACATCCAAAATAATGTGTTACAAAATTTAATCACATGCCCAACAATTATGCTCAAAACACCAATTTTATTGGCAAACCTGATTCAAGGCTCAGCCAGGAAAGAATCAAGAAGAAAACCCAGGTTCGTTGCCATATACAATGAGGTTTAAAAATTTACAATAGGATCTCAATCCAAAATTTCAACGATTTTATCAAATTTTCTTCATGATCAAATCAAGGAGTTTGTAATATTTTGTGAATCTCATTTCAAGAACCATGGAGGAAATAATTAACTGATCGAGTGTCAACCAAGCAGAACCAAAAGAACATCAAGCATGCATAATCATACATGGTTTACACAATATGATTCACAATGAATCAAGACTAGGGAAAGGTGGATTCTTCCAACTGGAGAAGTCAAGAACAACACCAATTCAGATGCCCAATCAGGACCAATAACCAAGAACTTGCATTCTTCCATTTAAACTTGCCATACTCATACCAGGTTTGTGCTGACGGGTAGGAGCCCATAACACCCTACCCTTTATCCCTCTTCTCATCCTGAGAAGAGACTCTACACAGGTTGGAGTCCAACTAAACAAACCTCTCCCAAAATTGGTCACTTCTACCCTCTCCTAGGGTGAGTAATACCAAAACACCCATGCAAGGAAAACTCAAAATTTCAAACATAAACAAGAAAGGGAAAACAACCAAAAATGACATGGTTTGCAAATCATCCCAACATACCCACAACCATACAACAGTGAAGCAACAACAAAGTAACAAGAACATGAAACAAAACATAAAAAATTGAATAAGGGAGATGAGAATTTCCTACCTTCACAAAGAGTTAATGGCAATGAACAAGTTTGAGTAGAGTATCCCTTTCCTTCCTTCAAGCTTCAAGAAATATTCTCTAAATGTAGAGATTGGGTAACAACCAACTAGTCCAAGGAAGGCCTCTAAATAAGCGTCCAACTCAACCACCTGAAACGAGCAATAACTATTTCCACCCACTAGCCTCCCTAGAAACTTCCAACTAAACCTACACTATGGTTAAACCCTAAGTGGAGATGAGGTGAGGTAACTCAAGATACCCATGATCAATTTTCGCACAAAGGCAAAAGGGAATTTTTTGAGTGCCCTCAAAAGTCAAAGCTAAGGGCTTAGGGGTTGGAAAAGACCCCTAACCCATACCCATACCCTATGGTTAGAAAAAAAACAAGTTATAAAGCCTTAAGAAGAGGTTTAGAGTCAAATAAAATCTAGGAATAAAATAGGTCCAACTTACTATTCTAACTTAAACCAACTTGGTCCAAAGGTTAAACAATTAACCTTAAATAGCCACTAAAGCACATAACCATTTTACGAGTGTCAAGCGACATGGAGAGAACATAGTTATGAAAATTTAACATTCACTGAGCAAGGAAAATGCATACATACATCTAACAATACAATACTTGAATTACGAACAACAAGGTTTCCAAAATTAACACATAGAGATCAGTTCTGTTCCTCCGTAGGGTTTCTCGGCTAAATATCTGCACACTCATTATACACATCAGTAGTCCTATAAAATCACATGTACATAAATGTATATGTATTCAGAAATTCACATAAATTAAAACATACATCAATAAGGGTTTCTTTATCCTACTTAATTCTTAATCATTTAAAATCTCTTAAATCAAACTCTCAATCCTACATTTACTGATTTCATCGACATACCTATACATGAAACTTAAATAACAATCATCAAATATATCTGAAAATAACAGCACACAACATGAATTTATAAAATATGTTCTAAGCATCAGATAATTTCTCAACATCTCGAGTCATGAATATCAAAAAAATAATAGTAATGCATCGCTATGCTACGATGGGTCGGGGCGAGGCCTCACATCCTCCCCCACTAGGCATGAACTTCCTCCTGGAGTTCATCAAAAAGGTATGGGTATTGAGATCGCATCTACACTGCATCCTCCCATGAAGCCGTGACCTCATCGTAACAATCCCATTGGACCCTAACCTGGTCCAGCTCTTGGCCTCGAAGTGCTAGGGTCCGTCGAGAAATAATGCGGATAGGCTCCAGTGCTAGCTATCTGTTTGAATCCACCTGCAAAGAATCCCAATCTATAATATGAGACTCATCATAAATTTATCCTCTAAGTACTAAAATATGAAACACATCGTGGATGTATGAAAGGCTAGGTGGAAAAGCTAAATGGTATGCAATAGATCCTATCCTCTCAAGGATCTCGAACGACCCAACAAACCGGGGTGCCAACTTAGAGCCCTTTCTGAAACGAATCAGACTCTTGTGTGGTCGCACCCTCAAGAACACTCTATCTCCAACCTAATACTCTCAATCTGTCCTCTTCGCATCTGCATACTTCTTCTACCTATCCTGTGCCTCTCTCAGGCACTGTCTAATCAGGGTCACCTATTGCTCCATCTCTTTTACTAACTGGGGACCAATAGATACTTGATCCTCGATCCTATCCCAACTCAAGGGTGTCCTGCACGGTCTCTCGTACAAAGCCTCATAAGGTGGCATACCTATGGAATAATGATGCCCATTTTTGTAGGAAAACTCAACAAGATGTAGGTATTCCTCCCATTTGACCTGATGATCCATCACATACATACGTAGCATGTCCTCCAAAACCTGATTCACTCGCTCATTCTGGCCATCGGTCTGTGGATGGTATGCTGTACTAAAATTGAGCCTAGTGCCCAAAGCCGACTGTAACTCTCTCCAAAATGAAGAAGTGAACAAAGAGTCTCTGTCAGATATGATCTTACGGGGAACACCATGAAGTCTAACAATGTCCCGCAATAACACCTTAGCTATGTCTCATGCTGTGAATGTAGTACGCACAAGTGAGAAATGGGTAACCTTGGTCAATGTGTTGACTATCACCAAAATGGCATCATGGCGATGAGATGACATAGGAAGACCAACAATAAAATCCATAGATATAGTGTCCCATTTCCACACTGCAATCTCATGTGGTTGGAGAAGCCCACCAGGATGACGGTGCTCTGCCTTCACCCTCTGGCACTCGAGGCATCTCGAAACTATGCTAGCAATCTGCACTCTCATGCGTGGCCAATGATACAACTACCTCAAATCTGCATGTAACTTCTTTACACCAGGGTGTGTTGCATAAGGTGCTCTGTAAGCCTCAAGTACAATGAGCTCACGCAAGCTCCCAATGGAAGGTACATACATACGTCCCCTATGCTGCAAAAGTCCATCAGACTCCAAAGAATACTCTACAAACTTCCCTTCCAAGGGTCTCTAAGAATGTACCAACTGACTTACTTCTGCATAAAGCTCATCAGTTGGTAAGTGCTGCAAGATCCGCTTTCTCAAGTCGGTGCAAGTAGTCACAGATGAAAGTTCATGGTGCTTTCTGCTTAAGGAATCTACAACCACATTCTACATTCCCTTGATGTAATGAACATCAAAATCATACTCACTCAGAAACTCCATCTACCTTCTTTTCCTAGCATTAAGGTTCGGCTGAGAAAATATGTACTGCAAGCTTTGGTGATCAGAATGAAGCTCGAATCTATGACCCAGAAGGAAATGTCACCATCTCACCAAGGTATGAAGCACTGCTGCTAGTTCTAGGTCATGACTAGGATAATTGAGTTCATGAGTCTTCAACTTCCTAGACTCAAAGGAAATAGGTCATCCTTCCTACATAAGGACTGCTCCTAAACCATCTAAAGATGCATCGGTGCACACCACAAAATTTGCAATAGGATCTGGTACTACAAGAATTGGTGCACTTGTGAGGGCTCTCTTGAGCTCTTCAAAAGCTCTACCACACCTCTCTATCCACTCATACTTCTTCCCCTTTCTTTGAAGAGAAGTGATGGGGTGTGCCAATCTAGAGAATCCTGAAATGAAGCGTCAGTAATAACCTGCTAGCCCCATAAAGCTCCTCACTTTGGTGACACTGGTGGGTGCTGGCCAATCCATGATAGCCCTGATCTTTGATAGGTCTACTGAGACACCATCACCCGATATGACATGACCCAAATAATGTATCTCAAGTCTAAAGAATGCACACTTCGACAAGCTGCCAAACAATTGATTCTCTCTCAGCCTCTGCAATACCTATCTCAGGTGCTCTTCATGTTCTCTCTCATCATGAGAATAAATCAGAATGTCATCAAGAAACACAACCACAAACTTATCCAAAAAGCTACAAAATACCCCATTCATGAGGCTCATGAATACAGCTGGAGCATTCGTAAGGCCAAAAGGTACCATGGTGAACTTGTAGTGGCCATACCTAGTACGAAAAGCTATCTTAGGGATATCACTATCCACAATACACAACTGATGGTAACCTGACTTTAGGTCAATCTTTGAAAATACTCGGGCACCCTGCAACTGATCAAAGAGATCATCGATTCTAGGAAGAGGATATCGGTTCTTGATGGTCACCTTATTCAATTTCCGATAATCAATACACAACCTTAGTGATCCATCCTTCTTCTTGACGAAGATCACCGGTGCACCCCAAGGTGACACACTAGGTCGAATATGCCCCTTCTCCAAAAGTTCCTCCAACTAATCCTTTAGCTAACTAAGCTCATGAGTAGTCATCTTGTATGGTGCTCTCGAAACTGGCTCGGCTCCTGGCACTAGGTCTATGTGAAAATCCACTGCTCGAGGTGGAGGCATACCAGGAAGCTCTAAAGGAAACACATCTACAAACTCCTGAAGGATTGGAAAATCATCAAGGGATGGCTCCCTTTTTGAATCTTCCTCTTGGTCACTAATAGTGATAGCAAACAACTGACAACCCTTTTGCATGTACCGTCTAAGCTGCATAGTGGAAATCATACGAAGGGACACTAGCCTCTTCACTCCAAAGATCTCCCTAGAGATACCATCGTCATCCACACATTCCACCCTCTCCTGTCGATAATCCATCTTGGCGCTGTGGGCATAAAGCCAATCCATGCCAAGAACAACATCATAAGAACCTAGAGGGGTAATGTGTAGATCAGTCCTAGTGGACATGTCTCCAATCTGCATTTGACAACTCCGCACCATGGAACTAACTGACACTCTGGCTCTTGAGGCTAACTCTACCTCCCAACTAACATCCTGTCTAACTGCCACTAGCCCACAATGCTCCACCACAAATGGAGATATAAAAGAGTTAGTAGCCCCAGAATCAAATAAAACTTCGACCATACAGCCCTGTATAATACCTATAGCCTCGATAACTTTGGCCTGATGCTCAGCCTGGCGGTTGTCAACCCCTGCAAAAACTCTATGGGATCTACCCATGTCAACAACTGTCGGCTTTGAAAAAGCCCTGCTCTAACCACTGGATGCCTGTCCCTGCGGACACTCCCTAGCTATATGACCCATGCCACCACAAGTGTAGCATGGTCCGCGAGTATAAGATCATGCACCCTGTGGCCTAGACTGCTATGGGCCTCCTAACTTGCTAGATACGCTGAATCCTCCCCTAGAAGACTGCTGAGTCTTCACTGACTGTGACTGAAGGGCCTGTACTTTTTGATCCTGCCTAGAACCCTGTGACTACCACTTCTTGGGCTTAGAGCCTTGATAACCCTGAGAAGGTTTCTACTGCTGCTGCTACTGGGTTTTGGCTGCTAAGACTATTGGCCCCTAGAGGACCGTGCTGAATAGTTTTGATTCCCTTTCCAAGGGGGTTTCTGCTGGAAGGAGTTTCGGTTCTGAGACCGATCCTGTTACTCCTACCTACCTCGAGTATCCTTAGAAACTCGTGCTATCTCCACTGCCTGTCTGAAGGTGGTAGGGAAGGCCATCCTAACTAGGCCCTAAAGAGAGAAATTTAGACCCATGATAAAGCGATGCACCCATAGTTTCTTGTCCTTCATGTATTCCACATAGGGAAGGAGCTCGAGAAACCTACTCTCGGACTGAGCCACTGTAAGGCCTCTCTGGTAAATAGAATGGACCTCCTCTATCTATTTCTACCAGAAATGCTCTGACAAGTACCTCTCTCAAAATATTTCTAGGAAAGATTCCCATGTGAGGGTATCCATCCTCACTCCACCAATGATCTCCTCCTAATGCCACCAGTTGGAGGCATCCCCTCTCAACTGATGAACTGCTAGGCATGCTTTTAGATTACTCCCATAAGGGCGTAACCCAAAGCACCACTGTAAGCTCTACAACCATGCTTCTACTACTAAACCCTCAGTGGTACCGGTAAACAATGGTGGTCTGAGTCAAATTAATTCCTTGATGTCATCTCCTACATGTCTAGGAAGTCTATCAAAAGGGGGTCCTCTTTGGTGTATGGACTCTTCCTCGTGTTCACCCTAACCCTCTATCTATCTTGGTGGGGGACTCCTAGTCCTCTCTCTAACTCTGGGCCCGCCTCCTCTAGGTCCCTCTGCTTCCACTACTGGAATCTGCTGAACTGGCTGAACTATAGGTACCACTCTCTGCTGAACTACACCGATCAAAGTCTGAAGTGCATCTATAATATCCTAGTTTGGGTTCGGTGGTGGTGGGGGTGGAGGTGGTGGTGGAGGTGGTGGTGGTCCATCCTCCTGTCCCACTCTACCACCCCTAGTCCTACGAACTCTGCCTCGCTGGTTACGAGTAACAGGCGGCATCTACACAATTAAAAGTTTGAGTTATGTTAAGAAAGAACAATGGTTTAAGGTTCTTAGTGTTGAAACCAGGTTCTAATACCAAAATGTCATGCCCAAACTATGAGGGCCAAAACACACACACTTTTTTTTTTATTTTAAATTCTTTAATTATATAGTCAATACTTTCTAGAACTAGTGTGTATAAACTATTTCGTTTAAATAGTCAACCAACTCTATACTCTACCTCACTTAAACTTATCATTGATATTGTTGTTATTATTCAATTATTTATTACTCATATTACAACTAAATTACTAACAATATCTTAGTTTAATATTACAGTTAATACTATTTCAAGTGAAATTATTGCATGGAAGATCTGGGGAGACAATGAAAGAGTCTTATCACTTACTCATTTTATTGAGTTTACCCTTGTTTTAATAGCTTCATTCTTATAATATGCAAGGGTTATCATTTTATTGTAAACACTTTACCTACTATTTTACTATGCATTTTATTATTATTGTTAAGAGTTGATATAGAGTGAATTCTAACATTGTTTCATTGCAAATAACCTCTGATTAATCATCAAATAAATCATCATTAAACTCAAAGTTTCCTATGCTTTACTAATACTAATGGTCTCAAGTTTATTTAACATAACTATAATTATTCATTTATTTCATATAATCAAAACCTAATAGTTACTCACTAAATTATCTAATTAATACTCATATTTTAATAACATATAAAGATTTTTCCCCAATAATATCCTATTTGGCATTTCTAAACATCTACTAGTCCTTCCATTTAATGCTCACATCCTACTCTATGTGGCTGCAGCAAATCTCAATGTGCACACACACACACACACACACACACACACACACACACACACACATATATATTTAAAAAAAATTTAAAAGCAGCTCCAAATTTCTTGATGTTACGTATGCCTACCCTTTCCTAAACATAGTCACTTTACCCTATCTCCAAGAAAGGTGTGTAGGAAAAAAGGTGGGCTGGTCAAATCATAACTAATATTAAAACTTAAGTCACACTCCATTTATTAAAATCTGATCCCTCCTTGCTGCTCACGTAATCAGCATTGCTGCTCACGTACTCCTAAGTAAATGGCATGAGGGAGTGGTAATGGGTTTAATGCAGCCTTAATTATGGACTTAATTTTTTTGTTTCAAACCATGTGGCGACTTATGGCTTCAATAATGCATTAAATTTCTGACATTAAATCAGAATGTGCAGCGCCTTAATTTTTTGTCAACATGGTAGGCGTGGATGGGAAGTGTACTCCCATTTAGTGATGTCACTGAAGTAGACTTTGCTGCCCCCTCTTCCATTGGGCAAGGCAATTCACCTATGGGGTCTTTCCTTTGGTTTATTTTAATATTACTTATTCTCCAGTCTATAGCTGCCTACATATTTATAAGTTTTGTTTTCTTATAGGGTACTCCCTAGTTTGGCATAGGGTGTCTAGTATTATTATTATGACTTGACATTGCTTTTTTTTTCTTTTTTCTTTCTTGATGTTCCACTATGCAGGAATATACTCTATGAATTTATTATTGAACTGTAATAGACATTCTCATATTTTGGTTCCCTCATACATTTTCCAGAGAGATAAATGAACACCTACAGCAAGTTATTCTTTGCCCTTATTCATTTTATGTTATTCACTTGATTTTCTTCTTTTGTAATCTAGGATACTCAAGATAAGTTAGTGCAAGGATAATTTGGAGATATTTATAAATTAAGTATAGTATTTAAAATGGTGATTCACTTAACATTCAAACATTAAACTTAATACAATGGGTATACATTCCATGACAAGGCTTGATATGAAACTATCTGAATTGTTCCTATCTATGCATTATGAAGTTTAAAAACCACTTTCTTAAAGATTGACATTATATTCACATGAAAATTTGAATTTGAATGTACATTCATAGCTACTATACACTAGAACCAAAATGAGAATAATAATCAACAAGGATAATCATTCTATGAATACTATCTCTGCTATGATATCAAATTTAGTTTGGAAAATACTTTTGTTTATCACTCAAACATCAAGTATTCTAAATTCTTGAGAGATGTTTCTATCCAAGACAATGAGATAACCAAATTTTGGCAATGGACTTCTCTTCCTTGATGTTCTTATACTACACAAAGGTGGTGGTCACAATAATCCATGGTAAATTTGATCTCCTAACTAACTTGAATTGCAATAAATCAACCATAGCCATTGTTTTCTTTCCTCAATCATAATTTTCATTTTGAACATAAAAAGAACTAGAAAATTTCTCTTACTAAACTATCATCATTTCATCCTAATTTTTGATGTGCATCCATCCAAAATAATGTGTTACAAAATTTAATCACATGCCCAACAATTATGCTCAAAACACCAAATTTATTGGCAAACCTGATTCAAGGCTTAGCCAAGAAAGAATCAGGAAGAAAACCCGACTTCGTTGCCATATACAATGAGGTTAAAAAATTTACAATAGGATCTCAATCCAAAATTTCAACGATTTTATCAAATTTTCTTCATGATCAAATCAAGGAGTTTGTAATATTTTTTGAATCTCATTTCAAGAACCATGGAGGAAACCAATAACTGATCGGGTGTCAACCAAGCAGAACCAAAAGAAAATCAAGCATGCATAATCGTACATGGTTTACACAATAGGATTCACAATGAATCAAGACTACGGAAAGGTGGATTCTTCCAACTAGAGAATTCAAGCACAACACCAATTCAGATGCCCAATCGGGGCCAATAACCAAGAACTTCATTTCTTCCATTTAAACTTGCCATACTCATACCAGGTTTGTACTGATTGGTAGGGGCCCATAACACCCTACCCTTTATCCCTCTTCTCATCCTAAGAAGAGACTCTACACAGGTTGGAGTCCAACTAAACAGACCTCTCCCAAAATTGGTCACTTCTGCCCTCTCCTAGGGTGAGTAATACCAAAACACCCATGCAAGGAAAACTCAAAATTTCAAAGGTAAACAAGAAACGAAAAACAACCAAAATGACATGGTTTACAAATCTTCCCAACTTACCCACAACCATACAATAGTGAAGCAACAACAAAGTAACAAGAACATGAAACAAAACATAAAAAACTGAATAAGGGAGATGAGAATTTCCTACCTTCACAAAGAGGTAATGGAAATGAACAAGTTTGAGAAAAGTATCCCTTTCCTTCCTTCAAGCTTCAAGAAATATTCTCTAAATGTAGAGATTGGGTAACAACCGACTAGTCCAAGGAAGGCCTCTAAATAAGCCTCCAACTCAACCACCCGAAAGGAGCAATAACTATTTCCACCCACTAGCCACCCTAGAAACTCCCAACTAAACCTACACTATGGTTAAAACCCAAGTGGAGATGAGGTGAGGTAACTCAAGATACCCATGATCAATTTTCGCACAAAGGCAAAAAGGGACTTTTTGAATGCCCTCAAAAGTCAAATCTAGGGGCTTAGGGGTTTGGAAAAGACCCCTAACCCATACCCATACCCTATGGTTAGAAAAAAAACAAGTTTTAAAGCCTTAAGAAGAGGTTTAGAGTCAAATAAAATCTAGGAATAAAATAGGTCCAACTTACTATTCTAACTTAAACCAACTTGGTCCAAATTTTAAACAATTAACCTTAAACAGCCACTGAAGCACATAACCATTTTACGAGTGTCAAGCGACACGAAGACAACATAGTCACCAACATTTAACATTCATTGAGCAAGGAAAATGCATACATACATCTCACAATACAATACGTGAATTACGAACAATAAGGTTTCCAAAATTAACACATAGAGATCAGTTCTGTTCCTCCGTAGGGTTTCTCGGCTAAATATTTGCACACTCATTGCACACATCAGTAGTCTCGTAAAATCACATGTACATAAATGTATACGTATTCAAAAATTCACATAAATTAAAACATACATCAATAAGGGTTTCTTTATCCTACTTAATTCTTAATCATTTAAAATCTCTTAAATCAAACTCTCAATCCTACATTTACTGATTTCATTGACATACATATACATGAAACATTAAATGACAATCATCAAATATATCTGAAAATAACATCACACAACATGAATTTATAAAATATGTTCTAAGCATCAGATAATTTCTCGACATCTCGAGTCATGAATATCAAAAAAATAATAGTAATGCATCACTATGCTACAATGGGTCAGGGCGAGGCCTCACATCCTCCCCCACTAGGCATGAACTTCCTCCTGGAGTTCATCAAAAAGGTATGGGTACTAAGATCGCATCTGCGCTACATGCTCCCATGAAGTCGTGACCTCATCGTAACAATCCCATTGGACCCTAACCCGGTCCAGCTCTTGGCCTCAAAGTGCTAGGGTCCGTCGGGAAATAATGCGGACAGGCTCCAGTGCTAGCTGTCCGTCTAACTCCACCTGCAAAGCATCCCAATCTATAATATGAGACTCATCATAAATGTATCCTCTAAGTACTAAAATATGAAACACATCGTGGATGCATGATAGGCTAGGTGGAAAAGCTAAATGGTATGCAATAGGTCCTATCCTCTCAAGGATCTCAAACGACCCAACAAATCGGGGTGCCAACTTAGAGCCCTTTCCGAAATGAATCAGACTCTTGTGTGGTCGCACCCTCAGGAACACTCTATCTCCAACCTGATACTCTTGATCTGTCCTCTTTGCATCTGCATACTTCTTCTACCTATCTTGTGCCTCTCTCAGGCACTATCTAATCAGGGTAACTTGTTGCTCCATCTCCTTTACTAACTGGGGACTAATAGATACTCGATCCTCGATTCTATCCCAACTCAAGGGTGTCCTGCACGGTCTCCCATACAAAGCCTCATAAGGTGGCATACCTATGGAAGAATGATGCCCATTTTTGTAGGCAAACTCGACAAGATGTAGGTATTCCTCCCATTTGACCTGATGATCCATCACGTACATATGTAGCATGTCCTCCAAAACCTGATTCACTCACTCAGTCTGGCCATCAGTCTGAGGATGGTATGCTGTACTAAAATTGAGCCTAGTGCCCAAAGCTGACTGTAACTCTCTCCAAAATGAAGAAGTTAACAAAGAGTCTCTGTTAGAAATGATCTTACGGGGAACACCATGAAGTCTAACAATGTCCTGCAATAACACCTTAGCTATGTCTCATGCTGTGAATGTAGTACGCACGAGTGAGAAATGGGAAACCTTGGTCAATGTGTTGACTATCACCAAAATGGCATCATGGCAACGAGATGACATAGGAAGACCAACAATAAAATCCATAGATATAGTGTCCCATTTCCACACTGCAATCTCATGTGGTTGGAGAAGCCCACCAGGATGACGGTGCTTCGCCTTCACCCACTGGCACTCGAGGCATCTCGCAACTATGCTAGAAATCTTCACTCTCATGCCTGGCCAATGATACAACTACCTCAAATCTACATATAACTTTTTTACACCGGGGTGCGCTACATAAGGTGCTCTGTGAGCCTCAAGTAAAATGAGCTCGCGCAAACTCCCAATGGAAGCTACATACATACGTCCCCTATGCCACAAAAGTCCATCGAACTCCAAAGAATACTCTACAAACTTCCCTTCCAAGGGTTTCTAAGAATGTACCAACTGACTTACTTTTGCATAAAGCTCATCAGCTAGTAAGTACTGCAAGATCCACTTTCTCAAGTCAGTACAAGTAGTCACAGATGAAAGTTCATGGCGCTACCTACTTAAGGCATTTGCAACCACATTCTCCTTTCCCTTGATGTAATAAACATCAAAATCATACTCACTCAGAAACTCCATCCACCTTCTTTGCCTAGCATTAAGGTTTGGCTGAGAAAATATGTACTGCAAGCTCTGGTGATCAGAATGAAGCTCGAATCTATGACCCAGAAGGAAATGTCGCCATCTCACCAAGGCATGAACCACTGCCGCTAGTTCTAGGTCATGACTAGGATAATTGAGTTCATGAGTCTTCAACTTCCTAGACTCAAAGGAAATAGGTCATCCTTCTTGCATAAGGACTACTCCTAAACCATCTAAAGATGCATCGGTGCACACCACAAAATATGCAACAGGATCTAGTACTGCAAGAATTGGTGCACTCATGAGGGCTCTCTTGAGCTCTTCAAAAGCTCTACCACACTTCTCTATCCACTTGTACTTCTTCCCCTTTCTTTGAAGAGAAGTGATGGGGTGTGCCAATCTAGAGAATCCTGAAATGAAGTGTCAGTAATAACTTGCTAGCCCCATAAAGCTCCTCACTTTGATGACACTGGTGGGTGCTGGCCAATCCATGATAGCCCTGATCTTTTATAGGTCTACTAAGACACCATTGCTCAATATGACATGACCCAAATAATGTATCTCGGGTTTGAAGAATGCACACTTTGACAAGCTGCCAAACAATTGATTCTCTCTCAGTCTCTGCAATACCTATCTCAAGTGCTCTTCATGTTCTCTCTCATCATGAGAATAAATCAGAATGTCATCAAGAAACACAACCACAAACTTATCCAAAAAGCTACGAAATACTCCATTCATGAGGCTCATGAATACAGCTGGAGCATTCGTAAGGCCAAAAGGTACAATGGTGAACTCGTAGTGGCCATACCTAGTATGAAAAGTTGTCTTAGGGATATCACTATCCACAATCCTCAACTAATGGTAACCTGACTTTAGTTCAATCTTTGAAAATACTCGGGCACCCTGCAATTGATCAAAGAGATCATCGATTCTAGGAAGAGGATATCAGTTCTTGATGGTCACCTTGTTCAATTGCCGATAATTAATACACAACCTTAGTGATCCATCCTTCTTCTTGACAAAGATCACCGGTGCACCCCAAGGTGACACACTAGGTTGAATATGCCCCTTCTCCAAGAGTTCCTCCAATTGAGCCTTTAGCTCACTAAGCTCATGAGTAGTCATCCTGTATGGTGCTCTCAAAACTGGCTCGGTTCCTGGCACTAGGTCTATGTGAAAATCCACTGCTCGAGGTGGAGGCATATAAGGAAGCTCTGAAGAAAACAAATCTGCAAACTCCTGAAGGATTGGAAAATCATCAAGGGATGGCTCCCTTTTTGCATCTTCCTCTCAGTCACTAATAGTGATAGCAAACAACTGACAACCCTTTTGCATGCACCATCTAAGCTCCATAGTGGAAATAATATGAAGGGACACTGGCCTCTTCACTCCAAAGATCTCCCTAGAGATACCATCGTGATCCACACATTCCACCCTCTTCTATCGACAATCCATCTTGGTGCTGTGGGCATAAAGCCAATCCATGCCAAGAACAAAATCATAAGAACCTAGAGGGGTAATGCGTAGATCAGTCCTAGTGGATATGTCTCCAATCTACATTTGATAACTCTGCACCATGGAACTAACTGAAACTCTGGCTCCTGAGGCTAACTCTACCTCCTAACTAACATCCTGTCTAACTACCACTAGCCCGCAATGCTCCACCACAAATGGAGATATAAAAGAGTTAGTAGCCTCGGAATCAAATAAAACTGCAACCATACAACCTTGTATAATACCTCTAGCCTCAATAACTATGGCCTGATGCTCAGCCTGGCAGTTGTCAACTACTACAAAAACTCTATGGGATCTACCCATGTCACCAACTGTCGGCTTTGAAAAAGCCCTGCTCTGACCACTGGATGCCTGTCCCTGTAGACACTCCCTAGCTATATGACCCATGGCAACACAAGTGTAGCATGGTCCATGAGTATAAGATCATGCACCCTATGGCCCAGACTGCTGTGGGCCTCCTGACCTGCTAGATCCGCTGAATCCTCCCCTAGAAGACTGCTGAGTCTTCACTGACTGTGACTGAGGGGCCTATACTTTCTGATCCTGCCTAGAACCCTGTGACTACCACTGCTTGGGCTTAGAGCCTTGATAACCCTGAGAAGGTTTCTGTTGCTGCTGCTACTAGGGTTTTGGCTATTGAATAGTTTTGATTCCCTTTCCACAGGGGTTTCTGCTAGAAGGAGTTTCGATTTTGAGACTGATCCTGTGACTCCTGCCTACCTCAAGTATCCTCAACAACTAGTGCTATCTCCACTACCTGTCTGATGGTGGTAGGGAAGGCCATCCTAACTGGGCCCTGAAGATAGAAATTTAGACCCATGATAAAGCAATGCACCCATAGTTTCTCATCCTTAATGTATTCCACATAGGGAAGGAGCTCGAGAAACCTACTCTCGTACTGAGCCACTATAAGGCCTCTCTAGTAAAGAGAATGGAACTCCTCTATCTATTTCTATCGAAAATGCTCTGAAAAGTACCTCTCTCAGAATCTTTCTAGGAAATATTCCCATGTGAGGGTGTCCATGCTCACTCCACCAATGATCTCCTCCTGATGCCACCAGTTGGAGGCATCCCCTCTCAACTGATGAATTGCTAGGCATGATTTTAGATTACTCCCATAAGGGCGTAACCCAAAGCACCACTGTAAGCTCTACAACCATGACTCTGCTACTGAACCCTCAGTGGTACCAGTAAACAATGGTGGTCCGAGTCAAATCAATTCCCTGATGTCATCTCCTACATGTCTAGGAGGTTTGTCAAAAGGGGGTCCTCTTTGGTGTATGGACTCTTCCTCGTGTTCACCCTGACCCTCTATCTGTCTCGATGGGGGACTCCTAGTCCTCTCTCTGACTCTAGGCCCACCTCGTCTAGGTCCCTCTGCTTCCACTACTGGAATCTGCTGAACTGGCTAAACTACAGGTACCACTCTCTGCTGAACTACACCGATTAAAGTCTGAAGTGCATCTATAATATCCTCATTCAGGTTCGGTGGTGGTGGGGGTGGAGGTGGTGGTGGAGGTGGTGGTGGTCCATCCTCCTATCCCACTCTACCACCCCTAGTCCTATGAACTCTGCCTTGCCAGTTACGAGTAACAGGTGGCATCTACACAATTAAAAGTTTGAGTTATGTTAAGAAAGAACAATGGTTTAAGGTTCCTAGTGTTGAAACTAGGCTCTGATACCAAAATTTCATGCCCAAACTACGAGGGCCAAAACACACACTTTTTTTTTTTTTTTTTTTAATTCTTTAATTATATAGTCAATACTTTCTAGAACTAATGTGTATAAACTGTTTCGTTTAAATAGTCAACCAACCCTATACTCTATCTCACTTAAACTTATCATTGATATTGTTGTTATTATTCAATTATTTATTACTCATATTACAACTAAATTACTAACAATATCTTAGTCTAATATTATGGTTAATACTATTTCAAGTGAAATTATTGTGTGGAAGACTTGGGGAGGCAATGCAAGAGTCTTAACACTTACTCATTTTATTGAGTTTACCCTTGTTTTAATAGCTTCATTCTTATAATATGCAAGGGTTATCATTTTATTGTAAACACTTTACCTGCTATTTTACTATGCATTTTATTATTATTGTTAAGAGTTGATATAGATTCAATTCTAACATTGTTTCATTGCAAATAACCTCTGATTAATCATCAAATAAATCATCATTAAACTCAAAGTTTCCTATGCTATACTAATACTAATGGTCTCAAGTTTATTTAACATAACTATAATTATTCATTTATTTCATATAATCAAAACCTAATAGTTACTCACTAAATTATCTAATTAATACTCATATTTTAATAACATATAAAGATTTTTCCCCAATAATATCCTATTTGGCATTTCTAAACATCTACTAGTCTTTCCATTTAATGCTCACATCCTACTCTATGTGGCTGTAGGAAATCTCAATGTGCACACACACACACACACACACACACACACACACACACACACACACACACACACACACACACACACACACACACACACACACACACACACATATAAATTTAAAAGCAGCTCCAAATTTCTTGATGTTACGTATGCCTACCCTTTCCTAAACATAGTCACTTTACCCTATCTCCAAGAAAGGTGTGTAGGAACAAAGGTGGGCTGGTCAAATCATAACTAATATTAAAACTTAAGTCACACTCCATTTATTAAAATCTGATCCCTCCTTGCTGCTCACGTAATCAGCATTGCTGCTCTGAATTGCTGCTTACGTAATCAGCATTGCTGCTCTGAATTGCTGCTTACGTAATCAGCATTGCTGCTCTGAATTGCTGCTCACGTACTCCTAAGTAAATGGCATGAGGGAGTGGTAATGGGTTTAATGCAGCCTTAATTATGGACTTTATTTTTTTGTTTCAAACCATGTGGCGACTTATGGCTTCAATAATGCATTAAATTTCTGACATTAAATCAGAATGTGCAGCGCCTTAAGTTTTTGTCAACATGGTAGGTGTGGATGGGAAGTGTACTCCCATTTAGTGATGTCACTGAAGTAGACTTTGCTGCCCCCTCTTCCTTTGGACAAGGCAATTCGCCTATGGGGTCTTTCCTTTGGTTTATTTTAATATTACTTATTCTCCAGTCTATAGCTGCCTACATATTTATAAGTTTTGTTTTCTTATAGGGTACTCCCTAGTTTGGCATAGGGTGTCTAGTATTATTATTATGACTTGACATTGCTTTTTCTTTTCTTTTTTCTTTTTTGATGCTCCACTATGCAGGAATATACTCTATGAATTTATTATTGAACTGTAATAGACATTCTCATATTTTGGTTCCCTCATACATTTTCCAACATAGTTACCAACATTTAACATTCACTGAGCAAGGAAAATGCATACATACATCTCACAATACAATACGTGAATTACGAACAATAAGGTTTCCAAAATTAACACATAGAGATCAGTTCTGTTCCTCCGTAGGGTTTCTCGGCTAAATATTTGCACACTCATTATACACATCAGTAGTCCTATAAAATCACATGTACATAAATGTATATGTATTTAGAAATTCACATAAATTAAAACATACATCAATAAGGGTTTCTTTATCCTACTTAATTCTTAATCATTTAAAATCTCTTAAATAAAACTCTCAATCCTACATTTGCTGATTTCATCAACATACATATACATGAAACATTAAATGACAATCATCAAATATATTTGAAAATAACATCACAGAACATGAATTTATAAAATATGTTCTAAGCATCAGATAATGTCTCGACATCTCGAGTCGTGAATATCAAAAAAAAATAGTAATGCATCGCTATGCTACGATGGGTCGAGGCGAGGCCTCACATGTAGTTTATTTTTAGTTAAATGTTTTAAAGGTTAATGTTGGTTACTTGTAATTCACCCCCCCGCCCCCTTAGAAGTACTTTTCAAATTTGAATATTCCAACAAAAGGATCCTGTAGGAGAGGTAGGATGCTAATGTATTGCTAATGTCATGCTGATGTTAGCATTTCACCATCTTAAAATTGATGGCTAGTTGGCTATCATGGCAAAAAAAGATAGCCATGTGGCATGTCACATGATAATGCCATGTGGTATCCATGTGGCAAGATGGCTACTGATTGGGAAGTGCCATGTGGCAGGTGCCAATGTGCTACCTATACCACATGGCACCTACAGACTAGACCACGTGTGATATAGCTATGAGGAGGCCATAGGAGTAGTGATTGGGAGAGTGTTGTTGGAAGAGGTAGTAGAGGAGTGGCAGGAAAGGGTGGTGCCACTTGGTGTGTAGCGGGCCAGTCGGGTTATGGCGGTCATACTGTGGCTATGCTGCTAGTGGTGGTGGTGCCTGAGTTGTGAGTAGGCTACATGGTGACAGTGCCACGGTGGCATGGTGGTGGCCCTGAAGTGGTGGCACCCTAATTTTTTTTTTTAAATTGCAATAAATGCATCGTATGGTCCGTACAGCCTCTCAAATAATTTTTTTGCCTCCTAGAGTAAATTTTTTTTAAATGGACAAATTTTATATGGATCCTAACTATAACAAACCTTTTGAACTTAATGACAGCATTCATTTCGGCCCAAAGTACCCCAAAAAATTTCTCTTACTCTTGATTGAAGAAAAAAATCATAAACAAACTAGGGCTTGTATCTTTGAATTGCGACTTCAAAAATCCTTCAACCAAGAAGTACCAGGGAGGCTCTAATACCATGTAGAAGTTGATGAAAGCCAACTTCATAGTGTGCCAAGATCACCTACATGCAATTAACCTACTGAAGAGAAACTGAAGAAGGAAGGAACAAGAGCTTGGAGAAATTCAACAAAGTGAGAAAATATATTTCACAATGATAAATGAAATTGGTGTGCAAAAATACAATGAGAGAGCCCAAATATAAAGGCCTCAAAGAAGCTTCTAGAACAAGCTAGAAAGTGCTAGGAGATAATTGTGATAACTAAGCATACATCCACAAAAGGTGGATTACCTTCCAAGTAGGTGAGAAGATAAGTATTATTAGGTAGGAACAAACTCTCGTGTTGTCAACAACTCATCGACAACTCCTAGGTGAAAACTAACATTAAATGCATTTATCTAAGTAAACTTAAGCAATAGCGTAAATAATTAATAAATAATTATTTACTCTAACATTTTCAACAAATGTGGGATCTTGAAAATCTTCATCATTATACTCAACATGTAAATGATATGCTCCATCTACATCATGAAGATTGTCTTCAATCATAGGAGGCATTAGTAAATCCTTTTCATAAAAAACTATCAAATTTTGACAATAAAAAATAAGGTGTGTTGATTTAGCCTTTTTGAGAACAAGCCCTTTTTTTACTAGACTTTACCTTTAGATAATGTTGATGTTCATAAGTGTATACTTCAACCTATGAAGGTTTAGCACACCTCAATGCACTGATGATCATATTATCATCTAAGCTAATAACCTCCCTTTGTACATCTTGTAATCTCTATATTTTAAATCATAGAAACAAGAAGCTAACTTTAGTTTGTATGCAGACAATGAATACGCACAACTTATTATTTTCAATTGGTTGGCTATTTAGAGGAATCCTACCAACACTTCTATTGAATCTATCATCAAAATCTCTCATGGGTTCCCTTTCTTTGATCTTGATTTGATAGAAAATTAATAACAACATAGCAATATCAACCATGTGTATAAACCTTTATAGAAATTTTACCTCAAGATTATTCCAATAAGTGATGCAATTATCTGATAAATTCTAGAACTAATCTACTATGCTTATAGTGAGGCTTCAAACAAATAATATGACAAAGATGTTCTCCTCCTACACACTAAGAATCTCATAGGCAACTATAACCACTTGGATGTGATCACTAGGGTCTTAGTTTGTGTCACAAAAAAACTTTTAGAAGTATTTACTTGATCTTTTAGGGAGGGTTGAATATTGGGATAGAAAATGGCACAATCTGATTCCGTCATGGATGTGCTATAACTAAAACCATAACACACTAGAATAGAGAATGTGATTATCAAATTAAGAAGAGAATAGAGAGAGAGAGAGAGAGAGAGAGAGAGAGAGAGAGAGAGAGAGAGAGAGAGAGAGAGTATAAATTAGCCACATGACTAATCATTCAACTCCCCTTATATCATAGAGAAATAAAGAAAACATATTATTATTCTATGAATATGAATAATCAAAGGACTGAATTCAAAATATTAAAGAAATGACCATACAATCAGTAACAATCCTAAAATTACACTTTTAGACCACATGATTTGATGAACATAAAATATTTTTATTATGAACCCATAATAGGGAATTATATGATTAATCTATCCTTGCAATTACAAAGAAATATATAATAAAATACTAATTCATCTATCTTCTATTACAATCTAGAAATCTCTTCTTCCCTGCAGCTACATGACTTTTGAAAAATAAGAACCCCTATTTTGATGTTTTTTTGCATATTTATTCCTTAGTTTTTGGTGACTTCTCATTTAACATAACTGATTCTTGGAAAACCTCTTATTTTTCTTCCCTCTTCTTTTCAACTTCCTCTCCTTTTTCTACTTTATAAAATACATTTGTAAAAATATACAATTTGGTGATGAGATATTGTCATGATTTCATAATTGTCATAGATAATTTTGACATTTCACACCAATGCTCATAACCTTTATTCTATAAGTTATATGACAAAACTATTTGGAGAGAATTTATAGACCTAGCCTTTAGAAAACATTTTTGAAAATCCACTCAATCCAATTGGTTGGATTGAAATTTATGCCTCCCCAAAACATGATACATATTTTTGTCATTATTTTGTAACTCTTATGGATAATCTTGGTAGTGTTGCACTCAGACATGTGTAATTCTTTATCCATTAAGAATCTCATAAAAATATTAGGAGAGGATTTATATAATTATATTTTTTAAAACATATCTAAAAATTAGATTGATGCAACAATGGGATTGAGAGATATGTCCCCTGTACCAAGACTAGTATTTTTGTCAATATTTTGTAACTATCAAAGATAATTTTAGCAGTGTTGTAGTAAAACATGTTTAGCTTTTGATTTGTTGAGAATAAAAAAAAAACTCTTTATAGAGGATTTAAAGAACTAGGTTTTCTTAATCATACCCAAAAAAAGGCTCAATCCAACAGTTGGATTCAAAGTTATGATGCCTAAACTAAGACCCTTTGTTCTTGTTAGAAAATATGTAGTTACAGGTTGCTACTATTAAAAATAGGATAGTTTGAACTTGTGAACTTGTACTTTGAACTTTAACTTGTTTATTCAAGGTTCAAGTTCAACATGAAAAATTTCCACCCTAAAATTTAATCCAAAATGATTATTAACTATCTAAAAACTTAAACTAGTTGGATCATTTGAACTAGTTTCTCCTTAGAAATTGAACCATTGGGTTGCTTGCAAATTTGAAACACTACATTCGAAACAGTGAACTTGAACTTGAACTTGAACTTGAACTTGATTTTTCAATATTCAAGTTCAACATAAAGGTCAGGCTATCTTTTTATTTTTATAGGCTTGTACTAAAACATAAATATCTTTTAATCTAATTAAAAATTTCCAATCACTCCACTAAGAAGGTAGATATGTCTCTTAAAAACATATCCAAAATGAGGAAAATCCTATGGTTGAATTTGGAGATATTGCCTCCACACCAAGTCTTGGATTTTGAAATTTTAACTTTGAAACTTGAACTTTTTGCACTTAACCTAAACTTTGAATCTAAACTTCAAATCATGCACCTTATATATCTGAACTAAATTTCAAGCTTTGAACATTGAACCATGAGCATCTTAACATATGAATCTACATTTTAAACTTTGAACTTTGAACATTTGAAATTTTAAGTTCAAGTTCGAGTCCAAGTTCAATTATGAGCATGGGACAATACTTTTACACAGTTTGAACTTGACAAAGGCATCATCAATAATGAAACCAACCAAAGATTCATTTATGGGGTTGATTTTGAAGTTTGAAAATTGGGTGTAAAACATTGCTTGCAACTGGAAATGACCTCTAGTTTAAGAACTTCCTCTACTATGACTTGGTCCACATTTCCTTTTGCTTCTCTTTTATCCTCAATTTCATCATCTAATAGGAAAAGATCCATTCTTGTATACATATGTTCTTGCAATGCTTTCATTTTCCTCTAGAGGGTTCTAAAATCTTTAGGTGTAACACCTTCAACTCTTCCAACATTCTCTCTTCATGGAGGCATCTTTTCATTTCTATTGAAACCCTAGTTGAAACTACCTCACAACCAATGATCTATCTACACATGCTAAGCCCAAACCATGGTCCTAGTGCAAACTACCGCATAGTCAATGGTCTTTCCATACACTCAAGGACTCTAGGTATGATACCACTTGATGAAGGGTGCTCTCCTTGATACCATAAACACATAACAAAAACAAAGAAATAACAACAATTGTGACAACAAAATATGGGCTTCTTTATTGTTGAAAATGTAGAATTATAGAATTTACAATTAGGATATGCTAACCCACATGGTTGTCTTCATTAAAGTAATGTGCAAGACAAAGCTACAAACTATCACCTAGAGCTTCCCTATACAATGTTTGAGCATTTCTTAAATAGGCAATTTTATGTCATCTAGGAAGGTTCTAGACACTCAAACTTAATACCTAGGGCTAAAAGACCCTAAAAATACTAATAAAGTTGGACAAATACATTTTTGACATTTATTGTGGAAGTTTTTGTCATCCCATCTTTGGAAGGACACAACTCTCAAACCATTGCATTGGGCTATTATGACCACTTTTTAGAAACATCTACTTCTGATCTATAGGCTCAAATCCACATAAGCACCCATCTACTAAGTTTTTGTGCCTCATCTAGGCACTTTTAGGCATCCAATGGTGAGGCTAAAGTTTATATACCATAATTACAAACCAAAAATCCACAATAAATTCATGAATACACATGATTTGCCACTGAGTCTCAACAGGTTGGTTCATATATCCAAGATGAACACCTACCTCTAAAATTAGTACATTCTAAGCACATATGACTGAATTACTAATTAGAAAGCTTGTATAGACAACAACTATACATTAAGGAAACCCTTATTAAAGCAAGTGAAATGAAATACTTTTGAGTGATGCAAGATTTTTCTTACACCCAAGATGCTCCTACATCAAAAAAAAATTCTGTAGAGGGTAGAAAGAAAATTTGAAAATAATTTTTGAAGAAAGTAGAAAATAAGATAGCTATTAATCAGGTGGAATTATCTACTCACATTAGTAATTTAGGAGTTGTAAATAAAATTATTTCCTTATTTACAATGTTATGTGATACTTCAATTTTGACTATGGAAATAAGGGACAAACTGACCAAGATAGATGAAGAATTAAAGATAGTGCTAATTATTCAAAGGAAGTCAATTGTGCATTCTAAGAAGTTCATCAAGGATAAGCATACTGGAAGATTGGCTAGACACTTGAGTAGAGATAAGACCATTCCTTTTGTTTCTGATAATTATTACTAGCCTTAGTTGTAGAAAGATATCAAGAAATTTGTACAATGTTGTAGAGTATGCCATAGGTGAAAGGAGTGAATTAGAACATAGGGTTATATAAGCCATTACTTGTACCTAATTATCCATGGGAAGATGTTTGTATATATTTTTCTCTTGATTTAGAAAGGACATAATGAGGGCATGATTCAATATCATGGTTGATAGGTTTTCAAACATGGAAAATTTGAGATCCTAAAATAATAATATATATGTTTTTTCATGTGGAAGAGTAATTTTTTAGAAGAGTGGCAAGAGTACATGGTATGCCAAATCAAATCAAGATACCAATTTGTCTAGTTACTTATTTTTGACCCTATGGAAACAAATATTGTCAATTAGTGACAAATTACTTAAGTTTTCTAGGAAGGTCAATTAATACTACAATTGAGCTTTCCATTAGAAAAAATGTTTAATGTAGCCCATGAAAGATCAAGGATATACTCTGTTATTTGATCTCATAGTACAAACTGAGTCCACAATTCTCATCGAGATAGTATGTTCTAGTATCACTTGAGTGTTCCATTATTATCTAAGAATCCAATTCTATTCAAGTACCAGTGTATCAATCAATGTCATTGTATTTCTTGAGCATCAGTAGAACACCATATGTGTTGTATTTATTGAGCATCAACATTTAGCCAAATTGAAGGTATAATTGATTGATATCAAGATAACTCTAATGTAAGTTGATATGGTATGAAGTTATTGATTGAAGGGTATATAAGGAAGGAAAATTAGTTTGTCTACGAAGTAAGTTGTTAACTACAAGATATGCATGAACATAAGGAGTAAATATGGAGCATATTAAGTAAGAAGGCTACAAAGTATTACAAAGGGAAAATTAGAGAATCATCCATCACAATAGGTGATCATATTATTCAAAGGATCTATATGAGAAACAAAAGTTGCACAACAAAGAGCATCTTGTTGATCCTTCATAATAGGTGCATCTATCACATCTTTTAACTAGATGGAACTAATTTTACTTTGCATAATCTCTTAGCAAGAATACATACCTCATTGTATTGTAAAATCCTTTTGCAAGGTGGAGCTAATAGTACCTCATTCTCTTAACTGATTATATCACTAGAAGTGATCAATTATAATCCCTAATTGGCAAACTTTATTACTACAATTGTGAAGCATTGTGGGTGATATCCCCACCTAGTTTTACCTTCTACTTGGAGGGTTTTTAGGCAACCAAGCCTTGTGTCAATTTATTAATGGTGTTGATTAATTTTCTACTTTATGTTCATGCATAAACTTATATTAGAATATCATTTTAAGTAAAATTTGAAGTAATCTAAGTGTGAAAAATTAATGTGTTTCTTGATTCCCCCCTCCATCCTCCCCTACTCAATCACTTTCTTGTCATTAAATTTCCAACATTTATGGTGTACATTTTGAAAGAATTTAAAGATAGATATAAAGTAGATCTCATCATATCATCTACAGACTAATCGACAACCAAAAAATTTAAATCAAAGTTTCAATAATTTGTTGAGATGGTTGGTTGGAGATGAGCCACAAAGTTAGAATTTGGTTTTACCATAGTCAAAAGTTGCATACAATACTTTTGTCAATAGGAGTACTAGTAAATTACCATTCTAAATTGTATATGGGAGCCATCATAGAAATCCTTCTTAATGAGTAGATGAATAAATAATAGATAAGTATTACTAAAGGAAAAAAATTTATTGAATATTTGAGAAGCATAAATGAGGAGGTGAGGAAGAACATTATAAAGATGGATACCCCATATATGGCTAAGGAATATGTGAAAAGGAGGTATAAGGAATTTTAGATTGGAGATGAAGTCATGGTCCATTTGGGGAAAGAGATATTTCTAGTGGGTGCATATAATAAGATGAAAATAAAGAAGTTTTGAACATACAAGATCATGAAAAGGAATGATTTTGGAAATGACTATTAAGTACAGTTTCTTGCCAAATTTAACATTTTACTAGTATTCAATATTTCAAATTTTGATAGATTATTATGATGGAGGTGATGTAGATGAAGTTATAGAAACACAATGCAATATTCTAATAGTTACTTCAGGTACAAAGGAGATTGATGAGATATTGGATAATCATGTACGAAGAAAGACAAGGAAAAAAAACATATAAAGAGTATCTAGTCAAATGGAAAGGGAGAAAAGTGGAGGATTCCTCATGGATAGAAAGGGAGGAGCTTGACTATCTTGGTTTTCCTTTTACTACTTGAGACATAATGAGATCACTTCTCAAATTACCTCAACTATCTTATGTAGGAGCATCCTATGTATAAGAGCAATCTTTCATCATGCAAAAATATTTCCTTTATGTTTCTTGAATAAGGGTTGTCTTAGTGTAGATTTATTACTTGGGGAGGTTGTTAGTAAGTTGGTCATATGAGTTCAGAATGTCCTAATTTTAGAGGTGGATATTCATCTTGGATATATCAACTTTCCAATTAAGGCTCATTGCCATATCATGATTATTCTAGAAGTTATTAAAGATTTTTGGTGTATAATTTTGGTTAAAAAAATTCAAGATCATTTTTGAAGGCCTTAGAGGCTCTAGATGGGCTTTAAAATGAGGCTAACTAGAGCTTGCATAAGTTGGGCATACTAGGTTACAAGATGAGGATTCTAGAATGGGATGTAATAGTTAATCGGATTAATGGTTCACAAGTTATGGTCTTCCAAAGTTGAATTGATTGAATATTTGAAAATAAAGTATCATAATTATTATGAGCTGACACAATGTGTAATTTTAGGATTGGTTATCTCAGGGGTTATGGATTAATGCCTAGAAACAAGTTCTTGGGTGGTGGAAAAATTCCTATTTAAGGAATTCCTATAGATTGTCTAGGATAACTCTGGTTGATAGTTAGCATCTTTATCTTACAAATTATTATTAGGAAGGTGTCCATGTGGGTTTTCATTTTTATATTTCAAAATTCTATAATTCTGCATTTGCAACAATAATAAGGAGACCATCTTTTTTCTCGCAAATTATTTTTATTTCTATTATGCTTTTGTGGTATTCATCGATGTATGAACTTAAATGGGAAACTAATGAATTAGCAATTAATAATATAATATTAGTTTTATTATTTTACATGATTTGATGAAGTGTTAAAATGATGTACAATTCCATCATGTTGGTTGGTAAGAAGGTAATGAAGCTATGAAGCTAAAAGGAAGAAGAAAAAATGAAAGACAAAATGAAATATTCTTAACCAAATGGATTTAATAGTCTTATTTCTAAATCCTTTGTAAGGTGGAATTGTAGTGAATGTAATAAAGTCACCCATTTTAGGGTGACAAATCTAGTCTATATATGGTGAAAATACCCTAATAGGGTCATATCTAAAAAAATTGTTTGTAAGTTGTGGTTGGCTCTTAACTAATCTTACTTCAAAAGAGTGAATTTGTTTTTGGGTGATAACTCCCATAGTGGGTTTCCATATTAAATAATGGTGTTAATGTATGATTGAATACTTTGCATATTATTTTCATATGAACACTATTGTGGGTTGTTCAATGCTTAAATTGAATATTATTAAGGTTAGTTTTTGAAAAGGTTTTAAAGGTTGAAAATAGTTTAAGGTACCTAACATAACTGATTCATCCCCCGTCTCAATTATTGAACACTAATAGAAATATTATTACTACATGTGGAACAATAATAATCTCATTAGCATAGGCCTTGATATATCTTTCAACATTTACTTTATCCAAACAAATCATGTACAATTAATAGCATCAACAACATATTTTTTAATTGCATCATGTGATTGACCTCTTACCCAAAATGAGTGTGTTGCCACTAGTACTCTTCATATCATTTATATTTCTTTCATATTTATTATATATATTATTATTTTTTATCTATATCATACCATAACTCATAGTCAATTATTCCCTTCAAGTATATCAATTTCTCTAAACAACACCATGATGTGATTCTTTAGGTTCATCTTGAAATCTTGCAACAATTTTAACAAAAATAGATATATAAGATCTTGAATGTTTTAGATATTATTGTAATACACCAATCATCTATCCATATCTTATTTGATTAACATAAGGCGCATAATCACGTTTTGTCAACTTACAACCATTTACCATAGGATTGCCAATAGTTTGTATCAACCATGCCAAAAAAAATTAGTATCTCCTTCACATACTTGCACCGGGACATAAAAATTCTAGTTTTTGATTGTAATATCTGTAAACAAAGATTTATTTGTATCTTAATTACAATAGACACCTTAATTTATTTATGTTTTTCATCTACAAAATCTTTACTCATCTTGTCATTTGCAAAAAGACATTGGCATTGTAAAGAAATTATTGATGTTAATCTTGAAGTGTAAATTATTGCTTCTAGTTCCTTTAATAAAACTAAGTTTCAATAAATATTTATCTGGCCTTGCATGTTAAATGCATGGGAATTTTGTTAATCTATACAAGGATTTATTCAATTGGAAAACCTTATCACTCAATAGTTCAAAGGAAAACCATAAGATTTCTCAATGTAAACTTCCTCTTTTAAATCACCATTCAAGAATGTTGACTTGACACCCATATGATATATCTTGAAATATTTATAAGGGTGAAAGTACAAAGCTATGTCACCCTCTATGATATCAAAGAGGGTTATGGCCATACCTATTATGGCCATACCTCTTTTGGCCATACATATGTGGCAATTTCACGTGCCAATGTGGCTTGTACCATTTTGGCCAAAACCTCCAAGTTTTACAAAAGTGTCAAAAAACACTTTGCAGCTACCATTTTCACTATAGTGGTTCTGAACTTCTTGGAGAGCAATCTAGATGTTTTGGCCATAATAGGTTAGTGGCTTTTTTTTCCATTTTTAATTTTTTTAAAGTGTTTTTTAATTAGTAAATGTTAATGGTAGTCAAATTAACTATTTGTTACATGTTTTATGAGTGAATTATTTAGATTTGTTAATCTTTTAATATAGTTAAATTATTTTCTAGATTTGTTAGTAAATTATTTAAAACATAAGCAAGAATGTAGTCAAACATTAGGTAAAAATGTATAAAAAATTTATTTAAAAATGTAGAAAAACATTAGGTAAAAATGTAAAAAAAATAGTAGTTAGAAGATGTAGAAAAACATTGGGTAAAAATGTAAAAAAACATTAGTTCAAAAATGCATAAAAAAATTAGGTAAAAATGTACCTTTATATGAAACTTAGAAACACTTTCACATTTATATGAAATTTAGAGAAATTGTTTAACCCTGTAGTTAAATCAAAATCTAATTTAGTCCAGAATTTTAATTTTTTTATCGCATATACATGTGTACACTTAGTTATAATTTAATCGAGAATTTTTTTTTTTTTTTTTCGCATATACATGTACATCTATGAATATTTATTTTTCACATTTTCATGAGCACGTTAAAATACATTAAATATGGTCTCTAAGATAATTTTTTTAAAAATACATACATTATATGATTGAATAGCACCATAAATTTAATGTTGTGTATTTATATGTACGTTTATTTCAAATTAAATTTAACTTCTAATTATTTTAATTTATACATTTGTATGTTTATATGTGTAAATATATATGCATGTGTAGATCTCTAGATATTTATCAGTCTTATAAATTCACATTCATATCCTCATACATTATATACATATATACATTATGGCATCTAGTTTTGGGGATTGTGGTCCTACATCCTCAAGGGATGCTACCATCCATAGAGGGGGTCAGAGTGCTCAGTTTGGCACAACATGTAGATTGACATCCTCCACTAAGGATAGAGAGTAGTTATTTAGAGATACACTTCCCATATTATCTCATGCTGTAGAGGTTTTTGACTCCTGGCTTTCATCTTTTGCCACCTTCCCTAATAGGGAGAAGATCATAGCGATGTGAGAGGAGTTTTTTTGTATGATTCAGACCATTGAATCATACAACCCTTTTGATGATATTAGTATTGAGACATTTTATTCTTCTCTATCTCACAGTGTCATTAGCACTATGAAGTATAGACAGGTTGACATTGAGGTCTCCACTGCCATGGTGAAGACCATGTATCCATTTTATACAAATAGAGCTAGAGTTAGAGGCTACTCTGTGACTAAGTGTACTAATGAGCTTGTCATACCATTCATATATCCTTATTGGTTGGCTACTCATCATAGATGGCCATAGAAGGATGAGTTCCCTCTATGTTTCTACAAATAATTATTTGCAAAATTTCATTTACACCATGATGTTGATTACACAAATTATCTAGGTCATGTTGGGCAGGGTCTAGGGAGACTTTTAGGTAGATTCAAACTAGTGGGCACTCTTGCACCTATTAACAAATGGGAAATGGTGGGTCCAAAACTTTTGGTTATGCTGAGAGGTCCACAAATGGTTGTTGCAGGCCAAAGTGTTCCTGATGACACAATCAAGATAGATTTATTCAAGCACCACCACCATAACCACATAGTTGCATGAGATTTATTTTGATCGGTGTGGTAGATATATGTTATGGTCTCGAGGTATCATTTACACAACTACATCATCTAGCACACGTGTTGATGATTTATATGGGGTAGCAGACATACCTTCTCCACTAGAGGTTTCTGTAGTCTTAGATATGGATGCATTGCATTTTTTGGGATCCTATTTAGCATCTAATCTTTTGGATTCATATCGAGCATTATCTATAGTCATGGGGATTCCACTTTGTGATACTAGCTCTTAGATTAGTCATATTTTGTCATGTATAGTAAGATCAAAGGGTTTGTAGAGGTAGGATGACAATCCTACACCTTCTATTACTCATGCTACTCATGCTACTACATAGGCCCATATAGCACTAGCCCCAGCTACTCAGGAGCCTACAACACCAACCCGCGCCGCCCATCCCCCCCCAATCCCCCCACCCCCCCATCCCCCCACCACTTAAAATTTCACTGCTAGACAACCTGGTCTATTTACCTCTATGCTTTTAGATGGCACTATTTACTTGGATGTTGATAATGTTTTATCATTCCATGATTCAGATATCAGTTAGATCGGCAGAGCATTGCATGATGCTACAGTAAATATGTCTATATGTTTAAATTTGTATATACATGTGTGTTTGTGTATGTGTTATAGGATCTAAGTGATAGTCTGTTACGTTTTGGTGATCTATAGACATGGAAAGTTCCTACATGTCTTGAGTCTCAGGTATGTTACAATTTAAATATATATTTTATTTATATGTATGATATAATATGCGTGTACATAATTTGACACTATCATTTGACAGAAGGTTTAGACACAACTAATAGACCCTTTTCGGGACATCCAAGATCAGGAGGGGGATGTAGCCGATTGGATCATGGTCTTTTATTTTATACATGTCATTTTGGAGACATTTGATATAGTATTTTGGATATACAAGTTTATATGGACACTTTTATGTTTTATATGTTATTTCTAGACACATGTTTATATGGAGATTTTGATGTTTTATATATCTTATTTTGAGACATTTGATATATGATATTTTATACAGTTGATATGGGTAAATTATTCTCTAGATATATTTTATTGTATATGTACATGTCTTGGATGTTATTTCATAGATGTATATGTACATATGTTCATGTTGAATGTGCATGCATGTTTTCAATATTGATATTTTTATTAATGTTTATGTACATGTTATTGATCTTTTAATGTCTTAATCTTTTATGTTTATGTATGTGTTATTCATGTTTTTGCATATGTTATTCATCTTAATTCCTTAATCTAAGTGTAATTAACTATGTTTAATGACATGTCTTAAGGGGAGATCCTAAATTATACATAAGAATGTAGATTAATTTAATGTATTTTTTATTTCATAGATTTATGTATATATGTTCATGTTAAAAGTAGACATGTATGTTTTCAATATTCACATTTTTATGTATATGTTATTGATTTTAATGTCTTTATCTAAGTGTAATTGACTATATTTAATGACATATCTTAAGGGAAGATCCTAAATTATACATAAGAATGTAGATTAATGTATATTTTATTTCATAGATGTATGTAAATATGTTCATGGTAAATGTAGACATGTATGTTTTCAATATTCATGTTTATGTATATATTATTGTATTTAATGCCTTTTAAATCCAAGTATAATTAACTATAATTAATGACATGTCTTAAGGGGAGATCCTAAATTTAATATATAATAAGAATGTAGATGAATGCATAGGTAAGAATATAACATTTACATGTACATAAGTCTCAGAAATATTCAAGATATGATAGGTTACTGAGAGGGGAGGGGTGAATCAGTAACCTTAAAACTTTTATTAATTTACCATACATCCATCTATTCTACTGCATGCATTAGTTTTGAAATATAAAAAAATCATTACACAAGTGAACACGATAATTTGGTGACCGAAAAACCTTCCAAATAGAAAGTAAAACTAGCGTGGGGATGATACCCACAAAACTTCAATACTACAGCAAAAAGTCGGCCTGTTAAGGCTTACATTGACCACTTCTAGTGATCTTGCCTAATAGGAGCACAAAGGATTTCTAGGTCCACCTTGTTAGAGGATTTACAAATATAGAATGGAGTATGCACTCTGTTAGGAGATTTCTACAAAGACTGTTAAAGTCTACCTTGTTAGAGGATTTAAAAATCTGATTCACCTGTTAGGATGAAATGGTGGATCTTCTTGAAATTGATTACTGCTAAGATCCCTTATACACTGATCACCTCATGTGATGGATATTACCTTTTAGTCTTTGAATTGACCTTGCTGTGTACCTTGAACTGCTGCTAATGATCTTTCGCATATACTTCACATTACTTAGAAATTCTTTTTCATTCCATGCATCATAAATATTATCATTCATTATATCTGATGTCTTACAATACATCTTACATATATACCTTTCAAACTTATAAAATTACAAGGTCAGCCAAAATACAAGTAAAAGAATACATTACAGAGTCAGCCCAATTGTAAATAACTCAAGTTCACTGAACTGACTTGTTGACCTTTTGATACTCAACATCCACTGCATTAGTCAGCATCACCATGCACTTGATAGAAGTGAAGGCTCGGTCCATAGTAATCACTTGATGTAGTTGTGAACTCGGTAACCACTGGTGGCTCGGTAGATGAAGTGTCACTCGGTCGATACTGTTCACTGAGTTTACCTTGCTTCACTCAGTAAACATTGAATATTTCATTGCTTGGTAGACACTAAATCTTTCATGACACAAACTATCTACTTAGTAGATACTATGAAGCATGATAGATACTGAGAATCTCAATAAACACTGCTAGACTTCACATTGTTTGTATTTTCTCAGTAGCCGCTATCTACTCGGTGTAAACTATAGAACTACTAAGTTTACAAGGTAACCACTAGATGCTCAGTAAGTATACAAAATTGAGTAAGTGTTGTCACTAATGAAAAAATAATCATAATGACAAAAATCTCCCCCTTTGGAATTAGTGACAAAAAAACTTATGAATCAAAACTTACATTCTGATTTACTCTATTATTTACATATCTTACATATCTCTCCATACATATGGTATGCATAGCATTTATCTATACAATGTCTTTCTTATTCCTTATTCATCTCATATTCATAATGATAACAATCTTGTCTTCCCCTACCAACAATCTCATCTCCCCCTTTTTTACAATAATGCCAAAGAATGTATATAAAATAAATTTAAATTGAGATACCAAAATGTGAGAGAAAATTTGAGTGTACCTTGAGAATAAGAGACAATGTCTTATCCCAATTATCTTGCAAAATCTTGCAAGTGGAGAGAGCCACTTGAACTTCTATAGAAAGTTCAATCATATGATCTACTATTGAAAAATTATTGTCATGAATCAATGTTTTTGAGTAGGCAATGTGTTTCTACATTTGATCCATGACTGGAAGAATCATATTTTGGATCTCAATCAATGTAGACTAGATTTTGGCTTCTTCTCTTAGTAACTCTGCCTACTTTTCAGACAAAAATTTTACCTTTGTGTAATGAGATGAGCTTGAACTATGGTCAAGTTATAACTTTTGAGTGCTATCTTTCATTTCCACATCCAATTTATTCAATTTTTATTTGACTTCCTTTGTCAACTCAGTAACATCATAGAGTTTGCCAAAAAGTGATGTTACATTTGTGAAAGCTTGCTCAAGATTGCTCAAAATTGAGGTTAATTAAACCTATTTTATTGCAATGTGCTAAGCAATGTGCTCAAGCACTTTATTATCAAATTTCTTTTCTACCTTTTCAATGAGTTTCTCTTGCCCAGAAGTGTCCTCATTGAACTTATTTATAGCCTCTTCTAATTGCTACAAAATGTGTTGAGATGAATCAACATCAACACCAATAGCTTCAATAATTATATTTTTAGCATTTTCTATTATAGTATATTCTCTATTTCTCTCTTCTATGAGTTGCTTCTACCTTACCTTTTTCTCTAGAAGCTGACTAACCATTCTCATTTCTTTGGCTGAGGCATTGTCCAAGTCTATCTTAGGAATAACAATTTCTATATCCAAGTCTATGTCTTCATCAATTTGTTTTCTAGTAAGCAAAAGTTTTAGAGGAGTCTTAAACTTCACTTCTGTGCTTACTTCCTTGCATTTTGAAATAGAAATAATAGCTAACATGGATGGACTAGCAGAAGATACTTGAATAGGTGCAACTGGAGGAGAGTTGAGAGAAGTACTAGTTGATTCCAAAATTGGTGTGCTTCCCAAGAATAATGTATAAATAGGTAGTGTACAGATTGGAATATTTACTATAGAAAAAATTGTAGAACTTACTATACATTGATCAAAGGAGGTTGACACAGTTGATGCTCTAGTGACTGATTGCTTGGGTGCTGATGAAGAAAGTTGTAGCTCAGTAGATGAAGTAATGGCTACCTCCATAGATGATGCTCAGAGCTATGAGGAAGCAGGAGTAGATGATTTTTTTGATGTGGTCAATCCTGCTGAAGCTATCTCAAACCTTGATGATGTTGTACTCTTAAGTGGAGAGTGAGGAAGGGAAGCAATCCTTGTACTGCAATCTTCATTGGATCATCTTCTTCATCCTCTTCCTCCTTGTCTTCTTCTTTAGCTTCTTCCTCCTTCTCCTTTTCTTCCTTCTCCTTAATCAATTCTTGCATGTCTTCATTAGTCATTGTAACTGAGGGAGTATTATCATCTTCCTCATCCTCTTGGTCACTATCATCATCCTTGATTTCTATAGGATCATCACTAGGCTTTTGTAGATGATAGATGTTCTTCCATAGGTTTGTTGCATCTCTTACAACATGCTCAATTTCCTTAATTAAAATCAAACAAGTGTCGAATCTAATCATCATTCTTCCTTCATTTTTCTTCATTGTTGCCTTTATTTTTACCTCAGTGAGACTCGGTAGAAGATTCTTCAAGGATTGCTCATATATGTCCTTGGCTATTTGGGTGGCTAACTCCCACCTTGGTTGCAATATTACTAAAAAATCTTTGGACATTTGAGGGGCAATATAGTCTTGGGAATACTTCCATTTTCCCATCTTAGTAAGTACCATTTCCTCAATCTACATCTTCTCTACATCTTTCCTTGTTCCAAACTTTAAAGCTTTGAAATTTGCAATGCTAGCTCCCTCTTCCATCCGTTTCAATCTTTCTTGGAAGGTCAGTTGGGGCTTGCTGAATACTACTTCACTTTTATTCTTACCTTTACCTCTTCTTGTGAAAACAACTATGGAGGCCTTGGGTGGCTTGGTAATGATTACCTTGCCCTTCTTCTTGACTAGTTCTTTCTCTTTCTCTAATTCTTCCTCTTCATTTTCCAGTTCCTGCTCCTCTTCTTCATCCTCACCTTTTCCCTTGGTAATCATTAAAGGCTCGGTAACAGTCTTCAACTTAGCAACCTTTCTCTTACCTTTATTGATTGCTTGGGGAAGTTTGATTTCCAATTCTATTATGGCTTTGGCCTCATCATAGGTTCCAAAATTTTGTTGCTTGGGATCTACTATTTCATTTACCAATGCTTCAATAATATCCCTAGTTTCATCAATGTTTACCTCATAAGGTAGAGGTTTTACCCATGCAACTTGGGGTCTAATTGCATAAATATATACTTTGTCATAGTCAACCATAAAACAAACATCATCTTTGTAATCTTTAACAACTTTAGGATGGATTCTAAACTTGTTGTTCATTCTTTCCTTGAAGTCCTCAAAATAGTTTTCCATTATACTATCAAAATTGACACCCATTTCTACTATAAATTCATTAATCTGATATAGAATAGGGACATCCTTTCTCCATACAATAGAACCTTTGGAGGGAAAGAATTTTTGTACGTAGAAGAATAAACATATCAACAAGGAACCAAATTTATAAGGGTTATTCTTGGATGATCTAATACTATTCATGTTTTTGTTTAGCTACCTTAGCAATAGCTTAGACAAGTCATACTCCAAATTCTTCTCCACAACCTTAAATACCAGGTCTACGGTCTCACACGACACACTGTTCAATCAGCTTGAACTATAGATCTTGTGAGCTACCATATGAATTCCATATCTAAGTTCAACATTGGTAATGTTGCTAATCTTTAAGCCTCTGCCATCCCACTCAGCTAGGGTTTTCTTCTAAAGTTCATCTCGACCTAGGGTTTTGGTAGTTTTGGCTTTGCTGAGTATGGGAAGGCTCGTAATCTTGTGAATCATTTACTTAGTGATCAATATGGGTTGCTCCAACCATAACTGACCATTGTGAACATGGTTGAGAATATACCTAATCCATTTTATTTGAAAGCTTCTTGGCATATGGGAGATGTGGGTCAACCCTTTTGTCTCCAGATGTTTGTGCTCAGGTTTTAGAGAGCCACTAACACACATTTCTTCTAATGTGCTATCCATTTCTAGGGTTCTTATTTCTTGAATTGAACATTTGAAATAAGTTTAGATATCATTGATTAAAAGTACCTTTGGTGGAATTCATGATTGTGCACCATTAGGGTCTAGTGCCTCTACAACTGCGGGAACCAACTTGAAGTTTAGTACTTTCCATTCTATGCCCTTGACCAACATTTCTGATCCACATTTTGCCTTGCTGGTACTTGTGCTTGCGATAGCCATTGTTTCTTGGTAGGTGATGAAAATCTTTGAACAAACTTTTTTATTTGCAAATTCACTCGAAATCACTTTGAAATCACTTGAATGCACTTGGAAATATTTTAGCTCTAAGAATACAATGAAACTAAGGTTGAATTTTGCCCATTTTGATAAAGAGTTCACCATTAATGATAGGTACCATGTTGGCATAATGTGTGACAGACTATCATCCACTAATCTAACTCGACATAAGTATCAACTTGGTAGATGAACAAAATTCCTTTTACTCTCATCCTTGCTCAGTAAAGTCATTAACCATTTTGCTTTGTAGAGTCCGATGCACTCATTGAAAGATAAATTTTCTATGATCTTGGCATATCTACAATACTAATTGGATCATTTTCTCTCTTTCATTTGGAACTGCTCTAGATATAGCTTGATGATACAGTTCCAGATCTCCCTTTATGAATCTAATTGGAAATGGTGGAGTCACCCACTTCTTGAGTGACATGGCCATCATTTGAACTATTCTGCTCAGTAGATTTAGGAATCCACTGTTGTCTCATCTACTTCTAAATGTTTTCAACTTTAGCTTTCTTTTCATCTTTAATTCTTCCTATATTCATGCAATTTTTAGCTATATGGCCAAGTTCTATGCATGTATAGCATCTTATAGTAGTGTCCTTCTTCCTTAGGTGATGTCTTGCACAATTTATACCAATGTGTCCATATTCTCCACAATAATGACATCTGCACCAGGTATTGTAGTCCCATCCAAATATTGCTTTAACAAGTTGTTCAACTAGATTGAGTGATTTGGATCTACATTGGAATGCCTTGTGACCATGCTGTTGGATACAATTGATAATTGCATGATTGTCTTTGATGTTACACAAATGTCATATCAGTCATCAGACAGAGTCTACCGAGCTCAGAAGGTAAGTACAGCTGTTGACAGAGTTTACCGAGCTTGCAAGGTAAACAAAGGAAGTTCAGTGTTTACCGAGCTCACTCGGTAATCAAAGGATTTGTTGCTGAAAGATAGTGTTTACCGAACTCACTCGGTAAACAAAGGATATGAGATAGGTTGTCAGTATTTATCGAGTTGACTTGGTCATCGAAGAAAAGTAGCAGACAGTGTTAACCGAGCTCACTCGGTCATCGAAGAAAAGTAGCAGATAGTGTTAACCGAGCTCACTCGGTCATCGAAGAAAAGTAGCAGACAGTGTTAACCGAGCTCACTCGGTCATCAAAGGAAAGTCGGAGAAATCGGTGTTTACCGAGTTCACTCGACGACTGAAGGATTTCACAAAATTCTTTGTATTAATCGAGCTCAGTCGGTTAACACAGGAATTATTTTCTGTGTAGTATTTACCGAGTTAAGTCGGTCAGCGAAGGATTTCTCAAAGGTTAAGTAATTAAATTTAATTACTTTATGTAATGTATGAAGCCGACTTATAGCACAATTATTTATAATTGTAACTTGTATTTGAGCCGACTTGATAATCTGAAAGGTATATATGAAGGATCAAGTTGCGAATTCAAGTATGGAAGTATGAATGTGAAAAAGCTAGCAGATATGATTGAATATCTAATATGCGAATTAAAAGGAAGGTCAAAGCAAATTTTTGAAGGATCAGAGATGCAGAGTTGCATTTGATCAGAGAGGATCTAGAGGAACAGAACAGAGATCTGTATCAGCAAAGATAAGTTGTATTTATTTCAGATCACTCATTGTTACTTTCTAACAATTGTAACAGTGTTTTCAAATCTCTTAACAGAGTGGGTTTAACAGCCTTTTGTAAAATCCTCTAACAAGGTGGCAATTCAGTTGAATTGATCTAAAGACCTCTAGCAAGGCCACTCCTAGCAGGGTGATTAAATCCTCTAACAAGGTCGCACCTAACAGTGTATTTTGTAACCTTTAACAAGGTTGGTATGAAAGATTGCATAACTATCTTATTCAGATTGGTTTTCAAAGGACTAATGATAACAGTAGCTTGTATATAAAAGAAGGTCCAGATAATAAGATTGTTTTGGCAGAAATATTTGTAGATGACACTATTTTCACAGGCAATGATGATCTATGCAAAGAATTTTCAGAACAAATGAACAAGGAGTTTGAGATGTCTATGTTTGGTGAGATTAAATTCTTTGTAGGTCTTCAAATCCAACAAAGTAAGAATGGCATCTTCATCACACAGTCAAAATACATCAAGGAGATATTAAAAAAATTTGGTATGGAGGATTGTAAACCAGTTGGAACCCCTATGTGTACTAGATTGAAACTTACCAAGGAAGATGAATCCAAAGAAGTGGATCAAACACTGTATAGATCTATGATTGGAAAGTTGCAGTATGTAGTACATACTAGGCCAGATATTGCCCTTGCAGTCGGTATTGTAGCAAGATTTTAAGCAAAACCAAGAGAAACTCATATAATGGCAATCAAAAGAATAATGAGATATTTGAAAGTAACTGAAGATTATGGGCTATGGTATAAATTTGGAGGTAATTTAGATTTGAAAGTATTTACTGATGCTGATTGGGCAGGAAACCTTGATGACAGGAAAAGCACAAGTGGAGGAGCATTCTTTCTTGGAAAGAGATTGGTTTCTTGGACAAGCAAAAAGCAGAATTGTACATCCCAATCTACAGCAGAGGCAGAGTATGTTGCTGCAGCAGTAAATTGTTCAAATATTGTTTGGTTTAAGCAGTTATTGCAAGGAATGAGGATGGAAATCAAAGAACCAGTTGTTATGTTCTGTGACAATACTAGTGCAATCAATATATCAAAGAATCCAGTGATGCATTCTAAGACCAAGCATATTGCAATCAAATATCATTTTGTCAGAGAATTGGTACAAGACAAGGAGATCAAATTGGAATATGTCAATTCAAAGGAACAAATTGCTGACATATTCACAAAGCCACTACCTAAGGATGCATTCTTGTATCTCAGAGGTAAGTTAGGGGTTACACCCCTATCCGAAATTCACTAAAAACAAGTTTTAGTGATGCATCAACACATACCAAAATGAAAATCTATCTGTTGATGCAGTCAAATCTGGAAGCTTTGCATATGAATTAGTACTAAAGGTAAATTACAATTCATTTAAGTTCTATTGTCTTTGGCATTTGTTGTCAAAGAGGGAGAGATTTACTTTACTGTCATATCTTTCTGAAATTTGTGTGAAAAAGAAAGTTCTTATGTAATTCCTTCACAGAGGGAGATTACTGAAAGAGGGAGAGTCTATCATCTTAGAGGGAGAATTGTTTTGATGACACATTGTGCTGATAAGGACTTGTTTTCAAATTTCATTCTGCTATGACATGTTGTGTTGCCATCAATGCCAAAGAGGGAGATTGTTGGATACAATTGATAATTGCATGATTGTCTTTGATGTTACACAAATGTCATATTAGTCATCAGACAGAGTCTACCGAGCTCAGAAGGTAAGTACAGCTGTTGACAGAGTTTACCGAGCTTGCAAGGTAAACAAAGGAAGTTCAGTGTTTACCGAGCTCACTCGGTAATCAAAGGATTTGTTGCCGAAAGACAGTGTTTACCGAACTCACTCGGTAAACAAAGGATATGAGATAGGTTGTTAGTATTTACCGAGTTGACTCGGTCATCGAAGAAAAGTAGCAGACAGTGTTAACCGAGCTCACTCGGTCATTGAAGAAAAGTAGCAGACAGTGTTAACCGAGCTCACTCGCTCATCGAAGAAAAGTAGCAGACAGTGTTAACCGAGCTCACTCGGTCATCAAAGGAAAGTCAAAGAAATTGGTGTTTACCGAGTTCACTTGGCGACTGAAGGATTTCACAAAATTCTCTGTATTAACCGAGCTCAGTCGGTTAACACAGGAATTATTTTCTGTGCAGTATTTATCGAGTTAAGTTGGTCAGCGAAGGATTTCTTGAAGGTTAAGTAATTAAAGTTAATTACTTTATGTAATGTATGAAGCCGACTTATAGCACAATTATTTATAATTGTAACTTGTATTTGAGCCGACTTGATAATCTGAAAGGTATATATGAAGGATCAAGTTGCGAATTCAAGTATGGAAGTATGAATGTGAAAAAGCTAGCAGATATGATTGAATATCTAATATGCGAATTATAAGGAAGGTCAGAGCAAATTTTTGAAGGATCAGAGATGCAGAGTTGCATTTGATCAGAGAGGATCTAGAGGAACAGAACAGAGATCTGTATCAGCAAAGATAAGTTGTATTTATTTCAGATCACTCATTGTTACTTTCTAACAATTGTAACAGTGTTTTCAAATCTCTTAACAGAGTGGGTTTAACAGCCTTTTGTAAAATCCTCTAACAAGGTGGCAATTCAGTTGAATTGATCTAAAGACCTCTAGCAAGGCCACTCCTAGCAGGGTGATTAAATCCTCTAACAAGGTCGCACCTAACAGTGTGTTTTGTAACCTTTAACAAGGTTGGCTCCTAACAGGGCTCACTTCAGAAGAGTGAAAAACAGTAACTAGTTACATTGGTGGTTTTTCCAATATTGGGTTTCCACGTTAAATCTGGTGTCTCTTGTCTCTTGTTTCTTGTGTTTTCAGTTTGATTATATGAGTATCAACAATGAGTATTTCTTTTGACATCTTAAGGGACTTGTGGGAAAAGTTTTTGTAGTAACTGATTCACCCCTCCCCTCTCAGTTACTCCATTCTCATTTCCAACACATGCTTCTTGCATTTGTGACAATTACCTTCAAATTTTGGTTTATCCTTGCATTCATTGGCTTTGTGACCATGCTGATTGCAGTTGTAGCATTTTCCATTGAATTTTCCTTTTCCATTACTCTAGCATTTGTTTGATATGTGACCAATTTTTCCATAATGATTTCATGAGGGTTTTGAACTCATTTTTTCACCTTTCTTGGAAGATTCACATTTTTCTTCATTGTATTCAAGTCCAGCTTTATCCTTTTTCTTATGAAGATTTTGCCCATTTTGCTGAATCAGTTGATTCATGTCTTCTTGTGACTTCATCATTCTTTCATTGATTTTCTTTTTAGTATTTAGGTTACCTTGTAATTTTTCAATAATTTAATTTTCACATCTTAGTTCTCTCGGTATTCTTTCATTAATTTCCCTTTCACTATTTAGATCACTTCTTATTCTTTCATTCTGTGCTTTGAGAATCCTAATTTCTTCATTTTCTCCAGAGTTTTGATCCATGAGGTCTTCATTTTGATCGGATTGATTATTTCTTGCCTCCAAGTCTTCATTTTCCTTGTTTCTCTATTGCAAAATGTCACATAGCCTAATTGATTAGATTTCTTGTTCTCTTTTAAGCTTTCTTACTTCTTCCTGCAGAGAGCCATTCTTTGCTAAGAGTTCCTTGATTGCCTCATTAGCTTCATCTAAACTACTTGATGGTAAAAGGCATTCAATATTTTCTTCAACATACTAATGGTCATTCATTTTTCTTGCAAGTTCCTTCCTTCTTTTTAGGGATTGGGAAAGATACTCTTTTGCTTCTTTGAGTTGAGCCATGGCCATTTCTAGATCTAGTTTTTCATTTTTGATTACCTTGTCAAGTCTAAATATCTCCATTTATCCTTTAGATCTTTGTTCAAGCCGTCAAACTTTATCCTAAGAACCATAGATGCTCTGATACCAATTGTTGGAAATATTCAAGATATGAGAAGTTACTAAGAGTGGAGGGGTGAATCAGTAACCTTAAAAAATTTATCAATTTACTATACATCCATCTATGCTACTGCATGCATTAGTTTTGAAATATAAAACAATCATTACACAAGTGAACACGATAATTTGGTGACCCAAAAAATTTTCAAATAGAAATTAATACTAGGATGGGGATGATACCCAAAAAAATTCAATATTTTCGTATAAAGTTGGCTTGTTAAGGCTTACATTGACCACTTTTGGTGATCTTCCTTATTCGGAGCACAAACGACTACTAGGTCCACCTTGTTAGAGGATTTGCAAACATACAATGAAGTATGCACTTTGTTAGGAGATTTCTACAAAGATTGTTAAGTCTACCTTATTAGAGGATTTGAAAATCTGATTCACTTGTTAGGATGAAATAATGGATCTACTTGCAACTAATTTTTGATAAGATCCCTTATGCGCTAATCACCTCATGTGATGGATATTACTTTTTAGTCTCTGAATTGACGTTGTTATGTACCTTGAACTACTGCTGATGATCTTTCGCATATACTTCACATTACTTAGCAATTATTTTTCATTCCATGCATCATATATATTCTTATTCAGTACATCTAATTTCTTACAATACATCTTACATATATACCTTTCAAACTTACAAAATGACAAGGTCGGCCAAAATAAAAGTAAACAAATACATTACAGAGTCAGCCCAATAGTAAATAACTCAGGTTCACTAAACTAACTCGGTGACTTTCTGATACTCGACATCTACAGCATTAGTAGACATCAGCATGCACTCGATAGAAGTTAAGGCTTAGTCTATACTAATCACTCGATGTAGTTCTAAACTCGATAACCATTGGTAACTCGGTAGATGAAGTATCACTTGGTAGATATTGTTCACTAAGTCTACCTTGCTTCACTTGGTAAACACTAATTCTTTCATTTATCGGTAGACACTAAATCTTTCATGACACAAACTATTTGCTTAGTAGATACTGTGAAGCGTAGTAGATACTGAGAAGCTCGATAAACACTATTGGACTTCACATTGTCTATATTTGCTCGGTAGCCACTGTCTGCTTGGTGTAAACTGCAAATTGCTAAGTTTACAAGGTAACCACTTGATGCTCAATAAGTATATAGAATTGAGTAAGTTTTGTTAGTAATGACAAAATAATCATAATGGCAACACATAAGAACATTTAAAAAGTATGACCTAATGAATGCATGTTACAACACTTAATTCATAAAAGTTAATACATACAAGAACATAACTTCGATTATATACAAACATAAAGAATGCTTATTTTATTTCATAGATGTATGTAAATATGTTCATGTTAAATGTAGACATGTATGTTTTCAACATTCATTTTTATGTATATGTTATTGTTTTTAATGCCTTACTCTAAGTATAATTAACTATATTTAATGACATGTCTTAAGAAGTGATCCTAAACTTAATATGTTATAAGAATGTAGATTAATGCACTGGTAAGAATATAACCTATACATGTACATAAGAACATATAAAGAGTATGACCTAAATAATGCATTTTACAAAATTTAATTTATAAGTTAATATATATAAGAACATAACTTAGATTATATACAAACATAAAAAATGTATATTTTATTCCATAGATGTATGTAAATATGTTCATGTTAAATGTAGACACATATGTTTTCAATATTCATATCTATGTATATGTTATTTTTTTTAATGCCTTAATCTAAGTATAATTAACTATATTTAATGACATGTCTTACGAAGAGATCCTAAACTTAATATGTTATAAGAATGTAGATTAATGCACTGGTAAGAATATAACTTATACATGTACATAAGAACATATAAAGAGTCTAACCTAAATAATGAATGTTACAACATTAATTAATAAATGTTAATACATATAAGAACATAGCTTAGATTATATACAAACATAAAGAACATGTATCATATAAGAATAGAAAGGTTATTTACATAAATACATAACAACATTAACAATCAATAAGAAAATATAAACAATGTATATAAATACATACAAATTTACTAAAGGGGTTGTCTTAAGGAGAGGTCCTAAGAGGTGGTACTAAGGGGATGTCCTAATAGGTGGTATTAAGGAAAGGTTAGGTAATAGGTAGTCCTAAGGGGATGTCTTAAAAGGTTTTCTTAGGGGGAGGTCCTAGGAGGTTGTCTTAAATGAGATATCCATGTCTAATTTAAATAAAAATAACAAAATATGTCTAATTTCACCTATCCACTTGATAAATGATCCAATGTAAACAAATTTATAAAAAAAATATCCTATCAACATTAAATGTGAAAGTATAATCTAGCTAATTGACATAATTGAACTAGAGCTCTAGAACAAGTACATAGGTAAACTAGAGCTCCACAAACATTTTATTGTTAAGATCCTCTCTAGTTTTTATTCTTCTTTGAATTGCTTTAATCTGTAACTTTTTTGCTATAACATGGTTACTATAATGTACAACTTTTTCTCTAGGCTTGTATTCAATAAATTCAATACCAATATCAGTTACCCTTGTTTTTTGATAATATTTTCGTTCAATAACAACTGATCCAATTGGATATGATTGTCCATTAGCATCTATAGTTCCTTCTAGCAACTTGTTTTTTTCCTTTTGTGCATCTTAATAGATAATAGTCCACATTTTTTGCATTATCTGGTAAGGCTTGAGTTACATATATATAGAAATACATAAATATAAATTAATTTTAAAATGAATATACATGTATATTAATTTATATATATGTATATATGCACACAAACTTGCCATAACTAAATTAGAAATGCAGTCATAATTAGCTGAATATGTAGGATCATGAATGTCAATGTCAATGTCAGCATCTTCAAAAGCAAGCTTTCTAACGATCTCCTTTAAATTCCAATGTGAAACATATCTAGTCACAATATTTTCACATACACTCACTAGGTTGTCCTTAATACAGTCATCACAAAATCATGTTTTCTCTCTTACTTTGATTACTGGAGGTTTATGGTTTCCTGTAGTCATCACTTGATGTAAACTTCTAATACCAGGAATTGTTTAACAATTGTAAGGATTAGATCGATCTATATCTATTACAAATACAAAAGGTAATTGTCATATTTTAAAATAAATATTTAATAAAAAACTCAAGAATTTGAAAAATAAAATAAAAATAAATATAACTTAGTTCATCTTTCACTTCCCAAAAGTAACACTTATTGTATTCAGTATCTCAAGTAGCAAAATGAACATTGCACCATTCAACAATTTGATTTGCACTCTCTATCCTATTCCCTGTATGTATGTACAACATGCATATATATAATTTAAAATATATGATACTAGCATTAAACATGCACATTAAATGCATATTTACCTACACATCCATGTTGTCAAGGAACATGCTTTATACATGCTCCTACTCCATCATGCTCCCCTTTTCTGTGTCCACTTTCAAAGAAATTCCATAAAAACCTAACATTGGTTTTAGCATGTTGCATTGCTAACAAATTAAATACTTTTGTAGATTTGAATTGTCTTGTAAACATGAAACATGATAAGTAGAAAAAATTATGCATGTACATGTATCAAATCAAAATAGACATGTACAAATAAATATAAGTTAAAATAAAGTTAAATAAATGTGTAAGTTTATGTATACTAACTTGCACATCCATCAGACCAAATCTAGTGCTCTAAAACATTTATTCCATGATTTCTAATATCTTTAGAGAACATTATAAAATAATGAGCCACATAACTCCTATCATAAACTCTATCATCACTAATATAGAAATGAACCTCTTTGATGATGATGCATTCATTTTCATCCAACCTTTCTATCTCATCCACCTCAAATTGTGCATGTCTATAGGTCACTTGTACAAATATTGCAACTTGTTCAGAATGATAATATTGCCCTTGAAGCTCTATTTGAGGTGCAAATATATAATTCTTAGAAAAATCTACAAGTAAAAGTATACAGCTAGCTGAAAACCAAATTTTGAAATCACGAAACTATTTAGCTTGCCATTGTGCACTATGACAATGTTGGATATGTGGATATATCAATGGATGGAACTTGGCCATAAAATCATCATAATGCAATTCGCTTTCCTTCAATATATTTTTATTTGGATTCATCTCCTATCTTATTTTGGTATGTCTCATATTCATATCTCATCCATGAAACTAGTGTCAATTCATTAATATTCTCAATTTACATTTCAAAAAATTTGCATAAATCTCCACAATCTTCACACTAATTTTTGATGCATTGCACTTTGAACTCATCTGAATCTTCTAATTTATCACATAATATGGACTTCACAAATTGTGTTGTATAGTTAGGGATGACCAAATTAAGATCAAGTACTACCATAACTTTTATATATGATTGTAAGTGTAGACCAAATTCAACATGATTTTGAAAACAAAAAGTTTCATGCATCTTATTTATGCATAAAAAGGAAGAATGTAAACTCTCAAACATTCTTTGACATATTTTGACATATAAAAATTCTTGCTTGAATGTTTGGAATAATTAACTTTGAGTTATATCTATGAAATGTTTTGGATGTTCAATTTTGGTCCCTGTCTCTTTATCTTTAATTTGTATAGTATCATGTATGTTGGAAGATACATGAGAATGTGTGGTCCAAAGTTCAATCACTTATCTTTTTACATCTTTAGAAATTCTTTATCTAGTGGGAGCCCCATGTGGTATTGGTATTGCTACAGGATCAGTCTCCAAGTGGGAGATTGTTTTTTAGTGTGGAGCCTGATTAGTCCCCAAGTGGGAGATTGTTAGATTGTGGTGACTGATCAAGAAAGTACTGTACATACTTCATAAATAGTGGGGTTTTTTTTTTTGGAAGTAGCCGACATGGTAGCCGACATATTATGGCCGACATTTGGCCGACATGTTATAAAACTAAAGTGGTTTAATACTTGTATAAAAAGGGCTTAGGGTTGGGTATTTGATATAATGTTGTGATACAAAATTGGTTCTTACGGCAATATTGAGCTGTAAGGGATTACGAATTGTAATCAGGTTGTAATCACTGGATTGTAATAAGATCGAACTTGCTATTTGGTGGACGTAGCCCAGGGATTGGGTGAACCACATTAAATCTTGGTGCCTTGTGTTCATTTCTATGTGTTCTATTATTTTTTGTTATTGGTTATATTTGCATGTAGTTTTTATTGTGGTATCAGAGCCTAGTTTTGGCTTAGTCATGGGTTCATATCTCCCCGGTGGCTTTCCGACTCACGTAAGCACCTGGTATGCGCATCGAGGGGGAGATTTTTGGGTGACGCAACGCACTCCCCTACCCACAGGTGGCTAATTATGTGGTGTTCCATGTTCACTAACAGTCATGGCTTTTGGTGCAACAGAAAATGGGCCCTACATGGTTGTATCACTTGCTAGAGTGATCTCAAGGTAAACAAATTTCAAAGATTTAGGTCTGCATTGATGTGGCTAAGTTATTGTTAAATTCCTTTCAAATTCAAAAGAAGGAGATTGAACCTATGAGGGATTTTGTAGATAGGGTCAATAGGTGTTCTGGTAAAATTTCCCAAAATAGCCAACCAAATGAAAGTAATCAACTATGTGTTTTTATTGGTGCTTTACAAACTAAAATCAAGTTTTTATTAAAGTATTAGAAAATGAAAACATTGAAAGATGCACAAAAGGATGCTATTAGTTTAGAATATGACATGATTCTAAGTGGAATGAAGTGTAAAGAAATTGGACAAACAAGAATTTGTCTTTATGAATAGCAAAATCTTTTGATGGTAAGACCTAAATAGAAAAGGCTCATTTTGAAAGTAGTAAAATTAGCACCCCCTACCTCCTTTTGTCAAAGTCTAATAGTTTTCAATGATGAAGATATACTAATCTCTCTTGTGATTGAAAGAAATTCTTGTAGTGTAGCTAGAGCCTACCATTTACATGTTGATTATGATGATGAATACACCTCGCAGTTAATTGACTCAATGATTGGCCTTGATATATCTCTCACTGAACAAAGCTTGGAGGGTGACAAATCAAATGAAAACTTATTAAGATATTTTTAAACTTTAGAGTTTGATTCTTTTATATTGGGGACTTCTAATGGTATTTCATCAAATAAGGTTGTTAAGGAAGGTATGAAGGATCTATACACATAAGAAAAGATCAATGACAAATACTCTTCTAAGAGTATGACTGATTGCACAATGAAATATCTTTCAACATGCTTGAATGGCTCTTCCTATGAGCATGAAGCTCATTATGAAGCTCATCTTTTAACCCTTCCCTTCCCTTGAGTCAATCCATTCTCTTAAATTTTCTAGAAGTTAAGGCTCCACTGAGATAATGGGTAATACTTTGTACTTATCTAGTTGTACTATCCAAGTTAGATTAATGTTTGATTTTAAATCTTAGCATATAGTTTCAGAGATCAGTTTGTGAAGGCCTATATGTGATTGTGAGGATGAAAATTTGAAATCACTTGATTATATTTTAATAATCTTTGTATAATGGTTGTATCAAAGGGAGATTCTTTGAATTCATCAAGACAGATGGAGATGATCACCCTATAGATTCCCATGATTTGGGAGATGGATGAATCTTTCCAATCAAAGTTGTGCTTGGCCTATATTCAACCTAGAATGAGATATGAATCATATGTCATATACAAGAATGGAACAAGTCCCATGCCTTATTCTATGGTTAGGTGATCAAAAGAAAAAGTTCAAATTGGAAAAGGCACTCACATAATTGAAGACCCTAATTTTGTCCATGATTAAGTTTTCAAGATGGGACACTTCAAACTTGATGCATTACCATTACATTTTTAGGGAGAGACGTTGATCATCATTAGGAGGCTCAAAAGATTTCATCCTTAATATACAAGCAGTAAATTTGGAATCACGCCTTGTGATTATGGCTAGTCCAAGTGGATTGCAAAGTGGTTTATTGAGACAACACTTTGATATTTTTCATGATAGGAAGAATGTGTGCATGATTCCAGGGTATGTAGTTGAAGTTACACTAGCAAATATCATAAAGTATGAACCATAGGAAGTGACCTTGATGAATATTTTGTGGGGACCTTTGAATATGTAGCTCCACTATTTTTCATTTTTAGCTCATGTTGATATCACACACAAATATAAGGAGTTAAATGATGAACTATCCATGGACCATAAAGACACCACTATCAGAATTTTCAAAATTACAAATTTAGTTATGATTTCTTGTACACATGGAGGAAACAAACCCAAATGATCAAGACCAATGAGAATATGAAGTTGGTCACACCTGATGCTAGAAGTACTCCAACCGTAGTCACTCCTCACATTATTAAAATGAATTGTTTCTAGCTTAGCAACATTATATAAGATGATAGAAGGACTTCCATATTAGTTGTTTAAGGGACCATGAATTAGTTATTTTTATGATATGAGGGTGAAAATAAGAGAAATACAAAGGAAAATGTTAATTCTTTAAAGAATTAACATTATTGTAAAGTGCCAAATAAGTATTGGACTTAATATTAAAAAACAAACAAGTAAATTGGTAAGGTGAAGGGGGTAAGATAAATGTGATAGAATTTAAAATAATTAATTCTTTAAACGAATTAATTATCATTGTAACATGAGGCATTTGTAGAAAACTTGTACGAAGAGAAATTTTGAAGGAATGTGCTAGATTGGAAAAGGAATAATTAATTCTTTAAGGGAATTAACTATTATAGTAATGTACCCAAGAAGTTAAAAGAGAGTTTGGTAAGAAGTTGGGATAGTTTCCAAACTTCTTTGAAAATTTATTTAATGGGGACAAACAATTGGTAAGGGCTTCTTCTTCTTGGGTGGAGAGACGTCTGTACATTTTTCAAGAATGGGAAAAGCATTTTAGTTTTAAAGATTTTTAATAGAAAAGTTAAGGAACAAATCATATTTATTTTGCAACTTGTTTATGATGTAAGAGCAAATAATAATATGGTTGTTTGCTTGTTTATTTGAAATAAAGAGGAATTTACCTTGGAATCCTATGGTTTTAATTTATTTTTCTCTAGTTGGAAGTGATCTTGTGGTCACTTTCGTCACATTTGAAATAATGTCTTGCTCTCATTTATTAAGGTTTTTGATGTGTGATGAAATCTTGAGGTTTTATTCATCCAAATATAAAAAATGAATATTAGATTTCATTTCATTTCTTTGCAGATGGGAAGATTGATTAGATCGCCTATGTGTTATGTATTTGATTTCGTTTTATAGTTTTATAAATCCAACTTCGTATTCATACCATGTTGATGAATGGATGTTAATATTCCTTATGTGCCTTTTGGTTAAAGGAAAATCTGAAAATTATTTATCATAAATCAAAAGGAGGGAGCTATACCTTCATTTCAAAATTTAGAGACCAGTTGACAAAATAATTACAAGTGACTCAAACTATTGGTTTTAGAATTGTCTTTCAATTTGGGCATTTTAGAATTATCTGGGAGAGATTTTCATAGAAGACAAATATATTTACTAACACATACAAGAATAGATTCAAATTTTCATTGTGCACTTTTGATCTTATGGCTCCCAAATTCTCAAAAAATTGTTGCAACTTGAAACTCAGAAAGATCATAAGTATGATCTTTCTTCACTATCTTGTATCCCATGTCAACTATAAAACATGGTACACTATTGAGTCTGTTGGATTGATAGAACTTGTCTGCTATAATCCTTACTATGAAAGTAATTAAGGGATCTGTGATTGTTTCTATTGTCATCCCTCATTTCCTATAGTGCCTACATTCCTTTTAGTTACCTCTTTTTCTTCACTTCTCATTTTCTTGGGAAAATCTAGGATTGGATACCCTATAACTCTATGCACAATCTTCTTGGTGATTTTCACCAGTCCATTCTCTAACCATACATAATTGTTATGTATTCTGCTCAATACTATCTTTATCCTTTTTTTTTTGAACATTTTGAAGAAATCTAGGGCAAAGGTTAACCCTTTCTTCTCAAAAATTTTGTATTCCTCCTTCAACACTCTATTTTCACATAGTTTCCCATATATCTCCCTAATCTCAATGTCTCATGTGCTCCCAGCCTTACATGTATAACACAATCTAACATCTTGAATCATTAAAACTTGCGGTGGTATCTGTAGACACCTAAATCTGATTACACCACTTCGATAATTCTATTTAGTTATGTCTAAAGGAATCATTAATTAAATTCCTATTTAATTAATCCTTTGCCATCCCCTAGCTGATTAATCTTATTTAATCATCTATAGTCCTAATTGATAAATAAAATAACCTATCATTTATCAATTAAATCCTATTCTCCTATCTAAAATAAAAAACCCCTATTTATTAAATAAATCTATTTGATAAATAAATCCCTCAAATCTAATAGCCCCTAACCTATCCCTAATCCTCCATTTAGCCTAATCCACCCCATCCACCCATACTAACCAAGTTTAGTCACTAACTCACCCACCCTCATGAATGCCATCCACTTACATATCTCTAACATCCCTAATCTAATTCTAACCCAAGCCTAATCCACCCTCTAATCTTGTCACATTCCCTAAGTGAGCTTAAGACTTTCCTAAACCGAACCAAAGTCTCCTCTCCAAAATATCCCAACCACCAAGCCATGAATACTCTTACACCTCTCCCATCCTCACTCATGACTCTTACATGCCCCTTACATACTCAACCTCCCTCATCAAGCCTTTGACCAACCACTTATCCTATCCACTCACACTCATCCTCCTTGTGACAAGTGTCACCTTCCCATTGGTGCTAAACAAACACAATCCATGTGCTCCCCTTTGAGTGCATCCTAGCCCTCCTTAAGCATTCATCTCTCCTTGCATCTTAGCCCTTTATCCCTCAAGCCCTTGGCCTATAAATTGAATCCCCTCCCAAGCCATTTCATCTCAATCCTTAAGCTAAAGTTATAATGCCATTTTGAGACCAAGTTTCACACCAAAGCCATCATCCACACCAAAAATCCCAAATCCATTGAAGCTATTTTGAAACTTGACCATACATCCCAAATCTACATAATAGACTCATCCGTAAATCAAGTGACCATCCTCATTAAGAGAGCCATTACATGGCTCATATTCTCATTTGAGAGTTTCACTTTGTCTATCTCATAGGTTATGATTTTTATGCTAGTTAATGCTTTTGTTTTTAAATAGATTAGTATTACTTGCTATCATATTTTCTCATATACATTTTGGCACACTCAGTGGGACCTCGCAAGGGTCATTTTAATCTTTATTAATGCTTTTTTTTCATATCTTGGCTAACCATGAAAAACTAACATTGTATGCCTTAACTTTTGTGTCTTCATCTTGTGATTTTTGATTGTAGGGTATAATTGACTGCTTCAGGAATGTGCATACAAGCCTATAAGCAGTTTTGACCCAGTCAACCCTTGAAAAAACCTATTTTTTTGCATCCCTGCAACCCCGAGAATGTGATCCCAGGATGTGGGAATGCTGCTGTTTCTCTTGCAGGAACAGTACCCCACGATAGCGAGTTCAAAGTCATCACCAAAAAATGCAGCCCCGCAGCCATACAATTTGCTCTGCATCCCTGCCGATGAATCCTCCAGCGGGAACATGTCTTAAAGGAATTAGGATCATCATTCTTGCTTGTCAAAATTTGCCTTGTTTTTTTTAACTATCTTTAAAATTGTAATAGATTTATCTTTTGCAGGACTGTCATTCTCGTGTTGCAGGAAAGTTGTAAAAGCCATAAACCAGTGAGATCGCTCTGTTCAAAATGAGCTCCCTAGTTTTTTTTTATCTTTGTTTTTGCCAATTTTTTTAAAGCATTCCCACAATTTCATTAACCTGCAGGAACACGTCCCCGTGAAACAAAATGTCAGTGAGACTGCGAACCCACTTGTAGGAATGCTACCCTCGTGAGAACATGTTTTCTTGCATTTTTTTTGTGGGAACGCTATCATTTTTTGTTGGTCTTGTTAAAATCATTGTCTTTTGTCTTTGCAAATTAAAAGAATGAACTTGTATGTCTAATAACCCCACAAATCAAATACTTCTCTTTGGTGCTCTAAAACTAACAAACAAATCTATCTTTTGCAAGCAAATTTAGGAACAAGTCAATTTTTGAACACCTAGAAAATTCGTTAACATAAATCAACAAAAATCAAATTAAGTGATTTTCATTTGGACTCACCATTTTTCTAACCACCCATAATTCTAACCATTGGTTTCAATATCAGTGCCATATATGGGGATGGGTCCACTTGAAAAAGGTGTTAAGTGTTCCAATCTGATTCTACTTAGTTTTTTGAGGATTTATCTTAACTTATAAGATTTTGTGAATATCCAAAAATCTAGATTAGATCGATCACACTTCAAGTTTGGACTTTAAAATTGAACAAAAATAAGTTGATGTGGAGAGCCTTCGGGTGTGTGCTTGATAATCAAACTTTACACACATCTTTGATTTTGTCTTAAAACAAACAAACACTTAATCTTTAATGCCTTAATAAAAAATAAAATCAATCGATACTTGATGTAGAGGGCCTTTGGGCATGTGGGTTTATTTTCTTGTTGACCCTAACTCTTCTTCTTGCTTGCATTCATCGATCGCTTTTACTTTTTTTGATGCTTCAAAGTTGGAATGAACATTTTATCTTAAACATGAGTGCTTGCCAAGTATAGATCAGACAATCTAAGTACCAGTTGATGAAAGAACTCTTCTTTATAGCCCAAGGTCATCCAAATATTCCCTCCCCTTGTCATCTTTTGAGGCTATCTTGGGTGTATAAGAGTAGGATCCAAAACCTTGTTTTTGTTTAGGAGGCTTACTTGGGGATTTCATCACCCCTTGGGACGACCTCAACTCTAGCATTCTGACAGAGTATAAGAATTAGGAGCTGAATCGAAAGACACCTCTCTTGGGATCAGGATTTTATCACTCAGACTAAACCTCAAGGAACTTTATACGCTTCAGAAGTGAAAGAGGAGAAGTGGGTTATCACTCCTCTCAACTGTGTGACATCTTTTTGGTTTCATCTATGGACTTGGGCCTCACATACCTTGGGTATATCGACGAATCCTTAGCTAAACCAACTGTCAGCTTTGTAGAGAACCATCTATGGTGTTAATGTGTTTGAAGTGACTGATCGAAACATTTGTAAAATATACACACTCTTTGGTGCAAGTATCACATTCTGAGAATCACAAACTTCTATTTGGTTGTTCCTATCTATTGCTCTATCTTTTTCTTGTTGAATGAATGTTTGCCAAACTTAGTCAATCCTAGCTTAGGGCACATTTAGCGTAGTCATTGCTTGTTTCAAGAAATTGAACAAGTTGAAACAAAGAAACCATAATCTCTCAAAGCCAAGTAGATTTTAGAATTTATGTCAGAACAATCCAAACCCAAATAGAAGTTTCACAAAGCCAAACTCAAGCCATCCTAGGCATACCAAGAACTTTTAGCCAAGAGAAAGGAAGTAACACCAAGCCCTCGAATTGCCAAACTCCACAAAGTAGAAGACAAAGCTGTTGATGAAGCCATTCAAGAGGCCTGGTTAGATCGCACTATCAAATTTAGCCAACATCCAGGAGTTAACCCTACTTATGCCTTACCAACTAGGCATGATTTCTATGATTAGACCCCCTTGTTTCTCCACATCTTCTTGCATAAGCTTCACTTTTGCATTAGAGTCATCTTTGTAGGGAAGCCAGCCATCCTTAATCATCCCCTTAAGAATTTTAGCTCATCCATCTCATTTAGATCTTTGCCTTAGAACCAAACCAATCCCCTTAAACCTAGCTAGCATCCCAAAAGCCCAAGCCTTCAGAATTGTTGTCACCTTGCCAAAAGCTTTCTTTTCCTATCATCTTTCAAAACCACCAATCTCACCCAGGTTATCCCTTTGACAAAGCTTTTTCCAAGGTAGTCTAGCTTTGTCACTTGTTATGCCTCATCACCTTGAGCTAAAGGTTGGGATCCACAAGTGGTCAATCTCATGTTCTTCCTAAATGATCATCAGTCTATCCTTAAGTTGACACAATCACCACCAAGCTTACACATAGGAGAATAGACCTTTCATACTTTGGCAACATATCTTTGAAGTTAGAGTCCCCAATCCAATTCTCCTTAGGTTTGTCATATAGCTTTGCCTCAACCTAGGAAATCATTTGCATAGAAAAGCCTTCCCCCTTTGCATCCATCAGCATTGTTGTATCTTATCCCTAGGAGAATTTTCATGCCACCCGTCACTCACTTAGCCAAGAAGAAGAAGGAAACAATGGAGCCCTATCATTTGGATCAAACAACATCGCTCCCCTTGAGCACTCAACCATCCCTCAGCCCAAAGAACACTATACCATCACCTACTAACATTAAAGCTTTCATGAACCAACCAGAAAATGTAGTATTGGTGAACACCATCATAGATAAGAACAAGGAAACAATCATGGCTAATTTTTGAAGGGACAATATAGGAGCCTTTGACTTTGGAAGACCTCCTCCATTATTAGATCCATCTCACCCATTGTTTGGGCAACTACCACCACCCATAGGCTCTTATTATTCAAATTATCCTCACTATGTGCCAAAAGAAGAGCCTCCAACCAATCCTTTTGATCCAATAGACCCAAACATACTATCCTCCATCCAAGTTGAAATCTCCATTTTGCAAGTCAATCCAACCACCACCACTCCATCTTTGGTTCATACCTCACCACTCCAAACTATGTTTGCCCAAAGCATCTCACCATTAACTCCCTTCACTATTGCTGCTACTACTCTCCAACCCAGCCTTCCAAATCCACCCATCTCCCAAATTAGTGCTAGCATCTTTGGCCAACTCAGCAATATACAATAGGAATGCCACCCATGGGGCTAAGTAATCAACCTTTCATCACCCCCAGCTTATTCACCTTAGCTCAGAACACCATTCCATCATTTCCACTAGGTTCTTAGAGATCAGTGCCATTAGCCACAAATCCACAAGCTACTACCCTCACTCCACAAAGCTATCAAACCCCATAAGCTACTATAAATGTTCTTCCAAGCTCTCATGTGACCCAAACTCCTACCACCACTCTACCAAGCTTTCAAATCCAGCCACCAAGCTATCAAATCCCATCAGTTTCATTCCCAAGCTTTCAATTCCCACCACCTCCAACACAAACTAATCCATTACCTCCTATTACCAACTATTTTTCCATGCCACTTCTAGGAGGAAATCCACCACCACCAACCACCAATTATTTGGCCTCTTTTGCCATGTAGATACCTTCCCAAATGGGGGCACAACCCACATATATTGGTCAAATTCCGCAAATCCAAAGTCAAGTTCCACAAGCTCCCCGATCCTTTCCCCAAGCTTAACAACCATCTTATACCTTACCTCAACAAAGAAATCCATTTATCTCACAGATAAATCCAATATCAACAACAAGCCTCGCAGCACATGCAACAATATGTGCCACCTCCACCTCAGAAACCCATCATCCACCATTTAGTCATCCAAGCAATGTATAATCCCTATTAGAAAATCCATCATAGCCATCCATATTCCATTTCCACATCTAGCACATGCCTACCCCAGGGAAATCCTACATTGGGGGCACCCTAGCCATGACCCATTAATTCAGAATGGGAAGCCATGAAGACAACTTTGAAGAACATCCAGGAGGGAAATGATCCAAAAACCTTCAAGTTTGAGAATGTGTGTCCTTACCCATTTGACAAAGCCATTACCATGACACCATTTCTCAAACACTTTGAGATACCCAAGTTTGACAAATTCAGAGGAAAAGGAGACCCTGTCACACATATCAAAGAATTTTACATGCACTACCGAGAAGTGGCATACGGTAAAGTCTTCCTCTTGCATCTCTTTCCCAAAAGCTTGGCTGAACCAGCTTTGGAAAGGTTTTATAGAATCCCATATAGCACAATTAAAAACATTGCTGAATTGTCTAAGGCATTTGTAGCCCAATATGCCCATCTTGTTGAAACAAAGCTATCAATAGATGATCTTGTCCACACTAAGAAAAAAGGTGGAGAAAGCCTTTTCGAATATCTACAATGATGGCAAACCCTTACCACCTACATATCCTGCACCTTGCCAGAATGCCATTTGGTGAAAATGTTTATTGATAATGCCCATCCCACCTTGGCTCACCACATGACCATGAACTATTTGCAAATCTACAAAGATATCAAAGAGAAAGGAATGATCCTTGAGCAAGGAATCATTAAGGATGGTGTGGTCAAGATTTACAAGGAGGCCAACCAAAATCAAACACATTCAAATAACAAGTCTAGGTATTGGAACAAAAATAAGCACGTTGTAACTGTATACACTAATATGTTAGCAAGAAATACTAATCTATTAAGAGAACAAAGCATTAACTAACAAAACTAATATAACATATAAGAGAGACTAAAGAGAAATCCCTAATTAGGAATGTGAGCCAAATGAATGGACTCTCCCAATAGGAATTAGCTCTTTGCTTGGTAGACGAGTCTATGTAAATGATTGGTATGTATGCTCAAGGCTTCTCAAACTATGCTTCAATTGAGAGCTTTGTGAGCTCTCAATTTGGCATTATAAGGGTATGGTAAAAGGCTTTGTTTCTCAAACTAGCATTATAACTTTGGCTTAAAAGTTGTGATGAAATGACTTCGGAGGGGATTCAATTTATAGGCAAAGGGCTTGAGGGATGGAGGGCTAGTATGCAAGGAGAGATGAAAGCTTAAGGAGGGCTAGGATGCACTCAAAAGGGAGCACATGGATTGTGCTTGTTTAGCACCAATCAGGTAGTGACACATGTCACAAGGTGAGTGGATGGAAGGAAGGGAAAGGATGAGTCAACAAAGGAGGCTCAAGGGATAATATCTTCATAAAGACCCTTCATAAATGGCTTGTAAGAGAAATGAATGGACTTGTAAGAGTCTTTATGGCCTTGTAAGAGCATTCATGGTTGGGTGGTTGGGATATTTTGGAGGGAGTTGAGATTGTTGACTTTGCTTGGTTTAGGAAAGTCTTAAGCTTGCTTAAGGAATGTGACAAGGTTAGGGGAGGATTAGGCTTGGGTTTAGTATTAAATTAGGGATGTTAGAGATATGCAAGTGGATGGCATTTAATGAGGGTGGGTGAGTTAGTAGCTAAACTTGGTTAGTATGGGTGGATGGGGTGGATTAAGCTGAAAAGGGGGTTTAGAGATAGGCTTAGGAAGAGGATAAAGTCCTTCTAGAAGAGTCTAGAACTTCATAAGGTTTTGAGGATAAATAAAGTTTATTTATCTCAAGGGTTTGGGTTGAGGAGATATTTATTAAAACATAATTAATAAATATGAAGGTTAATATTTAATCTTAATTAAATATTTTTAGTTGGGATTAAGGGTAGAAAATGATGAGATTAGCCTTTAATCAAAATTAAAGAAGGATTAAAAGATTTTGGAAGAGGTTAGTGGTCTTAAGGAAATTAGCCAAGTTTTGGGCAAAAAATAATTTTTTTATTTATTTTGGGATTTTTGGTCAATTTATTAATTAAATAATTAATAAATAAGAAAATAAGATTTAAATAAGATTTAAACATTTTTTAGAGGGATTCCTTAATTAAATATTTTTAATTAAGATAAAGGGATTTAATGGCATAAAAATAAATAAATTAATTAAATAATTAATTAATTAATAAATGATGATGTCATTAGGGACTTTTTTCAAAAAATAAAAATATTATTTTCTAAATGATTTTTAGGTATCTACATTTTGTCCCTCTTTGAAGTGATGCCACAAGTGGCATGGCATCAAAGATAAGAAAATAAGATGCCCAAGGCTAGAGCAGAAGAGGAGTGAATGGACTGTGAGATGCCCCCTCAAGAAGGCGGTGGGGAGAGAAAGCGGGGCTCGATGGCTTCTTGAAAAGTACAAGAATCTCAAATGAGCAAGGAGACTAAGATTAGCAAAGAGAAGGGGCTGAATTAGCTCAAACTCTCACTATGGGAGAATGATAAAGGATAATTATATGCACAAGAGGAAGTAAGCTTAAGACTTTAGGGAAGGTGGAGGATGAAGGAGTGGAGTGCTATAAAAAGGAATCTATGATATGGAGATAGATGAAGGAATTATAAAGCTGATGCAATAGGATTTCAAAGAGTCAAATTGGCGGAAGATGGGTTTCGAAGATCCCTAAGACTAGGATTGTGGATCTCGAAAGATGATGCTTGGTGGATTGATTGGATTGGTGGATCCCTAAGACTAGGATTGTGGATCCCTAAAGCTAAGAGTGATGATTAATTCTGAGAGATACGGTTGCACAAGTTGGGGTAGGAGAGATAGATTCTGGATATGGATGGGGGATAATGGAGATGAAGGGAATCCATTGAAGCTTTTTGAGCGGGGGGATACTTCAGAGAGAAGTACCACCATGTAGTTGAGCACTAGATTTGCTATAGGACTGTTGGTTAATTGCCAAGGTTACTAAGAACATCAAGGCCTTTTCACCAACCATCCAGAGGACTGATGAACTAACTCAAAACAAACATGCAAGGATTGCCCCAGTATCACACATGAATCCTAGAGAAAGTAGCGTGGAAATGACACTGGGTAATCCACAAGTAGAAAAGAAAAATAAACAAAAACACTTGATCAAGACCTTACGCTCAGATTTCCCCATTCGTAGTATACCATGATATGGGAGATCATGGCAACCTTGAGGAGGGAACAAAAATATTGCTTGGAAAAGATACTTCAAGACCCAAAAGGGAAGATTCCAAATCAAAAGAAAGTGAAAATCCAAAAGAGAACCGTTTGCCAACGAGGTGGGTAGGACAAGGTACTAACGGACCAAGATCAGACATGAGGAAAGCTATATCCTGCAAGGATCTATCGGAGAGCACCTAAGCTGATGGATCTAGATGAGTGATGTGTCTGACAAGCTGAACTAAGAAGGATAACACTTTGGTGATAGGAGATCTAGTTAAAGGATGCATTGGAATAGCTAACCAAGGGTTGTGTGATGTGTGCAAGATGATGATCAAGGAGGAACTAACATGAAAGCTAGATAGATACAATGGTACTAAGCTAAAGAGGATGTACAAGCTGATGGACCAAGATATTTACAAGTGGGCTAATCAAGATATGGTACAAGCTAATAGACCAATGATAGGTATGATACAGATGGATAAAAATCTTAGGATGAGAGGACAACAGGATGGCTCAAGTTGGTGCAAGAGGCAGAAGCTAAGAATGAGGTGATAATGGAAGATATGGATTTGGCAAGATGCATTCAATAATGATGATAGATGTGTGACCAAGGATGGGGACAATGCTAAGGTTGGTGGTAGCTGAATGGATAGATGGCACTAGAGTGAATGTCTAATGAGAGAATGACATTGGATTTGCATGAGGATATCCTAGAGTGGGATACTAATGACAAGGGAGGATGGACAAGACAGGATCTCCAAGGAATACAGTGCCCCCAGTCAAAAGATGACATGTGAAAGGAGGTCTTACGATGGATGTGATAGGATTCAAGCTAGGATGGAAAAGTGAAAGGTGCTAGGGAGATGGATGATAGTTGGGATGATTGGCTAAAGCTGCAGAAGATAAGTGGATGGTGTGAGATGGAAGCTAAAGGATGGAGGATAGGTGTATAGATTGGAAGATGGAGTTGGATGTCAAGATGTGACCAAAAGCATGAGGATGATAGGCTAAGCTAGGTATGGCTGGATTACACATGACGCTTGTTTGCCAAGTTTTCATCATGGTACTTGTCCAAGGTGCTTGAATTGCCAAGTTTTCACCAGTGGATTCTTTATTTTTCTTTTCTTTTTTGACTTTTTGACTTTGGACTTAGCTGGAATAATTTTGGCTTTCTTCAACTAATTTTGGCTTTTTTATGATTTTGCACTGGCTGTTGGAATGTTCAATTTTGTTGCTAGTTGTTGGTACACCAGATGTGTGATTTATGCAATAGATTGGATTAGATGGGATTGATGGTAGGAGATGGAGGGATGAAAAGGCTAGAAAGGAGCATGAGATAGGGATGCTTGCAAGATCAACATTGGCACATGCTGGGATGGGTGTGAAAAGAGCATATGGGGGATAGATGGTAGATGTGGGCTTGATGGAGGATTTTTGGAAGCGCGCTTGGGGATATAGGCACCCAAGATGGAGTTAGGACATAGGGGAAATGAGTCACTAGATGGGGGATTAGCAATGGTGGATGCCACTATGCATTGGGTTTCAATTTTTTTCTTTGGGATCAACATGGTTTTGGATTTTCTTTTCATAGACTTTTGCATTGTTTTGCATTCTTTGATTGGATTTTTCCTTTTTGGAGTATGTCTTTTAGAATAGACATATGATTGCCTAGGATTTGGATTTTTAGCTTTATGCATTTTGAAGTTGGCATTCACATTGCTGTGGTAAGCTTTGGGAAGATGGTTAGGAGAATCTTTGTGAAATGAAGAGGATATGGAAGAGCATTTAGGGGGATGATGATGGATGATGTGCCCTAATATGTGCCTTTGTTGATCTTGCATAGGAGCGGATGGAATAGGATTTTTATGACGGTTGATAGGAGGATGGAGGATGGTAGATTTTGGGACATAGGGACCCAAAATGGATTTAGCGGATGAGGGGGGGATATGGTAGGTTGTTTTTTGTTGCAAAGATGGTGGAGGGGGGATGACATGAGATTTCTTGAAGGATTGATGGGAGGCTAGCATGGTGGGCCTAGAGATAGGCTTGGTTTGCGGATGGCATGTACCAACACTTTTAGATGGTGAGCCTTTGGATACATATCCAAGACCATGAAATCTTGGATTCTTTTGTGCAATAATAGGCTTTATGATTCCTTGCTCTTATGGTCCTAAACCTTGACCTTGATAATGCCATTGATTGAGCATTTGAATTAGCTGAGGATACTTTTTGCTTGTGAAAAATGGTGGAAGTGCTTTATCAGATGTACTGCAACAGGGAGATACTATTTTTAATTCTTCTACTAAGAGGAGGCCACCATGGATGAATGTAAGTGAACCTAGAGGGTATATTATAGATGGTGGAATAGCTTGGATAGGTGGTAAGATGGAAGCATGGAGCAGAGGAGATGGTAGGATAGGATCTTGATTTAGCTAATGGGATGAAAAGATATCCTACAGTAGAGGAGGTATGACTTGAGGTTTTGGAGATGGAGGGGATGGTGACTGTAATATGGATGGAGGACATGGTATGATGATATCTTCATTTATTCTTTGGGGGATGTCAACATGCTTTTGGGTAAGATCTTGATAGGATTGGATTGGAGTTGACAGTGTGATAGGAGGTGAAGGGAGAGATTCTTCAAAGGCAGTGGATGGATAGATGGAAGATTCAGTAGTGGAGATGGATGAGTAGAAGATGGATGCATAAGGGTCATTACGGGAGATTTGGTAATGGCTTGGAGGTAATGTGGATAGGATTTGGAGAGATTTGACAGGTGGTGGGATTTTGATGCTTGCAGGAAGTGGAAGGATTTTAAGCAATTTGATGGATGGTATGGGGATGAAAGCTATGATAGAAGGAGGTGATATTATAGATGGGGAAGCTTCATCACTGACTACTTCATATGGTTGGACTAGATGACATGGCTTATCGACTGCTGGAGGCAGATTTTCTTGCATTTCCTCTAGGAGATTCCTTGGAGACTCGTGTGTCAGAGGTGGAGGTGGATTGATAGGAATAGCTAGTGTGAAAGGGGTGGACGATTGGAAGCTTCATTTATTGGGTGATGGAGGAGAAGCTGGGATATGAGATGGCATGACTAGATAGTTTGGAATAATGTGTTGATTTTGGGGGATGGTTGGTGGAAGGCATCTAAGGCTCTCAAGATACTCATCATAATCAACAATATTTTCATCATCATTGGAATAGGATGTGGTGGGAGCAAGGACAATGCAACCAAAATCATCATGATAGGGTTGGGATTTTATGTTTTGATGATGAGTTGAATGGCGATGGGGTCTTGCATATGGATGAACACAGAAGCTCATGGTTGGATTTGGATTAAGCTCAAATTTTGGATTGGGTTTGAAAAGATTTCCTACGGAAAGTAAAAGCTGCATGACAAACCTAAGGAGGATTGGATGGGGATTTTAGGATTTTCTAAGGATGGAAGACTTCAATGGTATGCTATCAAAAGGTGAGAGTTTTTCTTTCCTATGTGCTAGATTTGGTGGCTTTTGGTGTCAACTTGAGGATAGACTGATGATCCTATGGGTATGATACGAGATTGACCACTTGTGGATCCCAACCTTTAGCTCAAGGTGATGAGGGATACAAGTGACAAAGCTGGATTACCCTAGACAAAGCTCTGTCAAAGGGATAACCTTGGTGAGGCTGGTGGTTTTGCAAGATGGTAGGAATGGAAAACTCTTGGCCAGGTGACAATAATTCCTTAAAGGCTTGGGTGATTTTGGATTGGGTTGCTTGCTGGCTAGGGGGATGATTTGAATGGACTTTGGATTTGGGGTTATTCTAAAGCAAAGAATTAGATAGATTTGGTTGCAGAGGGGGAGCTTGGATGATTTTCTGATGAGGCAGTGACTATGCTAAGTATGCCTTGAGCTGGGAGATTTTTGCTTTTCTAAGATTTTGACCAAAGTTGGCAAAGATTCATTCAAAAAATAAAAGATAAAGCAATAGATAGAAACAACAAGATAGAAGTTTTGATTCTTAGAATGTGATACTTGCGCCAAGGAATGTGTATATCTTACAAATGTTTCGATCAGTCACTTCAAAGACATTAACATCCTAGATGGTTGTCTACAAGGCTGACAGTTGTTTTAGCTAGGGAGTCCTTGATATACCCAATGTACGTGAGGCCCAAATCCATAGATGAAACCAAAAAGATGTCACATAGCTGAGAGGAGTGGTAACCCACTTCTCCTCTTTCACTTCTCAAGGGTATAAAGGTCCTTGAGGCTTAGCTCGAGTGACAAGATTTTGATTCCAAGAGAGGTGTCTTTGGATTCACCTCCCGATCTTTATACTCCATCGAAACACTGGAGTTGAGGTCATCCCAAGGGGTGATGAAATCCCCAAGTAGGCCTCCTATAAAGTGTAAAACAAGACCACATACATGATCTTGGTTTTAAAAGACACACATTCATTCCAATTGATGATTTAGATTTTGTAAGCTATGATTAAAGACAGTTGTGATTAAGGCATACAATGATCATTCCAATTTGACAGTGTCATTAGCATAATGGAAGTCAAGATATCATCAACATAAGAAATGTGAGCGTCATTGAAAATGCATCAAAACCATGTGATGTTCATTGATTGTTAGGCATTCAAGATTGAGTGTGAGTTTGTTTTAAGCCCAAAATAAAGATATGTGAAACTTGATTTGTCAAGCACACGCCCGAAGGCCCTCCACATCAAGAGTTGTTCAATTTTTATGCCCAAATGAAGTGTTAGCGAGACTAATGTGCATTCAAGGAATTTTCTAACTTAGAAAAACCACTAAAAACGCAAGTGAGTGGAGTTTGATTTGCATGGACACTTAACACTCTCTTAGGTGGACCCATCCCCATAGATGGTGGTGAGATTGCAACCAATGGTTAAATTGATGGGTGATTAAAGAAGGTGAGTCCAACGACAAACTCACTCAAAGCATTTTTTTTTTTTTTTTTTTATAACTTCAAAGATTACAAAAATGTAGATTCTTTTTATGCTCCAAAAGATGATTATTTGATCTATGGCATTCAAGATTGGATTTGTTGTTTTAATCATGTATTCATAAAAAAAAAAAACTTGATTTTAATCCATGGCACTCAAGAGTGATTTGAGCAACATGCATTCAAAGACAAGTGATTAAACATTCAAGTTTTTTCCTTTGAGCATTCAAGATTGAGATTTTGTGTGTTGTTTTAAGAACTTTGAAGTGATTTGTTTTAACCTTAGATCATTCAAGATTGTTTTGGACTCAAAAGTGAAAATGAATCTTTGGAATTTGGTTTTCATTCAAGATTTTGTGTTCTAGTTTGCATTTTTTAAGCCCAAAAATGATATTCCTAGGTTGTTTTGATGCATGAAAAACCTAAGCAACCATTTTAGAACAAAGCTTTTAGGATAATTTTTGGCAACAATTTAGGACTCTTAGTTTTCATGAGATTTTTAAAAGAACTTTAAAATATTTGCAAATGAGGTTCATTTTAACTTTGATTGATGCTTTGAGTTTGATTTAGATTTTAGTGTGCACTTTAGTGTTGATTTTGAACCTTTTGAAATGGAAACTTCAAGTTCTTTTTAAATTCCTAAAAATGAAGTGTTCCTAACTTTGCATGAATGCATCTAAAACTTTGATGTTGCAAGGATGCAAATGATTGGATTGGTTTAGTTTCACTTGTTAAAAGATTCTTTTTTTTTTTTTTGCAAATTTTTAGTTTTTAATGGATTTATGTATGATTTGGGGGTTCATTTTAAGCACTAAAAAGAAGTGTGTATGATTTTGCTTTCTTAAAAATAAAAAAAATAAAAAGGCCAAGATCACCCGCAAGAAGAAGAGGAAGTAGATGGAATAAGAAGAATGTAGACAAGAAGGGGAAGAAGAAATCTAAGTGCTTTGTCCACCTATAAGCTTGAAAAATCTGCAAATGCTATGAAATAGACTATGAGTTCCTTTGTCTTCTTCATGCTCATGTCGACCTACAAAACCAATTTATACAATCCTACCAATCACAAAAAAAAGCAAAATTAGCCAAAATTAGCAATTATCATACGAATCTTGACTAAAAAAGCTAATGAAGATGACCCATACAAGGCTCCCATCGGGCATGCCAAAATGTATACACTAATATGTTAGCAAGAAATACTAATCTATTAAGAGAACAAAGCATTAATGAACAAAAATAATATAACGTATAAGAGAAACTAAAGAGAGATCCCTAATTAGGAATGTGAGCCAAATGAATGGACTCTCCCAATAGGAATTAGCTCTTTCCTTGGTAGATGAGTCTATGTAAATGATTTGTATGTATGCTCAAGGCTTCTCAAACTATGTTTCAATGGAGATGGAAAATGGAAAATTGGTAGCTTTGTGAGCTCTCAATTTGGCATTATAAGGGTATGGTAAAAGGCTTTGTTTCTCAAACTAGCATTATAACTTTGGTTTAAAAGTTGTGATCAAATGGCTTGGGAGGGGATTCAATTTATAGGCAAAGAGCTTGAGGGATGGAGGGCTAGGATGCAAGGAGAGATGAAAGCTTAAGGAGGGCTAGGATGCACTCAAAAGAGAGCACATGGATTGTGCTTGTTTGGCACCAATCAAGTAGTGACACATGTCACAAGGTGAGTGGATGGAAGGAAGGGCAAGGATGAGTCAACAAAGGAGGCTCAAGGGATAATATCTTCATAAAGACCCTTCATAAATGGCTTGTAAGAGAAATGAATGGACTTGTAAGAATCTTTATGGACTTGTAAGAGCATTCATGGTTGGGTGGTTGGGATATTTTGGAGGGAGTTGAGATTGTTGACTTTTCTTGGTTTAGGAAAGTCCTAAGCTTGCTTAAGGAATGTTACAAGGTTAGGGGGGGATTAGGCTTGGGTTTAGGATTAGATTAGCGATGTTAGAGATATGCAAGTGGATGGCATTTAATGAGGGTGGGTGAGTTAGTAGCTAATCTTGGTTAGTATGGGTGGATGGGGTGGATTAAGCTAAAAAGGGGGTTTAGAGATAGGCTTAGGAAGAGGATAAAGTCCTTCTAGAAAAGTCTAGAACTTCATAAGGTTTTGAGGATAAATAAAGTTTATTTATCTCAAGGGTTTGGGTTGATGAGATATTTATTAAAATATAATTAATAAATATGAGGGTTAATATTTAATCTTAATTAAATATTTTGATTTGGGACTAAGGGTAGAAAATGATGAGATTAGCCTTTAATCAAAATTAAAGAAGGATTAGAAGATTTTGGAAGAGGTTAGTGGTCTTAAGGAAATTGTTCAAGTTTTGGACAAAAAATAATTTTTTTATTTATTTTGGGATTTTTGGTCAATTTATTAATTAAATAATTAATAAATAAGGAAATAATGTTTAAATAAGATTTAAACATTTTTGGGAGGGATTCCTTAATTAAATATTTTTAATTAAGATAAAGGGATTTAATGGCATAAAAATAAATAAATAAATAAATAAATGATGATGTCATCAGGGACTTTTTTCAGAAAATAAAAATATTATTTTCTAAAGGATTTTTAGGAGTCTACAGCAACAGATGGCATCACTAACACCAGACATGTGAATATTGTTGGGCCTTCCCAAAATCAGTCCAACTCACCGTATCAACAAAACAATCAACAAGCTATCAACTACCAACAGTAGAATCAATAAAGCTATCAAAGCCACAATCCAGGACCCAACTTTCAAAGGTCTAAGAATCAAGCTAATGCCATCAATGTAGCTACAGGATCAAAGCCGAAGTTCCAACCTACACCTAGAAATTATACGCCCCTTGGTGAGCCATTGGATGTCATTTTTGATAAATTGACTAAGGAAAACCTCATCAAATTTCTTCCTACCCAGCAAATTGACCTAGGCCAATACAAAGCTGCATGGTACAAAGACAATGAGTATTGCAAATTTTGTAGGGTAAAAGGTCACACCACCCTCAGATGCATGAAACTAAAATATTATGTACAGGACTTCATTGATAAAAAAGAAGTCATCGTTGGTGCCCAAACATCTCCCACTGCAAGCCTACAGATCTATCAAAATGCTTTTCCTCCTCACAACAACCAAAATTCTATAAAAGCACCTATCCAAACCAACAACAACAACACCAACAACCACCAACCAAACCAACAGCATGGGAAGAAAAATGACCACACTTCATCCTATATAGACTATGGTAGCCTCATAGGTTGTATATTTGAGAAAGAGCCTTCTATCAATGTTATCAATATCTAAGGACCAAGCAATGAGTGTGCAGTCACCACTCGAAGAGCACAATTTAACATCGCAGGCCCACTAGTTCCACCAGCACCATCAGCTCCATCAAAAAGCCAATATAATATCTTGGAACATCTTGGGAACATATCAGCCCAAATCTCCATTTTAGACCTTCTCCGCACTAGTCCTATGTATAAAAACATCCTTGATAGTGCTCTCATAGAATCCTATGTCCCTTTAGATATCAACGCTACTAATTTTTTTAATCTCGTTGGACACCTATCCTCCTCATGTGCCCTATCATTCAAACCCACCGACATACCCATGGTCGAGCAAGATCACACCCTTTCGCTTTGCATAGCCATCATGGTATCCAATTTTGCCCTAAAAAGAGTAATGATAGATAATGGATCAGCCTTGAATATTTGCACCCTAAAATTCATAAAAAAAGTTGGGTATACTAAGGTAGATACCATCAGTGAGGTTATCACCATCAAAGCTTATGACAACTTGGAGAGAACCATAGAAGAAACTATTTTGCTGCCAATCAAGGTTGGGCTAGTCATCCAAGAAACACTCTGCTAGGTTATTGATCTAAACCTACCATTTAACATCCTCCTCGCCCACTCATGGATTCATGCCATGAAAGCCATTCCATCCACTTACCATTAGTGCATCAAATTTCTGCATCAAGGCACTGAGGTAACCATCCACGCCGATCCAAAACCCTTTTCTTATTTCAATATAGATGAAGCCTCATATACAAACCATTTCCCTAAATTGATATCAGCACATCCATTGCCAGCTCATTCCACACTTGTAATGACTCAGAAACCATCCTCACCTCCACCCTATCTACCGTGAAGATCAATAACAAAGGCTATGGCGAGTATAGTTTGTTAGATGCATTTGCTGCCAGGGCACTCCCACTTGATCCCCATGCCCATGGATGATTGACATATCACAAATCTAAGGAGATTCCACCTCCTCGATACAAATAGTTTGGCCCAACAACCTTTATATTCTTGAAAGTCCCTCTTCATGAAGAGCTCACTCTAGATATCAACAATTAGTTACATAAGGATGCACCTCCAAAAAATCAAGCATGCCTTGATCACTTTAGCTAGAAGTATCCCCAAGAACATAAGCTCATCACTGACAAATAGAACTATCAAGGTGGTGGTCTAAGACCAAAAGAAAGAGGCATGCAATGCCCCATCGAAGCACACAAGTATGAAGTAAATTTAGGTCTTGGCTATGGTATACCCACAACTAGGGGTACCAATGAGAATGGTCATGCTTTTTTGAATATTCACTATGACCTTGTCAAAATTGAAGAAATTCCAAAGGAAGTTGAAAAGAGAACCTACGATGATATCCCAGACCAAATCTCCCTCAGAGACTCTATTCTCCAAGAACTATCCATCCATTTTATTGACGTACCACTCACTCATCCACAACTCATAGATTGGGACCAACCAAGCATCATACACATTGATGAGTTCACATCAAAGAAAGTGCTTCTAAGATTCATAGGATCTGAAACACCTCACAAGCAAACAAAGCCAGATTTTTCCTATATATATAAGCTAGATCCCAAGGGGTATTTAGGAGAAAATTCCCAACCTAGTTTTGATACACCCAAAATTGGAACTAAGGTGAGTCCAAGACTAGCTAAGGCAGTGAAGAAGATCTCTTAGCAAGAAAATCGAGATTCACAAGTAGAACATGAGGATTTAGCATTGCCTCCTCAAGATAATCGACCAGAGGTGTCTTCTATTCTAATTGAGGATACTAGATAAGTCAACATCGGTTCTTCAGAGATCCCCAGACTTGTTCACATTGTTGCATCCCTATCATAAGACCAAGCTGATCTCCTCTTTGAGGTCTTAAGAGAGAACATTGGCCAATATGCATGGTCATATTGGGACATGCTAGGACTTGATACAAAACTTGTAGTTCATCATCTTTTATTCAATCCAAAGATCATGCCAGTTAGACAAAAGCTTAGAAAAATGCAGCCCGAGGTGGCATTACTGGTCAAAATTGAGTTAGAAAGAATGTTAGCTACTAAGGTTATCTGACCTATCGACTACTTAGAGTGGATCTTCAACATGGTCCCCATCACTAAGCCTTCCGGTGACATCAAAATCTACACTGATTTTAGAGATCTTAACAAAGCTTGTCCAAAAGATGATTTTCCCCTGCCCAACAAGATATGATTGTAGATCTTACAACTAGACATGAAATTCTATCCCTCATGGATGGATTTTTTGGGTATAATCAAATCAAGATTGTAGAAGAAGATCAGCATAAGACAATATTTACTACCCCTTGGAGAACCTTTTGCTACACCATGATGCCTTTTGGCCTAAAGAATGCCAGGGCTACCTATTAAAGAGCTATGCCAGCCATATTCCATGATCTTATCCATAGCATTTTGGAGGATTATGTGGATGATATCTTGGTCAAATCTCACACCTTCATGGATCATCTTGCTAACCTAGAGAAAGTCTTTGATAGGTTAGCCAAATATCATCTCATGCTGAATCCCAAGAAATGTGTCTTCGGGGTCACATCTGGAAAGCTTCTAGGCTTTATAGTTTCTAAATGAGTTATAGAGATTGACCCCAAAAAGGTCAAGGCTATCTTAGACATGCCTCCTCCCGAGACACTGCGATAGCTTCACACTCTTCAGAGAAAGCTTCAATTAGTCCATTGCTTCATCTCCCAGCTTGCAGATAAGTGCATGCCATTTGCACATTTACTAAAGCAAAATGAAAAATTCAAGTGGGATCCTTTATGTCAACGCAGCTTCGATCAGCTGAAGTAGTATCTCGCCAATCCCCCTATCTTGGTTCCACCAGTTCTTGGTCATCCCTTGATCTTGTACATATCAAAAATGCCTACTACTCTAGGGGCAGTTTTAGCATAGCATGATGACTACAACAAAGAAAGAGCCATCTACTATATTAGTAGAAGCCTAGTTGGTTATGAACTTTATTACACTCCTATGGAAAAAGCTTGTTTGGTAGTTGTTTTCTCAACTCAAAGGCTTCACCACTACATGCTAAGTCATACCATCCAACTAGTCTCCAAGATCGACCCTCTCAAGTATATGCTCTCTAGAATGACACTTATAGGCCATTTGGCCAAATGGGTTATGCTCTTTAGCAAATTTGACATCCAGTATGTGGACATAAAGGCAATCAAAGGGCAAGCTATAGTAGATCACCTAGCTGATGCACCTCTAGTAGATGCATATCCTTTGCTCATAGAATTTCTAGATGAGCATATCTATCTTATTGAAGAACAACCCTTGTGGAAACTTTATTTTGATGGTTCATACACATCTCATGGATTAGGGCAGGAATATTGTTGGTCACACCTCAAGGAGATTACATTCCAAAAGCTTTTAAGCTACAATTTCCTAGCACCAACAATATAGTAGAATATGAAGCTCTCATAGCAAGATTAAAGATAGCCACAGAATGGAACATCACTGAGTTAAAAATCTTTGGCGATTCTCAGCTCATCATCAAGCAAGTCCTAAATGAATATCAAACAAAATATGAAAAGCTATTACCCTAAAAAGAGCTAGTTGATCAGCTAACCTAGCATTTTAGAAAGCTTCGGTTTACACAAGTGCCTCAAATGCAGAACAAAGTAGCAGCTACTACGGCTACTATCATCTCGCTCTTGGAAAATTTCCAAGATGCTACAAAGTATGAGTTTTTAGTCAAGCAACTCCTCACACCCACCTATGCGAATGATGACTCAAACCGTGTTGGCGTCTTGGTTGGTCCCTAATCCCCTTGGTACCATAAAATTCATGCTAACCTTATAGATGGTATCATATCCCCTCACCTCACATGTACCCAATGCCAAAACCTTATCGAAAAATCATCCCGCTATGTTATAATAGCTAATACCCTATATCGTCTGGGTTATCACGATACTCTCTCTCGATGTTTAGATGAAAATGAGCCTGTGATGGCATTAAAATAAGTACACTCTAGACTTTGTAGTGCCCACACAAGTGGTATTGTCTTAGCATGAAAAATCCTTAGAGAAGGCTACTATTGGCCTACCATTGAAGAAGACTCCTGTGAGTTTGTCAAAAAATGTCTTCCATGTTAGCAACATGCAAATCTTGTGCATGCTCTAGCACAGAACCTATAGCCTATTGCACCACCTTGGCCCTTTGCATGTTGTGGCCTTGATCTAGTTGGAACCATCACACCTCTCTCATCTGATGGAAATAAATGGATAATAATAGCTACAAACTATTTCGCTAAGTGGGTGGAAGCAGTCCCCCTAGTCTCAACTACAGGAGTTTAGGTCTCCAAGTTCATCTTGTACCACATTGTTTGTTGCTTCGGCATCCCATCCACCATCTTCACTGACCACAGAGGTAACTTTGAAAATCTCAACATGGAAGAATTATGTACTTCCCTTCGCATCCATCATCACTTTTCTAGCCCATATTTCCCACAAGGTAATGGCCAGGTAGAGGCAACTAACAAAACCCTCCTCAAAATCCTAAAGAAAGTTGTCAATGATTTTGACTGCGATTGGCACCTACAAATAAATCCAGCCTTATGGGCCTATTGAACCTCCTTGCATACATCCACAGGCATAACTCCATATTACCTAGTCTATGGTGCTGAAGTGGTATTACCTATAGAAGTTGAACTTCCCTCACTGTTCATATCTTTGCGAGGGAAAATCTCAGATGAAGAATATAGAGTAGCTAGACTCACCCAACTAGATCTCATAGATGAGAAGATACAATAAGCCTATGATCATCTCATAGTCTATCAAACTCATCTCAAAAGAAATTTCAATAAGAAGGTGCTTCCATGACACTTTCAGCTGGGCGAAATGGTCCTCAAAGAAAACATGAAAGTCCAAGAAGATCGAGAAAAGAAAGGTAAGTTTGAACCTACATGGCTTGGTCCTTATGTCGTCACTACATCCTTTGGCTCTAGAGCCTATCAGCTATCTACACCAAAAGGAGAAATCTTGAATGATCCTACTAACATCATTCATCTCAAGAAGTTCTATGCTTGAAGATCCTTGGTATACCCAACTTTTGAAAAATACATAAATAGTAAAGAGAAATAAGCATCCAATGCCAAAAACTTGGCAATTCAAGCACCTTGGATAGGTACCTTGGTGAAAACCTGGTAATTCAAGTGCCTTGTGTACTAAGACTAATCCATTATCTATCACTATCCTATCCCTCATCCATCCACCCACCATCCAATAAAACACCCACTTGTTCCCTTGGTGTTCCACCCAAATATCCAACATCTAATGAAGCTTGTAAATACCTCTTGTACAACTTGTAAATCTTGTCCCCCAGCTTGTAAATCTTGTACCAAAGCTTGTATCATACCTTTTACATCTTGTACCAAAGCTTGTATCATACCTTGTAAATCTTGTATCATCCCTTGTATCATAGCTTGTATATCCAAATCTTGTCCAAAGCTTGTACCATATTCCAGCTTGTAAATAATCTTGTATCCTAGCTTGTATCCTATCACAGGCACACAAAGAATCCCATTTTCACTTAAGCTTTTTCCAAACCATCTACCTATCTGCCTATCAACTATTATGAGCATCCAACCCTTCAACAACATTTCCATCTCACAAAACCAAAACATGAATGACCTTGTACATTTGTAACATATCTTGGTCTGTTAGCTTGTACATCCTCTTTAGCTTAGTACCATTTTATCTATCCAGCTTCCCTATCAATTTGTCCTTGATCAGTATCTTGCACACATTGCACATCTTGGTTAGCTATTCCAATGCAACCTTTAAGCTAGATCTCCTATCACCAAAGTGTTATCCTTCTTCGTTCAGCTTGCTAGATGCATCTCTCATTCAGATCCATCAGCTTAGGTGCTCTCTGATAGATCCTTGTAGGATATAGCTTTCCTCATGTCAGATCTTGGTCTGGTAGTACCTCATCCTACCCATCTCATTGGAAAATAGTTCTCTTTTGAATTTTTTCTTTCTTTTGATTTGGAATATTCCTCTTGGGTCTTGAAGGATCTTTTCCAAGCAATCCTTTTGTTCCCTCCTCAAGGTGGCCATGATCTTCCATATCATGGTATACTACGAATGGGGCAATCTAAGCGTAAGGTCTTGATCAGGTCTTTTGTTTGTTTTACTTTTTTTCTTTTGGGTTACCCAATGTCGGTTCCACACTACTCCCTCTGGGATTCATGTGTGATACTGGTGCAATCCTTGCATGTTTTCTTTGAGTCAATTTGTCAGTCCTCTAGACAGTTGGTGAAAAAGCCTTGATGTTTTTGGTAATATTGGCAATTAACCAATAGTCCTATAGCAAATCTAGTGCTCAACTACATTGTGGCACTTCTCTTTGAAGTATTCCCCTACTCAAAAAGCTTCAATGGATTCCCTTCATCTCCATTATCCCCCATCCATATCCAACATTTGTCTCTCCTACCCTAGCTTATGCATCCATATCTATTTGAATCAATCATCACTCTTAGCATTAGGGATCCACAATCCTAGTCTTAGGGATTCACCCATCCAATCAATCACCAAGCCTCATCTTTCGACATCCACAATCCTAGTCCTAGCGATCTTTGAAACCCATCTTCCACCAATCTGACTCTTTGAAATCATGTTGCATCAACTTTACCATCCCATTCATCCATCTCCATATCCTGGATTCCTTTTATAGTGCTCCACCCCCCCCTAATCCTAGAAAATCTTCAGCTTGCTACCTCTTGTCAATCTGACCTCCCTTTATCATTCTCCCATAGTGCAAGTTTGAGCTAATTTAGCCCCTTCTCTTTTCCAATATGTGTCTCTGCTTGTCTTAATTTCTTGTACTTTTCAAGAAGCCATCAAGCCTCATTTCTCTCTCCACCACCTTCTTGAGGGGGCATCATCTATGTCTAGTCTCTCCTCTTCTTATCCGAGACTGGGGCAACCTTGTTGCTAAAACATCTTCCTTGTGTCATCTCCATTCGAACTTCTTTGAAATAGTGTTGTATCAACACTATGTCAAAGAGGGGCAAAATGTAGACACCTAAATCTGATTACACTGCTTCAGTAATCCTATTTAGTTATCTCTAAAGGAATCATTAATTTAATTCCTATTTAATTAATCCTTTGCGATCCCCTAGTTGATTAATCTTATTTAATCATCTATAGTCCTAATTGATAAATCAAACAACCTATAATTTATCAATTAAATTATATTCTCCTATCTAAAATCCAAAACCCCCATTTATTAAATAAATCTATTTGATAACTAAAGCTCTCAAATCTAATAGCCCCTAACCTATCACTAATCCTCCATTTAGCCTAATCCACCCCATCCACCTATACTAACCAAGCTTAGTCACTAACTCACCCACCCTCATGAATGCCATCCACTTACATATCTCTAACATCCCTAATCTAATCCTAACCCAAGCCTAATCCACCCCCTAATCTTGTCACTTTCCCTAAGTGAGCTTAAGACTTTTCTAAAACAAACCAAAGTCTCCTCTCCAAAATATCCCAACCACCATGCCATGAATGCTCTTACACCTCTCCCATCCTCACTCATGACTCTTACATCCCCCTTACATACTCAACCTCCCTCATCAAGCCTTTGACCAACCCCTTATCCTATCCTCTCACACTCATCATCCTTGTGACAAGTGTCACCTTCCCATTGGTGCTAAACAAGCACAATCCATGTGCTCCCCTTTGAGTGCATCCTAGCCCTCCTTAAGCATTCATCTCTCCTTGCATCTTAGCCCTCCATCCCTCAAGCCCTTGACCTATAAATTGAATCCCCTCCCAAGCCATTTCATCACAATCATTAAGCTAAAGTTATAATGCCATTTTGAGACCAAGTTTCACACCAAAGCCATCATCCACACCAAAAATCCCAAATCCATTGAAGCTATTTTGAAACTTGAGCATACATCCCAAATCTACATAATAGGCTAATCCCTAAATCAAGTGACCATCCTCATTGAGAGACCCATTCCATGGCTCATATTCTCATTTGAGGGTTTCACTTTGTCTATCTCATATGTTATGATTTTTATGCTAGTTAATGCTTTTGTTTTTAAATAGATTAGTATTACTTGCTATCATATTTTCTTATATACAGTATCATTGACAACACACCAGATGGATTTCATTTATAAGCTATGTCTAGAATGGCTCTAAAATTTTGTTGGCTAATCTCATTACTTATGAATTGTACATTTAATACTTCCTTTCCCTCTAAAACCTTGGCTATTGATGAACTAGATGCTATTTCATAAAACTAGGTTTTACAAAATCTTAAAACTATGTAGCTTGGCACATGATAAATACCTTTTCAATCTTCCTGAGATGGTGTCAAATAGTTGTTAAATACATTTTCAAACACATAGGAAAATTTATCTAGTTCACCTTTAGCTCTCCATGCTCTCCTTAAAATTTAAATGATGTCAAATGAGTATAAATTGATCATATAAACCTCAAAACATTGCAATTAATGCTTAGTGCTTACACAACTATAAGCTTAGCTTCAATAAAGAATTTTACTCACTCAACTTCCATGAAGTTTCCTTTCCCACTTGAAAACTACTATGAGCTCCATCAACACTATTAGTTTTGATAGCTCGATATCAACTAACATTTCACTCAGCAAGCATAGTGAAACTTTTCATGCTCAATAGTAACATGAAAACTAAGAAAACTTAAAAATTTCTACTAGATTATATTCAACACCTTGCATCTTTATTCATTTATATGTAATATTTTTAGAACTAAATCCTTGGAACTGATGTATAGTATATCCTTTTAAATATTATTCCCACATACTTCTTGATTTCTCAATTGGAGAAGGTGTAATCACCTAACCCATTGGGTGAAGTGATCCCATCTACACTTGATGTGTTGCAATCTATGCTCCACAAAGTTTCTAGTCCATGAGAACATTTTAGGGGACAAGGATGTATTTCTAGTACAAGATAGGTAAAATAAAAAATTTAGGGGATGAGACCTTAGGGGATGACGATTAAAAACATAGGGGATATTTTTATATAGAGAGACAAAATTCAAGTATGCATATCATAACATTGATAAACCATTCACCATAAACATTTTTGAAGATCAATACAGGGAAAATTATCAAATGAAAAATATTAAGTACCTTCATTATAACATATCACATACATCCATAGTAAAATAAAAATGCCTAAAGTCTCCAAGTATTATGCATCAAATCAAAATGGAATAAAGACAAGTGCAATTAATATAGTAAATACTAAATAGAAATACTAAATTTAATCCTTCCTCACTATTGCTACTATTGTTGCTCTATTCTTTTTTCCTCTTAGCAAGTACATCATATCTTAAAATGAGTATAAGACTTAGTGCTTAGTGTTTTAATGGAAAAATATGGTTTGCACATTTTTATTATGTGTTTAAGACAATTGCAAACCCATGCAAAAAGTAAAATTTTTTTTTTTTCCTCTACCTGACTAGCTAGAAAAAAGGAGATAGCTAGAAGTTCTGAGGATGGCTAGGGGATGAATTTTCTATCACTAGTACTACTGGCCATCCCCAAGTTTCTTACCTAAACTTTTTTCCATTTTGAGGATGTTTCCAAATTTGGAAAAAAGGGGCTGGCTTTGAGGATGGCAAAAATTTTTCCTTGCTTCCCTATTTCTTCCCTAGGATGAGTGTGAGCCAAAAAGCACACAGGATGCATCCCCATAGAAAAAAAGTTGCAATCTTCCTTTCTCTTTCATGTCTTGTTCATTTCATCTCTGAAATTCTAAGCATCTACCTTCACTTTTCCTTTTTTGAACTTGTTGGAGTTGAGTAAAGCCAACTTTGAAGATGCCCAAGATCACATACATGCGAGAACCTATCAAAGAGAACCCAAGGAGAGGAAGATCATGGAGCAAGGGAAAAACCCTAAATGGACATGAGAGACAATATGAAAACACAAGAGAAAATGTATTTACAGTGTACAATGTTTTTATGAAAATACAAAGAGGGAACCTGCTTATAAAGAGCTCATGGAAGCTTGTAGAACAAGCTGGAAGGTGGTAGAAGATAAGGTTGACAACTCAGCACATATCCACAAAAGGTGGAAAAGCTAGAAGGGAACAAACTCTCATGTTGTCAACAACTAACCACTACATGCATTAAATACAAAATATTAAATAAATGCACTAAGCTAAGTAAGCTTAAGTAATAGAATAAATAATTAATAAATAATTAATTATTTACTCTAACAGCCCCCCTTAAGTGCAACTTAGGGAAATGCCTTAACCTCACAAAACTAAGAAATGCAGAATTGGTCCCGGCAACAAGGCCATGTTAGGTACTCATGTATAATGCAAGAAAATGCAACCTCTATAAAATGGGGAAAGCAAGAAAATCACGTGGAAAAAACCCTCTCCCAAAAAGAGGTAACCTAGTGAAGAACTAAAGAAGCCTCGAACTAGGGAAATTGTCCCCTAAAATAGGAACAAGGAGTGATCATGAAGAAGCATCACTGAAGTATGAAGAATCCACAAATCTATCAAACTATTGATCTAAAGAACCTTCATGGAAGAAGAAGGCACAAACTGAGCATGTCTATATGGTAGATGATCCATCTCACCGAAATGCATAGGTAGCTAGCCACTGCAATCACTTTGTACATAGGATCAACCATTGAATACATAGTTCATACTATTGAACCATCAAACCATGGATGCATTAGAACAACAACATAATCCCCCCTTAATGCAGACGGGGTGTGATGATAGGCAACTAAAAAGGTGAGCCAAAGTCTCCTACAAATGAACCAAGAATGACAAGAGGGGGAAAGAGGTACATGCACCTATAAAGACATGGTCACACTGACTCTGCATTGGCTGATATCATGGAAGGGACACTCACTTGATAAAGGGAGAATGCCTAAATAGAAAAAACCTATACCCCCCATGGTGCTTTATGAAAATAGTGCATGTACAACTGACTCAAAACAATGTTCATGATCTCCAAAATTCAAAAGTGGCACTTTATCTCAGTGCGATACATAAAAATGCTTCAAAATGATAGCTACAATGATCAAAATTGAAAACAAGCTGATACAAAACAAAGTATAGCTAAAAAAAAGAGAATCCATGCCAGGAAAATGATCCTCAGGCCTAAAATACTCAAGATATCCACCATATAGAAAAAAAGCCAAAACTATGATAGAAAGAGTATGGGCTAAAAACTAAGAAAAAAAACCACATTTCTGAAAAGGTGATAGAACCAGCTTTCCAAAAATATAAAGTTTTTTAAAAATAGGCATGAGATGCAAAAGATATGCTTGTCGAAGTCAAAAAAAAAACTTCAAACTTCAACTAAAAAAATGGGCAGTAAAAATGCATCAAAACGAAAAAATATATACACCAAAATCTCTATCTTGGAACTAGCTTTTCGATGCTTGTTTTAGATTGAAAAAATACGTCCATATGCTCAAGTTATGGCCAAAAAATTGAAGGTAGGTAAAAAAGTGACTTTGGAGGTGTGCAAGGTGGTCTAATGACATCATGCTAATGTTAGCAAACTACTGCAAAAAATTTGATAGCCACATTAGCCATCACAGCAAAAATAAAGCCACATGACAATGCCACGTGGACACCATGTGGAAAAATGCTGAGGTGGCAGGGGCTATGTGGAAAAATTCCACGTGGCAAACCTACCACATGTCACACAGTGACAGGTGTTGATGTAGCAAAAAGGTTGATTGTACCGCTGTACACCCATTGACTCAATCTACAACTGTTGAGTGGGCAGGTTGATAGAGTAGACATGTAGGTGGAGCAGGGCAGTAGTGGGTTGATGGTTCTGCCCGGTCAGAGATAGCGTTGCCCTGGCGGTGAAGTTAATGATGAATACTTGCGACGATGAAAAATTGAGGAGGCACCGCCAAGAGGAGAGGTGGCCGAACTATGGCCAAGATGTCATCGCTGGAAGGAGGGTGCATAGCCGAAGCAAGGTGTAACCGGCGATGACTGGGGAGCTGCAGGCAGAGTGCAGGTGACCTTGTGGTGGCAGCTGGGCGGTGCCATAGTAGCGCGCTCTACGTGAATTTTTAAAATTTTTTTTTTTCAATTTTCAAGCTCGAAATCGTCCATATATCCGTACGACAGCCGCTAAAGTAAAAAAAAAAATTCTCTTGGAGCTCTATCTCCAAAAATGAATTTTTTTATATGAATCCTGATTACAAACGACCTTTCAGATCTAATGGTGATGCCCGTTTGGCCCAAATGTGCTCCAAAAATTCACTGATCCCCTAATTTGAAAAAAAATGCACAAACAAACTAGTCTTTGTGACTTCAAATCATGGCTTCAAAATTCTTCAACCAAGCATTAGCAGGGAGGCTCTGATACCATGTTGGAGTTGATGAAAGTCAACTCCAAAGATGCCCAAGATCACCTGCATGTGAGAACCTATCAAAGAGAAGCCAAGGAGAGGAAGAGCATGGAGCAAGAGAAAAACCCTAAATAGACATGAGAGACAATATGCAAACATAAGAGAAAATGTATTTACAATGTACAATGTTGTTATGAAAATGCAAAGAGGGAGCCTGCTTATAAAGAGCTCATGGAAGCTTGTAGAACAAGCTGGAAGGTGGTAGAAGATAAGGTTGACAACTCGGCACATATCCACAAAAGGTGGAAAAGCTAGAAGGGAACAAACTCTCGTGTTGTCAACAACTAACCACTACATGCATTAAATACAAAATATTAAATAAATTTATTAACCTAAGTAAGCTTAAGTAATAGAATAAATAATTAATAAATAATTAATTATTTACTCTAACAGAACTCACTACTGAATGCCCTTGACCTTGTTGGACAATTCCTACTTATGTGACCAATCTTCAAATAGCTAAAACATGTGGTTTGACTCAACCATCTATTGTAGTCACCTCTAAAATTTGTTCTTATGCAATTCTCAGGAGCATATCCATACTCTTGATAGTAGTGACAACTATACATTGTATTATAATCTCAATTATAAGAGTTGAGATTCTACTTTACCTTTGTCTACTTGTTTGATGAACATTTTTTTTTGGATCTGTAGTCATATTCTCTATGTCCATACTTATGATAGTTATAGAAATATCCTTCAAATATTTGTGTGGTTATGATCTTGGTTCTACATTCATGTGCCAGATGTCCTTGTTTATTGCATTTGTGGCAATGACCTATGAACTTCTACTTAGGATTCTGATTTGTAGTCTTACTCTTGCAAACATTAGCATCATGACCTATCTTACAACAATTATGACAAGTAGATTTAGATTTCTTACCTTTATTACTTCTTTCTTCACCACTTTTAGATGATTCTCCTTCTTCAGTACTAGTGTAGCCCAATCTAGAAGCATCACTATTGGATCGAGGGGATCTTATCAACTGTTCAAAGTATTTGATGGCTTTAATAGGATTGTTGAAAATATCAACAAACTCCATTTCTCTTTTTAGATCATTTCTCAGTTATTCATTTTGAAAATTCTATGTTTTGATCTCAATATCCTTTTCATTTATTTTATTATTTGCAATCATCATTTGACCCAAAGTTTCCAATTGCATATTAGCAATCCTAGTTACGTCTAATATTTTCTCTTCCAGTCTATTGGTCAAAATGGTTTTTTTTCATCTTCAACCATGACTTTGTCCTCTTTAGCTTTATTTTTCTACTCGATCACCTCACATAGAAATACTAATTGAACTTCTTGTTCTCTTTTAAGATTTTTAACCTCTTCAATTAGGGTTCCATTATTTTCCATTAGATTTGCATCTGTTGTATTAAATTCATTTGTGTTTCCATCAACAAATAATTTAGTAGCGTCACTTGGTATTGCGTATCATTCTCTTCCATAGAAATTTCCTTCATTCTTTTTCTATGATCACTTTAACTCATCTCTTGCTTCATTTACCTAATGTAAGGCAAGTTTTATTTCAAATATTTGGTTCTTAATGGTCTTTCCCAACTTGTAGACTTCCATCTCCAATATCTTTCCTCAAAGCTACAAATCTCTACTTTCCAAAGGACTTAACTCTAATACCAAGTGTTGGAAATACAATAGGGGAGTAAACTCGAGAGGGGGGGGGGTGTTGAATCAACACTTCAAAACTTTCAACCTCTAAAAATATTCAACACACATCCATCTCACAATAGATGCATATAAATTGAAATACCAAATTAATCATATACATTCATAGCATGAAAGTAAAATATTCAAAACATGTATGACACAAGTTATTTGGTTACCCAAAAACCCTTCAAGGAAAAGGTAAACATAGGGTGGGGATGACACTCACAAATCTTGACTACTGCAATAATAAAGTGTCTCCAATGAAGGTTACTATTTTTGACCATGAAACATGATCCACCCTATGAAAGTTTTTCCATGTTAAAAGCTTATAATAATGTTAGATCTTAACTTGTCAAAGGATTTAAACATCCTATTAAAAGTGTTCCTAGTAAAAGGACTTTAACTACAATAAAGTTAGCACCCTATTAGAGGATTTACAATAGACTATTAAGAATACTCTATTAAGAGAGTTGAATAATTCACCTCTTAAAATGTCTTAGAAATGATCCTTTATTTAGTGCTCTATTGCTTGATGTCAGATCACCTCTATACTAATGTGTACCTAATCCTTTCTAATCAATTGTATCTCTACTATCTTCTAATTCCTTTCCTTTGTTCTCCTTTAACCAATCTGATAATGTATAACTCAATTCATGACACCTAATCACCATGAATGATCTATTTACACATGTAAACTCTCTTCAATTCTCATTAACATTTGTTAAAAAGTTTAGGGTTTGTCTTCCTTAAAAAGACTTAGGTGACTTAGGGTTAGGTATGAATCAACAATATTGATTCAACCATATTTCCAATCAAACCTTCCCTTTTTTTGATTGGATGCATGTAATTCATAGGGATTCATAATTAAGATTCCTCCTTATCAACAAGGATCGTAAAACAATCCTTAAGTCAGATAACAAATGGTTTACATAGTAGTTTGGCCAATACAAATAACTATGGAAAAACTATATTACTTGGCATCTGAAGTCCCTAGTGCTCAACACTAACTATAACTTCAATGCTATTACTTGACATCTAAATGACTCAGCATACATTGCTTTCTTGGCACTTGAATCACTCAGCACATACTATCTACTTGGCATCTGAGTGACATGCCACTTAAGTGACTCAAAAATCACTATTTACTCAGCATGCTCTATCTTATATGTTATGCTTGACATATTTTACTTTTTCGGCATGAACTAAGTAAATGACTTATAATGACTTAAGTGTATAGACACTTATTTGTTAAAATCAATATGAAATCTACACAATCTCCCCCTTTGGAATTGATGGAAACATAAATGAAAAAAATCTAAGCTTCAAGAATAATAAATAGGAATATGAAAACCTTTGGAACACTACTTTATTCTTCTTCTTCTTAGGATCAAAAATAGTATATGCAGATAAAGTAAAATCACTTGATCTATCATATCAAATTTCATAGTGAGATGTTTTTTTCAAATGTTTGAATATCCTCTTTACTATTGTATAATGATACTCTTTAGGATCAACTTGAAATTGAGCTATAATCCTAAATTTATCATCTCTATGTAGTCTAGCGTGAGTCAGATATTAAAAATCTCCAATCATGTATCTATACTTCTACTCAACTATAGGTTATCATCCTTGCTAGATAACTTGTGACTAGTTATCATAGGTGTACCAAAAAGCTTACAACTTGCCAATCAAAATCTCTTCAATAAATATTTCAAGTACCTAGCATGTGAAAGAAAAGTACCATCACTATTCTACACAATCTACAGTCAAGGAAAAACTTCATTTCTCCTATCATACTCATTTCAAACTCATTCTTTGTATCTTCAAAAAAATTATCATTTGCTTCATCATTACCTCAAAATATTATGTTATCAACTAATATTACTATGATCAAAAAACCATTTACAATTTCTCTCAAATACAAATTACTATCCATTGTACCTTTAACAAATCCAAGCTTTGTCAAATACTTATCTAACCTTGCATAACAAGTTCTAGGTGCTTGCTTCAAACCATGTAGAGACCTCTTCAGTATGCATACTATCTCTTTGTCTTCTATTAGAAGGAAACCTTTAAGCTACTCAATATATATCTCATCTTCAAGTTCTCCATTCAAGAAAATTGATTTAAAATCCATTTGATATACTTTGAATTTATTATTTTCTACATAAGCCAAGAACATTCTTAATGCTTCCATTATAGCTATAGGGGCATATGTTTCTTCATAATAAATGCCTTCATGCTATGAATGACCTTTGAACACAAGTCTATCTTTGATTGTCAAAACTTCACCTTGTTCATTCATCTTGTTTCTAAATACCCATTTGGTTCCTATCACATTCTTGTCTTTACATTTAGGGAATGACTCCCATGTTTCATTCTTCATTCTTCAGATCTAATTCTTCTTTCATTGCTTGAATCCAATGATGATCTTTACATTCTTCATCTATAGTTTTTGGTTCAACTTGAGAAATCAGACATAATTCCTCATTAACTATGTTTCTTTTCATCACACATTTGTCTTTGCTTCCAATTATTCTCTCTGGAGTGTGATTCTTTGTCATGTTCCTATTAGATGTAGGAGTTTCTAACTCAACTTTTAACTCTTCTCTTGGTTTAGATCTTTATTCTCCTCTTTGCTCAACAATTTGTACATTATTATATAGATCAGTGTTAGTCTTAAAGGAAACTTGAACATTCTTTTTAACAATTCTAGTATTATCTTCTTCTTCATAATCATCAATGATAGCTACCAAAGTTATTTCTTCTAAACCTTCCTCTTTCTTAGCCAATTAAAATTATTCATCTTCAGTAGAAATTGAATTCTTTCTATATTTTCTTCCTCTCTTAGGACATATGGATTAAAAATGAAATAACTCTTTACATGTACAACAAATGAAAATTTTCATACTTTTTGGTTCCCTTTTTATGAGTAGATCAAATCCTTCCTCGATTTTCTTATCTTCTTCACATATGGATCTAACTTTGCTTCTATTCTTTAGTATGCAAAAAAAGAATTCTAGATTAGGAAACTCAATGCCCAGATCATTACACATATATGATAATTCACCAAGAAGCTCTGACTTCAGCGAGACAAAATTTCCTTCATCAAACTTAGGACTAATATTTCCTGCCATGATCTCACAAAGCTCTTAAGCTTATGCTTCAAGGACCTAATGCTCTGATACCAATTGTTATAATATATACATATAAATGAGAGGGCGGGTGTGATGGGGGAGGGTGAATTATTTATCCAACTATTATAAAAAATATCAACGTTAATAAAATTTAATCACATGAGCAATATAATCAAAAACCACAAAAAGATACCCATGAACAATTAACATAAGATATGTTAAGTAGGGAAACCCTTCATTAGAGGGAAAACCCTAGTGTGAATAGTACCCACAAGATGATGTACTAATATAAACATTCCTTGTTAGAGGATGAACTCTATTAGGAGTTGATGAAAAAATTCAGTAGACATCAATCCCTATTGGGAGACTTTGAATCCCTCTTGGGAGACTTTGAATCCCTATTAGGAGATTCCAACATTGGTAGGAGTTGTGGAAGATAGCTGGACCCACTACCCAAAAAATTTCAAGGTTAAGATCAATGAACCCACTATCCAAATGATCTATGTATTATTCTTTGTAGAATAATAGAACTGAAATATTTTTAAATAACAATGGAAAATAAACTCTTGGGGGCCATAAATCAAAATGTCAAAAATTTAACCAAAAAATCATTAACCACACATCCATCTCAAAATTTGCATGATAAATGAAATACTAAACTAAACAAGTTCATCCATAGAATGAAAAAAAATAACACATATGAAACAAGATATTTGGTTACCTAGAAAAACTCCAATGAGAAGGTAAAACTGGGTTAGGCATGATGCCTGCAAATCTTTACTACTGTAGTTGTAAAGTGCATCCAATTAAGGTTACACTTGTTTGATCATAAACTATGACCTACCCTATGGAAGCTTTATCTTGCTAAAGGCTTACAAATATTGTTGAATCTTACCCTATTAAAAGTGTGCTTGGTTAGAGGACTTCAAATTACAATAAAGTAAGCAGCCTGTCAAATGATTTACAAAATCCTACTAACACTATTTGGTTGAGAGATTTTTGTTGATTCACTAGCTAGAATGTTTTAACATCTCTCTACTAGATATTAGATCACTTCTTTCTTGATTTATGCTTGATCCTCTATGATCAAATGTATCATTTTAGTCCTCTTTATGCTTTCCTCTATTCTCTATAATTGATTTTGTAATTCATATCTTTCTCACAACTTCTTGGTCATCATGAATGCTTGTTCTGTACATGCAAACATCTCTCTTTACACTCAAACTCTTTAGGTTTTTCCCTCCTTAAGAAGACTTAGGTGACCTAAGTTTAGATAGGAATCAATGACTATGATTCACCCATTTTTCCACTTAATTCATCCCTTTATCTAATTGGTTGCATGTACTACATAGGGATTCTTAATGTAGATCCATTCTTATCTTCTGGAATTGTAAAATAATCCTTATGTTAGCTCAAAAATGGTTTACATAGGAGTTTGTTCCATTACAAACAACTATGTCCAAAATTTTTTGCTTGACACTTGAAGCCTCTAAATCTTAGCATCCATTACATCTTCAATGAGGTAACACAACCTCTAAATGACTCAACATTAACTATTTACTTAACATTTGAATCACTTGGCATGTATTAGCTTCCTCATCACTCGAGTGACTCAACATTAACTATCTACTTGACACAAACTAGTACTTGACACATATTGTATATTTTTCTCTACATGCATAATTTGAAATCTTATGCTCAACATACACTAAGTAGTATTAAGTAATCACTTAAGTGTATTGTTTCTCATATGTCAAAACCAAAATGAGAAAAACAATTTATCCCTTTGACATGAGTGGAAAAAACACTTTGTCATGTATATATGCTTAATAACTCAAATAATCTATATTCTTTACTTGACTCACATACAAAACTTTGAAATGTCAAAACAATTGAAAAAACTAATGACTTATCATTCATACCTTAAATATCCACAACCCCCTTGAGTTGATTGTTCTATGCTATATCTAAATCTGATACTCCTATTGAGTAAATTTGTTTATTTACCCCCCTTTGTGTATTCTCTCCTTTTTACTCTCAATCCTCCTCATCTTATATATCTCCCTTCTTTGACACTTATTTCATGGGTGGTACACTAATAGTGTTCTTTTCCAAAAATTTTTTATGACCCTCCATTATAATCTTAAGTGCTACATCCCAATTGTTGCATGCTACCTTTATAGATTGAAATTGAACATCTAGTTTCGCAAAAAAGTTTACTAAGCCCTCATGAGTAGAAAGAGGAGAATCTTTCTTCATCAAAAAATGAACATTTTTTGAAACACCAACCTTGGTCCAAGCTAAAGGCAATGATAGTTTTTGAAGAGCTCCCTTAATCTCCCTCCAAACTTTAACTATCTCTAAACTTAGAGAGTGGTTAAAGAACCCACTAATTTGACCAAAACTCTCTAATAAGGCATTCCCACTAACTATTTTTGGAAAAAAACCAAGCCACTCCCTCGTAAAAACTTTTCTACCTCTAAGTTTGCTATATTTGAGTTAGTGGAGATGTCAGAGAGAACACATAAGACAACTTCATTTTCGAATTGATGGGAGAATGCATGGGTAAATGGCCCCCCTAGGCTGTTTAGGAACTAACATGGTCAAAATTAGGTCCCTAACATGTTATACTGATGCAGGAGCATCCAGAGGTATAAGGGCAATCCTGTGTCACCCAAAAAAATGTACTTAGACTTAGTTTCTATTTTATGTCTTTGCATTTTTGGATACCCATTTGGCTCAAATAAAGGTTCCAACTCTCATAGTTCAACTATCAGTGCATTTAAAAATCCCGAAAAAATAGGAGCATGCAATTTGACCATCATTTTGGTGACCTAGAAGGTGTGACTTTGCCAGATGAATGTAATCGAGATTTAGAGCATTCCAGAAAAAGAATCAGGTCAAAAGGCCCCACGGTTTGAAAGTTATTGCAATTTTTCGGGTTTTGGAGACCCCCTAAGAATGCTTCAGAGTCAGTTTTGGGGCATTAAATGACCTCGAAAAGGGCCGAAAAATGGGGGATGAGCAAAGCTTGTCCATAGGGCTATAGAGCGCTTCGAGAGCTTTCTGAAAATGTAAACGGTTCGTCAATCGGAGTTACGGTTCAAAAGTTATGCCTCCCGGAAGTTCGGCTACCATTTCTGGATTCTTCTAGAATTGCACCGACTTCTAACGCAGCTTCCGGAACCTTCTATTTTGTCGGTGGATGCCTACTAGCACTTTCTAGAATGTACTCCTAGTCCTTAACCCTCCGGGGTCTATTTAAGGAGATTTCTGGCATTGTAAAAGACAGTTCGGATTGGAGCTTGAGAGGAGGTGCTAAAAGGAGAAATATTCTCCAGATTTATGCTATTGTAAGCCCGCAGGGCATGTTTTGAGTTTATTTTCTCTGCACTGTTTGTACCAGCTTATTTTCTTAGTTAATATATTTCCCCTTTCTATTGTGTCTATTCTGGTACTTGGGTCGTGTCCCCATCAAGTGGTATCAGAGCAGGTTTTCCTGAGTGTGCAGACAGAACGCCGACTGTGAGGCAGTTTGCACCAGGACTGTGTGGTTGTGGGTTCGAGTTAGAAGATGCCTCCACGAAGAGAGCGTGGTGGAAGGGCCAGAGCTGTTGACCCTGAGGAGGTTAGAGCCCTCCAGAGACAGGTACAAGCATTGCAAGAGGAGCTTCGTAGAGGAGCAAATATTGCTGCAGATGACAATAGTGAGGATGACAATGAAGAGGAAGTAATGGAAGTTGACGGGGAAGTTCTGAATCCTGTAGAGGAAAGGCTTTTTAGGGCCATTTCTAGGTTTGGAAAAAGACCTACAATTGAAGTGGGTATATTTTCAGGAAATTTGAAACCAGATGAGTTGATCGATTGGATCAATGAACTGGACGAATACTTTGAATATGAGGATATAAGGGACCCAGATAGGGTTAAGTTTGCAAAGGCCAAACTAAAAGGCCATGCCAAAATCTGGTGGCAAGAGGTTCAATTGGAAAGACTTAGAAGAGGAAAGGAGAAGATCACAAGATGGGATCGCATGGTGGACAAATTGAAGAAGCAGTTCATCCCTGTGGACTACGAGCTTGATCTGTTTAAGAAGATGCATGGGTTAAAGCAAGCAGGAAGATCAGTCCAAGAATATACAGAGGAGTTTTACCGACTCTTGATTAGAGCGGGGCATGCAGAAGCAAATAAGGAGAAGGTTGCTCGTTATATCAGTGGGTTACGACCTAGCATCCAGGAGGAACTAAGTCTGGTAAGAATGACCAGTGTTGAAGAAGCATACCAGTTTGCCCTACGAGTCAAAGAGAAGCTAAGTAAAAGGTTTGAAGGAAGACAAAGAGGGCGCGGTCAAGGAGGAAGGGGAAGCAGTAGATCATCTGGAGGCCGCAATGAAACTCAAAAGAAAAATGAAGATGAGGGTACTAGCAGGAACCAGAGGAATGAGGGTTTCAACCGCTCCCGTGATCAAGACTTTGGAAATCAAAGAGGAAGAGGTAGAGGACGTGGACAAGGAAGAGGAGGCTTCCGTGGTACCTTTTTCCATTGCAATGAAGAAGGTCATCGTGCCTTTGAATGCCCGCAGCGACAAGGAAGGACAGATAGGAGAACTGAGGGCCAAGCTAGGGTTGCTCATGTGGATGAGGATGCACAATCATCACATTCAGAGGATGCAGAAAGAGGAGAGACCTTGGTAAATGAAAGGGTCCTACTAAGTGGTGAAAATGAACCAGGACAACGGAGGAGCTTGTTCTGTACCAGATGCAAGTGTGAGGATAAATGTTGTGATGTGATCATTGATGGTGGTAGCACTGATAACTTGGTATCCGAAGAGATGGTCTCTAAGTTGAAGCTCAAGAGGGAGAAACATCCCCAGCCCTATCGAATTTCTTGGGTAAAAGATGATCATAAGGTCCTGGTAAGTGAACAATGTTTAGTAAAATTCAAAATTGGTAGTTACCATGATGAAGTCCTCTGTGATGTTATTTCGATGGATGTTTGCCATCTATTGCTGGGTAGACCATGGCAGTTTGATAGACATGCAATACATGATGGACATGCAAACACATACTCTCTGACAAAGGATGGAGTTCGCCACAAATTGAAGCCCATGAAAAAGGAAGGTGAAAAGGTATGTAGCAGTGCTAGGATTTGTCTTGTTGATGGAAGGAAGTTTTTAGATGGCATGAAACATCAGCGCATGTGCTATGCTTTGATTCCTAGAAAAGATAAAGAAGGTAGTAGTGAAATACCATTTGAAGTTTCAGATTTACTAGGAGAATTTGGAGATATTATCTCTGATAATGTTCCAGATGGATTGCCACCAGTAAGGCAAATCAGTCATCAAATAGATCTGATTCCAGGAGCTAGTTTGCCTAACAAGGCTGCTCACAGGATGACTCCTACTGAAACAGAGGAGCTAAATAGACAGGTTCAGGAGCTGTTGAGGAAGGGCTTGATTCGAGAGAGCCTGAGTCCATGTGCAGTACCTGCAGTACTTGCACCAAAGAAGGATGGAGAGTGGAGGATGTGTACAGATTCTCGAGCTATAAATAGGATAACCATCAAGTATCGGTTTCCTTTACCAAGGATGGATGATCTTATGGACTGCTTGAGTGGAGCTCAGTACTTCACAAAGATAGATCTGAAGAGTGGCTATCATCAGATACGGATTCGAGAAGGAGATGAGTGGAAAACAGCCTTCAAGACCAAGGAAGGTCTTTATGAGTGGTTAGTCATGCCCTTTGGATTGACGAATGCCCCAAGCACCTTCATGCGGCTCATGAATGAGGTACTTAAGAAGTTCTTGGGAAAATTTGTTATTGTCTATTTGGATGATATTTTAATTTTCAGCAAGACTTTGGAAGAACATTTACTGCATATTCGTAGTGTCTTTGAAAGGCTAAGGGAAGAGAAATTGTTAATTAATCTAAAGAAGTGTGTCTTTGCAAAAAGGGAGTTAGTCTATTTGGGATTTGTTATATCACCTGAAGGTCTCAAAATGGATCCAGAGAAGGTAAAAGCCATCTTGGAATGGCCTACTCCAAAGTCTGCTACTGAGGTAAGATCATTTCATGGTCTGGTTAGTTTTTACAGGAAGTTTATTAAGAATTTCAGTGGCATATGTGCACCCCTAACTGATACAATAAGAGGGGATAGAAAAGAGTTCAAATGGACTGCAGCAGCTGCGAGAAGTTTTGAATTGCTGAAGAAGAAGGTGACTGAACAGCCTGTGTTGGCACTTCCAGATTTCAGAAAAGTATTCCAGGTGGACTGTGATGCTAGTGGTAGTGCTATTGGGGCTGTATTAAGCCAAGAAGGTAAGCCTATTGCATATTTTAGTGAAAAATTGAATGATGCAAAGAAGAAGTATTCTGTTTATGATCAAGAGTTCTATGCAATAGTTCAGGCCTTAAAGAAATGGAGGCATTATTTGTTGCCAAAGGAATTTGTTTTGTATACTGATCATCAGGCATTACAGTACCTAAATAGCCAAGGTAAATTGAATCAGAGGCATATGAAGTGGGTAGAATTCTTGCAGAGTTATACATTTGTGTTAAAGCATAGAAGTGGAAAATCTAACAGGGTTGCAGATGCATTAAGTAGGAGACAGTTGTTGCTTACAACAATGCAGGTTGAAGTAGTTGGGTTTGATGAACTTAAGAATTTGTACCCCGAGGATCCTGATTTTGCTGAAGCATGGAAAGCTTGTAAAGAACCTGTTGCTGTAGATAGAACCAAGTGGTTAGACTATTTGATTCAGGATGGCATGTTGTTCAAAGGTAGTCAATTGTGCATTCCAAGGAGTTCCATGAGGGAAAATCTGATTAAGGAGAAACACAGTGGAGGGATGGCAGGACATTTTGGTCGGGATAAGACCATTGCCATTCTTAGAGAACATTATTTTTGGCCTCAAATTACACAGGATGTGAAGAAGTTTGTACAGAGTTGCCAGGTTTGTCAAGTTGCCAAGGGGTTTAGTCAAAATACTGGCCTATATCAGCCATTGCCTGTTCCATCAAGGCCATGGGAGGACATAAGTATGGATTTTGTTCTTGGATTGCCAAGGACACAAAGGGGTAATGACTCAGTATTCGTGGTGGTTGATAGGTTCTCCAAAATGGCACATTTCATTCCATGCCACAAAACTCATGATGCTGTCCATATTGCAGACTTGTTTTTCAAAGAGGTGGTAAGACTACATGGTCTTCCAAGAAGTATAGTTTCTGACCGAGATACTAAATTTGTGGGGTATTTCTGGAAGACATTGTGGAAGAAGTTGAGAACAGACTTGAAATTCAGTTCCACGCATCACCCACAGACTGATGGCCAAACAGAAGTGGTAAATAGAAGTCTGGGCAATTTGCTGAGATGTTTAGTTGGAGATAAGCCCAAGGGATGGGATTTGATTCTACCACAGGCAGAGTTTGCTTATAATAACTCTGTAAATAGGAGTACTGGAAAATCACCATTTCAAATTGTATATGGAAATAGCCCAAGGACTGCACCAGAATTGAGAAAGATAGAACAAGGGGAGAGAACAAGTGCTGAAGCTGAGGAATTTGCTGAACACATCAAGCGTCTACATGAGGAGGTCCAAGCACACATTATCAAGATGAATCAAGAGTATAAAGCTAGGGCTGATGCAAGGAGAAGACATAAGGAATTCCAAGTAGGGGATCTTGTCATGGTGCACTTACGAAAAGAAAGATTTCCAGTTGGTACCTACAACAAGCTGAAAATGAAGAAATTTGGCCCCTGCAAAATTTTGAAGAAACATAACTCAGGAAATGCATATGAGGTGGAGCTGCCAGATGGTATTCACATTTCTCCCATTTTCAACATTGCAGATTTGACAGAGTATCATGATGATGGTGCAGATGAGGAGCTGGTTTTAGAGCCGTGTCCAATTCCTGCTTCTAAGAAGGAGGAGATAGAAGACATTCTAGATCATCGTGTGGGTAGGAGTACCAGAAACAGGCAGTATGAAGAGTATTTGGTCAAATGGAAAGGACGATCGATCGAAGACTCAACTTGGATTTCAGCAGCTGAGGTTTCCCATTTGGGATTTCCTCTACCATCCATAAAGTGACAGGGTCACTTTTCAATCTACCCTGGGTGTCTGATGCAGGAGCATCCAGAGGTATAAGGGCAATCCTGTGTCACCCAAAAAAATGTACTTAGACTTAGTTTCTATTTTATGTCTTTGCATTTTTGGATACCCATTTGGCTCAAATAAAGGTTCCAACTCTCATAGTTCAACTATCAGTGCATTTAAAAATCCCGAAAAAATAGGAGCATGCAATTTGACCATCATTTTGGTGACCTAGAAGGTGTGACTTTGCTAGATGAATGTAATCGAGATTTAGAGCATTCCAGAAAAAGAATCAGGTCAAAAGGCCCCACGGTTTGAAAGTTATTGCAATTTTTCAGGTTTTGGAGACCCCCTAAGAATGCTTCAGAGTCAGTTTTGGGGCATTAAATGACCTCGAAAAGGGCCGAAAAATGGGGGACGAGCGAAGCTGGTCCATAGGGCTATAGAGCGCTTCGAGAGCTTTCCGAAAATGTAAACGGTTCGTCAATCGGAGTTACGGTTCAAAAGTTATGCCTCCCGGAAGTTCGGCTACCATTTCTGGATTCTTCTAGAATTGCACCGACTTCTAACGCAGCTTCCGGAACCTTCTATTTTGTCGGTGGATGCCTACTAGCACTTTCTAGAATGTACTCCTAGTCCTTAACCCTCCGGGGTCTATTTAAGGAGATTTCTGGCATTGTAAAAGACAGTTCGGATTGGAGCTTGAGAGGAGGTGCTAAAAGGAGAAATATTCTCCAGATTTATGCTATTGTAAGCCCGCAGGGCATGTTTTGAGTTTATTTTCTCTGCACTGTTTGTACCAGCTTATTTTCTCAGTTAATATATTTCCCCTTTCTATTGTGTCTATTCTGGTACTTGGGTCGTGTCCCCATCATATACTATCATAAAGGTAGCTCATTTTTACATAACTAACAATTTGGGACCACCTAATGACCCCTCAATACCCTAGTCAAGTCCAATTTCGAATTTCATTTGATTGTGACCCATCCTACCCCTTGTCAAGTGGGTTTACTTATTAGAAAGGTAATTAGTTTTAGGGTAAAATGCAACTATAACCAAAACCCTAGATGACATGTCATTTTACACTAAATCCACAAGTTTCATGACACTTAAAAGAACATTCCACATCACCACGACATGTCCCTAATGCATCTTTATGATTAAAAATTTCTTCATAAAATAAAACTTACATTTAAAAAATAAAATACATCACAACAAGGCTTTTGAACCTTCCAAAGATTCACCTTGGTTAAACTATGTTCACATAGGTTTGGAACTTGTTTCAACGCAAAATTTCCATGGTTCCTCTTCCTACACATTAGACTCAAGCATTAGTATTCCAAGGAGGTCATATAAAATATGTAGCATAAATGCATATAATTTCAACATTACATAATCCATATTAACATGTTTCAATTAAATTTCCTTTCTTAATCATTCCAAATAATTTCATTCAAAATGTTAAAATATCAAAATTTGCATATCATAAATCATCATAATCAAATTAATATTTTGCATCACATAAATCATCATAATCAATTTAACATTTATCTAAATATCATAAATCATCATAATCAAATTAATATTTTGCATCACATTATAATCTAATTCTATCATGTCATAAAAGTTGCATCCATATGTGTTCAATCCATCCATACACAATGTCGGGTTCTTAGTGCATATCATAAATGTAAAACACCATTGTAATGTCAAAATCAATAGATAAAACAAGCCACTATCCATTTAGGTCTTGAATAGCTATCAAAATATCAAAATGAAAGTGAAATATGGATGTGATGATGGGTTGGGGTGAGGCCTCACATTACTGTCACTCATATGTCAAAACCAAAATGAGATCAATAGAAATGTCCTTCCTTCCTCTTCCTCTATCTTGTCAATCAGACTTCTACTCCTTAAAATCTTGTAACTAGATCAAAAAAATTGAATCCAATAATTTTTAGATTGCTTAGTCACATTTAGTAAATACTCTACTCCTTTTCATGCTTCATAACCAACACAATGATTTCTTACAAACAAGGAAAACAATTTCCTTTATACCGTATCTTCAAAATAATTCCTTGAGGCTTTTTGAATTAATCATAATAAGATAATTAATTATTTACAATCACAATAGCACTATCATCTCACAGTCTATAAAACTTCTCACACATGTGACACTAGGGCTTATGTACCTATTGACATCATCATCAGTCTATCATATGTTACTATCTGACCACACATCAATAGACTATATCTCTATTAGAAGATATAATGAAAACATTAGAAATCACTTCTTAGGTGCTCTATCTCTATACTTCTTCTATAAATTAGGTATATCTTTCGTAAATATTTGACATACATATTGTGTATTTAACAAAATCATTAGGACATAGTGTTGGCATTAAGTTATGTTTCTCATTAGTGAAACACTTATTCACAATTTAGTGGTTACCAAGACTTATGGTTCACACCAAGCATTTTAGAGGCTATTAAGTGAAAAAAGGGAGTGTGAAGACCAATAGTTATCACTGAGTAGTTCAGTGGTTACTGAGCTTTGCAGTGTCTACTGAGTCATCAGTTCCTATGATGTGAAGCCAGTGTTAACCAAGTGATGGATAAGTAGTGTTTACCAAGTGCAAGTAAGGTAAACATAGTATTCAGTTTCTACTAAGTGACACTATATCTACCAAGTCTCCAATGGTCACCAAGTTTGAAGTGATATTGTGTGATTAGTATGGACCATGCCTCTACTTCTACCAAATGCATGATGATGTTGAGTAATGCAATGGACATTGAGTATCAAAAATTCACCAAGTTAGTTTCAAAACTTGAGTTTGTTTCTACAATTTGTAAAGGCAATATTTGGTTGGGACTACAATACTTGGTGTAGATGTCATTATTATGGAGAATATGGACACATTGGCATAAATTTTTCAAGGCATCACTTAAGAAAGAAGGATACTACCATAAGATGTTGCACATGTACTGAACTTGGTCATATAGCTAATAATTGCATGAACATAGGTAAAGTTCAAGTTGAAAAGAAAGAAAGAGTAGATAACATCAGGAAACAGATGAGATAGTAGTGGATTCCTAAATCTATTGAGGAAAACAATTAAATTCATGGTACTGAAGTCACTCAAGAAGTGGGTGACTCAATCATTTCCAATTAAGTTCTTAAGGAAGAACTGGAACTGTATTCCCAAGGTCATATCTCAAGTAGCTCCAATGGAAGGACATGAAAGATGCAAATTAGTATTCTAGATATAGAGGGATCACAAGGATCTAGCATTCATTGAGTAAGATCAGGTCATACCAAGCAAGGTTGGTCATAAAATCTACCAAGCGAGGTCAGGAGTAAAAAAGTTTTGTTTGGTCACCAAGTCACAAGCTTTTACCAACCACAGTTAGTGGATGATAATCTATCACACACTATGTCATTATGGCACTAAGCATTAATGATTTTTTTTATCAAAAGGATAGAATTTTAACTTTATTTTTATCTCAAATTCGATATATCTAGAGCAAGAGAAATTTACAGAGCTTTCAAGTGATCTTGAGTGAATTTGTAGCAAAGTCTTTTGAAGAATTTTCTCATTTATTGAGCAATCATGGAATTTGGTAGTAGAAATAGCAGCAAGACAAAGAGAGGTTCAAAGATGTTGGTGAAAGGTGTTGAATGAAAAGCAACAAATTTTAAGTTAGTGCCAGCTATTGCAAAGTCACTCGACCCTAATGGAGCTCAATCGAGAATCTCACCAAAGGTACTCCTCATTAACAATATTCATACTCATTTCAAGTGTGCTATGGAAGAAATCAAAACCCTAGAAATGGATAGGGCCCTAGGAGAAATGTGTGTTGATAGATCTCTCAAGCTCGAGGATAAGCATTTAGGGGTCAAAGGTTTAAGCCACATCCCGCATATGCCAAGAAAATTCCAAGTAAAATGAATTAGATACATTTTGAGCCGTATGCATAATGGTTAGCTATGGCTAGAATAGTTACTCTTGATCATGAAGAAGATGGTTCATAATATTGCTGGTCTCCCTATGCTCAACGAGGTCAAAAATACTAAAACCCTAGGTCGAGAAGAGCTTTAGAAGAAAACCATAGCCAAGTGGGACGGTAGATGTCTAAAAATTAACAATGTATCTAATTTGGAACTTATGTTTGGAATTCATATTATTGCACATAAAATATACAACTCTAGTCATCTGAATAGTGTGCCATGTGAGGCTATGGATTTAGCATATAAGGTTGTTAAGAAGAACTTGGAATTTGATTTGACAGACTTGTTGTTGAAATTGTTGAATAAGAACATGGGTAGCATCATGACATCAAAGAATAACCCCTATAAATCTAGTTCTTTGTTAACTTGTTTATTATTTTTCATTCTAAAGTTTTTCCCCTCCAAAGGTTAAGTGGTATGGAGAAAGCATACTCCCATTTTATATCAAATTAATGATTTTATTGCAAAAATGGGTGAGAATTTTGATAGTATTATGGATAACTATTTTGAAGTTTTTAAGGAGAAGATGAACAACAGATTCTAGATTCCTCTCAAGCTAGTTGAATACTACAAAGATGATGTATGTTTCATGGTTGATTGTGATAAATTTTATATCCAAGTAGTTAGGGCTAGAGTTGCATGGTTAAAACCTCTTCCATATGAGGTTAACATTGATGAATCAAAAGATATAATTGAAGCCCTAGTAAATGAGTTGATAGATCCAAAGCTACCTCTCTTTAGAAATAATAATGATGCCAAAGCTAGAATAGAGCTTGAAATCAAACTTCCCCAAGCACTTAGTAGAGGTAAGAAGAGGGTAGCCAAATTGAAAACCGATGAAACCCATCTTATGCTTACCAAGGGAAAAGGCAAAAATTAAGAGGAACCTAAGAATGAAGAGGAAGAATCAAAAAAAGAGGAAGAACCAGTGATAAAGAAAGGCAACGTAATTATGACCAAGCCTCCCAAGCCCTCTATAGCTATGTTCACAAGGAGATCTAAGAAGAAAGTAGATAAAGATGATAGTGAAGTTGACTTTCACCTCCCTTCTCCCACATATGAAGAAAGATTGAAGCAATTAAGAGAAGGTGCTAGTATAAGAAACTTCAAAGCATTAAAATATGAAACTAGGACACTTGCAAAAAAAAAAGAGATAGAAGATCTAATCATGGAAAAGTTAGGAAAATGGAAATTCTCTCCTGATCAGTTTGCTCCCCTACAGTTCTACTAGACAGGATCAAGGTGAGATGGGACAACACCATTCAAACTATCAAGGACATATTTTCTCAAACCCTAAATTAGTTGGAGCCCAACTTGATAGAGGTAGAAGTGAAGAAAGCATTGAAAGACAATGAGAACAAAATGATTTTGAAGTTCAATACTTGTCTTGTTTTGATGAAAAATATTGAACATGTTGTAAAGAATGCTATAATTGTATGGAAAGATGTATGCCATCTTCATAAGCCTAGTGAGGATGAAATAGAAATAAAGATGATGATAGTAACAAGGATGAGGATGATGAAGAAGATAACACCCCTTGTGTTTGTAATCACCTAAAAAATGGTTATCTAGACTATTAGCCCCCTTTTCAACATTTTGGCTAAATTAATTTAATCATTTACCTAGACCAAATTGCTAATAATCAATTTATTTGATTATAAAATATAGTTTGACTATGCTATCCTAAGTTCATTATTTGATTAAAAGAACATGTCCCCTTGTATTGCATAAAATTGTAACCAAGATTATGCAAACCTCAAACTATGAACAAATGAATAAGCAAATGACAAACAAAGACCATTCCACCTCTACAACTCAACAAAGGCATCCATAAGAAGCCTTGTTGGTGTATCTTAGATGGAGAGTATGTTTGGTATGCTCTTAGGAACACAACAATGGATGAATCTCTTGAATGTGTGAATGCAAGTGTGAGTGATGGAATATGTACCTAGACTAGATGATATGAGAAATCAAAATGACAGAATGATGATGCAATGATAAGAGATTCTAATGGTACCTAATGGATGATAATGACTTCTAATGACTCCTAACCCCCCCGAGGAAAGCTTGAGACAAGATGTCTATTTAAAGTAGATGGAGGAAGCATCTAGAATGTGCTTAGAAACTACTAGGAGATAAGGATAAGGATTGACAACTAAACACCTTATCTCACATTCTAGATAGATGGATAAGACTGATGAGGTGGCATGTGTGTGTAGAAGGTTCCTATGGTGTAGACAACATGTGCTTAAAAGATATATGGACCCATGTGATGACAACTCATATGAATGCACATACTTCTAGGTAGTTTGGATAAAGATTAAATTAAATGAAATTTAATTTAATCAAGGTCTAGAAGAATTAATGGAAATATGGAGGATTTTAAATAAATAAAATTTATTTAAAAAAGGAATATGTGGAGAATCATGTGTTAATTTAAATTAACACATTAGAGCTAGGAGTATTTAAATTAAATTTAAATACTTAGGCAAAAATGAACCTATTTAATTAAAATAATTGAATTAAATAAGTAGAGGAATGGGACTAGTATTAATTAGATTAATATAGTCATTTGGGATGATTTTTGGTGTCTACATTTTTCCCCTCTTTGATGTGATGTCAGCACGGCATCATATCAAAGAAAATACAGGTTTCCCCAGAGAAGATAGGAGAGGACTAGTGACAACGACAAAGGAGAAGGGTGATAGAAAATGATAATCTGAATGCAACTTAACTACATGAATGCAAGAGATTCAATTGTGTTTATACAGAGAGCAAACCTTATTTTAATATTGCAAGAGGAGTTATGCACCAAATGCTATAGAAGCATAGATGACAAGATTCCTTTGCGTGTATTAGACTCTTAACACAATGGATGTAGGTTTTAGAGTCATGAAGGAACAAATGACATATATGCATTGGAGAGGTCTGGGCACACCCAAAGTCTTTTTAAGGAGCTTGGTGGAAAGTGTGCTAACCTGTTGCCCCTAGTGAGAAATGCATTAACATAACTTGAAACTTACATATATGTGTTAAAGAATCATGAAAATAGATCATATTGCAAAATAACATGTGTAATCAGGATAAGCCATTCAAATGATACCAGGATATGGAAGATCGAGGAACACTGGGGGAGGCTATCAATAACACACAAAGATAAGATTAACAAAAAGACATTATGACTAAGTAGTCATTCAATTCACCATGCTTGCCATGAACCTGAAAAATTTGTTAAATTTGTTAAGCCTATGTAGGAAGGATTCATCCTGTAAGGCAAAAACTGATTGATTGATTGAATTGAAATGAGATATTTGTGATTGGTTGCTGGCAATGACAGTAAAAGGAATGATGTTCTCAAATCATTGAGTCTAAATGTGAATTTGTGTAAGCTTGTTTGCAATCACTATTTGATGAGGTTGGTTTTATGGATGGAAGCTCAATGTGGTGAGAATATGGATAAGATAAGATAAGATAATGGATGAATTGAATTGGAATGGAATGAAAGGAATTGATTATGAAAATAATAAATATTCTGTTAGAGGAAAATGTGTTGAATGGAAGACTAGAAATTTGATCAAGGCAGATGCAAATAGAATGAAGGAATTGATAATGGAAATGATGTGAATGAAGTGATTGGAAGAAGAGAATATGATGAGATTAGAGGATAAATGAATTGATTGAATAGATTGGGAGACTTGGATTGAATTTGATATGAATGAATAGATAGAATGGATAGAAATGAATTGATTGAACGAATTTGGAATAAAATGGATTGAATGTGAAAGATTTGGAATGAATTTGATATGAATGAAAGAATAGAAGTGAATGAATGTGGAATAGAATGGATTGAGACCAATGACAAGGGAGAGCCATGGTATTTGTAAATGGATAGGAAGGTTGGGTAGATATATAAATGAAGGAATAATATGGATGACCAATGGATATAGTGTCAAATAATGGGGAACCAAGAACCATATTTCAAAGGAGTGACCAAAAATGCCCCATTCCAAGGATATGAAAACAGAAGGAAATAATGGTGGGGAAGGATTGCATGAAAATGGATGGATGGTGTGAAAGTTCGCATATGGAGGAAGAAAAGGCATGTGCTCTTCTTAAGCATGTATGAGCATTTTTGTTGTTGTGCCTCTAGTATTGATTACGAGCATGGGTATGAAAGTGGAATGAAGGAAGGCATGAAAAAGGGATAATGATACAAAGGATATGGAGGAGGGATAATTATATGAAGGATATGGATGGAAAAGGGATAATGATATGAAGGATATGAAGGAAATGCGTGATAAGAAGTGGATGAAATGAAAGGGATAACCAAGATCAAGGGTATATGGAAGAAGGATAGACGTGTGTAGGATTATAAATGGAAAAGATATGAATGAACATGAAAAGAGGATGGGAATACGTATGCATATGGATCAAAAATGGATGCATGAACATGAACGTGACAAGGACTATGGAATGCAAGATAGGGATACCATGTCAAGATCAAACATATGGAAGAATGTAGAAATTATATAGGATAATGTATGGATAATGGACAAATGAACATGAACATAACAAGGACTATAGGATAGGGATGTCAAGATCAAATATATGTAAGAATTATGGGAATATGTAGGAAAGGATATGGAAGGTACTTATGGATGGATGCGAGGAACATTTTTGAATGGCAAGTCTAACTCTCCCTCTTCTGGCGCCTCTAAGAGGTTTTCACCAGAAGATGCGTCCTTTATTTTTTTTGCTTTTTCACCATCCAAGAGTGCCCTAAAAGGGTTTTCACTATAGGATGTTTCTTTGATTTTTTTTAAATTTTCTTTTTCACTTTTGCGACTAAGAGAGTTGACTTGGCTACCAAAGGATAACGAACAGTAAGATGGGGGCATGAAAGGATATGCATGGAAGGTTTGTATGGATGAAGCGCTAGGGAAAATGGAAAGTGTAAGTCAAGATCAAAGATGGGAATGACAATGGACGATAGATGGAATATGGAAGATAGGTAAGGAAGAAAAATATGGATGGAACTTGCCCCTAGTGTAGAGTGCAAGTGGAAAAAGGGAAGTTAATGGATAGGTAAGTGAAAGTGGAAGACAGTGGATACATAGTAGGAAAATGAAGGGAGGACTCTAGCATCTAGGTATATGGATGTATCCCTTGATATTTATGCTTCTTTAATTTGTTTATTTTCAAGGAATTGTTGGTATTTTCTCATAGATTTTGATAGCATAAGGAAAAGAATGCTAAAGTGAATTGGGGAATAGAAGACAATGACCTATGAAAAAGTTTGGATTAAGAGAGTTGAGTAGGTAGGAGGAAGACATGGTTGATGGATACTAGGTTGGAAGACTTGTGAAGGAAGTGGAAAGATCTTCATTGGCACACACCTTGAAAGGTGGTGGAAAGGAGTAAATTGTGAAGGATGTGTAGGAGAAAGTTGGAATTTTGGGATATAGGGACCGAAAATGGATGAAGGAGATGATAGAGTTGGGATGGCGGATTTGGGTGTATAAGGACCCAAAATGGATTTTGAAATGGAGGTTGGGAGAATTGATAAAGGAGGGAGGCCTTTGGATTAGCAGAATTGGATGTCATTTGGAATCTTTCTTTGAGACTCATTGCTACATTAAGTAGCTTTGGTATCCACATAACTTTTGCACTTTTGATTTTTAGCCTTTGTGACTTTTTGATTGCATTTTTGGATCTGATTTTTCTTTTCTTGGACATGTCACTTAGATGGGACATGTTGATCCTTACGCTTTTGTGGATTTTTGACTTTGTTTTCTTTTTCTTTGGCATCCAATTTGCTTCCATTGGCCATGGTATGGGTGCATGAAGGTAAATAAGATGGAGAACGTATGGAAGGTGAACGTTGGAAGGAATTCAAGGACGTGCGCCTTTGTTGATCTTTACTAGGACTATGAGGGGATAAATTGGAAAATGTGGAGAAGGTAGAAGGATGTATATAAGGACCTAATATGGAAGGAAGGGAAGAAGAGTTTGACGATGGAACATAAGGACCTAGAATGGATGGACTATAAGAACCTAAAATGGACTTGGAAGATGAAGGAGGAGAAGATTTAGGTGTGGAAGGAAGAGTTTTGGAATTGGAAAAAGTGGAAGGTGTACCAACATCTTGAGGAATTATTTTTTTAAGGAGATACATAGTATTCTCAATGCAAGATGCGAGTCTAGGTGTATGGGGTTCATGAGGAGATTGGATAGGTGTGATAGGATCATGTGAAGGAGTAGGGTTATGAGGGGGATCATGAGGAATAATAGGATCATAAGATGGAGAGAGATCATGAAATATGGATGAAGGGGTGCATTGATCTTGACTTGGAAGAGGATCATTGAGTGGAATGAGTGGATTGTGAGATGGAATAGATTCAGGAGATGGAATGGAGGGAGTGGAACTATAAGATGGAGTACTTTTATCTTGACATGAAAGAATATCATATAGCTCAAGGAGTGGATCATGAAATGGACTAGAATCATATGAGGACATGGAAGGAATGTAATCATGTGGTGAAAGAAGATCATATAGCATGGTAATTGGATCATCATATGTGGGCGTGGAGAAAATGGAATCATGAGATGGAGTAATTTGATCTTGACATGGAGGAGTTTTAGTGAATGGAGTGGAAGAAACTTTTTCATGAAGGGGAATATCTATGGATGCTAATGCTAGAGATGGAATGGAATCGGTAATGTGTGTAGTACGTGTAATGTCTTGATCTTGATTAGGACGGGAATCAAAAGATGGACTAGGAGGGATGGATGAATCTTGAGGGATAGTGGAATGATGGGATGGAGAAGTGCTTAGATCTAGAGAAGAAGAGGAATCAATAACATCATGCTTTGAAGGAAGGTATTGAGATGGAACTGGAGGTGTGACTTTGGGTGATTGGCTCACATTATGCTGAATTTTCAATCTAGCCAAAAGTGATGTGAAATACCCCTAACGAGGTGGGGATGACATTGTTGGAGGTTTAGGAGATGATTTTGTTGGAGGATTAGGGGATGATGTAGTTGGAGGACTAGAGGATAATGTTATTATAAGATTAGGATTTTGTGGAGGTGGAATTATGGATAAAGGATTTGGATTAGGTTCATAGTAAGGGGGATTACATGGAGGATTAGGATTGGATGGGACATGAGAACTAATGCCTTTGAAATATGAGAGATAATTCTTCATTTCCTCCATTTTCTTGGCAAGGGTATTTATGTCTGAGGCATTGTGTGGGTCGTGAATGGAATTGTATGGAGGGATATGAGAGCTAGAAAATGAAGGACACATAGCAAAGAAACTGACCTTTTCCTGCGGACTTATTTTGTCCAAGAGTGTATTCTTTAGTTCCTCAATTCCTATGGCGAGGTCATTTATGATGGAGGAATTATATTGGCTATGGATGGAATTGTCTACAGATGAAGGATAAGGAGATAGATTTCCCTTGTCAAAGGTAGGAGAATGATGAACATGAGATAGATTAGAATTGAAGTGTTGAGAATGAATTTGATATGTTGGAGGTACGAGATCATGTTGTCGTGCAATATTGTCAATCATTGGAACAAGCGGATTTGAATCCATGGATGCAAGATGAAAAGTGATGAAAATATTTAAAGAGGGAATATGAACTTGGAATTAGGAGCTTTGTGCTGATTGGACTTTGATTTGATTTGATTTGAAATTGATTGCACTTGATATGATCCGATTTGATTTGATTTGATTTGAAATTAATTGCACTTGATATGATCCGATTTGATTTGATTTGATTTGAAATTAATTGCACTTGATATGATCCAATTTGATTGAATTTGAATTGATTTGATATTGATTTGGTTTGGATTTGGATTGGATGAGGGTTTGATTTAATTTGATAAGAACCCTATGATAGTGCAAACAAAGTGAATGTTTGATTTGAATGAAAGTCCAATGATAAGACAATGCTCCTATGTCCGAAGTAGAATATGTGATGTCAAATTGAAATAGAAGAAGACTTGAATGAAGTTTTTGAAAGATTGATTATGACTTGGATGACTAAATTTGACAAGGGATTGGATCAGAAGAATGCTGATTTGAAGGATCAAATTAAGAATGCATGATGAGCCTGACTAGGGAGATTGAATATGAATAATGATGAATCATGACTAGGATGAAGATTAGGAATGTGATTGAATGACAAGGAAATGATTTAGATAAATAAAGAGGATGAAGATGTCAAGCAACGTTTTGAATGATGAAGGTAAGATATGTAAGACAAAACGATGTCTTGGATGGAAGAAGTATGTGACATGAAATGATTTGGAATGATGATTAAGAAGAGGTGTTTTTTGTGTTTTTGAAATGTTTTTGATTTTTTTGGATTTTTGAACTTTTATGATTTTTTTTTTTGAATTTTTAGGTTTAAGATGCAAAAGCAAACAATGAAATATGTACAATGCCAATGTGCTTCAAACATGCCAAACACACCAACAATCCTATAAGGTTTGACTAGGCTATACAAGGCTCAACTAGGGGGTATCCTCGATATACACAAGGTATGTGAGGCCCAAATCTGTAGATGGAAGGAAATACTGCCACACAGCCGGGGGGAGATGGTAACCCAAATCTCCTCCTTCACTTCCCAAAGGTATAAAGTTCTTTGGGGCTTAGCCAAGAGTGACAATATTACACTTCCAAGAGAGGTGTCTTTCGATTCACCTCCCGATTTTTATACTCTGCTAGAATGCTAGAGTTGAGGTCATCCCAAGGGGTGATGAAATCCCCAAGCAGGCCTCCTAGAAAAATAAAAAACAAGTCCACTTATTTCTTGTGCACCCAAGATCACCCAAAGGCATGAGGGGAGAGAATACGTAAGTGGACTTGGGTTTAAAAGACACACATTCGTTGCCAAAGAAATTTTAAGTTTTCTAATCTAATTGAAGACACACGTGATTAAAATGTACAATGTTTGTTCAATGTTGCAAAAATCAGGCACACAAAAAGCAAAATTTTTTTAGTTTTTTGAATGTTTTGGCTAAAAGGAAAATAAAAATAAAGATCTAAATGCCTTTATGCACAAAATAAATTTGATTCTAAATAAAAGTAAAGGCCTATTTGAAGGAAATAAAAAGAAAAAAGGGATTTTTTTTTTAAATTTACCCAACAAAGAAGAACAAAATATAGGGTACTCACCTCATGCATTCTAAAGATGATGATGATAGAATTTTGTGGCTTGAGTAGACGAGCATGCTACTTGATCTCCAAATGTGAGCCTCCAACCTTAGTTTGAACAAATTCAAACCTGTGAAGTGGGTCCCACTGGGCGTGCCAAAATGTATTGCATAAAATTGTAACCAAGATTATGCAAACCTCAAACTATGAACAAATGAATAAGCAAATGACAAACAAAGACCATTCCACCTCTACAACTCAACAAAGGCGTCCATAAGAAGCCTTGTTGGTGTATCTTAGATGGAGAGTATGTTTGGTATGCTCTTAGGAACACAACAATGGATGAATCTCTTGTATGTTTGAATGCAAGTGTGAGTGATGGAATATGTACCTAGACTAGATGATATGAAAAATCAAAATGACAGAATGATAATGCAATGATAAGAGATTCTAATGGTACCTAATGGATGATAATGACTTATAATTACTCTTAACCCCCTCGGGGAAAGCTTGAGACAAGACACCTATTTAAAGTAGATGGAGGAAGCATCTAGAATGTGCTTAGAAACCACTAGGAGATAAGGATAAGGATTGACAACTAAGCACAGGAGATAAAGATAAGGATTGACAACTAAACACCTTATCTCACATTCTAGATAGATGGATAAGATTGATGAGGTGGCATGTGTGTGTAGAAGGTTCCTATGATGTAGACAACATGTGCTTAAAAGATATATGGACCCATGTGATGACAACTCATATGAATGCACATCCTTCTAGGTAGTTTGGATAAAGATTAAATTAAATGAAATTTAATTTAATCAAGGTCTAGAAGAATTAATGGGAATATGGAGGATTTTAAATAAATAAAATTTATTTAAAAAAGGAATATGTGGAGAATCATGTGTTAATTTAAATTAAAACATTAGAGCTAGGAGTATTTAAATTAAATTTAAATACTTAGGAAAAAATTAACCTATTTAATTAAAATAATTTAATTAAATAAGTTGAGGAATGTGACTAGTATTAATTAGATTAATATAGTCATTTGGATGATTTTTGGTGTCTACACCCCTTTTAATTAAATAAAACACCCCATTCTTCTAACCCACTTAAAGTGCACACATAAATTCCTTTTTCTATTTTGGAATTAAAAGAAAAGGCTTTGTGACTTTTATCTTATATAACAAGTCAACTTATATTCTATTGGTTGACTTGTGTGTGCACATGCATCACTCCTCTTTTCAAATTCCACCATTGATCATCCACCATCTTCATCTTGATCTATACTGTCTGTATGACTTTAAAAGGGAGAGAGATTTCCCCCTCAAAGGATCCACCCTCATTTGAATATTGTAATGTTGCAAGTTTTCTAACAGGTTTCTTTGGAGCTTTGTGGAGAACTTCCCTTTCTTGTTTACATTCTCTCATCCATGGTGTTCTAGCTTAGCTTAGCTTTCATTTTTACATTTATCTTAAATCATATAGTCTAATAGTTGGACTATAACACTCTCATACATACTTAGCATAGCTACACTTTGCATCTCATTCTAGCTTAATCTTCATTTGCATTGCATCCTTGAGGGACTCATTGTAGACACTTGCATTCTTGCTCTTGTCTCAAAGAACCTCCCGTTGCATAGTTTACTAACAAGAACCATATCTCTAAGGCTTGGCTGAGAGCCTTCAAACTTGAAACATACCTTCTTGCACTCTGTGGATAGGGAGCTCTAAGCTAGCATTCAAACATCTTGAACTCATGGAATCATTTGGATAAAAAGGTTTAGAGTGGGACACATTCGAGTGTACAGTGGCACTATAAATGCTAAAGATTATTAGGATCTAATGAAGGATGACAAAGAAGAGAAAGAGGATGAAGCTAAGGAGGAAGATAAGAAAGAAGAATAAGATAAAGAGGATGATCTAGTGAGGATTGTTGCACAAGTCATTACCTCCCTTCCTCACTCTCCACCAAAATGTGTAGTATCATCAATGGAGATAGCTTTAGCAAGTGTGATTGTAAGCACAATAGATACACCATTTGCTCAATCACTCTTTGCTCCCACTCAGATCTAGGTATCACTAATGGAAGTTTCACTTCATCTACCAAGTTGTGGCCCTCCTCTTCTTTAGCTTCTAAGTTAGAAACATCAAAAACATGTATAGTAAGTGCAACATCAAGTTCTACAAATTTTGTCTACTTCAGCTTTGCTTGCTCTAGCTTTTTGTTCCAGTAAGTTCTTCCATTGTAAGTACTTTAGTCAGAATTACATCTATTATTACTTCAATTTTGGATAGAACATCAATTTTGGATTCTTCTAGTGCTTCAGCTAGTATTTCATCAGTGGGCCCTATTCAAGTTTTCTCAGAAAGCCCTACTATTTCTACAATTGTGTCTATTTCTAAGTCCAAAGTAGTAATGTCATAAGTAGAACCAAAGACACCTCTTAAACTTCTAATAACTGGTAAAGAAATTGACGAAGATATAGATTTGGACATGGAAATTGAGATTCCAAAGATAGATTTTAATACTGCTACTATGGAAGAGATGAGATTGGTTATCCAACTTCTAGAATAGAAGGCCATGCAGAAACAAGTCAGAGATGAAAGAGATAGATAATTCTACATAATTGAAAGTGCAAAGGATATCTTAATAGAAGCTATAGGTGTTGAGGTTGATTCATCTCAACATATTGTGTTACAATTAGAGGAAGCAGTACATAAATTCAATGAGGATTCTACCAAATAGGATAAGTTGTTAGAAAAGGCAGAGGAAATATTTGATAATAAAGTGCTTGAGCACATTTCAATACATCATGTAGAACTATCCTCCATTTTGGCTAATCTTGAAAGTTCTTTTACAAATGTAACATCTCCTTTTGCCAAGCTATGTGATGTTATTGAGTATACCAAGTAGATAAAATGAAAATTGAATAAGTTAGATGAAGATCTGAAAGCCAATGCCAAAAAGTTGCAACTTGACCCTATCTCAAGCTTAACACATTACATAAAGGTCAAATTTCTATCAGATATGTAGGATGAACTATTGAGAGAGGAAGCAAGGATTTGATCTACATTGATAGACATCCAAAACATGATCCTTCCAATCATGGACATAATACAAAAGCACATTGCATATTCAAAATCATCAATTCATGATAACAATCTTTCAATTGTAGATCATATGATTCAACTCTCAACAAAAGTTCAAATCGCTCTTCATGCCTACAAAATTTTGCAAGACAACTTAGATAAGACACTAGCTCTTATTCTCAAGGTACATTTTGAGTTTCTCTCACATTTTGGTGTCTCTATATAAATAACTTGTATTAATCTTTGGTATTATTGTCAAAAAGGGGGAGAGAATAGAGAGACATATGTACAAAATAAAAAGGGGGACAGATTGTCGAGTGACTGTATATATATATATATATATATATATATATATATATATATATATATATATATAAAGAAGGAGAAATAATTGTATATACACTTAGTTTGATATTATATCTTATATGATATGTACATTGTATGGGGGAGATATGTGCATATACATCACAAAGAAAAATTTTGAAAAATCAAAATTAGCATGTCAATGTACATAAGTCTTGGTTAATAAGTATTTTTTTCACTAATGCCAAAGGGGAGATTGTTGGCATTAAGTTATGTTTGTCATTAGTGTCAACACTTATTCACAATTTAGTGGTTACCAAGACTTACAGTTCACACAAAGCATTCTAGAGGCTACTGAGTGAAAATAGCTAGTGTGAAAACTAACAGTTATCACTAAGTAGTTTAGTGCTTATCGAGCTTCGTAATGTCTACCGAGTCATCAGTTCCTATGATGTGAAGCCAATTTTAACTAAGTGAAAGATGAGTTGTGTTTATCGAGTGCAAGCAAGGTAAACATAGTATTCAATTTCTATCAAGTGACACTATATCTACCGAGTCTCCAATGGTCGCCAAGTTTGAAGCTATGTTGTGTGATTAGTATGGACTATGTCTCTACTTCTATCAAATGCATGATGATGTCAAGTAATGCAATGGACTCTAAGTATCAAAAAATCACCAAGTTGGTTTTAGAACCCGAATCTTTTTCTACTATTGGGCCGACTCAATAATATTTGTGTTATCTTGTGTCTTAGTCAACCTTGTAATTTTAAGAATTGGAATGATATACATGTAATTTATTGTATCATAACAATGTATGAAAGAATGCATGTAATGCTAAACAAATGTTTTAATGAGAATGCGAATGAGTATCAACAAAAGAGAAAGGTATTCAACAAAGTCAATTCAGAAGTAGTAAATTCTTAATCTATCACAGAAGGTGATTAGTACTTTAAGGACCTAATCAAAAAATAAAGTTGTAAGTAAGATCCTCTATTTCATCCTAACAGGTGAATTGGACTCAAATCCTTTAATAGGGTAGACTAAATAGTCTTTTCTTTAAATCTCTTTACCAAGTGTATACTTCATTGTATGTTTGTAAATCCTCTAACAAGGTGGATCTAGCAATCCAAATTGCTTGTAATAGGTTAGATCACTAGAAGTGATCAATGAAAGCCTTAATAGGCCAACTTTATGCTGTCATACTAAAGTTTTGTGGGTATCATACCCACCCAATTTTACTTTCTATTTGGAAGGTTTCTAGGTCACCAAATATTGTGTTCATGTGTCATGCATGTTTATCTTTTAGTTTCTTATGCATGCAGTAGGTTAGATCAATTAATGGTGAATGATTTATGTTATTAAGTGTTGAATCTATTAAAAAATTTTGAGGTTACTAATTCACCCCTCCCCTATTAGTAATCTATCTAGTCTTGATTATTTCCAACACATAGTATAGAACATGTCCATGAATGCACATCATCAAAAAAATAAAATACCATTCGTACAACTAAGATCCCTATCTTCTACTCTATCAGTCTTCATAGACTTACTACTATGTTAACATCAATGATAAACATAGTCATAAATGAAACATGTCAATAATCTTTAATTCTTAGGATACTCCCCTAAAGGAATACCTTTAGCATTCATGCTAATAGAAAGTAGAAATATTTAAAGATTATCCTAAAGAATCTCATTATGCAATAGTAAAGAGGATATTGAAATATCTAAAGGGTGCACCTAATTATGGTTTATGGTATGATAGGTTAAGTGAATTCTCTTTGCGTACTTAATGGATACGGATTGGGTAGGCAATATGGCTTATAGAAAAATAAATATTCATTTCTTGGCTAAGTAAGAAACATAATTATATTTCATAGAGTACATATAAAAAAGAGTATGTAGCAACACCAAACAAATTTTATTAGATTATATCGATGAACTAGATGCTCAAATGTATTGGGATAGAATTTTTAGATCTTGTTATCATAAATTATGATAACACAAGTATAATGAGTATTTCTAAGAAACTTGTATTGCATTCTAATACAAAGCATATATCGATTAAGTATCATGTATTTAGAGGTAAAGTTTGTAGAGAAAGAAATCATATTGGAGTAGGTCAGTTCCAAAGATCTAATTAAAAATATCTTTATGAAGCCTTTTCATAAGGATACGTTTTAGTATTTACAAGGTATGCTTGTGGTTATACTCCTACCTTTTGCAATGTGGAGCCTAATTAGACTTGGATGTTTATTCAGTGCAATTTTCTTCCCATATTATTGCTATGGGGATTCAAAGGTAGCACCCCTAAAGCCAAAAATGAACTTATATTGCAAAAGGCATCGACTACTATTTTTCTATTATTATAGCTCTAATTTTGTAAGTGAAAATTTTTTTACTATTAAAAAGGATTAGGGTTAGGTATTTTCATAAGGTGTGATGAGAAAATTGGTTCTTGTTGCAGTATTGAGCTATAAGGGATTACAAATTGTAATCAGGTTGTAATCACTAGATCTTAATAATAATAGACTTGTTATTTAGTGGATGTAGCCTAGGGATTGGGCGAACCATGTTAAATCTTGGTGTCTTGTGTTCATTTCTATGTGATCTATTATTTTCTAATATTGTTTGCATTTGCATGTAATTATTATTTCTATTTGAGATTTAATCTTAACAAGTGGTGTTAGAGCTAGATGGTAGTCTTTTTTTTAGCCAAACTGTTGTTTTTTTAGCAATCCTCTATAGGAAGGTCTCACAATTGAGTGGGAGTGATAGAAGATGAAGGTAAGTTGAGGGTTGACAAGTTTAATGGGTAGGAATTTTAATTATGGAAGATGCAAATGGAGGACTATCTCTATCAGAATGATTTATGGAAGCTATTGGAAGGAAAAACTAAAAACTAGGGAAATATGACAAATGAGTAATGGGCGATTTTAGATAGAAAGACACTTGGAAGCATTTGGTTATGCTTGGCACCATTGGTGACATTTAACATTACAAAATAAAAGACGATGGAAGAGTTGATGGAAATCCTAGTAAAATTGTATGAAAATCCTTCCAGTTCAAATAAGATATTTCTCATGAAGCATTTATTTAATAAGAAAATGAAAAAAAAAAGGTGGATTTGTTGCAGATCATTTAAATGAGTTTAATGCCTATTACTGGTTAGTTATCTTCTATGGCTATTAATTTTGATGAAGAAATTAGGGCTCTCTTAATTTTGTGTTCTTTGCTTGAAATTTAGAATGGCTTGGTAATGGTTGTGAGTAATTTTGTTTCTAAATCTAATACCCTAAAATATGATGATGTGCTTAGTGCTATTTTGAGTGAGAAAACTCATAAGAAAACCTTAGGTGGATCTACATTAGAATGTGCTTCGTGTTAGAGTAAATAATTAATTATTGATTAATTATTTATTCTATTACTTAAGTTTACTCAGGTTAATGCATGTAGTTAATAGTTGTAGTGATGAGTTGTTGACAACATGGGAGTTTGTTCCCTTCTAGCATCTTCTCACCTTTTGTAAACATATTCTTAGTTGTCAACCTTATCTTCTACCTCCTTCAAACTTTTTCTACAAGCTTCCTCAAGGCCTTTATATTTGGTCTCTCTCTCATTGTAAATACATACAATTCATTTTTAGAATCCGTTCACATAGAAATTTCATTTTTCCTATTGTAAAATATTTTCTCTTCCATTATTTACTACAAGCTCTTCCTCCTTAGGTTTCTCTTCAACAAGCTATTTGCATTGTGGAGTTGGATTTCTTCAACTCCTACACTTCAAACATACAAAGTAGAGATAGAATGACTAAGCAAGGAAATAATTCTAAAAATCCTGGGAAATCAAGAGGAAAGTACAAGGGGAAGAGGTCTCAATCTAGAGGACCAAGAGATTGCTGACTGTGGTAAACTAGGGTATAAAAAGAAAAATTGTTGGAATCAAAAGAAAAATGGAGGAGAAAATAAAGATGGAAAAAAGGAGGCAAATGTGGTAAGAAAAAAAACCGAAGAGGATGCTTTGCTTCTTTCTTTAGAAAATGTTGATGACTCATGGGTTTTAGATTCTAGTACTTCATTTCATGCTACACCTCATCGAGGTAATTTTATTGATTATGTACAAGGGGATTTTGGGCTTATTTATTTGGGGGATAATGAACCTAATTAAATTTCAAAATGGGAATCATTGGCTACTACATGAGGTAAGACATGTTCCAAGACTAAGTAGGAATTTAATTTTAGCAAGACAACTTGGTGGTGAGGGTTGCATAGTTACTTTTAATGATAAAAATTAGAAGGTTTCAAAAGGTTCCCTTATAGTACTAAGAGATGTGAAAGTAGGAAGCTTATATATTTGTATAGGTCATGTTGTTTCTTCTATTTTAATTGTTTTAGAGAACAATGAATGTTTAGGAATAGTTGTTATAATTGAGTAGGGAGAAAAAAATAGTTGCTAAAGATTTTGATATAGCGCAATGGCACAATAGGATCGGGCATATGAGTGAGAAAGGTATAAAAGTAATTCATTCAAAGAAAGTTTTACTAGATCTAAAATGTGTTAATATAGATTTTTGTGAAGGTTGTGTGTATAGAAAACAATAGAGAGTGAGTTTTGTGAACACTGGGAAGGAAAAGAAAAGTGAGAGATTAGAGCTTGTACATATAGATGTATGGGGACTAACTTAGGTATCTTCCTTTGGTAGGTCTTATCATTATGTTACATTTATTGATGATGTAACTATAAAAGTATGGGTTTATTTCCTTAGATAGAAATCTGATGTATTTCAAACTTTTTAAGAAATGGAAATGCTTGGTTGAATTTGAGACTAGAAAGAAATTAAAATGTCTCAGATCTAATAATGGTGGTGAGTATTGTAGTCATGAATTTGAAGATTATTTCTTCATTAATGGTATTTGTAGATAAAAAACTATTCCAAGGACTCCATAGGAAAATAGAGTGGTTGAACACATGAACATGACTATGATGGAGTGTACAAAAAGAATGAGGTTGCATGCACAATTACTATTAAACACGTGGGTGAAGGTTGTTAGTACTACTATACATTTAATTAGTAGAGGTCCCTATACTCCTTTGGATTGTGGTATTCTAGAGGAAGCATGGATTGGTAAGAAGGTGAGTCATTCTTTTTTCAAAACCTTTGGTTGTGAAGCATTTACTCATATAGATTCTGAAAATAGAACCAGTCTGGAGGCTAAGTCAAAAAATGTGTATTTTTTGGATATGGCACTAATTAATTTGGTCATAGGCTTTGGTATTTTGAAAATTGTAAAATTGTAGATAGCAGGTATATGAGTCATCTAGGAATTGAGCATTGGAATTTAGTAAAATGAATTCTCATATATTTGAGTGGAACATCCAATAAGTGTTTATATTTTGGGGGCTCTACTACTGATTTATAGGGATATGTTGAATCAGATTTGGTAAGGGATATTGATACCAGGAGGAGTACTAGAGGTTATTTATTTACTATCAGTAGGGAAGCCATGAGTTGGGTTTCTAAGTTACATAAGGTTAATGATTTATCCACTATAGAGGTAGAGTATGTTTCTACTACAAAGGCATCCAAGGAGATCATATGGCTTCAATTCTTCATGGAAGAATTGGGGCATCCAGAGAGTGATAATTATTTTTTCATAGATAGCTAGAGTGCCACTCATCTTGGAAAGAATTAAACTCTACATTCAAAGACAAAACACATATGATTACATTACCATTTCATTCATTCAATTTTGGATGATGGATAGTTAAAGCTAGAGAGGATACATATAGATGATAATCTAGCATATATGTTTATAAAGGTAGTAACAAGGGAGAAGCTAAACTCGTATTCAAATTTAGTTGGTCTTCTAGACTAAAGAAAATAAAAAACAATAGAGTCTAGTGTGGTTTGATATTCCAATGGGAACTACATGTTTAGTAGTGCTATGACTAGTATCTAAGTGGGAGGTTATTGTTGTGGAGCCCAATTAGTCTCCAAGTGGGAGATTGTTGTGATGTGGAGCCTAATCAGACTTGGAGGTTTATTTAGTATAGTTTTCTCCCCATATTATTCCTATGTGAGTTTGAGGGTAATGGCCCCAAGATAGGGTCAAGGGGCAACACCCATGTGGGGTCATACCCCAAGTGTGCTCCTTGTCATAGTATAGGGTGGGATCAAGGGGCAATGCTCCTGCAAGGTTTTTTGGGGCTCAAGCAAAAAATGACCTTATATTGTAAAAGGTGTTAGCTAATATTTTTCTATTATTTTAGGCCTAAATTTGTAAGTGGAAAAAATGTTCTATAAAAAAGGCTTAGAGTTAGTGATTTTCATAAGGTGTGATGCAAAAATTGGTTGTTGCAGTGGTATTGAGTTGTAAGGGATTATATATTATAATTAGGTTGTAATCACTAGATTGTAATAATATTGGACTTGTTGTTTGGTGGACATAGATCAAGGATTGGGTGAACCATATTAAATCTTGGTGTCTTGTGTTATTTTTTGTGTGATCTATTATTTTCTGATATTGTTTGTATTTTTATGTAATTTTTATTTCTATCTAAGGTTTAATCCTAACAATACCTACTTCTAAGTAGAAGATGCAAAGATGTTGGAAATAGGTAATACTTAGAGGGGGTGAATAATTATTCTAAAAACATTTTCCAACAATAATAATAACCATACAAAAGATAACTCATAGCACCTTATTTTGTTAACTAGGGAAAGCTTGGTCAAGGGAAAACCTTGGTGGATATGGTACCCACAAAATGATTCACTACACACAAATATCTTGTTAAAGATGTTGACCTTGTTAGGAGTTTATGAAGTACATATAGTGTCTTAGTAGATATAGTGCCTCATGTCTCTTAAGGGTTGGTACTACAACTACAAAATGTGTTTAAGATGAGCCCACTACTCCAACATGCAATTATCCAATACAATTCCTTTATACAAAAAGAGATAGATGTTGAAAATAGATTGAAGAAGACTATTAAAGAGGGAGATTATTGATAACAAATTTATGCAAGTATGATCAATATGCTTCAATCATTATTTTGTCACTGATGTCAAACCTAATATTTGATGGTAAGATAATTTATTATATGATTTAAGTACTATCACTTATTTGATTGATGAAGGGAATTTGATCAAGAGATGTAACAATAGCACCTAGAGGAAAGGTTGAGTTATGATATGAAAAAGGAGTACAAGAATCCATCAAAGTAGTAAATAACATGATTTATTGATAATCTACTTAAGGTTACAAAGGCTGGTTACAATAAGCAAATACAGAAGAACAAGTTAAACAAAGACCATCTACCAAGCTTGATCAAGTGGATAGTAGGTGCCAAGAAAATTCAATGCAAGCCGAGTAGAAAATTAGTTGAAGCCAATTAACTATTTATTCTAGTCTATGCCAAGAAAAATAGTGGATGCCAAGAAAACTTTAGTTGATGCAAAGAACCAATAAACTTTAGTTCATATTTAGTGATTCCACAAAGGATGTTGAGCAACATAGTATGTGCCAAGCATCAAAAGAAAGTTAATAGTGAGTGGTTGCATTATTTTAAGAATCATGAACTCAATGAATTTGAGTTGTCAAGTTTATTTTCTCAGATTGTGTGAACAAGGTGGAAGATAAGATTGATGATCTGGTGGCACAAGATTCAAGATAAAGTGTTTTTAGATGAATCCAAAGAGGATTCAAGGAGAAGTTTCTAAAGGAGATATAGAATAAGGGGTAGATTCATTATATCATATACCTAATCTTTTATAACCCTAAATTAGATGATGGAGAGTGAATGACAAAAGATCTTAATTTCTTATTTATAGGGATGGCTAGTCAGAAGAAAATGTTGTCATGTAAAAGAACCTAAGGAAGACAAGGAGTCAAGGGTTTTTCTTTATAAACTAACCTAAGAGAAGATTCTATATTGGCATGTTAAGAAAGAAGGCTTAAGGATATGAATGCTTGAAGGGTGAACAAGCTATCAGAGATAAAATATGTGAAGCCCAAGCAGAATGGAGGACTAAAAAAAAGATTTGTAATCTACAAATGGAGTTATAAGTTATTAGTAGACCAAGCCTTATTGTTACTCTCTTATAATTGTATCAGTCTAGGGTAAATCCTTTGAATTAAGGTTTACCTAACAGTCATTTGAAAATCCTTTGACCAAGTGACATTCCAAGTGAATGGTTCAAAGTCTTATAAAAAGGCTCACTCCTAATAGGATGATTGAAATTCTTTAACAAGGTCACATTTAATAGTGTGTATTGTAACCTTTAACAAGGTTGGCTTTTCATGGGGCATCACTTTCGAAGAGTGAAGAAGAGTAACATATTACTGGTCAAATGTTATTATGTTATCCATACATAACAAAACTATTCTTGCTTAGTTGCAAAAATATGACACTTAGAAAAATTCCTAAATATAGTTGCCTTGATTTCTTTTTCATGATCTGCTATATTCATACTAACATCAAATTGCCATAAATGATAACATTTGATTATTGCATTAACTAAATTTCCAACAATATGCCCCATTTGCATCGATGGAAACATCAGGGAAATTTGCAAATTCTAAAAATAAACTTATCACTTCAAAACCTATTTTACAAAATTGGCCTTGACAAAAAAAATTAAAAACTTCAAAACTATGGATCATTATATCAACCATCTTTCCTTATAGCTTATAAATTCTAATTACATTACCCCTCTTTGAATTACATACATTTATTATACATCTATATAATTTTCCATACTTTTTTCTCTCCCTTTGACATGAATGACAAATATTTCAAAACTTTATTTACAAGTGAAAATTTTGAATAATACCTCTTTATTAGGTTGATAGCCATATCATACAATCATCAAAGATGGTCTTTCTAATTTCAAATTCTTCAATAAATCTATGATGCATTTAGATATGTTGCTAAAGATGCAAAGTCCATAATAATGCAATCTAAATTGCATTTAAGTTTCAATAGAAAAATTTCTCAAATGATGTCTTCACCTTAAGACATTCTTCTTTCTACTACTCCAATGCTCCAATTTTTAGATATTGATTTTCTCTAATAAGAAAAATATCTTTGCAATTATATCTTTGTCCATCTTAGTGAGCCTTATCATGTTAGAATATATAGTCTACCAATATGATTGAGGCAGGGGAGGGGGGAGGTGGGCGCCCAATTAGTTATCTAACTAATATCAAAATTAGCAACCATATTAAATCTTAACCATATGAGAAATGTAACTAGAAACCACAATAAGATATTCATGCATACTAATACTAGATATTTTAACTAGGGAAACCATTGATCAAAGGGAAAACCTTGGTGGGGATGGTACCTACAAGAAGATGCACTTATATAAATATTCCTTGTTAGAGGATGGACCTTATTAGGAGTCTATGAAATACATTTAGTACACATCAGTTCCTATTAGCAGACTTTCAAACCTTATTAGGAGATTCCTATCATAATAGGATTTGTGCCAACCCTGTTAGGAGTTGTAGAAGGAAGATGGACCCATTTTCCAACTAGTGTTTAAGGGCACAACCAATTAACCCACTTTCCAAATGATATTTCAATTATTCCTTGTAGAATAATAGAAATTTGAGCTATATTTTTTCTTTCTCTTTCTCTATATTGTCAACCAAACTTCTGATCCTTCTAATCTAGATACCATATCACAAAATTTTCATCCAATAATCCCTTGGACTGCTTACTTGTATTTACTAAGTATCTTCTCTTTGTCACACTTTTGCATCACATCACAACACTTTATAAATAATGAAACTAAATTCCTTTTTACAAAGTACTACAAAAATATTCTTGAGTCAGCCTTGAGGCTTTCCCAATTAATCATAATAGGACCACAATAAGATAATTAATTATTTCACAACCATATTGCACCATCAACTCATAGTCTATACAACTTCTTCACATGTGGAACTTCATGGCTTAGGCACTTGGTAATGTCATGATGTAGGATCATCAAGCTTAGATTTTGGTGGAGTTACACTTTTCATGGTTAGGGATGTATTGGAGACATGTTGAGAATCTTTCCTCATGATTTCATAGAGATTGGATCGATTGAGTTGACATTTGAACTATTTTTACCTTGCTACTGGAACTATTTTTTTTGGTTTCTGGATGCTTGTTTCAAGACATATAACTAATTTTGTGCAATGAATGAGAGTCTTTTCATTTCAAGGATTTAAGAGGGCCTAGATTAATATCTCTAGTGAAAGGTGCAAGTTCTAATTTATTATAAGTTGGGAGGTATAACAATTCTCTAGGAGTATCAATTTATGGCAACTTGCACAACAAGTTTTTGTATGTGAATATTGGGATGGATGTGTACTTATCATTGGTGAATAAGCCTTTGTACATTTAAGGGGATGTAGAGGAACAAAGTACTACCAATAGTTTGAAGCACAAGTTCTATTCAATCAAAGCTAGGAGATATCACAATTTTTCTCAAATATCAATTTGTAGACATTTAGTTGCTACTACAGGTTGACTTGTGGCTCTTCAAGTATTTAATTTTAGGTTTTTTTGCATTTTGGATGACTTGTGGCTTATATTAGTATAATTAGGGATCTTTTGGAGTCTTTTAGTAATTAAGTTGAGATGGAATCAAGGATAGATACAAATTTGAGGAGCTAGAGCTACAACTTAGGAATTAGAGGATCTCTTGGTGGACCTAAGGATACAAGTGTGGATTGTTCTTGATGTTCTTATCTAGTTGTGTATTTGGACTAGTTGAGATTGGTTTTGTAAGTTGGATCTTGTAGAACTAATGTTCTAAATTTTTTTTGTATTTGGCCCTAACTTGAAAGGCCTTAAAGCTAGGCATATTGCATGTAATCAGTTATATTTCATGAACAAATTATTGTAATTTGGTATTAAATATTGTATTATTGCTCATTGTTATTGTGTTTCCATGGTGTGGCTATTTTATGGGGGCTAAGACATCTCCTTGAGGATTCTCCTACCTTGCACTACATTAAGAGGTATCAAAGCCAAGGTTGTTCCTGAGTGTATAGATAGATCGCCAAAGTTGTGGCAGTTTGACCTAAGACTTGGGTTGGAGAAGTAGATCTAAGTTAATCTTGATCTATTGGTGGAATTTCTTTCTTGAGTCCTAGATCTCTTGGTTGTGAGGTGGCAGATCATGGTTTTGACTTGTAATTATAGAGGGCTTCTAGATGGATTGATAGATGCATAGATGGAAGATTGATCTTGTTGAGGCATGATCATAGAATGTTTGTGGATTGTAGATCTCTGGTCCTTGACTTGTGATGTGGTTCTTGATTATTTGTGCAAGGTGGAAAATTGCAATCTAACTTGCAAAAAATTTGGGTTTGTCACAAGGAGCATAGGAAGGATTTATTGGAAAGGGTTTATTAAGATATTAGGAGATGGCTTTGAGAGGATTGGACCCTAGGATGATTGCAAATTTCTATGATGTGGTGGAGAGAAATTTTTCTAAGATGTCTGCTCAATTTGAAGCTAGTTTGGTAAATCAAGCTAAGAAGGAGATTGCTCAGTTTGAAACTAGTTTGGCTGATCAAGATAAGGATAGGATAAGGAAGACATTGCATAGATGTTTGTGGAGGTGGAGTCTACCAATCCAGAAGAGAGTTATCTAGCCAGTTAAGAGACTTGTTCATGCGAGAAGATAGCATAGCAAAGTTGAATTTGATTTTGTTGATCAAATTGTGGAGTTTGATACAAAGCTTCTAGAGCAGCTAGAGGTTGTTATTGAACACATTCCTAACCTTGTTGATGCTGGGATAGAGGTTGATTTTCATTATCAATTGGTTGAGTCTGACATGGAAGTTACAGAGCACTTGGTCATGGATGATCTATTTATTGTTGGTGGTGTGTTATGTATTACATATCATCTTGTTGTGAGTAATGAGATTGATGATGTTGTAATTTTAGCATGTGTTGATGGAGATCTAAATATTGCTGCTAATATGGAGTTTGTTTCTGTTGATGTGGAGTTTGTTCCTACTAGTGTGGATTCACCAGTTGCTGATGTGGATGAGGGTTTGTTGTTGAAGCATTATGTTTAGTTTATTCTTGGGTGTGATCATGCTGATTAGGTTGCTAATATGTATTTTATTTTAGTGTTTTAGTCGATAAAGCATAGATGGTTAATCTTTAGATTTTTTCTATTGAATTTGATGAAGTGAAAGCCTTTGGTAAAGATGAAGTTGGTTGTAGATCTGTCTTTGGGCATCAAAGTATGGGACATATATTTCTATTTACTTGGGGAGTCTAATGTAGAGCATTGAGCTTCAATTTTGGTGGAGTTACACTTTTCATATTTAGGGATGTGTTGGAGACACATTGGGGAACCTTTCCTCATGATTGCATAGAGATTGGATGGATTGAGTTGAAGTTTGAACTGTTCTTACCTGGCTATTGGAACTATGTTTTTCTAGTTTCTGGATGCCAATTGTAAGCAATATAACTAATTTTGTGAAACTAATGAGAAATTTAAAATTTAAAGGATTGGAGAGGGCCTAGATTAATATATTTGGTCAAAGGCAAAAATTCTATTTCATTATAAGTTCTAAAACTAAACCAAATTTAAATAAAGCTTCTACAAACTAAACAAAATTCATAAACTTCAAGATAGACTAAGATGAGCTCTCAATTGAGAATATGACCCATTAATGGGCCCTCTTCAATGAGAAGCTCTCTTGTTGAGTGGCTTTGTCTAAATAGATAGGATGTATGCTCAAGCTTATGCTTCAAAAAGGGCTTCAAATGGAGTTGGAATTTGGGTGTGAGTGTATGGTTTTGATGTAAAATGGCTTCTTAAAATGGAATTATGACTTTACTTCATGAATTGAGTTACTTTGCAAAGGGGAAGGAGCCAATCTATAGGCAAGAGGCTTGAGGGATTAAGGGCTAAGATGCAAGGATGGGAAAAAGCTCATGGAGGGCTCAGATTGCATGAGAGGAGAGCACATGGATTGTGCTTCTTTACAGCCAATCAAAGAGTGACACATGTCATATGGTGAGAGGATGGAGGAAAGGGGAAGGATGAGTCAACAAAGGAGGCTCAAGGGATAAAATCTTCATAAAGACCCTCATAATGGCTTGTAAGAGCAATAAAAGGGCTTGGAAGAGTCATTTATGGCCTAGTGGGATTCATAAAGTTTTATGGTTGAGATATTTTGAGAGAGATGAGAGAAATTTCAACTTGGGCTTCATTAGGAGGGTTTTAAGCTTGCTTAGGATTGTGAAAATGATTAGAGGATGGATTAGGATGGTTTAGGATTAGCTTAGGGATAGGCAAGTGGATAGCATTTAATGAGGGTGGGTGAAGGAGGAGATATTTGTTAACTTTGGCTTGGGTTAGTAAGTCTTAACCCATTTTTAGGGAATGTGACAAGGTTAGGAGGGAATTAGGATTAGGTTCAAAGACATCTTCTAGAAGAGTCTAGACTTTGGATGAGGATAAAGACTTTCTAGAATACTCTAGAACTTCCTAGGATGAGGATGAAGACTTTCTAGAAGAGTCTAGAACTTCTTAGGATGAGGATAAATTAGATTTTTAGGAAATAAATAAAGTTTTATTTATTTCAAGGGTTTGGGTTGAGGAGATATTTATTACAACTTTTTTAATAAAAATGAGGATTAATATTTAATCTTAATTAAATATTTTGAGTTGGGATTAGGGGTAGGAAATGATGGGATTAACCTTTAATCAAAATTAAAGAAAGATTAGGAGATTTTGGAAGAGGTTAGTGGTCTTAAGGAAATTGGCCAAATTTTGGGCAAAAATTTTTTTTTAAATTTATTTTGGATTTTTTGGTCGATTTGTTAATTAAATAATTAATAAATAAGGAAATAATGTTTAGATAAGATTTAAATATTTTTGGGAGGGATTCCTTAATTAAATATTTTAAATTAAGATAAAGGGATTTAATGGCATAAAAATAAATAAATAAATTAATAAATGATGATGTCATCAGGAATTTTTCAAAAAATAAAAATAATTTATTTTCTAAAGGTTTTTAGGTGTCTACATTTTGCCCCTCTTTGATGTGATGCCGCAAGTGGCATGGCATCAAAGATAAGAAAATAAGATGGGCAAGGCTAGAGCAGAAGAGGAGAGAATGGACTATGAGATGCCCCCTCAAGAAGGCGGCGGGGAGAGAAAGCAAGGCTCGATGGCTTCTTGAAAAGTACAAGAATCTCAGATGAGCAAGGAGACTCATATTGGTAAAGAGAAGGGGCTGAATTAGCTCAAACTCTCACTATGGGAGAATGGTAAAGGAAAATTAGATGCACAAGAGGAAGCAAGCTTAAGACTTTAGGGAAGGTGGAGGATGAAGGAGTGGAGCGCTATAAAAAGGAATCCAGGATAGGGAGAAGGATGAGGGGATTATAAAGCTGATGCAACAGGATTTCAAAGAGTCAGATTGACAGAAGATGGGTTTCGAAGATCCCTAGGACTAGGATTGTGGATCTCGAAAGATGAGGCTTGGTGGATTGATTTGGATTGGTGGATCCCTAAGACTAGGATTGTGGATCCCTAAAGCTAAAGTTGAGGAGTGATTCAAAGAGATACTGATGCATAAGCTAGGGTAGGAGAGATGGATGTTGGATATGGATGGGGGGATAATGGAGATGAAGGAAAACCATTGAATCTTTTTGAGCAGGGGGATACTTCAAAGAGAAGTACCACCATGGAGTTGAGCACTAGATTTGCTATAGGACTGTTGGATAATTGCCAAGGTTACCAAGAACATCAAGGCCATGTCACCAACCATCTAGAGGACTAACTAACTGACTCGAAACAAACACACAAGGATTGCCCTAGCATCACACATGAAATCTAGAGGAAATAGTGTGGAATTAACACTGGGTAACCCACAAGCAAAAAAGAAAACAAGAAAAAGACATGATCAAGACCTTACGCTTTGATTGCCCCATTCATAGTATACCATGATATGGAAGATTGTGGCAACCTTGAGGAGGGAACAAGGAGATTGCTTGAAAAAGATATTTCAAGACCCAACAGGGAAGAGTCCAAATCAAAAGAAAGAAAAAATCTAAAAGAGAACCATTTGCCAATGAGATGGGTAGGACAAGGTACTAACAGACCAAGATCAGACATGAGGAAAGCTATATCCTACAAGGACCTATTGGAGAGCCTAAGCTAGTGGATTTGGATGAGTGATGTGTCTGGCAAGCTGAACTAAGAAAGATATCACTTTAGTGATAGGAAATCTAGCTAAAGGATGCATTAGAATAGCTAACCAAGATGTGCGATGGGTGCAAGATGCTGATCAAGGACAAACTGACATGAACGCTGGATAGATACAATGGTACTTAGCTAAAGAGGATGTACAAGCTAATGGACCAAGATATGTTACAAATGTACAAGTTTGTTCATGTTTTGGTTTTTTGAGATGGAAATGTTTGTGAAGGATGAGATGTCTATAATAGGTGATAGGTGGATAGGTAGATGGTTTGCAAAAAGCTTAAGTGAAAATGGGGTTTTGTGTGTGCACGTGATAGTATACAAGCTGGGATACAACATTATTTATAGGCTGGAATATGGTACAAACTTTGGACAAGATTTGGATATACAAGGTATGGTACAAGATTTACAAGGTATAATACAAGCTTTGGTACAAGATTTTACAAGCTGAGCTACAAGATTTTACAAGCTGTACAGGAGGTGTTTACAAGCTCCATTAGATTTTGGATATTTTGTTGGAACACCAAGGGAACAAGCAGGTGTTTTATGGGATGGTGGGTGAATGGATGAGGGATAGGATAGTGATAGATAATGGATTAGTCTTAGTACACAAGGCACCTAAATTACTAGATTTTCACCAAGGTACCTATCCAAGGCGCTTGAATTGCCAAGTTTTCACCATTGGATGCTTATTTCTCTTTACTTTTTTTTTGTATTTTTTAAAAGCTGGGTATACCAAGGATCTTCAAGCATAGAACTTCTTGAGATGAATGATGTTAGTAGGATCATTCAAGAGTTCTCCTTCCAGTGTAGATAGATAATAGGCTCTGGAGCCAAAGGAAGCAGTGACAACATAAGGACCAAGCCATGTAGGTTCAAACTTGCCTTTCTTCTCTCGATCTGCTTGAACTTTCATGTTTTCTTTGAGGACCATGTCACCTGGCTGAAAGTGTCATGAAAGAACCTTCTTGTTGAAATTCCTTTTGAGATGAGTTTGATAGACTATGAGATGATCATAGGCTTGTTGTCGCTTCTTGTCTAAGAGATCTAGCTGGGTGAGCCGAGCTACTATGTATTCTTCATCTGATATTTTCCCTTGCAAAGATATGTGCAAGGAGGGAAGTTCAAAATCTATAGGTAGTATCGCTTTGGCACCATAGACTAGGGAGTATGGAGTTGTGCCAGTGGATGTATGGAAAGAAGTTTGATAGGTCCATAGGGCTGAATTTATTTATAGGTGCCAATCATGATCGAAATCATTGACAACTTTCTTTAGGATTTTGAGGAGGGTTTTGTTAGTTGCCTCTTCCTGGCTGTTACCTTGTGGGAAATATGGGCTAGAAAAGTGGATTCGGAGGTAAGTGCATAATTATTCCATGTTGAGATTTTCAAAGTTACCTCCGTGGTCAGTGAAGATGGTGGATGGGATGCCGAAGTGGCAAACAATGTGGTACAAGATGAACTTGGAGACCTAAACTCCTGTAGCTGAGACTAGGGGGACTACTTCCACCCATTTAGTGAAATAGTCTGTAGCTATTATTATCCATTTATGTCCATCAGATGAGAGGGTTATGATAGTTCCAACTAGATCAAGGCCCCAACAAGCGAAAGGTCAAGGTGGTGCAATAGGTTGTAGATCCTATGCTAGAGCGTGCACAAGATTTGCATGCTGCTAACATGGGAGACACTTTTTGACAAAGTCACAGGAGTCTTCTTCAATGGTAGGCCAATAGTATCTTGCTCTAAGGATTTGTCACGCTAGGACAATACCACTTGTGTGGGCACCGTAAAGTCTAGAGTGTACTTCCTTTAACACCATCATGGCCTCATTTTGGTCTAAACATCGAGAGAGAGTATCATGATAACCTCGACGATATAGGGTATTGGCTATGATAACATAGTGAGATGATTTTCGGATGAGGTTTTGGCATTGGGTATGTGTGAGGTGAGGGGATATGATACCATCATTAAGGTAAGCATGAATCTCATGGTACCAAGGGGATTGGGGACCAACCAAGATACAAAGATGGTTTGAATCCTCATTCACATAGGCGGGTGTGAGGAGCTTCTCAACTAAAAACTCATAATGTGTAGTTGCTTGGGGAATTTCCAAGAGCGAGCCTATAGTAGCCATAGCATCTACTACTTTGTTTTGTATTAGAGGCACTTGTGTAAACTGAAGCCTTGTAAAATGTTGGGTTAGTTGATCAGCTAGCTCTTTGTAGGGTAATAGATTTTCATCTTTGGTTTGATATTCATTTAGGGCTTGCTTCATGATGAGCTGAGAATCACCAAATATTTGTAGCTCAACAATGTTCCATTCTATAACTATCTTTAATCTTGCTATGAGGGCCTCATATTCAGCTATATTGTTGGTGCTAGGGAATTGTAGCTTGAAGGCTTTTGGAATGTAATCTCCTTGAGGTGTGACCAACAATATTCCTGCCCCTGATCCATGAGATGTGTATGAGCCATCAAAATAAAGTTTCCATGGGGGTTGTTCTTCAATTAGACAAATATGCTCATCTAGAAATTATGTGATCAATGGATAATCATCTATTAGAGGTGCATCAGCTAGGTGATCTGCTATAGCTTGCCCGTTGGTTGCCTTTTTGTCCACATACTGGATGTCAAATTTGTTAAGGAGCATAACCCATTTGGCCAAATGGCCTGTAAGTGTTGTTCTGGAGAGCATATACTTGAGAGGGTCAATCTTGGAGACTAGTTGAATGGTATGACTTAGCATGTAATGGCGAAGCTTTTGAGTTTAGAAAACAACTGCCAAACAAGATTTTTTCATAGGAGTGTAATTGAGTTCATAACCAACTAGGGTTCTACTGATGTAGTAGATGGCTCTTTCTTTGCTGTAGTCATCGAGCTGTGCTAGAAGTGCCCCTAGAGTAGTAGGTGTTGCTGATATGTACAAAATTAGGGGACAACCAGGACCTAGTGGAACCAAGATAGCGGGATTGATGAGATACTAGTTGAGATGGTCAAAGTTGTGCTGACATAAAGGATCCCACTTGAAGTTCTCATCCTTCTTCAGTAAATGTGAAAATGGTGTACACTTATCTGCAAGCTGGTAGATGAATCACCAAATAGATTGAAGCTTTCCCTGAAGAGAATGAAGCTGTCATAGTGTCTGTGGAGGAGGCATGTCTAAGATAGCCTTGACCTTCTTGGGGTTGATCTCTATACCTCGTTTAGAAACTATAAAGCCTAGAAGCTTGCCAGATGTGACCCCAAAGACACATTTCTTAGGATTCAGCATGAGATGATATTTGGCTAACCTATTAATGACTTTCACTAGGTCAGCAAGATGATCCATGAAGCTATGAGACTTCACCAAGATATCATCCACATAATCCTCCAAAATGCTATGGATGAGATCATGAAAAATGGCTATCATAGCTCTTTAATAGGTAGCCCTAGCATTCTTTAAGCCAAAAGGCATCATGTTGTAGCAACAAGTTCCCCAAGGGGTAGTGAATGTTGTCTTATGCTAATCCTCTTCTGCAATCTTGATTTGATTATACCCAAAAAATCCATCCATGAGGGACAAAATTTCATGTCCAGCTATAAGATCTACAATCATATCTATGTTGGGCAAGGAAAAATCATCTTTTGAACAAGCTTTGTTAAGATCTCTGAAATTAGTGCAAATTCTGATGTCACTAGAAGGCTTAGTGATGGGGACCATGTTGGAGATCCACTCTAAATAGTCGATAGGTTGGATAACCTTAGTAGCTAACATTCTTTCTAACTTAGCTTTGACCAGTAATACCACCTTGGGGTGTATTTTTCTAAGCTTTTATCTGACTGACTTGATCTGTGGATTGACTGCAAGATGATGAACTACAAGCTTTGGATCAAGCCCTGGCATGTCCTGATATGACCACGCAAATCGGCCAATGTTCTCTCTTAAGACCTCAAAGAGGAGATCAGCTTGGTCTTGTGATAGGGATGCAACAATGTGAACAAGCCTAGGGATCTCTAAAGAACCAATGTTGACTTCCCTAGTATCCTCAATTAGAATAGAAGATATCTCTGGTCAATTATCTTGAGGAGGTAATGCTAAATCCTCATGTTCTACTTGTGGCTCTGGATGTTCTTGCTGAGGGGTTCTCTTTGCTGCCTTAGCTAGTCTCAGATTCACCTTAGTTCCAATTTTGGGTGTATCGGAACTAGGTTGGGGATTTTCTCCAAAATACCCCTTGGGATCTAGCTTGTAGATATAGGCAGAATCTGGCTTTGTTTTCTTGTGAGGTGTTTCAGCTCCCATGAATCTCAGAAGCACTTCCTCTGATGTGAACTCACCAATGTGTATGATGCTTGGTTGGTCCCAATCTATGAATTGTGGATGGGCAAGTGGTAGGTCAATGAGGTGGATGGATAGTTCTTGGAGAATAGAGTCTCCGAGGGAGATTTGGTCTAGGATATCATCGTAGGCTCTCTTTTCAACTTCCTCAAGAATGTCTTTGATTTTGACAAGGTCATGATGAATGTTCAAAAAAGTGTGACTATCGGTATTGGTGCCCTCAGTTGTGGGTATGCCAAAGCCAAGACCTGACTTTGATTCCCACTTTTGTGCATCGATGGAGCACTGCATGCCTCTTTCTTCTGGTCCTAGACCACCACCTTGATAGTACCATTTGTTAGTGATGAGCCTATGTTCTTGGGGATACTTCTGGCTGAAGTGATCAAGGCATGCATGATTCCTTTGAGGTGCATCCTTATGTAACCAATTGTTGATATCTGGAGTGAGCTCCTCATGAAGAGGGATTTTTAAGGATACAAAGGTTGTTGGACCAAACTGTTTGTATCGAGGAGGTGGAATCTCCTTAGCTTTGTGATATGTCGTTTGTCCATGGGCATGTGGATCAAGTGGGAGTTCCCTGATAGCAAATGCATCTGACAAACTATACTCTCTATAGCCCTTGTTATTGATCTTCACAGTAGATAGGGTAGAGGTGAGGATGGTTTTTGGGTCATTACAAGTGTGGGATGAGCTGGTGATGGATGTGTTGATATCAATTCCAGGGCAATGGTTTGTATATGAAGCTTCAACCGCCTTGTAGTAAGCAAAGGGTTCTGGATTGGCATGGATGGTTACCTCAGTGCCTTGATGCAAAAATTTGATGCACTGATGGTAAGGATGGAACGACTTTCATGGAATGAATCCATGGGTGACCAAGGAGGATGTTAAATGGTAGGTTTAGATCAATAACATGGCAGAGTGTCTCTTGGATGACTGGTCCAACCTTGATTGGCAGCAAAATAGTTCCTTCTATGGTTCTTTCCAAGTTGTCATAAGCTTTGATGGTGATAACCTTACTGATGATATCTGCCTCAGTATACCCAGCTTGTTTTATAAATTTTAGGGTGCAAATATTCAAGGCTGATCCATTATCTATCATTACTCTTTTCACAGCAAAATTGGATACCATGATGGCTATGCAAAGCGGAAGGGTGTGATTTGGCTTGACCACAGGTATGTCGGTGGGTTTGAATGATAGGGCGCATGAGGAGGATAGGTGTCCAACAAGATTATGAAAATCAGTAGCATTGATATCTAAAGGGACACAAGATTCTATGAGAGCACTATCAAGGATGTTTTTGTACACAAGACTAGTGTGGAGAACGTCTAAAATGGAGATTTGGGATGGCATGTTCCCAAGGTGTTCCAAGATATTGTACTAGCTTTTTGATGGAGCTGATGGTGCTGGTGAAATGAGTGGGCCTGCAATGTTAAGTTGAGCTTTTCGAGTGGTGATTGCACACTCATTTTTTTGTCTTTGGATATTGATAACATTGACAGAAGGCTCTTTCTAAGATATACAACCTATAAGGCTACTATAGTCTATATAGGATAAAGTGTGGTCATTGTTCTTCCCATGCTGTTGGTTTAGCTGACGGTTGTTTGTGTTGTTGTTGTTGGTTTGGATAGGTGTTTTTCCAAGATTTTGATTGTAGTGAGGAGGAAAAGCATTTTGATAGATTTGTAAGCCTGCATTGGGAGAGGTTTGGGCACCAACAGTGATTTTCTTCTGATCAATGAGGTCCTGCACATAGTCTTTTAATTTCATGCATCTGATGGTAGTGTGACCTTTTACCCTATGAAATTTGTAGTACTCATTGTCTTTGTACCATGTAGCTTTGGATTGGCTTGGGTCAATTTGTTGGGTAGAAGGAAATTTTATGAGGTTTTCCTTGACTAATTTCTCAAAAATGACATCCAATGGCTCACCAAGGGGTGTATAGTTTCTAGGTGGAGGTTGGAATCTAGGCTTTTGTCTTGTAGCTACATTGATGGCATTAGCTTGATTGCTAGACCCTTGAAAGTTTGGTCTTGGATTGTGGTTTTGATAGCTCTGGTCATTCTGTTGTTGGTAGTTGATAGCTTGCTGATTGTTTGGTTGATAGGGTGGGTTGGATTGGTTGTGAGAAGGACCAACAATATTCACATGTCTGGTGTCAGTGACGCCATCTGGCAAGGTGCAAGATATGCAGGTGGTAAGGGTTTGTCATCTTTGTAGATATTCAGGAAGACTTTCTCCACCTTTTTGCTTGGTGTGGACAAGATCAACTACTGATAGCTCTATTTCAACAAGATGGGCATATTGGGCTACAAATGCCTCAGATAATTTAGCAAAAATTTTAATTGTGCCATAGGGGATTCTATAAAAACATTCAAGAGCTAGGCCGGCCAAGCTTTTGGAAAAGAGATGCAAGAGGAAGACGTTATCGTATGCCACTTCTTGGTAGTGCATGTAAAATTCTTTGATATGTGTGACAGGGTCTCCTTTTCTTCTAAATTTGTCAAATTTGGGTGTCTCAAAATGCTTTGGAAATGGTGTCATGGTAATGGCTCTGTCAAATGGGTAAGGACACACATTCTCAAACTTGAAGGTTTTTGGATCATTTCCCTCTTGGATGTTCTTTAAAGCTATTTTCATGGCTTCCCATTCTGAATTAATGGTGACATATAGGGTGCCCCCAATGTAGGAGTGCCTTGAGGTAGGTATGTGCTAGATGGGGCAATGGAATATGGATGGTTTTGAGGTATGAGCTGGTAGGTATTATACATGGCTTGGGCAACTAAATGGTAGATGATGGGTTGCTGAGGTGGAGGTGGCACATATTGCTGCGTATGTTGCGAGGCTTGCTGTTGATATTGGATTTGAGGTTGGGATTGAAGAACATAAGCTGGCTATGGGATAAATGGATTTCTTTGTGGAGGTAAGGTATAAGATAGTTGTGAAGCTTGGGGAAAGGATCGGGGGGCTTTTGGGGTTTGACCAAGGTATGTGGGCTGTGCCCCCATTTGGGATGGTACCTCCAAATAATTGGTGGTTGGCTGGATTGGTGGGTTACCTCCTAGAAGTGGCATTGAAAAGTAGTTGGTAATAGGAGGTAATGGATTAGTTGGTGGTGGAGGTGGTGGGAATTGAAAGCTAGGAATGGAATTGATGGGGTTTGATAGCTTGGTGGCTGGATTTGGAAGCTTAGTAGAATGGTGGTGAGAGCTTGGGTCACTTGAGAGTTGGGAAGAATAGTGGTAGTAGCTTGTGAGGTTTGATAGCTTTGTGGAGTGAGGGTAGTAGCTTTTGGATTTGTGTCTGGTGGCACTAAGCTCCCAAGACCTAATTAAAATGATGGGATTGTGCTTTGGGCTGTGGTGAACAAGCTGGGGGTGATAAAAGGTTGATTACTTGGCCCCATGGGCGACATCCCTATTGTATATTGTTGAGGTTGGCCAAAGATGCTAGCACTGATTTGGGAGATGGCTAGATTTGGAAGGCTGGGTTGGGGAGCAGCAACAACAATAGTGAAGGGCATGAATGGTGAGGTGTTTTTGGTAAAGGGGGTTTGGAGCGAAGAGGTATGAACCAAGGATGGAGTGATGGTGGCTGGATTGGCTTGCAGCATGGAGATTTCAACTTGGATGGATGATGGTATGTTTGGGTCTATTGGATCATATGGATTGGCTAGAGGCTCTTCTTTTGGCATATATTGAGGATAATTTGGATCATAAGAGCCTATGGGTGGTGGCAGCTGCCCAAAAAATGGGTGGGATGGATCTAATAATGGAGGGGGTCTTCCAAAGTCAAAGGTTCCTACATTGTCCCTTCGAAAATTAGCCATGATTGTCTCTTTGTTCTTGTTTGTAATGGCGTTTACCAATACTACATTTCCTGGTTGGTTTATGAAAGCTTCAATATCAGTAGATGATGGCATAGCTTTCTCTAGGCTGAAGGATGGCTGAGTGCTCAAGGGGGGTGAGGTTGTTCGATCCAAATGATAGGGCTCCATTGTTTCTTTCTTCTTGGCTAAGCAAGTGATGGGTGGCATGAAAAATGCTCCTAGGGATGAGATGTAACAAATGCTGGTGGATGCAAAAGGGAGGAAGGCTTTTCTATGCAAATGATTTCCTAGGTTGAGGCAAAGCTATATGAAAAAACCTAAGGAGGATTGGGTTGGGGATTCTAACTTCAAAGATATGTTGCCAAAGCACAAAAGGTCTCCTTTCCTATGTGCAAGCTTGGTGGTGATTGTGTCAACTTAAGGATAGACTGATGATCCTTTAGGAAGAACATGAGATTGACCACTTGTGGATCTCAACCTTTAGCTCAAGGTGATGAGGGATAACAAGTGGAAAAGCTAGATTACCCTAGACAAAGCTTTGTCAAAGGGATAACCTTGGTGAGATTGGTGGTTTTGAAAGATTTTAGGAATGGAAAACTTTTAGCAAGGTGACAATAATTTTTGAAGGCTTGGATGTGAAGATTTTGGATTGTTGGCTAGATGGTTTGGTCCTAAATGAGATGGATGAGCTAATAATGCTTAAGGGGATAACCTAAGATGGTTGACTTTTCTACAAAGATGACTCTAAGGTGAAGCTTATCCAAGAAGGTGTGGAGAAACAAGGGTTTCTAATCATAAAAATCATGCCTGGTTGGTAAGGCATAAGCAGGATTAACTCCTGGATGTTGGCTAAATTTGATGGTGTGCTCTAACTAGGCCTCTTGAAGTGCTTCATTGGCAGCTTTATCCTCTGCTTTGTGGAGTTTGGCAATTTGAGGACTTTGTGTTAGTTCCTTTCTCTTGGCTGAAAGTTCTTGGTATGCCTGAGATGGTTTGAGTTTAACTTTGTGGAACTTTTGTTTGGGTTTGGGTTGCTCTGACATCAATTCTTGAATCTTCTTGGCTTTGAGAGACCTTGGTTATTTTGCTTCAACTTGTTCAACTTCTAGAATAGGCAGTGAATATGCTAAGTTTACCCTAAGCTAGGATTGACCAAGTTTGGAAAACATTCATTCAACAAATAAAAAAGAAAGCAATAGATAGGAACAACCATATAGAAGTTTTTGATTCTCAGAATGTGATACTTGCACTAAGGAGTGTGTATGTTTTACAAATGTTTCAATCAGTCACTTCAAACACATTAACACTCTAGATGGTTATCTACAAGGCTGACAGTTGGTTTAGCTAGGGAGTCCTTGATATACCCAAAGGTAGGTGAGGCCTAAATCCATAGATGAAACCAACAAGATATCACACAACCGAGAGGAATGGTAACCCACTTCTCCTCTTTCACTTCTGAAGGGTTTAAAGTTCCTTGAGGCTTAGCCCGAGTGACAAAAATCTTGATTCAAAGAGAGGTGTCTTTCGATTCACCTCATGATTCTTATACTCTGCCAGAACGTTAGAGTTGAGGTCGTCCAAGGGGTGATGAAATCTCCAAGTAGGCCTCCTAAAAAGAAATAAGGTTTTGGATCCTAATCTTATGCACCCAAGATGGCCTCGAAAGATGACAAGGGGAGAGAAGACTTGGATGACCTTGGGCTAAAAAAAAAAACATGCTTGTTCTTTTAGCAACTGACTCTTATGTGTACTAATCTAGACTTTGCAAGCACTCATGTTTAAGAGACAATGTTCAATTCCAACTTGAAGCACCAAAAAAAGTAAATCAATCGAAGAATGCAAACAAGAAGAAGAGTTAGGGTCAACAAAAGAAAACTTGCATGCCTAGAGGCCCTCCACATCAAGTATTGATTAATTTCCTTTAAAGCATTCAAGAGTTGGTGTGATTTTTTTTAAGCCCAAAGCAAAGATGTGTGAGACTCAATTTGTCAAGCGTGCGCCCAGAGGCCCTCCACGTCAATAGTTGTTCAATTTTAGTGCCCAAACTTGAAGTGTGATCGATTTAATCTAGAGTTTTGGTCATTTAAAATTTTTGATAAAGTTAAAGCAAACGTTCAAAGACCAAGTGAGTGAGTTAGATTGTGGAACATTTAACACCTTTTTCAAGTAGACCCATCCCCATAAATGGCACTGAGATTGCAACCAATGGTTGAATTGATGGGTGATTAGAAAAGAGGTGAGTCCAAGGAACTACTCAAATTGATTTTTGTAAATTTTTATTTAACTTAACAAAGTTTCTTAAATGTCCAAAATTCAAACTTTACCTAAATTGCATGTGGAAAAGAGATTTGTTTTGTTCAATTTTAGAAGCTCCAAATGAAGTGTTTGATATTGCAATGGTTAATTGATCCTTGACATTCAAGATTGGATTTTTTTGTTTTAATCATGAATTCAAGGAAAATTTGATTTTAATCCATGGCATTCAAGAGTGTGTTTAGCAACATGCATTCAAAGACAAGTGATTAAACATTCAAGTTTTTTCCTTTGAGCATTCAGGATTGAGATTTTGTGTGTTGTTTTAAGAACTTTGAATTGCTTTGTTTTAACCTTAGATCATTCAAGCTTGTTTTGGACTCAAAAGTGAAAATGACTCTTTGGACTTTGGTTTTCATTCAAGATTTTGTGTTCTAGTTTGCATATTTTAAGCCAAAAAATGATATTCCTAGATTGTTTTGGTGCATGAAAAACCTAAGAAAAATTCAAGATTTTGCAACAAGACATTTGTTTGAAACAAATAACAAAGCTTTTAGGACAATTTTTGGCAACCATTTAGTACTCATAGTTTTCATGAGATTTTTGAAATAACTTTAAAATATTTGCAAATGAGGTTCATTTTATCCTTGATTGATGCTTTGAGTTTGATTTAGATTTTAGTGTGCACTTAGTGTTGATTTTGAACCTTTTGAAATGGAAACTTGATATTCTTTTTAAATTTCCAAAAATGAAGTGTTCCTAACTTTGCATGAATGCATCTAAATCATTGATGTTGCAAGGATGCAAATGATTGAATTGGTTTAGTTTCACTTGTTAAAAGGCTCTTTTTTTTTTTTGCAAATTTTTAGTTTTTTAATGGATTTAAGTCTGATTTAGGGGTTCATTTTAAGCACTAAAAAGAAGTGTGTATGATTTTGCTTCCTTCAAAAAAAATGGCCAAGATCTCCCACAAGAAGAAGAAGAAGTAGATGGAATAAGAAGAATATAGACAAGAAGAGGAAGAAGAATTTCAAGTGCTTTGTCCACCTATAAGCTTGAAAAATCTGCAAACACTATGAGATAGATTATGAGTTCCTTTTTCTTTTTCATGCTCATGTGGACCTACAAAACCAATTTATACAATCCTACCAATCAAAAAAACAAACAAAATTAGTCAAAATTAGCAAATGACATACAAAATTTGACTAAAAAAGCTAACGAAGATGACCCATGCAGGGTCCCACCGGGCGTGGCAAAATGTATATGAGCAATGTTAGTATGCTAATAGAAACAAAATTTAAATAAAGCTTCTACAAACTAAATAAAATTCATAAACTTCAAGATAGACTGAGATGAGATCTCAATTGAGAATATGAGCCATTAATGGGCTCTCTTCAATGAGAAGCTCTCTTGTTGAGTGGCTTTGTCTAAATAGATAGGATGTATGCTCAAGCTTATGCTTCAAAAAGGGCTACAAATGGAGTTGAAATTTGGGTGTGATTGTATGGTTTTGATGTAAAATGGCTTTTTAAAATGGCATTATGACTTTACTTCATGTATTGTGTTATTTTGCAAAGGGGAAGGATCCAATTTATAGGCAAGAGGCTTGAGGGATTGAGGGCTAAGATGCAAGGATGGAAAAAAGCTCACGGAGGGCTCAGATTGCATGAGAGGAGAGCACATGGATTATGCTTCCTTATAGCCAATCAAGGATGACACATGTCACATGGTGAGAGGATGGAGGAAAGGGGAAGGATGAGTCAACAAAGGAGGCTCAAGGGGTAAAATCTTCATAAAGACCCTCATAATGGCTTGTAAGAGCAATAAAAGGGCTTGGAAGAGTCATTTATGGCCTAGTGGGCTTCATAAAGTTTAATGGTTGAGATATTTTGAGGGAGATGAGAGCAATTTCAACTTGGGCTTGATTAGGAGGGTTTTACGCTTGCTTAGGATTGTGCAAATGATTAGAGGATGGATTAGGATGGTTTAGGATTAGCTTAGGGATAGGCAAGTGGATGGGTTTTAATTAGGGTGGGTGAAGGAGGAGATATTTGTTAAATTTGGCTTGGGTTAGTAAGTCTTAACCCATTTTTAGGGAATGTGACAAGGTTAGGAGGGAATTAGGATTAGGTTCAAAGACATCTTCTAGAAGAGTCTAGACTTTGGATGAGGATAAAGACTTTCTAGAATACTCTAGAACTTCCTAGGATGAGGATGAAGACTTTCTAGAAGAGTCTAGAACTTCTTAGGATGAGGATAAATTAGATTTTTAGGAAATAAATAAAGTTTTATTTATTTCAAGGGTTTGGGTTGAGGAGATATTTATTACAACTTTTTTAATAAACATTAGGATTAATATTTAATCTTAATTAAATAATTTGAGTTGGGATTAGGGGTAGGAAATGATGGGATTAGCCTTTAATCAAAATTAAAGAAGGATTAGAAAATTTTGGAAGAGGTTAGTGGTCTTAAGGAAATTGGCCAAGTTTTGGGCAAAAAATAATTTTTTTATTTATTTTGGGTTTTTTGGTCAATTTATTAATTAAATAATTAATAAATAAGGAAATAATGTTTAAATAAGATTTAAATATTTTTGGGAGGGATTCTTTAATTAAATATTTTTAATTAAGATAAAGGGATTTAATGGCATAAAAATAAATTAATTAATTAATAAATGATGATGTCATTAAGAATTTTTCAAAAAATAAAAATACTTTATTTTCTAAAAGTTTTTAGGTGTACATTTTGCCCCTCTTTGATGCAATGCCGCAAGTGGCATGGTATCAAAGATAAAAAAAATAAGATGCACAAGGCTAGAGCAGAAGAGAAGAGAATAGACTGTGAGATGCCCCCTCAAGAAGGTGGTAGGGAGAGAAAGCGAGTCTCGATGGCTTCTTGAAAAGTACAAGAATCTCGGATGAGCAAGGAGACTCAGATTGACAAAGAGAAGGGGCTGAATTAGCTCAAACTCTCACTATGGGAGAATGATAAAGGAGAATCAGATGCACAAGAGAAAGCAAGCTTAAGACTTTAGGGAAGGTGGAGGATGAAGGAGAAGAGTGCTATAAAAAGAAATCTAGGATAGGGAGAAGGATGAGGGGATTATAAAGCTGATGCAATAGGATTTCAAAGAGTCAGATTGGTAGAAGATGAGTTTGGAAGATCCCTAGGACTGGGATTGTGGATCTCGAAAGATGAGGCTCGGTGGATTGATTTGGATTGATGGATCCCTAAAACTAGGATTGTGGATCCCTAAAGCTAAAGGTGAGGAGTGATTCAAAGAGATATTGATGCATAAGATGGGGTAGGAGAGATGGATGTTTGATATGGATGGGGGATAATGGAGATGAAGGAAAACCATTAAAGCTTTTTGAGCAGGGGGATACTTCAAAGAGAAGTACCACCATGGAGTTGAGCACTAGATTTGCTATAGGACTGTTGGTTAATTGCCAAGGTTACCAAGAACATCAAGGCCATGTCACCAACCATCTAGAGGACTGATAGACTAACTCAAAACAAACATACAAGGATTGCCCCAGCATCAGACATGAAATCCAGAGGAAATAGTGTGGAACTGACACTGGGTAACCCACAAGAAAAAAAGAAAACAAGAAAAAGACATGATCAAGACCTTACACTCTGATTGCCCCATTCTTAGTATACCATGATATGGAAGATTGTGGCAACATTGAGGAGGGAACAAGGAGATTGCTTGGAAAAGATATTTCAAGACCCAACAGGGAAGAGTCCAAATGAAAAGAAAGAAAAAATCTAAAAGAGAACCGTTTGCCAATGAGATGGGTAGGATGAGGTACTAACAGACCAAGATCAGACATGAGGAAAGCTATATCCTGCAAGGGCCTATCAGAGAGCACCTAAGCTAGTGGATTTGGATGAGTGATGCATCTGGCAAGCTAAACTAAGAAAGATAACACTTTGATGACAGGAAATCTAGCTAAAGGATGCATTGGAATAGCTAACCAAGATGTGCGATGGGTGAAAGATGCTGATCAAGGATGAACTAACATGAACGCTGGATAGATACAATGGTACTAAGCTAAAGAGGATGTACAAGCTGATGGACCAAGATATGTTACAAATGTACAAGTTTGTTCATGTTTTAGTTTTTGTGAGATGGAAATGTTTGTGAAGGATGGGATTTCTATAATAGGTTATAGGTGGATAGGTAGATTGTTTGCAAAAAGCTTAAGTGAAAATGGGGTTTTGTGTGTGCACGTGATAGTATACAAGCTAGGATACAAGATTATTTATAGGCTGGAATATGGTACAAACTTTGGACAAGATTTGGATATACAAGGTATGGTACAAGATTTACAAGGTATAATACAAGCTTTGGTACAAGATTTTACAAGCTGAGGTACAAGATTTTACAAGCTGTACAAGAGGTATTTACAAGCTCCATTAGATTTTGGATGTTTGGTTGGAACACCAAGGGAACAAGCAGGTGTTTTATGGGATGGTGGGTGATTGGATGAGGGATATGATAGTGATAGATAATGGATTAGTCTTAGTACACAAGGCACCTGAATTACCAAATTTTCACCAAGGTACCTATCCAAGGCGCTTGAATTGTCAAGCTTTCACCATTGGATGCTTATTTCTCTTTACTATTTTTTTTTTTGTATTTTTTAAAAGATGGGTATACCAAGGATCTTCAAGCATAGAACTTCTTGAGATGAATGATGTTATTAGGATCATTCAAGAGTTCTCCTTTCGGTGTAGATAGCCGATAGGCTCCGGAGCCAAAGGAAGCAGTGACAACATAAGGACCAAGCCATGTAGGTTCAAGTTTTTTTTTTTATTATTTTGGCTTTTTTATTCTATGCCAACTTGTGGCCTAGATTAGTATTATTAGGGGTCTTTTGGAGTCTTTTAGTTATTAATCTAGTATGGGATGAAAGATATGAGTGAATTTGAAGAGCTGTGGCTTAGGAACTAGAGGATCTTTTGGTGGATTTGAGGATACAAGTGTGGATTCTTCTTGATTTTCTTAACTAGTTGTGTATCTAGACTATTTGAGATTGGTTTTGTAAGTTGAATCTTGTTGGATCTTGTAGAACTAATTTTATAATTTCCATTTGTATTTGGTCCTAACCTAGAAGGCCTTACAATTGGTCATATTGCATGTAATCAATTATATTTTATGAACAAATTATTATAATTTGGTATTAGATCTTGCATTATTGCTCATTGTTATTGTGTTTTTGATGGGTGGTTATTTGATTAGGGCTAGAACATCTCCTTTGGGGATTCTCTTGAATTGCACTACATCACATCATCATTAGACTATCTTATATTATTGACTAACTATACATCTCCAAATTATATCTCTGTTAGAAGAGATAATATGATCATTAGAAACTGCTTCTTAAGTAGTCTACTTTTGCAGTTCTCTCTATAAATCACATATATCTTTCAGATGTCTTCAACTTAAGTTATGTGCATGTAACCTCACCATTAGGATATAGTATGGAACATATCCTTATCCATGCATCACCTAAAAATCAAGACTCTATTCGTATAATCATGAGCTCTATCTTCTACTCTTCTATTCTTCACAAAATTTCTATTATGTTGAAATCACTGATAAATATAGTCATGAATGCAGTATGCCAATACTGCTACATTCTCTCCAATGCTTAGGATACTCTCCTAAATAAATACCATCATCATTCATGGTAATAATCTCCCCCTTTTGCATTGATAGAAATATAGATGAAAAATATCTATGTTCCAAGAATACCAAATAATACATTTGCATTTTCTATATCTAGTCTAGTGCGAGTTAGATATTGTAAACCTCCAATCATTGATCTATATTTTTTTTTTCTCAATTATAGGTGTCTCATCATTGCTAGATAACTTGTGGCTAGTTATCATTGGTGTACCAAAAAGCTTAAAAATTTCCATGCCAAATCTTTTGAAAAAATCTTTCAAATACTTAGCTTGTGAAATGAAAATTGTATCACTATTTTGCATAATCTACAAACTAGAATAGAGCTTCATCTTTCCTATTATGCTCATTTCAAACTCATTCTTCATTTATTTAGTAAATTTATCACTTGCTTCACCATTGCCTCCAAATATTATGTCATCAATAAATATTACTATTATCATCAAAATATTCTCCATTTATTTCAAATACAAGTTACTATATGCCATACCTTTAGAAAATCCAAGTTTTTCCAAATACTTGTCCAATTTTGTGTTCCAGGTTCTATTGGAAACAAATTGATACAAGTATGAGAATCTATTTCAATCATTATTTTGTCACTAATGTCAAACCTACTACTTGTTGGCAAGAAAATCTCTTAAATGATTTGAGTACCATCATGAGGAGGTTTTGATCAAATGAGATAACAATAACACCTAGAGGAAAGGTTGAGTTATGGTATGAAAAAGGAGTACAAAGGTCAATTAAGAAAATCATGTTATAGTTCATTAATTATGTACTTAATGTTGAAAAGGATGGATACACTGATTAAGTTTAGAAGAACAATTAAAATGAATTAAGTATTCTAAGTTTAACAATTGGTACAATAGGTGCCAAGAAATGTTAGTGCAAGCCGAGCAAAGTCAAATTTTAGTGTATGATGAGTGATACAATGTAAGATGAGTAAAGTTTAGTTGATGTTGAGCTCCAATAAAATTTAGTTTGGGCTGAGTGATTTGATAGTAGATGCCAAGAAACATAGTGTATGTTGAGCATTAGAAGCAAATTAATGTTAAGTGACAACATTATGAGAAACATCATGAATTTGATGAATCTAAGTTGACAAGTTTGATTTCTTGGATTGTGTGAAGAATGTGGAAGATAAAATTAATGAGCTAGTGGCATGAAATTCAAGATGAACCATTTTGTGGAAAATTCAAAGAGGATTGAAAAAGTAGTTTCTAGAAGGGAATAAAATGAAAATATGGGTAGATTCAGTAAATCCTACCTAATCCTACCTAACCCTAAAATGGACGATAGAGCTTAAATGAAAAAAGATCTTAATTTTCTATTTATAAAGATGGCTGGTCAAAAGAAAAGGTTTTCATGTGTGAGAACCTAAGGAAGACAAGGAGTTTAGGGTATTGCTTCATTTAGTGACCAAATAGGATAGACTGTGTTGACAAGTAAGTTAAGAAGGCTTAAAGGTATGGATGCTTGAAGGGTGAACAAGCTATTAGAGATGAAGTATGTGAAATCCAACCATAATGGAGGAGTAAAACAAAGATATATAGTCTACAAAGTGAGTTGTAAGTAGTTATCAAATCAAAGCCATCTTGTTACTTTTAAATCATTGTACTACTCTAGGGTAAATCCTTTGGATTAAGGTTGACCTAATAGTCACTTGTAAATTCTTTAACTAGGTGACATTCTAGGTGAATGATCTAAAGTCCTATAACAAGGCTCACTCCTAATAAGTTGATTGAAATCTTCTAACCAAGTCACACTTAATAGTGTTCATTGTAACTTTTAACAGGGTTTCCCTTTCATAGGGTATCACTTCAAAACAGTGAGAATGAGTAGCATGTTATTGGTGGTTTTTCAAAAATTGGGTTTCCATGTAAAATCATTGTGTCAAATATGTTATTGAATCTATTATGTTTCATGCTTACATTTTTGCAAAGTTGATTTGATAGTAATCTACAAGTTTAAGTGATTATATCATCTAATGGATGCATTCATGATGGATATGTTTTACGGATATGGGTTCACTAAGTCGTGAAAAGTTTTATTTGTTTATCAAGACCTTGGATAATTGATTCACTCCCGTCCCCCATCCCCCCAATTATTCTATAGAATTATAATAATTGGTACCAAAGGCATCTACTTAAGAGGACTAGTTTGAAGGTACTAGGAGCACAAAGATCAAGATGTCAAAAAAAGATGTACAAGGGAAACCTTGGAAAAGGGGAAACCCTAGTGGGGATGATACCCACTAGATGATCCACTAAAAAAAATAATTATGCTAAGGATATTTAACCTATTAGGAGTCTATGAAATACATATAGTGTCTTGAGTCCCTTTTAGAGGACTAGGCATTGTTAGAAGCCTAAACCTTGTTAGGAGTTTCTTCAGCCCTATTAGGAGCTGGTATATCAAATACAATGTATGCAAGAAGAACCCACTTCCCTAACATGAAATTATATAATTAAGTTATTGACAAGAGTAGATATATAACATACAATACTATCTCACTATTGTAATTTTCACTTTCTCTGATCATATATAAGATCTCACATCACATAAAGTTCATATATATTACAAGTTGTTCTTACAATAGTTTGGATGTCATACGTCTCACACATCACATTATTTATTTGCACAATATAAGATCTTTACTTATACCTCACACATTAGAAAATATTTTCTTAGTTAACCTTCATGTCTTTACACACTTGACATAATATAAAATAACTTATGGATTATTATCCATAAAGTCATATCGTCATGACTTAGTAATAATTTTGTCACCAAAATAATTCCTCAAGTCATACAAACCAATTCTTTGATATGCTTTATTAAATACTCATAATGGTATTCTAATGGTAACTGGTGACCTATTTTCCATACACATCTACACACTTACATACATCATCATGACACTATCATAGAGCTATCCTCAATTGTCCATAAGTTATCTCAAAGTGAGTTTTCCATACATATCACATCTATCTTTGTACTGCTATGAACTATCTAACACTTAGACAATTTTCTAACTCTAAATGTATAAATGAAATGTTGAATACATGTTTCCATAAATGATAGCTAACTAGACATCTAAATAATTATACTGCTAACAATGGTGATAGGTTTTTTTATGTGATTCCAATGACATATTTCCATATTATTCTTGGAAGGCCATGGAAAGATTCTATGCATACTATACATTATCGTTTGGCAATTGCATACATTGTGCACATGAATGGTTAAATTTTTTACCTTAACCCTTTACTGAGTGATGATGGTGATGGTGAGAGAATTGTATGTGTTGGTGAGAAGAGGCATATTACCTTAGAAACTCAAATAATAGGTGGTGTAGATCTGAAATACAAGATTTCGTTGGAAGTGATGAAGAGCTCTATTATTGATCATAAAGATTTTGATTTGTAGTAGATGGAATGTGAAAGGAGAATATTGGTTTGTTCTCTTTAGCATCCTATGGTGACACTCAACAAAGATAATGTTGGAATGTCCATGAAGGAAAGAGATAAGGGTCTTTTAGATCCTTGAATGAGAGAGGTAGTGCAAACTAAAGGGGAAAGGGACATATATCCTAAATTTGATATTTGTAATGAAATTATTGGTTCTAATAATTTGTATGTAGAAAGTAAATGTGGTGTAGGTATAGAAATGCAAGAAAAGAGTTGTAGACATCCATCTAAGTGAATAAGTGGCTTGAAGACAACTCCCCTTCACTATTATGGCAAGAGTCTTTTTCAAGGTGGGGTGTATGGTGCAGGAGCACCTAGGCAAACATATAGGTATACCTTGGTTGTAAGAAAAGAAAAATGATCAATGGAATCCTTAAAGGTGGATTCAAATTTATTGAAGCCTATAATGGAAATATGTAATGATCAATTTAATGTAAACTTGAAAATTCCTAAAAATACTGATAAGTGATTTAGGTGCAAAAATGATGTAAGAGTGGCCAATAGTGCCAACAAGGGATATAAGTTGGTTAGAAGACTCAAATAGGTCCAAGGGGTTACAAGAATATTTCATAAGTGGTAGGAAGTAATAAATTAGGTGATAAAGAAATTAAATAAGGTTTAAAATTCAAATTTTGAATCCTACCGGTCATATCCTAGTTAGGAAGGAAAACAAGTGTTTGAATGTTTTAGCATTTATAATGGATTCCAACCAATGGAATATGGTTGGGGAAGTTCTAGTATATCTTACATAGCCTAGTGAATTCATAGGATCAATGGAGAAAAGCATTAGTATGGTTTTACCAACAAATATAAGGTTTGGGCAATAAGAATGCAATAAAACTCCATTTTTGAGCATTTTTGTGTTTGATCTCTTTATTGGATTGGTTCCTTGGTGCTGTAATTATATTTTAAGTCTAATGGCACGACATTGGATGCATTTTTGGTGCATTAAGATAAATAGGAGTGTCATTTGAAAAAAGTGTTGATTGCAAGCAAGTTTTCTTCATTTTTATAAGGTTTTGGGTACCTAGGAAGCATTTGGCTATTCCATGGATGTAGGAGTTTGATTCCCTGATGGGGACACAACCCAAGCATAGAATGGACACAACAGGAAAGGGAAATTTTATTAACTTTGTAAATAAGCTAATGCATCCAGTATAGAGAAAATAGACTTCAAAACATGCCCTATGGGCTTACAATAGCATAACTCTAGAGATAATTTCTCCTTTCAGTACCTCCTCTCAAACTCCACTCTGAACTGCCTTTTACAATGCCAAAAATGTCCTTAAATAGACCCTGGAGGGTTAAGGACTAGGAATACATTCTAAAAAGTACTAGTAGGCATCCACTGACCAAATAGAAGGCTCCAAAAGCTGCATTAGAAGTCGATACAAATCTAGAAGAATCCAAAAATGGTAATCAAACTTTCGGGAGGCATAACTTTTGAACAGTAGCTCTGATTGACGAACTATTTACATTTCCAAAAAGCTCTCAAAGTGCTCTATAGCCCTATGGACCAGCTTTGCTCATCCCCCATTTTTTGGCCCTTTTTGAGGTCATTTAATGACCCTAACCTGACTTTGAAGCACTCTTAGGAGGTCTCCAAAACCTCAAAAACTGCAATAACTTTCAAACCGTGGGGCCTTTTGACATGATTCTTTTTTTAGAATACTCTAAATTACAATTACATTCATCTGGCCAATTTACACCTCCTAGTTCACCGAAATGATGGCTCAATTACATACTCCTATTTTTTTGGCATTTTCATGTATCCCAAGGTGTTCAAATACTCTATCCTAGAACACTGATAGTGGAATTGTGAGAGTTGGAACATTTATTTGACCCAAATGGGTATCCAGAAATGAAAACACACGAAACAGAAACTAAGTCTAAGTACATTTTTTTTTGGGTGACACAAGATTGCCCTTATACCTCTTGATGCTCCTACATCATTCCCATAGAATGAAACTATATCTTTATGTAAATAAGAATCCTAATTATGTTTAAATAAGATCTTGTAAGGATGGTGGCTTGTAATAGAGTTTAGGTGGTTCTACGTGCATGAAAGCCATGGGTTTGGAGCAACAGCAAGAGATCCATCCTTTGAAGGGTATGATTTTATGATGGAATATGTATATAAATTTCCTATACATTTTGAATCAACCTTTACTAGATTGAAATTGGCTTGGGAAGTAACACATTGAGGAAGCCCTAGGTTTGAGGGCTTGTAGGAGGCCAAATTTGGGATTTCATACTTTCAAAGGCTAAAGCATCAAATTGACTTGATATTCCTTGGATTGGAACCATTTGGAGAGACTGTTGAATGTCTTGAGTATTGGGAGCAAGTACAAATGGCATTTTCTTTGGAAAATCACCCTATTTTATGCCTAGAAAGGGTGCACAATTGAAGGATCTACTGGTTGCTCCAAAAAAACCTATACTAAGGTTGAGATATGCTAAAGAAGACTAAAATGGGTGTCTGAATACCTTTTTATTTTGTGAATTATTTTGGATATTTTGTGAGAAAACATCTTTCTCGCTGGAGACCTAGTTGGAAGCAATTAGGCCTACTAGGCAATTTTGAAGAGTTTGAGTGCTAGGAGTGGGTTGAGGGTATAAAAAGAGTTTGAAAATATTGAATCCATCTTAGATAGGTGAAATATATCTACCATATCCTTGGGGAGGGTGTTGGAGTTGTAGAAAGGATAGTTGTTATTTTGTGGGTTTGGAGAACCTTGCATTTTCCCTTACAATTATTGAATTTTGAACTTGTTTGGCCCCATTATACTCTATCCACTACATCAGTTCAACTTGAGAAACCAAACATAATTCCTAATTTACTCTATTTCTTTTCATCACTCCTTTTTCTTTACTTCCAATTATCTACTCTAGAGGGTGATTCTTTGTCAGATTCTTGTCAGAATTAGGTGTTTCTAACTCAACTCTTATCTCTTCCCTTGGGTAAGATATCTATTCTCCTCTTTTATCAAAATTTTTTACATCATTCTATATATCATTGTTAGTCTCAAATAAAACTTTCTATCTAACAGTTTGAATATTCTCTTCTTCTTCACAATCATCAGTAATAGTTACTAGAGTTGTCTCTTCTAATATTTCTATTTTAAAACCAATTCAAACTTGTTTTCCTTATCATCACAATCATTTAGGAAACTGTCCATACCTTTTTAGGTTCTTCATCATCATTATTAAAAAAATACTTTCTAAATTTTCTTACTTTCTTAGGAGACCTAGATGAAAAATGACCAAACTCTTTACATGTCCAACAAATGAAAACCTTCATACCTTTTGGTTCTCTATCATAAGTAGATCAATACCTTCTTTGATCTTCATTTCTTCTTTAGATATGGATCTACCCTTACTTTTTCTTCTATTCTTTTTTATGCAACAAAAAAATTCTAGATCTAGAAACTCAATGCTGAATTCTAGACACAAATATGATAACTCACCAAGAATCTCCATCTTTTGGGTTAAAAAATTTCCTACATCTAACTTGGGATTGTCTTTTCCAAAATTAATGACCATTGATCTCCCAAATTTATTAAGATTTTTGTTCAAGGACCCAAGGCTTTGATACCAATTATTAGAATATACAATCCACTAATATAACCGAGAGGTGCGAGAGGGGGGCTGAATAAATTATCCAACTAATATCACAATTGTCAACCTTATTAAATATTAACCATATGAGAAATACAATTAGAAACCACAATAAGATACTCATGAACAATAACATCAATTATGTTTGTTGTAAATATTAGAGGAGTCACTAAGAGGGGAGAGTGAATAAGTTACCACTAAAATATATGTCATATCCCTTAGATGTCAACTTAAAAGTCAGACTGATAAAACTAATTACTGTTGATGCTCAATAAAAAAACATAAATTGTTGTAACTTGGTAAATCTAGAGTGTGTTTTTCTTTAGTAAATCTTAAAATATTATTAGTAATTAAATTTAAAACATAAGAGAAATAAAATTAACACATGAGACACCAAGATTTAATGTGGAAACCCAATTTGGGAAAATCATCAATCTAACTAGTTACTATTTTTCACTCTTATGAAGTGAGCCCTATTAGGAGCCAACCCAGTTACAGGTTACAAAACACACTGGTAGGTGTGACCTTGTTAGAGGATTTAATCACCTTGCTAGGAGTGGCCTTGCAAGAGGTCTTAAAATAATTAAATGGAATTACTACCTTGTTAGAGAATTTACAACTGGCCTCTAAACCAACTTGGTTAAGAGATTTTAGATTACTACTACAATGGTTAGAGAATAACAATGAAATGACCTGATTGTGATGCAACTAAATTTTTGAATCTAGATCTCTGTTTTGCTTAAACTTGATCCTTCCTAATCAAATGTAAATTTTTTTCTCCACAAGGATACCTTCTTATCCTTTAATTTCACTTCCTCTCTTTTCTTTTCAATTCAATAAATACACTTGCACACACACTTGAAAATCACAAGTTGACCTTATATTTATGTCATCCAAATTGTCAAGTCAACTCAATACAAATTAGAATGACCAATATTCATTACAATAATCAGCTAGAATCAATACCTAAAATAATTAAGCTTCATATGAAAAAATAACAAAATCCTTCATTAGTTGACCCTATTTGGTAAACACCAGTTTTGAGACGATTTCCTATCTTAACCAATAGAGGCTGGATTAACACTGCAAACTTGTGAAAATCCTTTGGTAACTAAGTGAACTTGGTTAGAACTAACCCTATCCAACTTTATCTTTGTTAACCAAGTGAGCTCAATTAACACTCTTTTTTGACTAAATTTCCTTTGATGCTTGAGAGAGCTTGATAGACACTATCTTCGCAGAATAGACTCAAGAATGCTTGGTAGACAAGAAAAACTATCTTGCTAACCAAGTGAGCTTGGTAAGCACTGAATATCAATTGATATGACATTTTTGTAACATCAAATACAACAATTGTATCCAACAATCTTCCTCTTTGGCATTGATGGCAACACAACATGTCATAGCATAATGAAATTTGAGAGTAAGACCCCCTCTTAGATTTTTTTCCAAAAACATCTCCTTCATATAGTAGACTTAACTTCTATTCCTCTGGGAAAATCAAATTTCTTAGAAAGATATGATAGTATACTTCTCCCTCTTTGACAACACATGCCAAAGACAACTCATACCATATTAGTATCAATGTACCTTGAGTACTGATTCATATACAATATTCTCTTAACTATGCTACACCAACTGATTGATCTTCGACTTGGATATTGTTGATGCATAACTAAACTTTATTTAGTGAGCTTTAGATAGGGGAATGAGCCCTAGATTACCTCTTAGATACAAACATTCATCCTTAGGTAATGGCTTGGTGAATATGTCTACAATATGTTGTTTTGTATAGACATATTCCAACCTGATTTCTTTGACCTGCACCAATTCTCTAACAAAGTGATATTTTATAGCTATGTTTTTTGTTTTGGAATGCATCACTAGGATCTTTGGTATATTAATTGTGCTAGTGTTATCACAAAACATGACTACTAGTTCTTTGATTTCAACCTTCATCCCTTCTAGCAATTATTTGAACCAATCAATGTTAGAGCAATTTATTGTTGCTACCACATGCTTTTCTTCTGTTGTGGATTGGGATGTGCAGTTTTACTTCTTTCTTGTCCAAAGTACCAACCTTTTACCAAGAAAGAAAGCTCCACCACTAGTGTTTTTCCTATCATCAAGATTTCTTTCCCAATCAACATTAATATATACTTTTAGGTCTATATTTCCTCCAAGTTTGTACCATAAACTATATTATTTAGTGCATTTGAGATATCTCAAGATTCATTTGATTGTTATCATGTGGTTTTCTCTAGGTTTAGCTAAAACTCTTGCCACTATCCCAAATACTAAGGCAATATTAAGCCTTGTGTGAACTACATACTATAATTTTCCAATCATTGATCTATATAAGGTTTGATCTACTTCTTTGGAGTCATCATCTTTGGTAAGCTTAAGTCCAGTACACATGGGGGTACCAACTAGTTTTGAATCTTCCATTCTAAAATTCTTGAGTATCTCTTTGATATACTTAGATTGAGTGATATAAATGCCATTTTTGTTCTATTGTATCTATAATCCAACAAAGGATTTTATTTCACCAAACATGGACATCTCAAACTCTTTGTTCATTTGTTCTAAAAATGCTTTGCATAGGTCATCATTTCTTGTAAATAGAGTATCATCCACAAAAATATCTATGAACACAATCTTGTTATTAAGTCATTCCTTGATTTAGGGACTATTGTTATCATTTTTCCTTTGAAAACCAATCTATATTATGTAGTTATACAGTCTTTCATACCAGGCTCTAGGAGCTTGTTTGAGAGCATATAATACTTTGTGTAATTTTCAGACCATGCCTCTTGTGTCAGGATCAACAAAACCTTTTGGCTATTCAATGTAGACTTCTTCATCAAGAAATTCATTTAATAATGAAGATTTAACATCCATTTGATATACTTTGAATCCTCTATGAGCTAAATATGCAAGTAGGGTCCTGACACCTAATCTTGTAATAGGGGAAAATGCCTCACCATAATCAATACCTTCTTCTTGAGAATATCCTTTACATACCAATCTTGTTTTGTTTCTAGAGACTTGTCCATGTTCATTCAACTTATTTCTGAATATCCATTTTCTTCCAATCACATTTTTATCTTTAGGCCTAGGAAAAATAGTCCAACTTTTGTTCTTTTCTTTCTATTCTATCTCTTTGTTTATTGCTTCAATCTAACTTTCATTTTCCAGTGCATCCTTAAAAATTCTAAGTTAAAAGTCAGCAAGTAGACATTTACCTTTTAATTTTCTTCTTGTTTTTGTTCATTCTAAATTATCTCCAATGATCTAATCATGTCCATGATGCCTTCTGACATACTTGGCCAATATAGATTCTTTGCCTTTTGAATGAATTGCATTGTCTTTTTTCTGAATTTCAACTTGAGATTCAGGTTATTCAGTCTATGGCTTGGGTCCTTCAAACTTGGTAGGTGTTAACTTGGTAGCTTTAGAATGTGACTTAGTTTTCACTTCTTGCAACTCAATAACTCTAGAGGGATTGGGAGATGAAGTCTTCTTATAATTAGATATGCTTGGCAATGTATCACATTTGAAGTGGACAAATCTTTTGTAATCCTCTAGTTCCTTTTTTCTTTCTTCATCAATCTTTTCTACAAACTTGTCAATTCTCACATCTGTACTTTCTATGATCTTATGAGTAGAAAAATTTAAACATTTATATGCTTTGCTTCTATAGGAATATCCTATAAATATACCTTCATAAGCTTTTACATCAAAATTTCCTTTTCTAGGTTCTTTCAAGGTATAACATTTATTGTGAAATACTTTTAGACAACTTACATTGGGTTTGTAGCCATACCATAGTTCATAGGGAGTTTTATCTGAGTCCTTCTTCAACTATACTTAGTTCAAAGTATGAACTGAAGTGTTGATGGCTTCCTTCCAGTATTTGATAGAAACATTCTTTTCAATCATTAGGGTCCTTGCACAATCCATGATAGATCTATTTCTTCTTTCATCTATTCCATTCTGCTTAGGAGTACTAGGGGTTGATACTTATCTTTTGATTCTTCTTTCAATGAAAAAATTATTGAATTCATTAGAGATGAATTCACCACCTTTGTCTGATCTAAAGCATTTCAATATTTTTCCTATTTCCTTTTCTACTCTTTCCAGATACCATTTGAATTTCTCAAAAGCTTCTAACTTTTCTCTAAGATATACAACAACCATCATTCTAGAGTAGTCATCAACAAAACGAATGAAGAATTTTTCTCCACTATAAATTTCTACTCCAATAGGTCCACATAGCTTAGTATGCATAATTTCCAAGACATCTTCAAATTGATAGTTTTTTCTCTTAAATTTAGTCTTTCCCATTTTGCCAATTTGATAATTTTTGCATAAACCAACATCTGCTTTCTTCAAACTAGGGATACCTCTTACTTTTTTGAATTTTCTTAGCTTGATCATGTTATCAAAGTTTACATGACATAGTCTTCTTTTCCATAGCCAATTTTCTTCCATTTGAGCAATAAGACATGAGAAATTACAAATATCAAGATATAATAAGTTACCTTTTTTTTGTTTGCCTAATCCAATTAGATTCCCTTTGTCATCTAGCACTCTTTCCTTTCTATGCATGAATTCTACCTTGAATCCAATATTTATTAGCTATGCCACACTCAATAAATTATGTTTTAGTCCTTTAATCCAATAAGCATTTTCACACACAAGTTCATTGGTTAATGAGATATGACCTTTTTCTTTGATGCAATAAGGTTCATTGTTTCCAAATCTTACACTACCTCCATCATAACGTTCAAAATGTTCAAATTTTTTTTTTTTCTCTCATCATATGGTGTAAACATCCACTATTTATGATCCATGTATCATTTTTTCTAACATAAGAGATAAGTGTCATCTTATCTCATTCATAATCAGATTCATCTTTTACAACAATGTATACTATTTCATCTTTACTGTTATCATAATCCTTAGCCATAAAAAAAGTTTTCTTACATTTTTCTTTGTATGATTTGTGACTTTTGAAATCCTTTTTTCCTTTGTACTTATGGCTCTTCTTCTCATCCTTTCTATCTTTGTTTAGGCACCTGGTAGAAATATGACCAATTTCTTCACATGGAAAATAGATTAGAGGAACCTTACCTTTGTACTTTCCTCTACCTCTAGAATATTTCTTTGCAAGTAAAGCTTTAACAACTTCAAGATCACTGTCAAAAATTTCCTTTGTTTCCTCTTCACTTTCTGACTGATTGTCCTTTATTTTCTTTCCTTTATCCTTAAGAGAAAGTTTAGCTTCAAATGCAGACTTGATATTTTTGGAAGTTGGAACATAATTGTCAAAGTTGTGTAGCTCAAAAGCTGTCAATCTTCCTACTAGGGCATCCAAGCCTAACTTGCTATTTGAATCACATCTCTTTTCTTGAATAGAAGACACTCTGATTGCATAGATGGGAAGAAAAGTTCTGAGAATTTTACTTACAAGAGTTTCTTCCTTGATTTCTTCTCTAGAAGCTTTGATTGCACTAACACTAGCTTTGATTCTCTCCACATATTTAGCAACATTTTCATCTTCTCTCATCTTCATTTCATCAAATATTCCTCTAACACTTTCTACTTTGGCTACCTTATGTTTTCATCACTACCATAGATACCCTTTAGCTTGTTCCACATATCAAAAGTAGTTTTATAGTCTTTGATGTCATCAAATTCATCATAGCTAAGAGTAGATGCAATGTCAATCATCATAATGTTATGATTCTTTTTTTAGCAAGATCTATAGCAGATAATGTACCAGTAGGAGTTTTATATTCCTCACCAAGATATTTGCAACATGAATCACTTATGGTTAGGAGCCAATCGCTAAAAGGTTACAAAATACACTGTTAGGTGTGACCTTGTTAGAGGATTCAATCACCTTGCTAGGAGTGGCCATGAAAGAGGTCCTTAAAAAATTCAATGCAATTGCTACCTTGTTAGAGGATTTACAACTGGCTATTAAACCAACTTTGTTAAGAAATTTGAGATCATTGCTACAATAGTTAGAGAGTAACAATGAAATGACTTGATTGTGATGCAACTAAATTACTAAATCTAGATCTTTATTCAACTTAAATTTGATCCTTCCTAATCGAACATAAATTTTTTTCTTCACAAGTATATCTTCTTATCCTTTAATTTTGCTTCCTTGCTTTTCTTTTCAATTCAATCAACACACTTGCACACACATTTGAAAATCAAAACTTGACCTTATATTTATATCATCCTGATTGTCAAGTTGAATAAATACAAATTAGAATGATCAATAGTCATTACCATAGTTGGCTAGAACCAATACTTAAAATAATTAAGCTTCATATGCCAAAATAAAAAAATCCTTCATTATTCAACCATGCTCGATAAACACTAGTTCCGAGATGATTTTTTGTGTTAACCAACAGAGGCTCAGTTAGCACTACAAAATTGTGAAAATCCTTTGGTAATTGAGTGAACTCAATTAGCACTAACTCTATCCAAATTTATCTTTGTTAACCAAGTGATCTTGATTAACACTCTTTTCTACCTAAATTTCCTTTGATGCTTGAGAGAGCTTGATAGACACCATCTTCATATAATAAACTCAGGAACGCTCGATAGACAAAAAAAATTGTCTTGTTGACCAAGTGAGCTTGGTAAGCATTGATTGTCAACTAATATGACATTATTGTAACATCAAAGACAATACACAATTAAACAATTATATCCAACAATTTTAACTAAGGAAACCCTCAATTAGAGGGAAAACCCCAGTGAGGATGGTACCCACAAGATGATGTACTAATATAAATATTCCTTCTTGGAGGATAAATCTTGTTAGGAGTCTATGAAATACATTCGATAAATATTAGTCCTTGGTAGAATACTTTGAATCCCTATTAGGAGATTTAAAACATTTTAGGAGTTGTGCCAACCCTATTAGGAGTTGTAGAAGGTAGATGGGCCCACTGTCCAAACAACTTCAAGGGCAAGACAAAATTAACCTACTGCTCAAGTGATCTCTATATTATTCCTTACAGAATAATGGATTCTAAACTATACTTCTCTTTTTTCTTTCTCGGTCCTATCAACTAGACTTTTGCTCCTTCTACTACTGATATGCAACTAATTTGTATCCAATTATCCCTTAGATCCCTTAGATAATTAATTATAATAGGACTCCATTAAGATAATTAGTTATTTCACAACCATATAGCATCATCAACTCATAGTCTATACAAGTTCTTCATATGTAGAACTTTAGAGCTTGCACACTTGCTTATGTCATTACTAGACTATCTTCTATCACTGACTAAGTGTCCATCTCTAGATTATACCTCTATTAGAATATATAATATGATGACTAGAAAATGCTTCTTAGGTACTCTGCTTCTACACTTTTCTTTGTAAATAAATTATAATATAGTGTGGAACATTTATTTATTCAAGCATCACTTGTAGATCAAGAATTTGTCTATAAAATCATGACATCTATCTACTACTCTTCTAGTCTTTACACAATTACTACTATGTTGACCTCAATGAAAAACATAGCCATGAATGCAACATGTTAATACTACCATATGCTCTCCAATTATTAGGATATTCACCCAAAGGAATACCATCATCATTCACACTAGTACATCTCATCATAGATATTCACAATTTGTGTCTCAATATCCTCAAATCTTTGACTTGGTTGCTAAAACTGATTTAGCAATGATTTAGGTGCTTCATTTTTCTTATTCACCTCACCATCTTTATTTTTAGTGAACCTAAATGTCAATGCACATGTAGGTACACTTTCTTTCCTTCCTATTCACATATTATTTCTTTGATACACACATCAATATTTCCTAAATCATTTTTGATATTCTAGCAAATGGCGTTGAACAACTATGAATCATGGTTTTCTTGTGCTTGCACACTCCAATGTCTAATATACTTGTGAATCTTATATCAAATCCTTGTATTACTACATTTTCTCTATCTTGGGGATCAGATTCTATCAATTTTGTAGGGAAATGTTTCTCAAGTCTTTATGTAGCTTCCATCAGAGTGGCCTAAATAATTTTTAATTTCCTATTCTTCTCTATTATTTTTCTAAGATATGAGATTAGTTCTATCTGATCATCATCATATTGTTGAATAAAATTGATTAATTATATATTATCTTTGATGTTACACAAAATTTCATATCATTTCTAGTCAATGTATGCCGAGCTCACTCAAGCATTGAAGATAGTTTTTTGTATCTTTTGAGCATTCCAGAGTTTGTAAGATAGTGTCTACCAAGTTCGCTCAAGCATTGAAGGAAACTTTGCAAAAGTTGTCTATTAACCAAGCTCACTCCATTCATGAAGGAAACTTTGGATGCAACTAACTTTAACCGAGCTCACTGGGTTACCAAAGGAACTTTGTGAATATGCAGTGTTAACTGAGTTCACTTGGTTAACATAGAAAAATCATTTTAGAGTTAGTGTCTATCAAGCAAGGTTGGCTACTGGAGGATTTTATTGTTTTGGCATATCGAGTTCAACTAATTTGTCTATTGGTTCTAACTGATTGATAAGATGAATATTAATTATTCTAAGTTGTATTCAAGTTATCTTGCCAATATTAAGGATATAAATATAAGGTCAAGTTGAGGATTAAAAAAAAAGTATAGTGGAACATAATTGAAGATTTGATGATACCAAGAGGAAACGAATTAGAAGGATAAGTAGAATATCCTTGATGAAATGAAACGATACATTCAATTAAGAAGGATCAAGTAAACAAGCTAGAATTGAGATCTGTAATTAGTAATTTAGATGCATTAGGAGTCAAGTCATCTCATTGTTACTCTCTAACCATTGTAGTAGTGATCTAAATCTCTTAACAAAATTGGCGTAATAGCTATTTATAAATCCTCTAACAAGGTGGAATTTGTTTTAAATTGTCTAAAGACCTCTAACAAGTCCAGTCCTAATAGGGTGATTAAATCCTCTAATAGGGTCACACTTAACAATGTGTTTTGTAACCTTTAACAAGATTAGCTCCTAATAGGGCTCACTTCAAAAGAGTAAAAATCAATAACTAGTTACAAGTTATAGTTTTTCCCAAATTGAATTTTCACATTAAATCTTGGTGTCAAGTTTGTTCATGATGTTTCTCTTATTTGTATGCAACTAAGTTAAAGTAATAATAATCACATATAATATCTTAAAATACTCATGTTAAGCATTTATTGAGCTATTTCAGTATTTATCAAGTTACAACATTTTGTCTATGTTTTTGCCAAGCTTTAGCAAAATTGAGTTTTCACAGAGTTTGTTTTGTATTGACATCTAAGGGATCTAAGATTTATTTTAGTGATAACTAATTCACCCTTTCCCTCTCAGTTACTCCTCTTATATTTCTAACAATTGATATCAGAGCATCTCATGCTTGTAGATAAGGTTTTAAGGACTAAAGATAAAGAGTAGGATGTCTTACAGAAGAGAAATTCTCAAGTTAAACTGAGATAACTTTGCAAAATGGAAAGGACTTATGAGGTTATATTTGGAAACTACCAATGATTCAATTTTTAAGTATCTTGATAATAAATACAAGACTCTGACTAGAACATTATCAGTTGAAGATATTGCTAAAAAGAAAAATCATAAAATCATGATGTTGACATTGCTTTTTCTCTTAATTATGTTGAATTTGATGAAGTCAAAAATTGTACTACAACTTATGATATGTGGATCAAACTAAAAGATATCTATGGAGGACATGATAATGTAAGAGGAGCTAAAGCTAAAAGTATTAGAGGGCAATTTTATCAAATGAAGATGAGAGAAGATGAAAATATTACAAAATATGTTGAGATAATTAAAGCAAGTGTGAGCGTAGTCAAAACATCTAGAGGAGACATTGATGACAAAATAGTTGTAAACAAGGTATACAGAACCCTGTTTCCTATCTATGCAATCAAAGTGTTTGGAATTCAAGAGATCAGATGTGATCCAAATAGAAAAAAAACTTTGGATGCTCTAGTTGGAAGATTGATATTTTTTGAGTTAGATAACTATGATAACTATGTCCCTAGTTTGAAAGGCATTGAGCTTGCATTTGAAGCCAAGCTTTCACTCAAAAAAGGGGTAAGAAATCAAAGGCTAGTCAATCAAAAAGTGATGCAAAAGAAGAAAGTTTAGACAATGATCTTAAATTTTTTGAAGCCCTACTTGCAAGGAAATATTCCTAAGGTAGACAAAAGTACAAAGATAAGATTCCTTTAATCTATTTTTCTTGTGAAGAATTTGGTCAAATTACTGCAAGGTGCCCAAACAAAGAAGACAAGGATGAAAAAAAATGGAAATAAGTACAAAGGCAAGAAGGAATTCAAAAACTACAAGGAGTACAAGGAAATAGGTAAGAAATCTTATTTTATGCCTATTGGCACTCAAAATTTTAGCTCATATTTTGGGCACTATTGAAGAAATTCAGCCCTATAAACACTTTTTAATGCATTTGTACCTAGTTGTACTTGAGAGCCCCATGAGGTGTTTAATGTTTCTAGCACCTTTCATTTAGTCTGCCTAAGCATTCCATGAAATTAAATCATCATTCCAACTCATTTCGTGAAGTCTTGTTTTGATTTAGTTCCAAATCTACATTTTACCCTGAGTGTCAAACAACAATAGGAGGCTATGTTTGCACCTAAATATCTTGCACCCAGAATTGTGTCATTACTTGCTGCTTTGAGAATGTCTAATATCCATACCTGATAACCTATGTTTCAGATTTTGAGTCCTTTCAAATTTTTTTATCTAGATTTTGAATCCCTCAAAATTGGTAGTTTAATGTTTTCATGCTTTTGCAATTAATTCAAAATTTTGGGAAGCCCTGTTTCATGTGTAATAACTTTTTATCAGTTGACCTACATATTGAATTTCCTTTTGTGTTGCATTTTAGATGTCATAGAATTATTATGTTTCAAGTTTGAGCTTATGACGAATCCATTTGATCAGTTTTCAAATGTGATTCCAAATGTAATTTAAAACTTTTTATTGGTGTTAGTATTTGCAAATTGTTTGGTACCCCTGTTCAGGATGTCATATCTTGAGATCCATGATTGGTAAGATTGAATGGATTATACCATCATGTTTTCCACTAAAAATACTTTAAGTGCTTCCAGTTTCAGGTTGTGATGAATCCATTTGCACACTTTTCCAAGTCAATTGCATTCACAAAAAATGTTTTTTGTCAATTTTTCCAGTTTGCAAAATTCAAGTAGCCCACTTTGACCGCTTGCCATTGGTGCCCTATTATTTTTCATGAGCCCAAATTGCAGATCCATACTCTCCTCATGATAGAGAATCAACACCCCAACTTTCATTTCCCCATGTGCTCATTTGACCAATTTTTTGAGCCAAATTTGAACCCAATTTACTACTTTCTCACATGTTTTCTTGCAGGTAATTCTAAGAGGTCAACTTTGACAGTCAATATATTTTGACTGGGAATTTTTCATTAGATAAGATTTGATAGGGTGCAAGTGTGTGGTACAAAGAATCAATGCTCCAATTTTTAGAGCTTGGTCAGGTGTTTACGTCAATTTTTAAGGCCACTCAATGAACTTCCTAGAGTAAAATTGACAAGTTGAAAATTAACAAAAAAGTAGTTTTTAAGAATCAGTTAGTGCTTGACCTAGATTTGAGTTAGTTTGAAAAGGTCGGTGGGTCAATTTGACTGTTTAGTTTCTAAAAACAATTTTTTTTTTTAGCCAAACCCACTTCGAGGCCTAGCTAAATTCATCAGATTTGTGATAGCTGATAAGATTTTAAAGATGGCTTCTATATTTAAACTTTGGAATTGTGGAATAAGTATGATCATATGCACAAGGGGTGATTCAAAATTACTATATGGAAATAAGGAATAGTTTCTAGCACAAAGAAGCCCTACCTAAAAATATATCTGGAGTTCACAAGCTTGTCATTTCAAAAAAAAAATCCATAAAAAATCTCTAAAATTCCACTAAATGACATTTCCAGACTTACTACCTCTGAAATTCTAGAGGAGAAATAATCTAGTGTTGATGCTGAAGATAAGCTAGTTAAACCAAATTGGAAAGAGGGGGAAGACAAAGAAACAAATGAAGAGTATGTACAACCACCAAATCACGCACAAGAAAAGAAGTATAAGGAGCCACCTTCTTCTGCTCCCATTGATCATATGTATTATCATTGAATATTGAAGACACTCAATGAAGAGATAACTTATAGTTTTATGTTTGGATTAGACATTTGTGGTTATAATGCTAAGAAATTTTATGCTCAAATACTAGTTTGTAAAGGAGAGAGAAATCATATTAAAAAGGAGGCATCACAAGTATTTAATACAAGGTTGACCTCTCATTAATAGCCTTTAAGTTGACAAGCATTAGGGGTGAAGCCATAGAATTGATAGGGTCAATGAAGCATAAAAGGGGAATAAAGCCATGGTCAAAAGAGAAAATCATGACAGAGGTTAAAAAAACAGAGCAGACATAGCCCAATGTTAAAAACCTCACATAGTCAAAAGCAAGAAGTGAACTATCACCAAAGGTTAATATTTCAGGAGGCTCAAAAGAAATTTGCAAGCATCTTTGGCTAATAAATAAAGGAACTACAGTGTTTTCGATCTTTAAATGACAATCTCACTCATAGTAAACAAAAAAGCAGAACTAAGGTCAAATCATATGTTTTAAACAATACATTGCAAGAAGAGCTTTGAACCATCTTTACTGGAGACAAGCACAATTCACAACTTCTTGGATTGACTTTTGTTGTAGTTGGCATTCTGTAACTCTCTAGAGGAAAAATTCTAGAAGATACATTATGGAAACCCACAAGAAGAACTAAGGCTAAACATTTAAAGGAGCATAAGATGTCATATAAAGGAACTATCCATGCTGAACAAAAAGAAGCCCACGCGTTGACTAGAGACCTGCAACAACAACATAAAAACTCATGGCTAAGACATATAAAAAGAGAGCAAATTACACAAGAATCCTATGGCACAGCAAGAAGAGAATTACATTTGTGACTACCCACGCAAGGCATTCAAGGTGGAGACATGCATAGTAGGTAGGAGGAAATGTTCTACGTGAATGGAGAGGAAGGTGTTTTCTAAAGGAAACCCATGTAGTTGAAATGAACAGGCATTTTCATAAAGGCAGTAGACTAAGGAGCTTCCATGCTTGTGAGAATGAACAACCAGCATTGAAAAGAAGGGAGCAATCATTTTAAAAGGAGGTCCACATATCAAAAAGGCCCCCAAGACATCACATTAACAAAGCCGATCATGTTAGCTCCAAAGAGAGACCACACAACAGTGAAGAGGGACCCTACACAAAGGAAGCCACCAGTTGAAAATGTCTCCACATATAAAGAAAAGGACTACACCTGGTAGGACATGAAGGTAAAGCCACAACACATCCAGAGGAACCCATGAATAAGGAAAAGACACAACCAATGCATTGGAGAGAAGAAACTAGCATTTGAAGTGAGGAAAGAGCCACATTTCAGCAAAAAAGGGAGCATTCAATGTAAGGGTAGAGATAAAGAGACATAGACTATAGTCAAAGAAAGGCATTTTGACATGCAAAGAAAAGAAGAACTAGTTGCATTTCACCTTAGTAATTGGATGAAGCCACAAGGAAAGCCATTGAATTCAAAGAATAGGCAAAATAGTTTTAGATATTGTCCCACATTTACTATGGTGAGGAACAATTAATTGTTTAAATACTCCAATTCCTCTATTTTAACATGTCTAAAAGAGAATGGTCTTTTTAGAGGCATGCATGTGGAGGGGCCCATCCAGTTAATGCACCCAGTCAATATGTTTTGACTCACCTAGGTTCAAAGCATGTGTGTAGTCATAATTTTTTTTTCAAAGGGCTCTAATGTTATGTGAACATGTATGAGCATAAGACCACTTCAAAAGCATTACAATATTATGCTCAGATGTTACACTCAGTCTGAATGTTCGTAAAGAAAATTTAAAAGGTCTCTCGATGCTACGAGAAGGAAAGGGTCCTCGTAGGAGCATGAATCAAATTTTTGACATCTCTGGTGATACGCATGAGCGCAAGGACATAAAGTAAGAGGTTGAGCATGAGAATGTGAGGCAAATCTCAAAAGTCATTGCTCTTACAAAAATGGGATGAGCATAACAATGTAAAGTGAAAAATGAATGCCTCCGGTGCTACGGGGAAGGAATTAGGAAATTAATTAATATTAAAGTATTAATTAATTTAAAATGTCTCAAATGGTGCACATTTGATCAGATTGTGACAAGTGGCAAGGGGAGTTATTAAAGTGAATATAAAATTCAAAGGTGATTTGAACATATGAATTTTTCAAATGAAGAATTTGAATAAATAAAAAAGTTTATATAGTTCAACTATGTAAATTTTTTAAATTTTTGAATTTTAATGCTATTCACAGTCCAGACTTGAGTTTTTCAAATGGCCATAATAGGGGCATTTTTTATCTGAATTATGCCTTATCATATACTATTGGAACTGGGAGAAGCTGAATTTTCCAGATTTGGGATCAATTTTTGCACAGTTATTCACTAGTTCATGTTATAAGCAGAGTTCTAATTTATGGGGCATGCTCAATAAAAGAGGTAGAATTCATCATGAAGTGTCAGAATCAGTTGGGGAATATGTATTGGAGTCTTTTGATGCCAAAAAAAATTCTAGAAAAGTTTTCATCCTTCTGGAGTTCAATTTTAACTGATTTTATGCTATTGTTATGAGTTAAAATCAGAAATCAAATCACTTATTCTTAAAATATCTGAGATATTTTGTCATGGTATTTTTTGATGGTGGAGGTTAAATGATGAAGATTTGATTCACTAGTTGAGGGGAGAGATTAGAAAGATTTTTTAACCTATTGAGAAGGTTTTCTAGATGGACAGATGTCATGTTTTGATCAGATCTAGGAATTAACTCTTCTCCTATATCTTCTTTTCTTTTCCACATTGTAGGGGTTCCAATTTTTTCATTGTGAGACCATTGTTGGTAGTAATTTCTCAGTCGTTCTGTGAGACTATTTATTTTGATCTAGAAGTATGATTGCTATTCTTTCTTGTATGAACAACAGTAGGAAGGAATATATAGAGAGTTCAAATCTGTTAGGTTGTTTCATGTCTTTCATTTCATGCATACGATTGTATAATTTCAACGAAATAATACAAGGAGTAGTAGATGATTGAGTTTCAGTTGAATCTTGTCTCCATTCTCAGCGAGTTATAATGTTTTATGACCTTTGAACAAAGAGCCTAGGTCATAGTTGTAGTCCCTTAAGGTTGTATGTTGTTTCATTGTTGTTGATAATTCAAGGAATTATGTAAATGCTTCATAGAAATCAATAGGGTTGCAAATTTATTGAGGAGGATATTAGGTAAGAATGAGATTTAAATTGAACATAAATGTCTATTTACAAGTTTAATAGATAGATCAAATATCTAAAGATGCACATATGTCTCAGATATTCATATGTATGTTTGTGATTCATGGATTTTCCCAATGATTAAGGCACTGATCATTTATAGGATCACTAGGTCTTACTGTTGCATATTTGAGGTTTTTGCTAAATTCAACATTATTAATCAAACATTCTTTCCCTTTCATGTTGAAGGACCTAAATGTTTAACCCTCACTCAGCTTTTGAGATTCATAGATCTTCATTTAGCTACTGTAGATTGATGTTATTTCATGAGCTATTAGGAGAAATAAGGGTAAAATCTTCTTAATAGATTCAGGGATATGTTTTTGTATTGGTACAATATCATTTGAATTTGAGGTCTACCAGCCTAGGTTTATCATAGCCTGAAGTAGAAGAAGGGTTATGCCTTATAGTTGGCCTGTTGTCAGAAATGACATGTTGAAAATGGGAGTTAGCTACCCCTAGATATGTTAGTTTCTCAATTGGATAATTGAAAACCCTCCAACATTTTCAAACACCAACAAGATGGTGACTCTGCTAGGGAGATAAGATGGCAATACATCTTGTTAAAAGGACAAGAATCTCTAGTGTATAAGTTGAATATTTTATTCCTATTATTAGTTCAATTTTTCCCATCAGAGTCACCAACAAGATGGAAACTCTGTTGGGGAGTGTATTGAATTAGAATGACAGACAAACCTTGAGAATTTAAGAAGGGATTCAATACAATAGGAAGATGTGCATGGAAATGTTGCAAGAGTAATTTCTCTGATTTTCTTTCTAGTTTTCTTACTCCAAATCATGCACCCCAATGAAGTTTTATCCATTTGTAGTAGTAATTTTGAAGGATTGAATGCAGATTGTTGTCACTAAGTTTTATCTTTAATCAATTCAGTCAATTCTTTTTTTTCAAGGTACTGTTGTAATTTGGAGTTGGAATTTTTTTAAAAGTATTTTCTCTCTTTTAAATGTTTAAAGATTTGCAAAGTTCTACAAGTTGACAATCTAGTTTAGACCTATCATGTTATGAATCATGTTTTAAAATATTTCTCACAATCTTGAGTGGTGACTTTCTCTAAAAGGATCTTTGAACCAGTGTAGATTGGTTACATAAAATTGCTTTCAAGATTTTTCAATAGAATCAAACAGATCTGAATGTTGTGTCAAATTTTAAACAGAAAAGGAGAGTATATGAATTTCTAACTAATAAGTTTCAGAGTGCTTTTGATTTTCTGTCATAAGAATTTTCAATTTTAAATATGAATCACTTTTGTGATTTAATTTTTCTCCTAAGGAGATAGTGACTCTATAAAGGATATGATCAGTGGTGTGAGGAATTGAGATCAACACCAATCCAATCAGCAGATCAGTGGTTTCATGCAGCAACACTTGAGGTATTTCATTTTCATGATGTTTTTCTTGTCATGAAAGAAAGTAAGTTTTACACATGTGTTCTCCATTAAGTGAAGTTTAGCACTAAGAAGAGGAGAATAGTTTTATGGTTTTATACACTTCACTAGATCAAGTTTCAGCTTGTTATGATAAGTTTGTGAACTGTATAGTTTAAAGTGTTCATTTGGTAGAAAGTGTGTAGATCTCCTGCAAGTTATAAATCAGAATTTATTATGGGTGAATGATTTTCATATTTTGGAAAGAATGTCAAGTTTTATTTCACCTAGTATGCAGCCAATTAGTAAAGTTCCTAGATCCATTTCTACCAAGAGATATATGCCATTAAGTTTCAATGGTATTCATGGTTTCCTGAATGTCATTCCTAATAATGTTTGAAATAAATTGCCCAAGTTTAATGGGAACCATACCATTTCAACTAGTCATCATGTTGAATTGTGCAAAAATTTGATGGGTGACTGTGAAATTGCTCATGAGGATGTACACATGAAGTTATTTGTTCAAAGATTGGAAGGTGATGCTAGAGACTGGTTTTCTTTTCTACTAGCATGTTCTATTTCATCTTGGAGTGAGTTTCATTCTGCATTCATGTAGCAATTTGGAGAATGGGTAAGCATATCTGATTCTTAGGATAAGTTCTTGAAGATTCATATTCAGAGTGATGAACTTGTCCCTCAATTTAACATCAGATTTGCAAGAGTTTTGAATGAAATCCTTGAGAGTTATAGACCCAATGATCAAATGTCTTCAACAGTTTATTTTGATGCATTTGACAAGAAAATGAATTATCTACTAAGGGATAATAGGCTTTTATGACTTCTAGAGATATTGAAAATAATTTGAAATGCGGATTCACTAGAGGTCATTTTTCTATGTATGATTGCTGGTATAATTGTTATGAAAGAAATGATGAACATAGTGTTGATGTTTCAGTCTCAAATCATAATGTCAACACCCCTACTGTAACGTATGATCGGATTGAAAATTTAGATCAAAATGTGTGTGTAGAGAAGAGTGAGTTTATTACAAACAGAGACTCATATGTTCGTGATGCTCTAGTAGTAGGATATATCTCAAACTTTGATAGGGTTCAGCATTATCTTGATTTTATGAATCAAGGTTTAGTTATAGTAGTAGGTTCTTCTCATGATAATTATATGTGCGATGATGTAACTAATGTTTCAAAATTTGAAGTTGTTGAACCTAGATCTTAGTTTTGTGCAAGTGAGAAGGTTGAAAGTTACTTTTTTGATCATGAACTTAATATTTTTTATCCAACATGTAATGGAGAAATAACACAAGATGAAGAATGTAAGTTACACTCATCTCAATCATAGTCAGAAGAACTAAGCTCATATGTTGATAATGTTTTAGTAGTAGAGATGGATTTTCTTGATTAGCAGGATAGGAAAGAAATGAATTATCTTATTGAGAGATTGCATCATGTTGAGAACATTATTAAATATGAATTTGAAAGATAGTCATCTCAATGTGAGTATGGAGAAGCTGAAAGTTATTTTTCAAGTGATGATAATAACGTTGCTGATCTGATATATTATCAAGAGGTGTCATATGAAGCTGATGATGAGATTTGTCACTCAATCCAAGGAGAGGATAGTCATAGTGTACGATCATCTTCACATGAATTTGATGCCAGTTGGGAAGAAGAAAGCAATGATGGGAGTGAGTATTCTTATGTCAGTAAAGGTATGAGTTCTATTTTTAAATTTGAAAATGAATATCCAATTTAGTATTATACAAATCAGTTTGAGATTGAAAGTTATGAAGAAGATGTGTCTACACAATATGAAGACAAAGAGGTTATCCATAAGGATGTATTACCTAATTGTGTAGAATAATTTCTTGAGGATGCATATAGTTATGATTAGCATATGAGTGATCCTATGATTAATGCATCAGCACCTATTAGTAAGATAAATAATGATTTTCTTGCAAGACATTTTAATCACCTACATGAAGACAATGAAAGTAACTTTGATTTATATTCTACATGCTTCAGTGATGGAATTGATGATGTGTCTTCAAATGATGATTCTGATTTTTCTTCACATGCTAAAAGTCTCCATGAAGACAAGATGGCTAATGGTTTTAAAGTACATACTAATGCTTTATATGATGGGAATCTTGATGATAATCAGCCCAAATTTTGTCAAAATGCTCAAAGAGGGTCATTGCATGCAGTTATCAATCCTTTATTTGAAGAGCACATGGAAAATTCAGATTTAGTTGAGAATGAGTTTGATGATGATATCTTGTCTTCCTACTATAAGAGACTAGAATGTTCTTCTTCCAAGTTTGATAGTGAAACTGATGATTGTGTTGCATCTGATGAGATAGGTGGCAAGGTGTTTGAAAAAGTTGTTTTTGAAAATTAGTATGGACCTTGCAATGAGTTTTATGATGAACTCTCTGATGTGAAGACTAATCTATTTTCTAACTATGAAGAACCATTTGAATATTGTGGATTAGCTTCAGATTCTAACATTGATGACATGTGTAAGTACAAATCTAATTGTTCGTTTGAATATCATTCAGTTATGCATGAGGATATACATTTTCAAGGTATGTGTGATCCCTTTCCCCAAGTTAAATATGAAGCTTTCATATTCGAGAATGATAGTATGCATGAGCCATTAAATGAAAAGGATTTTCAATTTTAGTCTGATATATTTAAGCATGTTGATCAGTGTTTTCATAATGAGCAAATGGTTGAGAATGAAGTAAGCTTTTATATGCATTATGGAAGTAAGAACAAAGACTTAGTTTTACTAAGTGTTTAGTTTCAGGATACTGATCTAATTGGTGAAACTAATATGAGTGATAGTTTCAATTTACCTTATGAGGAAAGGAAACAAAATCAAGTATATGATAGAGGTAAACAATTTTGTTGAAGTTCGGTGACTAGGGTCATCGCTTATACATAATAGTTGTAGTTGTTTCCTATTTTTAATAAAGCTATTTGAGAGAGTTTTTGAAGTTGAGGTGTGTCATCTACTTCTTTAGAAGATCTAAATCCTTTCCATGCCCACAAGGGACATGCATCACCAAACAGAGCCACTATTGACACTCAAAATTGTAGCTCAAATTTTGAGCACTATTGAAGAAATTGAGCCCTATAAATGATTTTTAATGCATTTGTACCCGGTTGTACTTGAGAGACCCATGAGGTGTTTAATGTTTATAGCACCATTCATTCAGTCTTCCTAAGCATTCCATGAAGTTAAATCATTATTCCAAGTCATTTTATGAAGTCTTGTTTCTAGGTTTTGAATCCCTCAAAGTTGGTAGTTTACTATTTTCATGCTTTTGCAATTAATTAAAAATTCTGGGAAGCCCTATTTAACATGTAATAACTTTTGATTAGTTGACCCAAATACTAAATTTCCACTTGCATTAGATTGTAGATTTCAGAGACTTGTTATGTTTTAATTTTGAGCTTATGAAGAATCTATTTGATTAGTTTTCAAACGTGATTCCAAATGCAATTTATAACTTTTTACTAGTGTCAATATTTGCAAATTGTGTGGTACCCCTATTTAGGACGTCATATCTTGAGATGTATCATTGGTAATATTGAATGGATTATACCATTGTGTTGTACACTAAAAATACTTTAAGTATGCCAAGTTTTAGGTCATGACGAATCCATTTGCACACTTTTCCAAGTCAATTCCATTCACAAAAAATATTTTGCCAGTGTTTCTAGTTTGGAAAATTCAAGTAGCCCACTTTGACCGCTCGACATTTGTGCCTTGCTATTTTTCATGAGCCCAAATTGAAGATCTGTACTTTCCTCATGATAGAGAACCAACACCCTAGCTTTCATTTCCCCATGTGCTCATTTGCCCAAATTTTAGAGCCAAATTCAAACCTAGTTTACTACTTTCTAACATGTTTTCTTGCAGGTAATTCTGAGAGGTCAACTTTGACGGTCAATATCCTTTGATTGGGAATTCCACATGAGATAAGATTTGATAGGGTACAAGTGCATGGTATAAAGAATCAGTTCTCCAATTTCTAGAGCTTGGTCAGGTGTTTGGGTTAGTTTTTAAGGCCAGTCAACGAACCTCCTAGTGAAAAACTGACAAGTTGCAAATTAATGAAAAATTAGTTTTTAAGGATCAGTTAGTGCTTGACCTAGATTCCAATCAGTTTGAAAAGGTCAGTTGGTTAATTTGAAGGTTTAGTTTTCTGAAAACAATTTTTTTTTTAGCGAGACCCACTTTGGAGCCCAACTAAATTCATCAGATTTGTGACTGCCAATAAGATTTTAAAGATGGCTCCAATATTTAAACTTTGGAAGTGTGGAATTAGTGTGATTATATGCACAAGGGGTAATTAAAAATTACTACATGGAAATAAGGAATAGTTACTAGCACAAAGAGGCCCTACCTAAAACTATATCTGGAGTTCACAAGCTTGCCATTTCAAAAAAAAATTCCATAAAAAATCTCTCAAATTCTAATGAATGAAAGTTACAGATCTACTACCTATGAAATTCTAAAGGAAAAATATTCTAGTGTTGATGCTAAAGATAAGCCAGTTAAACCAAATTGGAAAGAGGGGGAAGAAAAAGCAGTAAATGAAGAGGATGTGCAACCACCAAATCATGCACAAGAAAAGAAGTATAAGGAGCCGCCTTCTTCCACTCCCAATGATCATATGTATTATCATTGAATATTGAAGACACTCAATGGAGAGATAACTTATAGTTTTATCTTTGGATCAGACATTTGTGGTTATAATGCTAAGGAAGTTTATGCTCAAATACTAGTTTGTAAAGGAGAGAGCAATCATATTAAAAAGGAGGCATCACAAGTATTTAATACAAGGTTGACCTCTCTTTAATAGCTTTAAGTTGACAAGCATTGGGGGAAAAGCCATAGAATTGATAGGGTCAATGAAGCATAAAAGGGGAACAAAGCCATGGTCAAAAGAGAAAATTGTGATAGAGGTTAACAAAATAGAGTAGACACAACCCAATGTTAAAAAACTCACACAGTCAAAAGAAAGAAGTGAACTATCGTCAAAGGTTAATAATTCAAGAGGCTCAAAAGAAATTTGCAATAATATTTGGCTAAGAAATGAAGGAACTATAGTTTTGTTGATCTTTAAAGGACAATCTGGCTCATAGTAATCAAAAAGCACAATTGAGGTCAAATCATATGTTTTAAAGGGTACATTGCAAGAAGAGCTTCAAACCATCTTTGTTGAAGACAAGCACAGTTCACAACTTCTTGGATTGACTTTTGTTGTAGTTGGCATTTTGTAACTCTCTAGAGGCAAAATTCCAAAAGATTCATTATGGAAACCCACAAGGAGAACTAAGGCTCAATGTTTAAAGGAGCAGAAGATGTCATATAAAGGAACTCTCCATGCTAAACAAAAAGAAGCCCACATGTTGACTAGAGACCTGCAATAGCAACATAACAACCCATGGCTAAGACATATAAAAAGAGAGAAACTTACCCAAGAAGAACATGCACAACAAGAAAAGACTCGCCTTTGTGACTACCCACACAAGGCATGCAAGGTGGAGACATGCATAGTAGGTAGAAGGAAATGTTCTATGTGAATGGAGAGGAAGGTGTTTTCTAAAGGAAACCCACATAGTTGAAATGAATAGACATTTGCATAAAGGCAGTAGACTAAGGAGCTTCCATGCTTGTGAGAAAGAACAACAAGTGTTGAAAAGAAGGGAGCACACATTTTAAAATGGGGTCCACATATAAAAAGGACTCCCAAGACATCATGTTAACAAAGTTGATTAGGTCAACTCCAAAGAGAGACCATGCAATAGTGAAGAGGGACCCTGTGAAAATGAAGCCACCAGTTGAAAACATCTCCACATACAAAGAAAAGGACTACACCTAGTAGGGCATGAAGGTAAAGCTGTAGCACATTTCAGTTGACAAGGGAGCATTTAGGGTAAGGGCATAGATAAAGAGACATAGACTGTAGTCAAAGAAAGTCATTTTGACATGCAAGGAAAAGAAGAACCGGTTGCATTTTGCCATAGTAATTGGATGAAGCCATAGGGAAAGCCATTAAATGCAAAGCATAGGCAAAATAGTTTTAGATATTGTCCCACATTTACTTTGGTGAGGAATAATTAGTTGTTTAAATACTCCAATGCCTCTATTTTAACATGTCTAAAAGAGAGTTTCCTTTTTAAAGGCATGCATATGGAGGGGCTCATCTAGTTACTGTGCACAATCAAAATGTTTTGACTCGCCCATGTTCAAAGCATGTGTGTAGTCATAAACAAATTTTCAAAGGGCTCTGATGTTATGCCGAATGTGTATAAGCATAAGACCACTTCAAAAGCATTATGATATTATGCTCAAATGTTACACTCAGTCTGAATGTGCATAAAGAAAATTTAAAAGGTCTCTCGATGCTATGAGCAGGAAAGGTTCCTCGTAGGAGCGTGAATCAAATTTTCAACATCTTTGGTTCCTCATAGGAAAGAGAAGATTCACTTATATATCATTCATAGGCTAGAAGAGATACAGTCATGCAGATTGTAGATCTCTACAAAACACTAATGAGAGGAAAATAGTTCTTATATTGTACATTAATGGCTAAAGGAGATAACAAAGAATGTAATACAGTTTAGAGGCAAAGGGAATTTACTATGAAATTGCAAAGGAATAACAGAGAAGCCAGAGAAGATTTGACCTAAACAAAATCTACAAAATTCACCTTTATAGCTCAGGCATAACTAAGATATTCCTCCACTGCAATTATTCTACAACCACTACCATTAAGCCCTAAAGAGAATAATCATGGAGATCCAGATGTAATGATATCTAATCTTGTTGGAACAGGGTCCCGAGAAGATAGAAACAATGCCACTAAATTGTCTGACCAAGTAGATGGAACAAATTAGAGGTGGTGGAGTGTTCTCCTGGGGGTAGCATTCATTCTAGAGTGGTTGACATCGATCACAAGGATCAGATCATGTGGGAAAACTTGATTTCCCCTATTCTAGCTTGTGGATCAGCAAAGTTAGCAGGTCAAACAAATCCTGCAAGTAGAATGAGCCACATGGGCCAAGGATCTTCCTTTGTTTTGCGACCCTACAAAGTCCCCATGCAGTTGACCATGCATTTTAACTAACCACACCACCTCCTTAGAACCCTGACCATAACAGCCATGTAACCGCTAGCCCAACTATCCATGCTAACTATTAATACCCTGGTTGAGCCTATCGGGACATGTGTGGTAAAGGGGCTTCCTCATAATGTTTAATCTTCATGCAACTCCATAATGCAAGAAAGCCCTTATCATTGATCTCTTATGAGATCAATGATCGGGAAAGACCCCATATATTGTGTTTCCCCCCCCCCTCAAAATTCTTGGGCCCATGAGACAGTTATCATACACCTGGCATCCAACTTAGCAACCACCCTGGTAGCACCTTGGTGACCCATAGAAGAAATAGGTCCCACAAAGACATGCAACAATGAGGTGATTTCTCACATTACTTAAAGTCTTCACATCTTAATAATGCAAGAAAGCCTCGATCGTGGATCTGTTCACATCAGACAGTTGAAGCTCAACATGTATCTCCCTATGAGAAGGGTGGGCTCATGACATCATTTGAGATAGGTCTCACTAGGGTGCTTTCCCACAATAATTAAAACCCTTGCACTTCCATCAAGTGGGAAAGCGCTAGCCCTTGATCCTTACAGATCTGACAGTGGAAGTTCCTCATGCACTATTCTTTAAACAAGGTGGGCCCATGACATCATTCCCTCTATGTGTCATGAAGGGACTTCCCTGCATTGCTTAAAGTCCTCACACCTTGTTATTGCAGGGATGCACTAGCCATTGATCTGATTTATATCTACGGTGCTCAAAATTTGCATCTTCTAAACCTCTGCAATATCAGTCATGACATCATCCAGATGCGTGTTGCCAAGGTGCTTGCTTGCATTGTCAAAAAATAAAATGCGAGGAAGCGAGTGCCAATCAAACTACCAGCTACAACTACCACCCTACCTACCCTATCTGTGATGGCTCAGAAAAAATGGACCAATGTAAACAACAAGGACCCATTGAACCACGTGTCACTAAGGGGCTTTCCTATAATAGTTAAAGATTGTACAATTGCAGAATGCGGTAAAGTGCCCATCATAGATCTGAACCAGATTTGACGGTGTAGAAAGTTGTAGGCCAATGAAACAAAACATAAGGTTTATCATTTATTTTTTGATATTTCTTAGGCAATTAAATAATATTAGATCTGGGAACTAGCCATTGGGCAGGCTAAACTTTTGAATTCAAACTTGGCAGGGGGCAAAATAAGATAACAGTAAAATGGGAAAAACTAGTTAAAAAGCCAGAACTATCATTTTGAAGAAATCTTAGAGCTTATACATATAGACTAATGTGGACCTATTGATATAGAAAGTTATAGTGGAGATATTTTTTTCATTCTTTTTATTGATGACTATTCTAGCATGATGACTATAATGTATCTAAAAGAAAAATCTAAATCTTTTCAAAAATTCAAGTGGTATCTGGAAAGAGTAACAAAAGAAACTAGAAAGAAGCTGAAATGTTTGAGATCAAATAGAGGTGGTGAGTTCATTTTCAATGAATTCAATGATTTTTGCATTAAAAAAAAATTAAGAGATAGATATCAATCCCTAGAACACCTTTGTAGAATGGTATAGCTAAAAGAAGTAATAGATCCATCATGGATTGTGCAAGAACATTGATGATAGAAAAGAATGTTGCAATCAAACATTGGAAGGAAGCAATCAATACTATAGTGCATACTATGAATTGAGTACAGTTGAAGAAAGACTCAAATCAAACTTCTTATGAACTATGGTATGGCTACAAACCTAACGTAAGTTACTTGAAAGTATTTGGCAACAAATTTTATATCCTAAAAGAATCTAGGAAAGGTAAATTTGATGTCAAAGGTGATGAAGACATATTCCTAGGATACTCATGTAGGAGTAAAGAATACAAATGTTTGAATTTGTATACTTATAAAATCATAGAAAGTGCACATGTGATAATTGATGAGTTTGTAGAAAAGAGTGAAGAAGAAAGCAAAAACAAACTTGAGGATTATAGAAGATTTTTTTACTATGAACCTAATATTATACCAAATCTATCTTGAAGAACAAATGCCTCACCTCCTAAGTCCCAAAAATATCCAAAAGCCATTAAGTTACAATCAGTACAACCCATGTTACAGTTTGAAGGATCTGAGTCCTAGTCAAAAGCTATTGAACTTTCCATAGAGAAAACCAAGTATAATGGACCTAAGTCATAGACAGTAGTACTTGAGCTTATCACAAAAGATCATGAAGAAATTAGTGAAACAAACTCAAAATCCAAAGCACCTATGCCAAAAAGATATGTCAGAAAGAATCATGCACTTAACTAGATCATTGGAGAAAAATTAGATGGAACAATGACAAGAAATAAATTGAAAGGTGCATGTTTACTTTCTAATTTTGAACCTAGAAATATTAAAGATTCTTTGGATAATGTAAGTTAGATTGAAGCAATGAATGAAGAAATAGCACAAATAGAGAAGAACAAAACTTGGACTCTTGTTCCTAGAACCAAGGATAAAAATGTAATTGGCACAAAGTGGGTATTCATAAATAAGCTAAATGAAGATGAAGTTTTTAGAAACAAAACAAGGTTAGTATGGAAATGTTATTCTCAAGAAGAAGGTATTGATAATGGTGAAACTTTTGCTCCTATTACAAGATTAGAAGGTGTTAGAAGTTTACTAGCATCTGCAACACACAAAGGATTTAATGAATGAAATTCTTGATGAGGAAGTATACATAGAACAACCTAAAGGATTGTAGATCCTAAAAAAGAGATATGGTTTAAAAAGTACACAAAGAATTATATGATCTAAAGAAAGCTCCTAGAGCTTGCTATGAAATACTTCATAACTACTTGATATAGATTGGTTTTCAAAGAATAAATGATAACAACAATTTGTATATCAAAGAAGGACTAGATACAAAGATTGTGTTAGAAAAAAATTCATGGATGACACTTTATTGAAAGGAAATGATGACTCGTGCAAGGAATTATTAGAAGGAATTAGTAAAGAATTTGAGATGTCTATGTTTGGAAAAATAAAATACTTTGTTGGATTGCAGATCGAATAGAAGAAAGATGGTATCTACTTTACTCAATCTAAGTATATCAAGGAGAAAATAAAGAAATTTGGAATGGAAGACTCAAAACCAGTTGGAACCCCTACGTCTACTAGAAATAAGCTTTCCAAAAATGATGATTCCAAAGAGGTAGATCAGACCACATATAGATGAATGATTGTAAAATTACAATATGTAGTGTATATAATGCATGATATTGCATTAGCAGTTGGTATGGTTTATGGTATAAAATAGGAAGCAATTTAGATTTAAAAGTATTCATAGATGCTAATTAGGGAGGAAGTATTGATGATAGAAAGAGCACTAGTGGTGGAGCATTCTTTCTTAATAGAAGACTAGTATCTTGGACAAGTAAGAAAAAAATTTGTATTTCTTAGTCCATAGTAGAGGAAGAATATGTGGTAGCAATAGTTAATTTTTCTAATATTGTTTGGTTCAAATAACTATTGACATGTATGAAGATAGAGATCAAGGATCCAATGGTTATATACTATGATAACACCAATGCAATTAACATATCAAAGAATCCAATGATGCATACCAAAACAAAACACATTGCTATAAAATATCATTTTTTGAGAGAATTGGTACAAGATAAAGAAGTAAAATTAGAATATGTGAATACTTAAAAACAAATTATAGACATATTCACCAAGCCATTATCTAAGGATGTATTTCTATATCTAAGAGGTAAGCTAGGGGTCGTTCCTATATCTGAAGCTCACTAAATGAAGTTTAGTAATGGATTAACCAGAGCATGTTGAAGATTAATTAGTTGTTGTAGTATTGAAAAAGGATATATTGCAAATGAATTAGTACATAACCTACATTGATATTCACTAAATACTGTCTTTGTCATGATATGTAAAAGAGGGAGAAGTTTTCTATCATATCTCATAGAAATTTTATAAAGAAAAAGAGAAAGAGATGTCAATAATGGAGAATGAACTTGGTCTGATATCAAAGATAGAGTTTTCTATCAGAAACTGATTTTGAAGAGATAATTTTTCTAATAAAGGGAGAACCTGAAGGTAGAAGGAGTTCACAATAATAGAGGGAGTTCTTAGGGATGAGAATCATAATGAAACTAAGGATGTGTTCCTTTCTTTATTCTTGCTCTAAAATTTTCACTGCATTATGATATGTTGTGTTGCCATCAATGCAAAAGAGGGAGATTGTTTAATACAAATGATTAGTTGTGTATTATCTTTGATGTTATACAAAATGTCCTATCATTTCCAATCAGTGTATACTGAGCTCACTCAGGCATTGAAGATAGTTTCCTATGTCTATTGAACATTGTACAATTTTTAAGACATTATCTACTGAGTTCACTTGGGTGTCAAAGGAAAGTGTGAAAAATTTGAGAGTTAATTGAGCTAACTCAGTTAATGAAGGAAATATTGGATGGAACCAATGTTAATCGAGCTCTCTTGGTTACAGAGGAAATTTTTGAATATGTATTCACTCGGTTAACATAGGAAAATCATTTCTGAGTTAATATCTACTAAGCAAGGTTAGCTAATGAAGGATTTTCTTATTTTGACATATTGAGTTTAATTGATTTGTCTATTGGTTCTATCTGACTAAGAAGATGAATATTAATTATTCTAAGTTATATTCAAGATGACTTGACAATATGAAAGATATAAATATAAGGTCAAGTTGAGGATTAAAAAAAAAGTATAATGGAACATAACTGAAGATTGGATGATGCCTAGAAGAAGTGAATTAGAAGGATAAATAGAATAATCTTTTTGAGATGCAAAGATACATTTGATCAAGAAGGATCAAGTATACAAGCTAGAATTGAGATCTGTAATTAGAATTCAGTTGCATTAGGAATCAAGTCATCTCATTATTTCTCTCTAACCATTGTAGTAGTGATCTAAATCTCTTAATAGAGTTATCTTAACAACTATTTGTAAATGTTGACAATTGGCTAATGAATATATGTAATTATTTTCATTTATGGCAAGACATGATGTACATTCTTACAAGAAACCTCCTAAATAAAGATACTTAGCTTTTGGTACTCAAGAAATTATCTATGTATGAATTTGGTTTACAACAATGTATTTTTTTCTATATAACTTGTTACTGATGTCATATTATGACTGGTGAAGTTATAAGGAGCTATTATACATGTTAATGATGACATATACGACTTTAGAAATCAAATAGACTATACAAAAAATAGATACTTGTATTTTACTAGTGAAGCAAAATGGTAGAATTAAAGGAAGAAATTATTCTTTTTACAAAATAATTACTTGACCAATTAGGGTTGGCTTCCTATATGCTTACTCTAAGTTTGAAAAGTGTATTATTGTCTTAGCTATCCCACCTATAATTTTTTTGAAGGCATGATATTTATGCAAAGGACATCTTGTGATAAAAAGTGTGTATTGTATAATTATGTAAGTTCTACAAGCGTTATGATATGTGAACTTTCTATGAAAGTGATATATGAAAAGTTGATTTTGTGATCCAAGATTGAACTAAGGAAGAAGTTACAAAACCTATATTCTAGAAGTCTAATTACTTGTTTGGTTAGAGAGCTTTCTTGTAATTGGAAATGCATGTTTGGGTAATGGGCTAATTTTGCATCTACTATACTACAACTCCTAATAGGGTTGGAATCTCCTAACAAAGATTCAAAGTCTCCTAATATGGAATCTCTATACTAAATTTACTCATTGACTCCTAACGGGGTCCATCCTCTAACAATGAACTTATATATTAGTATAATATCTATTGGGTATCATCCTTGTTGGTGTTTTGCAACTACTAAGCAACAAATCTTAATACCAAGATAATAAAAATCACAAAATCTAGAAATCATCTACTTCCCATTGACAATTATGCATATTTCTTATCTAGATCCATCTTCAACAAAACCAAGATTAGTTTTCTACTCTTTAGACTCTATAAAATGAAGGTGGGTATACCTAAGGGATTGAAGACTTTTCAATATAATGTCACACACACAAATTTTCTTATCCCATAACAATCCACAATAGCATGCATCCTTTAATAGCAGATTTGCTCATTTTCTCCTTAGGTTTGCAAATATTTCTTAACAATAGTAGCTAACTAAGACCCAATTATCAAATGCAAACAAGTGTTGACCAACATTGATGATCTTGAATAGTAAAATAAAATTAATTATGAATTCCAACTTGATGCTTACCTATTTCCATATGTAAATTGAAATAATTAGATCAATGCCTTATCCATTGGGGATTTAGAGTCTATTCAATTCATAGATAAGATTGATTGCACTACAACCAATACTATCAATAGCTTTCACTGGATCTCATACTTACCAACATCCATCCTATTACTATGGAAATCCTATCAATATCACTAAAGCATTTATTTAATTCATTGAATTAAAAGCAATAATGAATTGACATACAATTTAACTCAATTGCATTCAATTGGACAAGCTTTTTCTTCTACAACTTCAAAATAGTCATATAATAGAATTGGAGACAAGATCCAGAAAGAACATACATGGGGATAGTTCATGTTCTTCATTAAATTTCTTTTAAAATTGTATACAATTGTATAAGACTCAAAATGACTCAAAAATGAGACATCTAGATCCTACCAAATTTATGTATTCTCCAAAAATTTGCAGAAATGACATATCATAAAATATACATCAAGAGTATTGGACCAAACAAGCTTAATAAAACTAGAAAGCTAAATTATTTAGACCTTTTTTCCATCCCTGGAATCTTGCTTATATAGGGTTAGATGCAACAAGCTTCAGGCTAAGATAAAAAGACAATTGTCCCTTTAGACAAAAGATATTTACATTCTATTACAAAAAATAGATAAAAAATTTTTGTAACTAAAACATTTACACCAAAATATTCCCTTGGGTAGGTCCCATCTCTATTACAACTCCAAATGCTACTGATCCCTTGATTGGCTTATGTGCTATCCTGACTTTATAGAATATGTAGTTATTAAATTACCCAATGTGGTATCCTCTTCTAGTACATGCAAATTTACCTCAACTTTGGGATCCCTACTAGTCTCATCATGAACTAATAAGGCCACATTTACTCTTGATTCTCCTTTTTCCATGTCATCACTTTGGGCCTCTACACCTATAACTACAATTTGTTATTTGTCCTTTTTCTCCTCTTTCCTCTAATCTTCAAGAGTGGCATCAATAACCTGTACATCATCTTGATCCATTTCATCATTATCATCATCTTCTTCTTATCACTACTCATCAGAAGCAACACTACCATCCACTTGTCAAAAAGTGTGTCATCTAGCCAGTTGAACTATAGGATATTATTATGCTTCCTAATCACATACTCTGCATCTTTGTCAATTTTAACAAAATGTTATTTTAAAGAATCAAAGAATAACTGAACCTTCACCAATTCCTTTTTTGTGGTGGCCCACCATGCATGTCCTTTTTCATTAATGAATTTATTCATTCTTTAAAACAAAAATCTAATTCCTTGGCCCATTCATCTTTATTTTTCAATTTATTTTTCTTGTCTAGAACACATGGGAATAAATCACTTTTTTACTTATTCAAGTAATTAACAATCTTCCTCTATAATCTAACTCTTTTTTCATCAAATTTTTACAAATCATTAGCAACATCATAAGTTTTTTTAATATGGTCATGTGAAGACCTTATGACAGAGTACCATAAAAATATAATTTCTCTTATCCTCTTATTCCACTTATTGACAATGGGTTTCAGAGTTTCTACACTTGCTTTCATTTCTTCCCATATGTTTATTACCCTAGCTAATTGATCATAGAAAAATGGCCATTCTATTTTGAAATTCTTTTATCATTTCTTCTTTTACTTAATTTTGAATAGCTATATCCTCAATTTCTTGATGCTTAGTCTTCAAATTATTGCACCTTTCTTTGAATCTACCTATATTTGATCTCCATGAAAATTGATAAAAATCCCTTAACTTAACAAAATTGTCATCTGACAAAAATGCATGGCTAGCTTATTTCATGATAGTGTCTAGCTCCCTTACTTTATAATTTGCCACTATCAAATCAAGGCTTGGCATAGAAGGCTCTTGCATGTTTCCCTCATTTAGCTTAGATTGGGTAATAAATACTCCCCCTTGGGCCCCCAGTTGTTCAACCTGCTCCCCAGTGATCTACTTCTCTCCAATCTTTAAAGGAGATTGGGTAGATGAATACTCCTCAATGTGAGGACCTTGATCTTTTATTACTTTTTTCATCTTAGGAGAGGGCTCATCAGGTCTTCCTTCTAAGATAACACTTGTGGATCCTATTATTTGTTTACCTTTATCCATAGTGGTTTTCTTATTTTGGATTACATTATATCCTGATCTTTTTTGGATAGTCAATTGTCATATTCCCACATTGGGAGTGAATGCCAATCTCCTCATAACCTCTTTGGCCTTATTTGGATATGCATTAATAAAGAATTATTTCTTCTCATTCATAGTTTCCATTATTTCAAGAAAGGTAAACATGAGTTTATTGATTCTATCTACCTTTATGTTGGCATTATCCAAAGGCTTATAACTCTAATCAAAACAATGAAAAAATTCCAAAAACCTTGAGAAAACCCTTCACTTCTCTTTCTTGGTCTCTTGCTCCTACAAGGAAAACTCATTTCTTATTATGTCCTCAGGGTAATATGGCTAATGTTTTATTTTACCAAACTTAGCTTTGTACCTAAAAGACAAGTCATAGAATCCCTCAGTATCACAAAAGTGGGGATGGGACATAGGCATCTTATATTGGTCTATTATTTTATAAAGGAATAGCCAACCACCTTTTGTAATCAAAAAATGATGGGCTATAGTACACGTTGGGGAAATTGAACCTATTCCCCTTTTCACCAAATAATTTTCCTCTAATCCTCCTAGCTGCCACAAAATCTTAGCTACCCCTACCTTTAATGGCACCTGGTAGGGCAATACATGAGGATTTCCTTTGAAACCATAAATCCTAAAAATAGTTGGAACAAAGTATGGGATAATGTCTACCCAATTATGTGACACTTTTAGACTAGTAGGATTGTCCATGTGCTTGATAAGATCTATCAGTACCTTAGGAATCCTAGGATTATCTTTGAGTAAAAGGCATATTAAATTTGAGCCAAAATATCTATCAAACCTAACAAAACTAGCATTCTCTACATCCCAAGTCATATATACACTCCACAGCTAAACTGACATAGCCTCTTTCTCATGTACTCTATTCAAATCCATTTCTTTACCAAAATAAGTTTCCCCTTTAAAAAAAAAAATATGCATCATTAGAGAATAGTGACCATAATTTTTTCCAATCTTTCCTTTGGCAATACCAACCAAGCCTATGTGGATTTCTTTTGCTAAGTAGGAGGCAGAATAAAATATAACATCAACACCAAAAGAAAAAATCTGAGCAATCATATACATAAAACTGATAGGCATAAAATTCTACTCATCTTCACTAAAAACCCTATATAGAGTCATATATAGCTCTACAGCCCAAGAAATGAAATATTCCTTTTTAAAGGGTTCCTTAGAGGATGCTATGATTATTGAAAAATTCCCAATTGTGCCTATATGTGCCCTCTGTGCGCCCTACCTGATCGTATCCCTTTTAGATAGATCCTCCTTTTCTAAACCTTTTGGGTCAATAGATGTATGATAATCTAATAATGGCTCTAGACCAAATACTTCCAAAATTTCCTTAGGGCTTATTATGATCAAACATTCACCATCTATTCTCCTTACTACTCTGATGGCTGGGTCATAGTTTTTGGCAAGAGTCATTAACAACTCAGCATCCATGAAGACATTAGGGACCACGAGCTTTCCCAAATCAAAGTTCCAAACATTTGCATGAGGGGCAAATAAATTTCTTTTAGAGAACCTTTTTTTTTAAAAGAAAGCCTAATTTGAGAAGTTTTAGCATCCCTAACCCAATTTCCCTTATCATATACCCATCTAAAATTTTGAGTCTAGGGTTTAAAGAGGTTAACTTTTTCGTTTCATTTGTGGACTCAAGTAGTAACTCAAGGAGATCATCATGAATATTTCTGGCTAGACAGTCTTCTTGACTAGAGAAAACCTTCTTTGGAGGCATGGTCAATAGAATTTGCAACAAACTAGATTACTTTGATAAGTATGGTGCACAAGAACTTACCTGATTCTTTGCTTATCCTTCTCTGCAATTTTATGATATTTTGTGAACAAAGGGAAATTCTTTCACATTTTGATCATGCCCAACACAAATTCTCAATAACTCTTCTTTGGAGGCCTAAAATTTTTTTTGCATGGGAAGGAAATGGAAAACATTTCTACAATATATATATTTACTAGTTTTCATGAGGAGCTTTCATTCTTCATAAATGAACTATAAGGGAGATAGAGTGGAACCACCTTCTATCTTAAAAAATGCACCCTTGATCTTAGAAAATTCAACTATCCAGGAGTAAAAATAGGAATGACTCATTTTCCACTCACCACACTAGAAGTCAACCCAATGAACTTTCTCCACATGTTCTTTTCCTTCACTGTTGGTGATATAAACTCGACCCACTAATTCTTGCAGACATGTGTCACCAAGTTGCTACATCGCTATGCATAAAAAGTGAGCATGTTGTTTATGTAACATAGTGATAGTCATTGATTTTATTTCAATCTGATGATGTGCATTTGATCAATGTTTTAATATAACTATGGTGGCTTCCTCCTTTTCTTCCTTTGGTCACTATGTTGTTACCCTTAAAAAATGAGGAACTCCCCATAGTGACGAAGTGCCCACCATTGATGTGAACTTGATCTGACATTGAGGAAGCTGCATTTATTTGACCTCAACTATGGTGGGTCCATGTGTTCTTTCCTTTAGTTTCCATGTCACATTAAATAAACAGTGTGTAGCTCTTAATAGAAACTTGGCGACGATCATTGATTTAACTTTAATCCAACGATCATGATTCTTCATCTGCCCTTTCCTTTTGAGTGTGGGTCCATATCACATATGACTTGGAAATATTCTAACAAGCTAGAAAATCATATAATATTTTAATTTTTTCAGTGACACCATAAATTAGGCCCCATTGTGTTTCATCTTTTCTTGTAAGGCGCCATGTTTCTACTGGTGGAAAACAAAGACTTCTTGGTCATGACATAGCAACCTCACATATCTCTTGCAAACTTTGGCACATAAAACAAACACATGCTTAAGAGATGCCAACATGTCAAGGTAATTACATGGTTTATTTTTGATAATGGAAATGTTTAGAACCCACCTTTTTATATCATTGTTGTATTCCTTTTTCTATCAAAGTTATATGTCACTATTGGTGGCATTTCTTCATTTCTTGATTGCAACATAGTGACCTCTTTAAAGCTGTTAAAATTTTGGTGGTGAGAAAATCTCCATGTTTCTACCATGATTACCACAATCAATGCTTCTAAAAAAGTATTGAAATTGCTAACGACATTAACAACTAGGAACTTTATGGTGCCCATCCATTTCATAACCTCCCATCCTTTTTAATTTTTGCTAAGGTGTTATGTCACTACCAGTAGGACACTTTCATTTTCTAGTCGTAACATAGTGACCCACTAGAAAATACCAAAATTTGGTGATGTCAATTGCAAACTATTCTAGCTAGTCCTTCTTTAGTACTAATAGCTCTGACACCAGCCACATCACCAAAAAGTTCAGAGCAATTAAAAATTTTGGTGCTCAGTTTCCACTTTATGACACCATCCTTCTATTTCATGGTAGTCTATATGTCGCGTGGGCTGAAATCCTCATATTTCCTTTAAGCAACACAACAACCATTATAGATCTTGCAAAGATCTGATGGTGCAAATAAATTTAGGAACAAGAAGTAGGAAAGTGGGATTTTAAATAGATCTTAAAGGAATATTCCAATTTCAAAACAACTTCCTACCCAATAAAAATTTAAAAAGGACAAGACCTAACATGCTTAGTTGCGACACAATGCATATTTTAATAGCATTTCACATAGGGTTAAAATTTGCAAAACTAGTTGAACTATTGAACCAATTTTAAATAATATATATATCCAGTGGCTCATCCACTTTTGCCAAAAAAAATTGTAAATCCAAAAAGCCAAACCCTAATAAGAAAGACATAGAACTTATTCTAATTCTTACACCTAAATTTAGGAAAAAATTATTTCATGGAAAATTAGACCAATAGTGGCTCTATCTAGGGATGATAAACTACCTGTGTCTATGCAAGAAAATAGAATCTTTGGTAGAGAATACCACATACTTGACAAGAAATGACAACATCTGAGAGAGAAACCACACCAGAAAAGAACTATGCACAAGAACTATACATAGACCAATAGGATATACAAATGTACATAGAACCTAAAACTACAGTTCATGGATAAAAAAAAGTATTTCAATAGAAATTCCTCTTCAAGAATTGTCCATGAAATGGTAGCTCAAGAGTGTTACCTAATAGATCCTTTAGTAAATAAAAATCCTCTCCCCATGAAGCTTCAATTAGATAGTGACCCAACCATATAGGGTCAAGCTTTCCATGTTTTCCCTTATCTTCAATTCTTGCATTCCACATGAGGACCAAATCTTTAGATTCAAACTTCTTACTCATTATTCTTCTATCATACAGTGTCTTGACCTATAATTGTATCTTTTGGTTCTTGAGATATGCTTCTCTCCTAATTTCTCATAATCCTACATACTCATCCAACCTTTCTTGCATATCATTAGTAATATCTTCATCATACAATTGGATGTAATTATAGAGTCCTACTAGGTTATTCTAAGGCATCCTCACCTAAATTCCATACACAATATCAAAAGGTGCTACTCATATAGCCCTTTTAACAGTCACTCTACCAGCCCATATTGTTAATTATAGTTTAGAATCCAAGGCCTTTTTATTATCATCTAGTGTCCTTTTTATTATTTTGAACAAGATCTTATTTTTGGACTCAACTTGTCCATTCCCTTGTAGATGATAAGGGGAAGAGGTTGATCTTGTAATTCCAAATTTATCACAAAATTTAATGAATTCCTTAGACCTAAAGCACATTGCATTATCTATTACAATTTTATGAGGACAACTAAATTTGGAAATAATGTTATTTAGCAAGAAATTATTGACAAATTTTCTAGTTGCATTTCTTGTAGGAATTGCCTCTACCCATTTTTCAAAATAATCAGTTGCAACCAGTATCCATGAATAACTAGTACTAGATTTAGGAGATATTTCTCCTATGAAGTCCATTCCCCATTGTTGGAATGGTGCTTGCACTTCTACTGACTTGAGTGGGGTATTTCCTAAAAATTTCAACTTACCTACAAATCTCTGGTAGGCATCATATTTTTTGATCATTACCTAAGCATCCTTAAAAAGAGAAGGCCACCAAAATTCAGCTCTCATCACCTTGTGTGCAGTGGTCTTAGCCATATAATATCCTCCACAAACTCCAGAATGCCTTTCCTTCAATATTTCTTTTGATCTTTTCTGATCAACACATTTTAATGACACTTCCTCGAGGTTCCTCCACCATAAATCATTCTGAATAATAATATATTTGATGGCTTGTAACTTGGTACTTCTTTTTTCATTCTCAATCAAATGGGAATGTGCTTCAATATGTTATAGATAATGAATGACATTGGTGTACCATTCACAATGTCCATATCACATAAGCCTAATTTTAAATCATTTTTTATTGCATTAATATGATTAGCATCTAAGTTAGTTTGAACCATAAGCTTGGCTAATCCCTAACTTCACACCAATTTTGTAATCTAAAACTCAATGTTGAACTGTTGGATCTTGTTGATCCACCTACATCTCCTACTTGATACCTCTTGCTGAGAGAATATTTCCTTGATAGCTACACTAGGTAAAAATGTAATGACAATGGCTCCTACCAAATAACACCTAAAATCCTTAATAACCTTCACCAACGCATAAGATTGCTTCTCATTTATCTCATATTTTAGTTTAGTAGGTTGAAGTGATCTACTAAAGAAGGAAATAGGTTGTTCAAACCCTTCCTCATTCTTTTGTAACAAGACTGCAACTACAGTGTGGAAAGATGCAAAGGAAAATATGTGCATGGGTTTTTTGTAATATGGGGCCCTAAGGACTAGAGCATTCTTTATAGCATCTTTAATGTCTTGAAATTCCTATGAAGGTTCACCATCCTAATTGATAATAGTTCCTTTCTTCACCATTTTATAAATGGGCCTACTAATCTCAGCAAAATTTGTAACAAATCTCCTTAGGAAGTCTACTTTCCCAAAGAAAGATTGTATCCCTTTTACACTTTTTGGCCTTGGCACTTTGTCAATAGCTACCACTCTTTTGAGGTCTATTTTTACTCTATCCTTTGATACTATGTGTCCCAATAGTTTACCTTTAGTTATTCCAAATGTACATTTCTTAGGGTTTAAAGATACTCCATATATTAAAGCTTTGATAAATATTTTTTCAATATGACTAAAATGATCACTAGCTTTCTTGGAATATGTTGTAAGGTCATCTTAGTATGCTACCATAAACTTGTCAATATAGTCATGGAATGCAACATCCAAAGCTCTGTGAAAAGTGGCACCTGAATTGATTAAACCAAATGGCATCCTCACATACACGTAAGTTACCCATGGGGTTGTAAAGGCTATCTTGAATTGTTCACTTTCTTTCACAAGGACCTAATTGTATCCTAAAAACCCATCCATCATGGATATTAGCTCATAACTAGTTACCTGTTGAAGCATAGCTTACATGTTTGGTAACCCATAGTTTTCCTTCAAAGATACAATATTCAAATTTCTAAAATCTACACATAGCCTTATATCTCCATTCTTCTTTTAGAAAGATACCACATTTGAGACCTAGGTGGAATGTCTAATTGGCTTAATTATTCACCCATTCCTTAGTTTCATCAATTCCTCTTGCATGTTGGGGGCTAGAGTGGGATTTACTTGTATTTTCTTATGCCTAAAAGGTATTACATTATCCTTTAGTGGTATGACATGTTGAAAAAAGTCTTCTCTATAAGACTTAAGGTCATCATATGACCATGCAAAAACATGTCTATACTTTCTCAAAAAACTAATTTGTTGTATTCTAATTCTAGCAAGCAAGTTTTGTCCAATATATAACTTTTTGGGAGCCTCATTAGTACCAAGATTTATTTCTTCTAATTCTTGAGGCTTTGGATCCCTAGTCCTAGGTTTTAATCTATCTTGATTATCAAAAATATTCTCCAAAATGACTAATCCCTTGGGAACCTTGTTTGATTTCAACTACATAATATCTTGGCCAAAAATAGTTTCCTTGCCATTGATGGTTTCAATCAAATCATTGCAATCCATTTCTTAACCATGATATTTATCTTCACTTAACATAAAGTTCAAAATATCTTTATAATCTTCAAACACTTTCCTAATCTCAATATTGTCAGGTATTAAAGGCCTATTTTGAACTTCCATTTGTGAGATTCCAGAAAAAGACATTTCCTTAGTGTTGATTGCTACATTTGCTAATAAATCTACTATTTTATTTTGGCTTCTATCCCTCCATGAAATACCAAATGCATTAAAAAACTCTATCTGGTCCCAAACTGCATTCCCATATTTTTTTAGCCTTTTATGTTTGAAGGCATAGGTTCCCTTTATTTGGGAGATAACAAATTTAGAATCACCTATAACATGCAATTTTTTGATTCCATGGTGGGTTGCAACTTTCAATCCTAACAAAAGGGCTTCATACTCTGCTACATTGTTGGTACAAGAAAATTTCAAAGTAAATGAATATCTAAAAGTATTCTTCTAAGGAGACACAAAAATGACCCCTACTCTTAAACTTTCTTTGGAACTAGCTCCATTAAAGTACATGGTCCACAATATTAGTGAAGTTGTACAACACTCCACTTCATGTTCAATGAGTGTAGGCAATTTCTCAACCTCTTGAATGATTAATTCTCCCCTAAAAGCATTCACACCAATGTCTAAGAAATAGGTTGAATCCTTATCAATTTTTTCTCCTAGAATTTTGTTGACCTTTGGTTCCCTATTTACTCTAACAACCTTTTCTCCTATATGAAAAGTTGCATAAGTTAAATCACATTATAAAGTACCTCCCATGCTAGCATTGCATTTTCTAGAGAGTAACATCCTGTAATATGGAGGAATGTCAACCACAAGAACTGAAATAGTCAACTTTTCCTCAGGGTATGTAGCTAATTTGAATGGAAATGCATTAATAGTACCTATAAAAAGAACTTCTCTAGCATCCATATCTACCTTCAAACCTAAGGATTTCACAATTTTAAAAGGCATAATGGTGTTTGAGGCTCTTGAATCTATCATGAAATTCTTAAGAATTTTTCTAGCTATGATTAGATTGAGAAAAAATGGGTAAATATCCTCTTTATAAGCTCCTGATGAGTCATGCAAAAATATTTGTGGGATTTTTTATATAATGCCACTTTCCTCTACTACTGGGGATGGCTGAATGGGGCTTGTTTCAAATAAACTACTATTATCTCCTATCCCACCTAGCCATGACAAGGCTTTGCTCTTGTGCTCATCAATTCTAAATAATTCAGATAGAGGTACTTTAAAAATAATTCATGACAACATGGATATCATATCAATAGGCTTAGATACAATGGGCTTCACAAGCATACCTAGAGTAGAAGCTTTCTGAATAGCAGGTGCTATGATCTACTTATGATTTGAGGGATATTTTCATCAAAAATTGAAGTATCTACAAAACTCCAATAATCAATACCAATTTAAAGTTCTCAAAATCCTAGATCCAACGCAATTCGAATGGATGAAAAAGGAGTTCATATGCAAAAGTTATAGCTAGTCAAAGTTTGGTCAAACTAGGTACAAAGGTTGTCAAAAGGTGAAAATAAAATCATCTCAAAAGTGGTCAACAATGGATTTCAAATTGAAGATCTCATCAAGAGCTTTCTAGCGACGTTTGTTTCATAAAAAATGGAGCTCGTATGCAAAAGATATGCCCGATTGAAGTTTGAGGTGGAAAAAAATAATAAAATAATAATAATAAAAATTCAAAAAACAAATAAAATAAAATAACATAATAATAGCAGTGCCGGGTTTTGAACCCTTGACCACCGGCCCCTAAAATCCAGCCAGTGGCCATTATACTACCGATAGCTTTTAAAGATTATTTAGGGAATGTTCTATTCATTGTTTTAGTGGTGGTGCTCATTTGAGTTAAGAGCCAAAGGTCGGTGGGGGGTTGGAACCACCGACCTCCTTTATGACAAAATACTTTGCTACCATCATGCCACATGAGTGGCTATGCACATAATATTCATTTTTTTTATTTATCTTTAAACAAATCTGATTCCCTCTTGCCTAAATAAAGGCAATTATTAAATAAGGACAAATTTCAAAAATAGGAATGAGTTTTATTTCGAAGATAGGCTACTGAAGTAGGAAAAGCTTCTACTAATCTACAAATTGTAGCATCAAGATTGGATGACAGGCTCATTCAATCCAAGAAATTCATGAAAGATGATGATTTTATGAAATCATCAGAATTTAAAAGTTTTCTCTATAAGATCAAACAAAATGAACTCACATTGAGTCTCATGCCAGGAGAAGATCTAGAGAAAAATAAAGAGTTAGTTGAAAAACTATTGGCTTATGACCCTGAAAGTGAAACAATGACTGTTGTAGAAGCTAGAGAATTGGTACATAGGAGTGGTATGATTCTAATACCACATCGGGATAGTGAGAAAGCTTTTGTGTTGGACCAAATGAGAAGACAAGATAAGGCCATCGGTTATGAAGCCACTAGCAGTGAAGGTTTTAAAAGAGGGTTAGGTTTTAATGTGGACACTAAAACCCTAGCAGTATGGAGTGTGGCCCCTAACACTAAGAAGCCTAAGATGATGGATATAGAAGAAATTGCTCAAGGCAATATGATTGTGTGGACATTGGAGAGCACTACTGGGAAGGAAATCGCTAGTTTGGTAAAATATTTTTCTCTTATGAATGAGGAAAAGGTTGATGAAATTGAGGATAAGTTAGCTGCAATGTTCAATGAATGCCTTGATATTAGAAGAACATATGAAGAAGAGCTCAAAATGAGCCATGTACAGAAACAAAGAATAGAAGAGTTGGAGAAAAAAAAAATTTTGGAAACAGAAATAAAATCCCTCAAAGAACAACTCAAGGTAGCAGCAGGGGCAGAACATGCACCAAGGAAAGAGGAAGAAAGAAGGCACATGGTAGAAGCAGAGGCCCAAACAAAAGGAATACCTATAGGAACAACAGTGCCAGTGGCTGTGATTAGTGTGGAAACAAAAGTTTCCCAAGCTGACAGTAATACCAAGAAGAGTGCTTTGATGAATGTATTAAATCATAGAATATGCATTCTGAAAAGAATATCTCAGGATGGTTGTAATACATTCATCAGTCTACAATTTGCAGAACAGGTATGCATGGGTGCAGTTAGATGGCTTGAGCCTACTTTTCAACAATGGGGGCCATATATGCAATTTTTTGATAGGTTGATACCCTTGTTAGCCAAGAAGCTAGACCTCCCAAATAAAGTTATTACTATGAAGGAGGGTATGGACAAAGTGAAAGAATTATTGCAAATCTTCACAGGGAAGTTGGCAGCAATTCAAAGTAAATTGAAAATGCTAACAAATGGTTTCTATTCTTTTATTCCTTCTTTTATTGATTCTGATGATAAGTTAAAAGATTTTAATGAGTGGTCTAGTTCTTTTGATCACATTATAGACTTGCCACAAGTGGTATCCATTCTCCATAGGGAGTAGTTAGAGAAAAGGACAACATTGAAGATTTTATGCTCCAGTTGTCATCTGCTACTGTTTTATTTGTTTCTTTTTGAGTTAAGGTGTTCAGTTTCTTTTGAAAAGGGGTAATATACCCAATTTTGTAAAAGTACACCTGTCACTTTCTTTTAGCCTAAAGCTTTTTGCATCTCATGCTATTTAAGTGAGATTCCAAGGCTAAAGAATGGTCTAAATTCTATTTTTCATGTAGAATATCCTTAGTATGTCTTTGGTCAAAGTTTCATTTTTTTAGAAAACAAGTTTATGATGTATATTCTCTATTAATGGCTTTGAGAACACATGAATATAGAATGATCTATGTTTCTTTCTAAAGGTATTATGAATCTATTGTAAATGGTGTGAAATTTTCAAAGAAAATAAATACAATTGTGAACTGTCCCCATATCAGTTCTTTTTGAATCTTGTCTCCTTTTAAGTACTTGGCTACCTTAATATTGTATGAGTAAAGGCTTGTGCAATTGAATGCAATCCAATTAGGTTGTATATCTATTTATCATTGTTGTTAATTCAATGGATTAAATAAATGCTTTGACGAATATGATGAGGTTTCTTTGGTAATGGAAAGGATTTTGAATGATGAGTTTTGATAAGAATTGTTGTTAGAATTTGTTGTAAGGCAACAAACTAGATCTAAGAATTTTCTATAGACTTCGAACCCCAATGGATTAGGCACTAATCAAATTGATTCAGCTGAAGGAGAAATATATAACAAATGATTATCAAAATGCAACATCAAATCAAATTTTACTTTTATTTCTTGTAGATCTTCAAAGTTGGCCATCACTTGTCTGCATGGAATGTTTTAGGTCGAGTTAGCCACTATTGTAAAGAACATCTGTAGATCTATAGAATAATTCTTGGCCATATCTGTTTTATCAGATGTGTATATCAAGTAAACAGGAATTATGTGTATGTTTTAAGGATTTTTGAAATGAGAATCTGAATGAAACTAAGAATAAACCTAATATAGTTATTCCAATTTTAAATCATCCCTGGGTATACCTGCCCTAGTTTTGCAGAGCCAAAAGAGCAGAAAACCATCTGTGGTTTTTTTGAAGTTGGATCCAAGTACTTTGCATATGCAATTGTTAATAAGAATTGGCTAGTCTTTAGATTGTGCATGTACTGTTATCTTGGTATTAAGCATTTTGTCGCTTAGTAGTTTTGTGCATTTTAAAACACCAATAGAGCCATGAGATAAAGCCGCTAAAAGGATGGAGTCGACTAAAGTTCAAAGATCAGACATCCATAAAGAGAAGGCCATAGCCAGCTAATGAAGAGGAGACACCATATTCTTTATTCAACACAGGTCAGAGGCACAAAAAAGACCAAGCAACAAATCAAGGAAAGATACAGCTAATGGCTTGAAGATAGAACAACTTGCAAGCATGAAATAGTCAAAACAAATTATCCCACATTGTCAGTGGGAGAGACTTCATATGTCTTTAAATATGAAAGCACTTGATAGGCTTAATTTCAAGTGACACATGACTTTTGGAAAGCCATGGGGTCTATTGTGGGATTGCACCCATGCGCCAGTAGATACCAATTGGAGGGTGACATAAAGAGAATTTTGATCAAACACACAGGCACACTGATGTGGTAGATTGAAGACCAAGTACTTAAGATACTACCACATGGCTTCAGCCTGTAGTGGGCGCATGCCCACATTTTCAAGTTTGTCGCCCATTAAAAAATGTGAGAATGCAAGATTTAGACATGTGACAAGTAGGTCTTGCATGCAATGAGGTGGCACTTTGATGCTGATCAGGCAAGAATCACCCAAATTATGACACGTGTCATGATCTAGTGGATGGCGCTTCCTTGCAATAACAAGATGTACACTAGTTAAATATTGTAGGCATGTGAAAATTTGACACATGGCAGCATAGGACACAAGCATGGTAAAATGGTGACCAAGACTAGTTGTAGACTAAGGCATAAGATGCTGCCATGTGGCAGATTCGACAAAGGCTGCACATTTACAAAAGAAAAGTGCTCGCTAGTTAAATAATGTGGGATTGTAGGATCATGTCACATGGCACAGGACCCGGTAGGTGATGAGGTGGCACTATAAGCTCAAATTGAGGTGGATACAACAGATTGCACCATGTGTCCCAAATCAACACCTAGTGCTTCCCCTCTTTATGAAGATGCTCACCAGTTAACAAATGCAGGAATGCAAGAAGTAGACACATGGTAATGTTGTGGCATGGACCTAGTGTAGATGGTGATGTGGTGAATGCACAAATAATGATGGCATGGCTTTTAGATGGCGGGTGTCATTATGGTCAACAAATCATATGTTGACATGTGGTCAAATACAGTCAGGAAGGACAGTTGGCAAGTCACTTAGAAGGTTATTCAAAGCATGATGAACTTGCCGATTTCACACCATGTTGACACATGGCTCAATCAAATGATGGGCTCATGCCCACATTTCCAAGGTACTCACTAGATAAATATTACAAGCATGTTCCTTTTTGACACGTGGCATGTCAAGGCACTCAGAACAGATGGTGATATGGCATTTAATGGCATAGGACAACCAATGAGACACATGGCCTGGTCAAATTATTTGACTATGAATTCAAAGGAGCATTTAATGTAAAGTATAAATATTAGCTATTTTAAATTTTCAAATTTAAAATCAAAGTTGCAGACCAAAACTTCATACTAGGGAGGCAATTTTCAAACAAAGATTTCAGGTGTTTCTAGTAAGCTAAATATGTAGTATAATATGCTATTGGAATCAGAAAAACCTAATTTTTGCAATTTTCTAATTAGTTTTTGAATATGTTTCAAGCAGGAGCAGCCATAGATGAATTTTTGATTCCAGGGGCTTTATGGTGAAACATGAAAATTTAATGTTGCAGATGAAATTGCAACCTAATTTAGAGATATTTTCATCATTCTTAACTTATCCAATGAATTTTAGGGTGATTTGATGGTTTTTGTTAGAGTAAGTCATTTATTACTCTAGGTGCTTTAGCTCTCTTAGGTGCATATAATTAATATTTTATAGTAATTATAATGTGCAAACCTAGCTTTCTTTCCTTTAGGGTTTCATTCACCTTAAAAGGTTGAAATCTTGTATTTTGTTTTTATAACTTAGAATACATTTTTCCCTCACATTTCTGAGAACTTCTAAGCTCTGCTTTTTCCATTTTCTAGCTTCTCTTCATTGCAGGATATTTGCATGTAGGTGTTCTTGAGGGTCTGTGAAGTTGAGCACATGTTGCGGATTCTATAGAGGATGGTCATCTCCTCTTTCATGAATGTCTCAGCACACCTGCATTAGGGATTCCTTTTCAGGATCATCATGTTTACTCTTTTGAGCATCAGTTAGACCTTCCTGTCATTCAATGGTTTCCTTGTTATCTGCCCTTGTTTCTTCTGCATTGACATTCCATTGGTTTCTTTATTTCTACAGGGACTTCATCATTCTAGGGGGGCTTTGCTGTCTCATCTCTCTCTCATGGGGGGGGTTGTTTATGGTTTTGAGAGAGTCTCTTGAGCCATAAAATTTATATTTTTTTTCAACATGTTTGTTCTATCTCTTTTTGGAGAGGGGTTTTCTCCTTTTTCTTCAATTCATAGAGATTTCCTTGTATTGGGTACTTGATCAGGCCTTGTTGTCGGGACCCATTTTCCTACTTTCATAGCTTTTCTAGGTTAGCTTCCTCCTAAGCTTCACTTAAGGGGGGGTGTTAGAGTAAGTCATTTATTACTCTAGGTGTTTTAGCTCTCTTAGGTGCATATAATTAATATTTTCTATTAATTATAATGTGCAAACCTAGCTTTCTTTCCTTTAGGGTTTCGTTCACCTTAAAAGGTTGAACTCTTGTATTTTGTTTTCATAACTTAGAATACATTTTTCTCTCACATTTCTGAGAACTTCTAAGCTCTACTTTTTCCATTTTTTGGTTTTTCTTCATTGTAGAATATTTGCATGCAAGTTTTCTTGAGGGTCTGTGAAGTTGGATTTCTCAACTTCTACAGTTTCTAATTGTAGTTGGAGTAGTTATTATTTTTGGCATCAGCAACATTTGATTTTCATAGCAAAGAAAGTTGAAATCAAATTTCTTGGGCCTCGGTATAGATTTGTGATGATTTCTTCATGTCTTTCTATGAGATATTTGCATATTTTAAAATGGAATTATATCAGATATTTTGTGCATCATTTATGGTTGATCAAGTGCAGGTAGATGAAGGATGATAAGTTTCAACAACTCTAGAATTGAAGGCATTCTCAGTGGGATAGATGTCAAATTCAGCTTACATTTCCTGAGATATCTTCTCCTATATATCTCCCTCTTCTACTCTTTAAAGGGATTCCAATTCTTTGAAGATTTTAGGTATATTGAGAGACCACAAGTCTAGTTCTGATTTCCTGAGTTTTCTCATAGTTGTGATACCAATTTTCTCATTGATTTCATATTATGAACAACATACTATATCTTTTTTGAGGCATAGTTATTTCACAGTCATTCCTTGTGTATTTTCTGAGTTTTGATGTGCAAATTTTGTATTCTTTTCAATCAAATTAATACAAGAGTTTCAAAGGTTCTTGGTTTCATTATGATTCTTATCTCCTACTTTTGTTACTTGCAATGTTTTGTGTTTGAGTACTAAAGTCTTGAGCTCATTTGCAATAAAGTTGTATATCAGAATAGATTTTTTATTGGATCAAGGATCCAAGTAAATGCTTGTTTATGCTGATAGGGTTGTAGGTTTCATTAGAAGGATTTCCTCATAAGCACGAGAGTTTTAATGAACATTAGTGTCTATCTAAAAGTCACATAGATAGATCAAAAGCCTGAATATATGAGTATATTTTAGGTAGCCATCTATGTGTTAAAGTTTAGTTAATTTCCCAATGGATAAGGGACTAGTCAGCTTAAAGGATACATGTTTTCTATTGTTGCATACTTGGGTTATGTTGAGATACAAATCTTAATTGAATATATTTCATTTTTGTGTTTAAGAGTAAAAATAGTTTTTCCCCACTTAGTTTATCAGGTTCATGTGCTTTATTATTAGCTATTTCATCCATCAATGCTTGCATAAACATAGAATATTAAGGGATTTTATCTATTTTCCAAATTCAGTTGTATTCTTTTACACTAGTACCATATAAGGAATCTGAGGTCCACCCACCTAGGTCTAATAGAGCCTGAAGAAGAAGGATTTATCCTTATAGTTGGCCCAAGACTGCAATCAAGTACATCCATCATAGGAAGTTGCTAACCTTAGATGTATTTTTTTGGTTTCTTGGTTATTTCCAAAACTATTAAATTAGGAGCCAACACCTTGTGTCCTACATATTAGGGTTTCTCCTCTTATCATTTGTCAAAATCTTGTGTTACCCTAGTTATGCCCTAATTTCTATGTTGTTTGAATTTTATTAAATTCTCAAGGTTTGTCATCAACATAGTCTTCAAAATATCCTAATTATGTTAAAACCCTAGTTTTATCTTGAATTTTTTGAAAGGATTTGCAAATTTTTTTAGTTCTTTTCTCTTACGGTCTTATAGTGTTTGAGCTTCATGTATAAGCATTGTTTCAATGTTATAGGATAAGGATGTAAAGGAATTCCCAATTTATAGGTATATGGTTTTGTATCTCATAATAGTGAAGCAATGAACTTTGGAGCCTCTCGATCATACAATTGATCCTTGAGCAAAGGTGCATAAAAGGTTTTTTTATACTTTGTAAGTTTGTTTTATAGTTCCATAGTGATGAGTTAAACTATATCAAAAAAAAGCCTAACATCAGGATACCTCTAGCTATACATTCTCCTTTTTGGTGTATGAGTATAATGGGTTTTAAATAGTCATGTTTATTGACTTACAAGGATATGAGTGCCTAGTTGAGCAGATAGGCGAAAGGGTGGATGACTTTGGTTCATGCACTTACATTTTGTTATGGCATAAAAGGTGTATCACAAAAATTTCAAATGGGTTTTATAATTATACGAATAGGGGAAGCTTGTAAGAGAAAAGAAAGGTTTTATTTCATCTATGTCTTTCCACTATTTTTGTTTGTGGACAACCATAAAGTGGTTTCATAAGGAGGAATGTGTCATTTGGGACCTAACAAATTGCCACTTGGGTCTTCAGAAGAGTGAATCAAGTTGTGACATGTCACATGTGTCAGATGGGCCCGACCCACATGGAACATAACTTAAGTCATGAATTTTACATGTTCCTAAATCAATGGTGATGTTTTTTCTAAGATCTAATTTGGATCATTGATTTGCTAATAGAAAATTTTTCCCTTATGTTCTGACATTTGCAAGTATACCGTCTGGACAAAGAGCTGCTTCATGTCTTTCTCCATGGATACAAGGCGCATTTCAGCATAAGAGTGTAAAAGATAAAATGTAAAGTGGAATGAATTCTTTACACTAGCATGAGATGCTTTAAGTGTAAATAGATAAGGGTATGTTGAAAGGGTTTGAGATCTTACAATAAATATGGCCTCATAGGGGTATAATTTTTTTTAAAGCCATGCTTAGAGAATGTTAATGCTTCTATGCTTGAAGTTTTCTAAAGCATTATTGTAAGAGTATGATAGTTTCATCTATGAAGTTATGAAGGTTGAAGGGTTTGGGCTTAGCATATAAGTGGAGGACCAAGTTTGAAAAAAGAAATCAGCTGAGGTGTCATGCCAGTTAAGAAAAAGGACAAGTTCACCGTAGCCAAGTAAACCAAAAATCAAAATGGTACTTCAAGATTGCATTACATGGTTGAAATTTTTTGCTAACAACCTAAAAGGATGGTATTAAAGCTTGTGCATGAAAAATTTATAAAAGCTGGTATATTGCATGATTAAATTATAAAGATTTGATTGAAAGTTTAGAGTATTTTCCATTCTAAAAATTCTTTAGGTGTCTGTAGCTTTGTGATTTTCTATGCTATTTTTATAAGAGTTTGAGATATAAATTTGCAAAAAATAATGGCTGACATTGATGTGGAAGAAATCCTTGTTGATGAAGTAGAGGTTGAAGAGGAAGGATAAGATGTTGTTGAAGTGACAACAAAAAGAAAGAAGAAGAAGGGAATAGTTAAAGCTGAAAAGAAAACCAGGGTCCAAAAGCCAAGTAAACATGTAGAAGAATGGATGAGGATGCTCCAATGTTTATCCAATGCAATTTCAGCTAATGACCATGTTTTCAAAGATCCTTACTTCTTATGTAGAGATGCAATGCTCCCTAAGATCGATGGGTTTAATCTATTCATGTATTTCTACCAAAATAGAACTCATAATGTGCCAGTATGCAAACCATGGAATAGGAACATGGAAAAATTAATATTTCTTGAGGTATTTATTGATGTGAATTTTTTGAGGGTATTGATAAACTTGTATAGTCCAGTCATGAGGTCATTCCATAGACATAATGGGAGTATTTTATGCACACTTGATAGGACTTCTTTCATAGAGGCTTTCAGTTTGGAGGGATAGATGGATGTGCCCATAGATATTGAGGATTTAAAAGGTAAATTTGGGAGAAATAAAATTCATTATTTAAATAATGTGATGCTACCCCATATCCCCTACAATGTTAAGAAGGCAGGGTAGATACTGAAGAAGGTAGAAGATCATTTTCCACTAAGTAGATTCAAAAACTACTTCAAGAATATAGTGTATGGATTACACAAGATTATGTATATGGTTTATTGTTTTTAATAGCATGTGCCATACACATGCCTTTCCACAATAGGGAATATGATTATGTGGGGTTCATTATTGACACTATGCACCATCAGATTGTGAATGCCAAGAAAGGAGAGCTAAAGGACTTCAAATTTCATCATTACTCATTGTTAATGCACCTGATCCTATATAAGAACATTGGTTATATTAGTCAAAATTTCATTGATCAAACATCTAATGAATTTGGTGAGTTTCCTATGTAATTATGGACTTGCATTTGGGATTAAAAATTTCATTATTCAAATATAATTGTATTTTTCAATTTATTTAGTTCTGTGATCATGAGAATGGTAGATCATACCTTTTTAGGGTCCCCAATGTTTTGAAAACATTACTCAAGCCTTCCTTTTTGGATGAAAAAATGAAACTAGACCATAATTGGGGTGATTTTTTTTTTTTTAAGGAGTGTATCTTAATGAGGGTTTATGCATGCCCATAACCACCTCATATATTACCCAAATATTTGCCTCCTAGGTTAGCTATTATTGATTTTTTTGGCAATTTTTATTGATGAACAAAGAAATGATTCCACCTTTGCTACATAAACCTACATTTGTCTGTAGATGCTTTAAAGTAGGAGATTTTATAATTAGGAAGAATACTGATGAAGAACTTAGTAAATATTTAACCCTATATAAATTTTTCATTGGACCCTATAGAATGTATGACCTAGACAACTTTGTAACCAATGAGATAGAGGCTATCAGGGGTTCTATTCTGCCTCCTAGTAAACCCATCCCTGTGGAAGATTTGATTGCAAAAATATAGTGGCAATAGGGGAGTCTAAAGAGTTACTGGGAAAGTATTGTCTAGTTGGAAATTGATGTTGATGAGAAGGAACCACAATCATATTCTACATGGGTGGATAAAGGAAACAAGAGACATAAAACCATGCATATCCTAGAGAGGGTGGTGAGCAGAGCCCTACAAGTCATACCAAGAAATGATTCGTATTTTTTTGATATTAGTAGAACTACTTGATTGAGAGGGCAACAGAGGTAGGAAGAGCTTCAACTAATTTACAAATTATAGCCTTCAAATTAGATGATAAATGCATCCAATCTAAGAAATTCATGCAAGATGATAATTTCATTATATCATCTGAATTTAAGTTTTTTTTACATAGAATTAAGAAAAATGAGCTCACATTGAGCCTTATGGTAGGAGAAGATCCTAAGAAGAATAAAGAACCAGTGGATAAACTACTGGCATATGATCCAGAAAGTGAGATAATGACCCCTGTAGAAACTAGGGAGTTGGTACATAGAAGTGGCATGATTTTAGTGCAAGGCTGAAACATTGAAAGGGCCTTTGTACTTGACCAAATCAGAGGGAAAGACAAGGAAATAGGTTATGAAGCCACTAGTACTTAGGGTTTGAAGAGAGGATTAGGTTTCAATATAGACACTAAAACCCTTTCTGTCTAGAGTATTGCCCCTAACACTAAAAAGCCTAGAATGATGAATGTAGAGGGGACTACTTAGGGAAACATGATTTTTTGGACATTGGATAGCACCATAGGCAAAGAGATCTCTAGTATAGTTAAACATTTTTCATGCATGAATGAGGCAAAGATGGATCAGATTGAGGATAGGCTTGCTACTGCCTATAAAGAATGCCTGGATGTTAGGAAATTATATGAGGAAGAGCTCAAAGTAAGCTATGTCCAAAAATATAGGATAGAAAAGTTGGAGGGAAAAATTTAGAGCCTAGAAGAGCAAGTTACATCTTTGAAGGACCAACTTAGAACTGCAACAGAGGTAGAACATGCACAAGGGAGTGTGGAAGAGGTTAGGCACATTGTTGAAGTAAAATTCCAAACAAAGGATATACCCATAGGGGTAACTATGCAAGTACCAATTGTAAATATGAAAGGTGAGGTTCCTCAATCTAATGGTGCACCAAAAAGGGGTGTAATGATGAATATGTTGAATCATAGTATAGGCATCTTGAAGAGCATATCTAAAGATGCATATAATGCATTCACCAACCTAGAAGTTATTGAGAAAAATGTGCAAAGAAGTAGTAATTTGGCTTGACCCCATTTTCTAGCAATGGGGACCATAGATGAATTTTTTTGATAGATTGATACCTCTATTAGCTAAGAAGATAGACCTTCCTAATAAGGTCATTTATGTTAAAGAGGGTATGGATAAAGTAAAATATTTGCTACAATTCTTTCTAGGAAAATTGACAATAATTCAGAATAAGATGAAAGTGTTGATCAATGGGTTTTATTCCTTAATCATTTCTATATTTAATTTTGACAGCCAAGTAAAAGATTGGAATGAATGTTCTAGTTCTTTTGACCATATTGTAAGTTTATCATAGGTGGTATCAATTTTTCAAGGTGACACTGATGAGTTTTCTTTCAATAAACTCATTAATACTCTATTCAGGGTTGAAACTAAATTCATAACAGAAGGGAAGGAAATCATAGATGCCAAGTGGCAAAAGTTTGTTGGTGAATTAACAACAGTAAAAGCATGTGAGTGGCCAACAAAAATAGAATTCATCATTTGGGAGGTAATCATGGAAATAAAGGCTTTACGAATAAGGGGCAGTTGAAGAAGAGGACAAATTTTGAAGATTTGATGCTCTAGCTACCATGTGCAACTATTTCTATTGTTTCTTTTTGTGTTGAGGATTCAAGGATATTTTAAAAAGTTTTTTGTTTTCCTTGTTGTAAAAGAACATACGTCAATCACATTTTATCCTTTGTTTTTTGCAACTCATGCTTATATAAATGATTTTTCAAGGCATTTTGATGGGTCTGAAGGCTTGTATAACTTTTTTTTTTATCAAAGAAAAGTATAGTCGGTCCATATATTGTAGCTATTTTTAAAAAGGTTTACTTTCAATTGTGTACTTTTTGATAATAGATAGAAATGATAGAATCAATAAGATATTTTGGGTTTGGCATTGAGTTTTTATTGGTCATTGTATCAATCTTCTAAAAGGATAATACAAAGGGGTACTTACACTATATCTATGTTATCAATTTCTATCTCCATTTTATGAGTTTTTTTACTTTGAGGTCATTTAAATAAAGTTTAATTGACTAAATGCAATTTGGATGGGTTGCATGCTAGTTTTATTGTTGCTCTTAATTAAAGGAGTTATTGAAGTGCTTCAGTAAATAAATAGAGTTTATTAGTTAATAAAAGGCATATTTCATAAGAACGGAAATGGGTGACTACAATTGATAGATCCATTTACAAGTTATTTGAACTAAATCTCCACAAAATTGTTAACCTTTTTCCCAATGGATAAGGCACTGGTCACATAAATCATAAGTGAGTGAGAGTGAATTCTACCACTACATATCAAATCAATTATAAAATCAAAATCATTTTCATTCCATTTTGTTCTAGGTTATAAATTCTGGTCACCACTCATTTATATCTAATTTTTGAGTCTTAGGTAGCTGCTATTTCCAAAAATATTTGTGAACATTAGGAGGATTATGACCAAATCTTCTTATGAGGGATGTATATAAATATGAAAATATCAAGAATTGGATAATCTATGTATGTGTTAGGAATAAGAGATGAGAATTAGAATGAAAGTAATATAATTCTCATATAGTAGTAGTCACTTGAATCATACCCTAGGTATACCCACCTTGGTTTTGCAGAGCCTAAAGAGTAGAAAATAATCCTTGGTTTTGTTGAAGTTGGACCCAAGTGGTTTGCACATATAATTCTTAATAGGATGTGGCTAATCCTTAGGTTATGTGAGTATTATCATTTTGGTATTGAGCATTTTGTTGTTCAATAGTTTTAAACACCAAAAAAATGGCGACTCCACTGGGGAATACACTTAGTATTGTCATAAACTAGTATATCATCTAAGATTTGTGTCTCCATTGGGTAGGGTTTGAGGTAGGTATTTCACATGAAAATTTCCATGGTTTTGGGGGTTGTTTGAATTTTTCTTGAGATTATTAGTGAAGTAATTGTGATTTATCTAGAAATTATTCCCATTCTAATAGGGTGGGTAGTGACTTAGAAGGTTTTAATTAGTGTCAAGATTTAGAAATTAGTTGTCTCAAATTATGGAAAATAAGAACACACAGGTAAATGTGAGAAAAACCCAAGAATTAAATTACAAATAGATCTTCCTCCTAGGGGAAGATAGAATTGGGCTGTGAAAAGGCCTCATATGAAAAGAGAAGACTACTCCCAAGAGCAAGTAATAAGGTGAGAGAATGCTCATTTTTCTGCTATGGAAAGGGAATCATCTTGATAAAGTTCTAGATCCCATCCCAAATTATCTGGTGATGACTTATTTAGCACTCCCAAAGTAATATCTCAAGAGAATATAGGTGGAAAAATGCACCCAGCTTGGATAAAAGAAATAATAATAATCTCTTTCAATGAAGTAGGAACCCTTTCTTGTCTGATTGTTCTCAAGAAGAGATAGGAAAAAAACACTTAGACCCTGAGAGTTTTAATGATGAAAAAACTACTAGTTCTAAGTTTACTATCCCTGATCTTGATGAAATTGAGATCCTAAGAATGTAGCTTGTTGAGCGATAAGCCATAAATAAGAGATTTCAAAAGGAAAGCAAAGAAATAATCATGAAGACTTTTGAAGAAAAGAAAACAATACTTAGGCAAATTTCTGCCCTAAAGAAGAAAAATGAGATAGCAATTAGTGGTTAGCAATAAAAAATTATAGGTCAATTTGAATAGCTTAAGATAGAAGAGAAAAATTTGTTGGAAACTTAGAACATGAATCTAGAAGGACCTATAATACAATATATTAAGAACTATAGTGCACTAGAAGTCGACAAAAGTAAAGCTAAAGATGTAGAGCATGTTGTTGATGCTAAGGATAAAGGAAAATAGAAGGAGATTGGTGTTAAGATTAAGGAACCAACAAGGATTGTTTAGATCCATGATTCCATGTCACCTTCCAATATTGAATTGGAGAATAAAAGGAAAGAAAGGGATGCTTTGGCTAAGAAATTGGAGATTGTAGAAAATGAAGCAGTCATAGCTGAGATGAACAATAAGATTAAATTTCTAGAAATGCTAGGAAGTAGTTTGTAGTTATGCCTAAAGATGATGGTGCATCTAATGATGCAAATCCAAAATATTACTAAGGTACCTATTTCTTTCTTATCTACATTTTCATAGAAAATATATCTTAATAAATCTATTCACGATGCTAGTACTAGTAATACCTTAGATAATAGTAAGAGAAATGTGTCTATTCACCCCAAGATTGACCTACAAAGGAGACCTTTCTAGTTAGAGGTTTATAAGAAAATATGTTTTGATGGAATCCCTAGTTTCCCTAACACTATCACACAAGAAATGAGAAAAAGGTTGCCTAAATTTGTTGGGAACAATGCTATCACTTGTGAAGACCATTTAAGGAGTTTTCTTTATATGATGAGTGATTGTGAGTTTGAAGCTGAAGATGTTATTATGAAGTTATTTGTTCAGTCTTTAACTGAAGATGCTAGAGAATGGTTCAAGAGACTTCCTAAATTATCCATTGTTGATTGGAAATATATTGAGTATTTTTTCAAAGAGTAGTATGGTCACAAGTAGAACCAAAGCTATATCTTAAGTGAATTGAATAACATTAAGAGGCTATCCAATGAGTTTGTCAACAAATTCAATAATTGATTTCAGAAAAGGATGTATAAGCTGATGCAAACCATGCAAGTTGATGACAAGATATGTCTGATTACTTACTTGAATGCTTTTTATGGAAAAATGGTATACCGGCTTAGGAATAAAGAACCTAAGACTTTAAGAGATGCTTTCAAAATTTCTATAAATGTAGAGAATAATTTGAGAATATTAGGGAGATTGGAAAGTAAAAGAGATGACTCTAGGTTGTTTGGGAGTAGGGGAAATAGAAAGGAAGATCACAAAGTTGTAGGTGGAAAAAAAAAAAAGAACCTAGTGAGATAAGTCAAGTTTTAAATGCTATAAAGAGTCTAAACTTTCCTTAGGTTAAGAATGAAAAAAGTCCCACTAAAAATAGGGTCCCTTATCAATCAAATTTCAATAGATAGAATAGGTTGCAAAATTTCCCTTATAACACCACTTGGAAGGATGGTTAGCCTAGTGGCCCTCCCCCTAAGAACACCAACATCAAGGTGACCGCTGATCCCTTATCTAAAAATTCTATAAATTTGGTGGATGATGTTGAGTTCACTAATGAGCCTACATGGTGCTTTGTGTGTCAATTACCCCATGCTCCTAAATCTGGTGTAATAGCCTTGTCCTTCCTAGGAAATCAGATTATAGTAGAAGAAGGTCAAGAACATGAAGAAAATAATTATGATGTAGGATGTAATATGTTTGAGTCACATTATGATTGTTCTAACTATGAAGATTACGATACAGAAGTAAATAAGAAAAGGTAGTTTTAGAATGAAATACAATAGCAAGTATTTTTTGATGAGAGTGATATTGAAGACATTGTGAGTAATATGGTAAGTACCAAAGAAGAAGTGACATTAAGGAAGCTATCTAGGGAAGAGATTGATCAAATTACTACCAATATGATAGCTCAAGTATAGAGTAGAAACATGGCTTAAAAAGAGGGAAATGAAAAGGTGGCTAGTATGTGTATAATAAAAAAGGGGAGGTTGTGAAGCCTAAAGAAATCCGTACTGTGAAGTTTAAATTTTCCAATAAGAAATGGGAACCAAGGAAGATGGACAATCCCAAGGTTTTGAGCTCCCAAATAATGTTCCCAAGAATTTAAATGAGAAGATACTAAAACTGATCACTATAAATGACAAGAATCATTAAGGTGTTGTAAAATTTTTTGATAAACATAATGAGAAAAGGAACATGATTATTGATGGTCCCTTATATTCTTCTATAGATATGCTTACTATTTTATCACAAATCACTGTTAATGTTTGTTTGTTTAAATTATTAGGATAGCTCTATAAATCAATGTTTAGGAAGTGTTGAGCCATTTTTCTTGAGTATCTTAATAAATGGTAAAACATTAAAAAATTACATGATTGATTCTAGTGTTTCCAATACTATTATGCCTTTTAAAATAAAGAAGGAATTAGGCCTAAAGTTTAATACTACTCAGGGAAGATGTTGTGCCATGGATAAAAGAGAAGTGACAGTCATAGGCACTATTAATGCTTTACCATATAGATTGATAGCTTGTCGAGACAAAGAGCTTACTATGAGTGTGTTGATTGTTGATAGTCACCCTCAATTTGATATGTTGTTATTTGGAAATTGGAGTGCTACCATGGGAGGAAGTTACAATGTGATCTATCATTTACTACTTTCAACATTGATGGGAATTTGATAAAAATAAATAGAAAGCCTAAGAGTATATATATATGATAGAAGAAGAGATAGAATATGATATGAAAAAAATTGTGGATATAGATGTCAATGCATTCCGAGTTGAGGTTCTAACTTTGAAGAAAGGCAACCATAAATCTTAGATGGAAATAGAGGCTGACACAGAAATAGACAAAGGTGATCTATGGGCTATGTTTTTTGATGGTGCTTGCTGCAAGGATGGATTTAGTGCAGGTATTTTATTGATATCTCTTGCTAGAGTCACATACAAATTATCTTTTACATTCATTTTCCCTTGTACTAAAAATATAATAGAATATGACACCTTATTATTAGGGCTCAGATTAGCTCACAAGAATGGGATTAAATGTTTACCTATTATAGGGGATTTTGAATTGGTTATATCCCAAGCAAGAAATGTTTATGTGTCATAAAAGAAAAGATTGAAACCACACATAAATGTTGTATGGGATATGGTTGAATATTTTGATGCATTTGGGATAGTTTGGAAAGATAAGACTAACAACAAGATGGCAGATTTGTTGGAAAACATATCAATAAAATCAAATGACATTACATTTTCTGGTATATCCAAAGTTGAGATTCAAACTAGGCCTTTTGTTGCTGATAATGTCTAGAATTGGCAAGTATTTGAGGATGACAAAGACATTCTGAGATTTTTAAATTGTGAAAATATGTTGTTAGGGCAAGAAATTGATCTGTAGCCTATGTAGAAAATATAGATTGGAAAGATATTGTTTTTGGGCATCAAGTTGTACAATTGAAAAAAAACAACATCTCAAGGAGTTTAATTATTTTGGAAACTATTTTTGACAACCAAGATAGATTCCAAATGGATACTAGTGAATATAATGCTAAAGACCTAGATGAGGTAAATTTAGGAACTGAAGAAATACCTAAGAAGGTATATATTGGCAAGAAGTTGTTGTTGTTATCCATTTTGCCTCCCGCCATAATTTGAACTTTAATTGCTTGCCCCACCCAACAGTCATCTTCCATATTTTAGTATTATTTTAGTGCCCAAGAAATATCAAAAATAATAAAATGATAAAACCTTATGTTTTGTTCCATCAGCCTACAAATTTCTTCATCACCAGATCAAGCCAAATCTAATGGCAGACACTTTCTTGCATTCTCCAAATGCACAATCTTTAAACATTATAGGAAAGCCCCTTTGTGACATGTGGTAGGTGGGTCCATTTCTCTTATGGGCCACAGAGGGTGGACAAGTGGCTGATGAGCTAGCAATTCGATTGGTGCCCACTTTTTGACATTTTGAGCCTTGTTAGACCTTCTAACAATGCAAGGAAGCACTTTGGAAACATGTGTTCAAATGAAATGATGATGAATATCCATAGAGGTATAGGATGTGTGAGTTATGAGCACTGTCAGATCTCCCAAGATCAACAGTTGATGCATGCCAGCAAGAACAAGATGCAAAGAAGGTTAACAAAACGGGCATGCCCCCTTGTGACACATGGCTGGTGTGACATCATGAGCCCTCTTTTCTTAGAGAGTAAAAATAGCTCATCCTTCATGGTAGTGGTCAGGTGAGTCAAAGTATGAAGGTAGATCTCATTGGACCATCCAGCTGACTAGGTATTCAGTTCTATAGGGTTTTGATCATTATAGATTCAAATTAGATCAATAGTTGGTGCATGCTTGCAAGATAAAGCCATGAAGAAGTTAAGGAATGTGGGCATGCCCCCTTGTGACACCTATCCCATGATGTCCCATGTTCCCATTTGTACCTCCAACCATCAGATCTTCACAGATCCATGGTCGAGGATTTTCCACATTATCAAGATGCAAAGACTTTAAGAAATTTGGGCAAGCGCTTCACTACCACGTGTCTCTGTGGCACCTATTTCTTGTCTGGGTTGCCAAGATGCTACCAGGGCAGTTGTTGAGTTAGCTACAAAGTGTTTCATGGGTCCAAAATTTTGAAGAGCAAGCGTAGTATACAAAGAATCTTTCCTGATCGTTGATCTTTTTTAGATCAACAATCAACACTTTCCTGCAATATGGAATTGCATGGTGATTAAACATTGTGGGAAAGCACCTAAAGGACACATGTCCTTGCAGGCTTGGGGAGATATGTTGCAACTAGGTATTGACAGTTAGGCACTAGTAGTTAATGTGACCATTGTGGATAAGTTGGGAGGCGACACAGTTAGTCAGTTGGATGTGGTCAACCATGGGAAGCCCTTGCAAGGTGGAAGAAGGATAAAAGACCATTGGACCACATGGCTCATTCTACTTACAAGATTTGTTTGACCTACTAACTTTGTTGATCCACAAGCTAGAATAGGGGAGATCAATTTTTCCCGTGTGATCTGATCCTTGTGATCAATTGCAACCACTCTGGAATGAATGCTACCTCTAGGAGAACACTCCACCACCTCTGATTCAATCCATCTACTTGGTTAGATGATTGAATTGTGTTGTTTCTATCTTCTTAGGACTCTATTCCAACAAGATCAGATATCATTGCATCTAGATCTCCATGATTATGCTCTATAAGACTTAATGGCAATAGTTGTAGAGGAATTTTAGTAGAGAAATATCTTAGCTATGCCTAAACTATAAAGGAAATTTTTGTAGATTTTCTTAAGTTTGAACCTTCTCTAATTTCTTTGATATTGCTCTAAAAATCTTTAATGTAAAATTCCCTTTGCCTCTGATCTGAATGACATCATGCTTATCTCCTTTAGCCATTGATGCGAAAGTGCAAGAATCTTTTGCCTCTTATTGATGTTTTGTAGAAATCTATGATCTACATGATTGTATCTCTTTGACCTGTGAATGATATATAATTGAATATCTCTTTTCTTGTGTCATTAATTCTAGTTTTCTAATCTACATGTGATTGTTAGATTAAAGAAAGTCTAAATGTGTATATCTTTTGGTTTCATGATGGTTCAATAGTGCATGTGTAAGAAATGATTGGTTTGAACACTCTATTTTGGTGCATCACCTCCTTAGATTAGAATAGATAGATTTTCTTCCATGCTCTCCTTCTTCCTTTTTCTCTCCAAGAATAGTTAGGTGCACCCTGATAGTAAGAGGAAGCTAGCCTTCTTCGAAGATTCAACCTCACAATTCAAGTCTCATAGCTTGGAGGTTGTTTCCATGTTTCACGAGGTTGTCCTTAGGTAAGACATTGGACAAGGGTGCAAACCTCTGTGACAACAATTTTTGGCATGCCTGATGGGACATATATCAAAAGATTTCAAGTCTACTGGTTTCAGGAAGAAAGATTTTGAGATTAGTACTGAGGAGATAGTATTGGCTTCGGTGTTCAAGCCTTCAAGAGGCTCATTCTTTAAGTACTTGGTGACTCTAAGCTTCAAATACATCTAGTTCTAGACCAAAGTTGTATTAATTCATGCCCAGAGCTGAAACAAGGGAATCTTCTAGAAGTAATTTTCAATACCATGAGCTTTCACTTTCATATCCTAGAAGAAGGAGGACTAGAGTATCTTTATCACCAATTAGGACTGCAATAGTAACAAGTACACCTGCAAGATCCATCTCTACTCCTCTTGCTATTAGATCTTGACCTAGATTGTTGTCAACACATATCAATAGATCACTTGTTTATATGGTGCAGCCTTGAGCTCATGCTTTTTCCACCTTTAATGGTGGCAGTCCTCTCTTGTTGGCCCAAAGACATGACATGCCAATAGTTTCACTCAAGAGTATACCAAAGTTTACTGGTGAAACTTCTATCTCTTCCTCTTAGCACATCCAAGAAGTTTCAAATGTCTATAATATCCATGGTATTATAGAAGATGATGTTTCAGTTAGGCTTCTAGCCTCATCCCTAAAAGGAAAAGTACTACAGTGGTATAGAGGTTTGGCTCATGGTTCTATAATAGATTGGGATGGATTGGGACCAGGACTATGCAAACACTTTGAGCAAAAAAGTGATCATCTATCACTTTTGGAGTAGTTGGCTACCATAAAAAGAGCCTGCCATTAATGTATAACTAATTTCAGCTATAGATTTCAAAAGACATGGGATAGAATACCTACTCTAGTAAAACCTACCCCTAGTAATGCCTTCTTGCATTACCTCAGAGCCTTTAATAGTGACATTGACACTACAATCCAAACTATGGGGGGGGATACCTTGCTTAATGCTTATGACATAGCAATAAGGGCAAAAAATATATTGATACAAGGAGGCAAGTTAGCTCCAAGGCCTCTTATGCCCTTTTTCCCTGATGTCCCAAACCATCAACCAGCAATGGCTCCTCTCCACACAACTTCCATATCACAATCCCTTACCCCAGTCCTTCAAGCTTCCACATCTTCAAATGGGATAGATGAAATCAAAGAGATGATGCAATCTATGATGCAAAACCTAGATAAGAGATTTCAAGGCCAGGAAAATAAGTTGCAGGATAGCTTCTCTATGATGTAGAAAATGAGCAAAAAGGTGGTGACTTTAGAAAGACAACAAGCTTAAAGTAGTAAGGCTCATCAGTTGCAGCATCAAACTATGAACAATGGTAGATCTCTAAATCATAATAATGGGAACAATTCTTTTGATCAGAATAGACAGGGTAGTCATGCTTCAACCTCAAATGTAAATCAAAGTAGGGCCATAGTCCCTCAAAATAACATGGCCCATGATCAAGATTTATGTCCCTCTTGTAACTACTCCTATGCCCATTGCATGTGTCAAAAGGCTAAAACTTGTTTGGCTTTGACCATCCAAGAGCCTATAGTAGGATAATCATACAAGGAAGACTGGTTTAAAGATCCCTCATATATGCAAGGGCAAGGTGATTGTTCCTTTATGAATCATCAGGTGGAGGAACATTGTAGTGTAAACAAGGATTCCATTGCTCACAATACTATGAGAAAAAGAAGAGCTATTGAAGATGTTTCCCCTCCTCTGCCCAATTAGGCCTCAACTTCAAATGTAACACCTCATGAGAAATCTAAAGTAGATGATCAATCAAATACCTATCAGCAACAAAGGCAAAATAATGGCAGAAAGAATGTAAGTGATCCTAAGGTTGTTCAACCTCAACCTCCTACAAATGTAGCTCCCAAGGTTTCTACAAAAGAACCTCCTATCCCATTCAGTGTGGTAGAACAAATGAAGAAAAAAAATATGAATATTTCTATGTGGGATGCTATTGCTACCATACCCATGCAAAAGAGGTTTCTGCAATAGGAAATAGAAAATATTGAACCAAAGGATCAAATGCCTAGTATGGAAAGTGCCACAAGCCTAATACAACCATCAAAGCAAATAAAAACAAGTAAAAAGTTCAGACCTCCTCCATTCTATGTTTCTCTAATTATAGGGGATAAACTAGTCCACAATTGCATGATTGATTAAGGGGCTAGTAGTTCAGTGATGCCTAGGTGGCTAGGTATTGATAATTAGGTGCTAGTAGTTAATGTGACCATTGCAGATAAGTTGGGAGGTGGCGTAGTTAGTCAGTTGGATGTGGTCAACTGTGATAAGATCTTGCAAGGTGGTAGAAAGATAAAAGACCATTGGCCCACATGGCTCATTCTACTTAGAGGATTCATTTGACTTGCTGACTTTTTTGATCCACAAGCTAGAACAAGGGAGATCAATTTTTCCCTTGTGATCAATGCCAACCACTCTAGAATGAATGCTACCCATAGGAGAACACTCCACCACCTCTGATCTAATCCATCTACTTGGTTAGATGATTTAATGGTGTTGTTTCTATCTTCTCAAGACTCTGTTCCAATAAGATCAGATATCATTGCATCTAGATCTCCATGATTATTCTCTATAAGACTTAATGGTAGTAGTTGTAGAGTAATTTTAGTAGAGAAATATCTCAGTTATGCCTGAACTATAAAGGCAATTTTCATAGATTTTGTTAAGGTTGAACCTTCTTTGATTTCTTTAATATTGCTCTACAAATCTTTAGTGTAAAATTCCTTTTGCCTCTAAACTAAATGACATCCCTCTTATCTCCTTCAGCCATTGGTGTGAAAGTGAAAGAATCTTTTACCTCTCATTGATTTTTTGTAGAAATCTATGATCTACATGATTGTATCTCTTTGACCTATGAATGATATATAAGTGAAGCTCTCTTTTCTTGTGTCATTCATTCTAGTTTTTTGATCTGCATGTGATTGTTAGATTAAAACAAGTCTGAATGTGTATATCCTTTGGTGTCATGATGGTTGAATAGTGCATGTGTGGGTAGAGATTGGTTTGAACACTCTATTTTGGTGCATCACCTCCTTAGATTAGAATAGGTAGATTTTATTCTATGTTCTCCTCCCTTTTTCTCTCCAAGAATAGTTAGGTGCACCCTGATAGTAAGAGGAAGCTGACCTTCTCTAGAGATTCAACCTCATAGTTCAAGTCCCACAACTTGGAGGTTGTTTCCATGTTTCACAAAGTTGTCCTTAGGTAAGACTTTGGACAAGGGTGCAAACCTTTGTGACAATAGTTGTCTCCTAAAATAAGGTAGGGTTTGATAGATCTATTAAGATTGCAAAGAAGGTGGATTATCTTTATGAAGGGATATGGTTCAATTTATAGGCTAGGGGTTGGAAGAATGGATGGTCATGATGTCAAGATGATCAGATGTTGAGGGAGGGTCAGGATGCACTCAAAGGGGAGCACAACGATTGTGCTTGTTTAGCACCAATGGGAAGGTGACAAGTGTCACAAGGAGAATGCATGTGAGAGGATAGGAAATGGGTTGGTGAAGGGCTTGATGAGGGTGGTTGAGTATGTAAGAGGGATGTAAGAGTCATGAGTGAGGATGGGAGAGGTGTAAGGGATGTGTAAGGATCATTTATGAGGATGTAAGAGATGGGGTTGAACTTTTTGACTTTGGCTTGGGTTAGCAAGTCTTAACCCTTGTTTATAATTGTGCACATGATTAGAGGGGGGATTAGGATTAGCTTATGAGAGAGGTTAAGCAATGAGTGATTTGGCTTTGATGGGATGGGTTAGTTAGGTGGGTAAGTGAGGTTAGAATGGGTGAATGGGTTGGATTAGGGGTTAGGATAAGGTTTTAGGAAGGCTTTTCGGGATTTTGGATATTTTATTAAATGTCTTATTCAATAAAATGAGGGTATGGAATTAGATTGAATAGATTTGATGATTTATTCAATTTAATAGAGGAATAGGGATTTAATTGATAAATTGATTTTGAGTGATCATTTGATTTTTTCAATTGGACTATAGTTAATTAAATAAATTAGTTAACTAGGGGATGATGATTAATTAATTAAATAGTAAATATTTAATCAATAATCTTCGAGGAGAAAATTAAATATGATTACTTATTGATGTAATCATATTTAGGTGTCTACGTTTTGCCCCTATTTGACATAGTGTTGAAACAACATTATTTCAAAGAAGTTTGAATATAAATGACACAAAGAAGACTTTTTGAAGCAACATTGTTGCCCCCTCAAGAAGGTGGTAGGAAAAGAAAATAAGGCATGACAGCTTCTTCAAAAGATATAGTAAGCTGGTAGGGGCCTGAAAGACATAGAAGATGAAAAATAGGTTAAAAAAGAAAATAAAAATAGGGTTAAAAAGCAAGAGTGGGAGGAAAAATTGGAGTGCTGGATGACCCACAAGGGCAGCTAGGGCACCTACAAGGGCTATAAGTGGCTAGAAGCGGGCTAGAAAGGGTCATTTGCATTCAAATTGAGGAGGAGATATTGTTTTCAAGAGCTTTGCATTGGATATTATGATGGCAGATATTGGGTAACTAGATCATCGAGCAAACATAGTGCGACGAGTATGAGTATGGGGGATGCTCAATCGATTGATAGGGTCTAAAACCTCTTTATGAATTTTTGTTTTATAGTTTTTATGGCATTCCCATGAAAGTGGAAACACAATCCCATGGACACAGGTTAGGGGGAATGCGAGTGGGATCGACGAGATCATGATCCTACAAAAGTAGCTTAGACAATTGAGATGTTCATAGTTTATTTCAATTTTTGTGGGATAGTGATCCTGGGGTGGGTTTTTATGCAGGAATGAAAGTAATTAGGTAGGATTGCATTCCTACTAGAAGGAATGTAATTGCTTCTATGGAAATGTGATCTCATAGTTGGAGGGGTCAAAGTGAGGATGGGGGTTGGCTGATTGGGGTAGGAAAAGGGAAAAATGTGATCCTGTGGGATCAAGGATCTGCAGGATTGCCACTTTTAGCTAGCACAAGAATGTACAGGTAGGAATGGGGTGAAAAGGTCAAGTGTGGGCCAAAGTCAAAGGCATGATCTTGTCAGAAGATAAATTCATGAGAATGTCAGAGTTTGGGTGTGCGAATATGCGTTTACAAGAATGCAAGTCAAACTAGGATGGAGGCTAAGTCAAAGCTGTAATCCTATAGGGGGATGCACTAGTAAGAATGTGATTCTATAGCTGTGAGAACACTATACAAATTTTTTTGTCAAATAGAGTTGAACTAGGTAAGGTCAATGGTGCGATCCCATGAGAATATGCTTTTGCGAGAACGTGAGCATCGTGCTTCACGAGAATGCATTTTTGCAAGAATGTGGGTTTGTGCCAAAAAAGAAGAAAATGCTAGGGTTGGGAAAAATGAGGGGTTAAGGATTATAATTTGACATAGAAAACTGACATCTAGATCAATTTTGTGGTGTACAGTGGAGCGACAAGCACTGGTGTTGTGCACAAGTGAGATGTTGACACCTGTAGACTGGGCAAGGATTGAGGCTATTGGACTAGGCTACCTAGCGAGGTTGCCCCATACCTACACATACATGGAGATGGTCATAGCCTTGTGTGAGCGATGACATAGTTAGACAGTGACTTTCCATCTATCGACTAGGGAGATGATGATGACCTTAGAGGATGTGTATAAGATATTCAGACTGTCGATATGGGGGATGCCAGTGATGGTGAGTAAAGAGATGATAGTGAAGGTGGCTATATAGGGACTGATGGGACCCAAAGTTGAGTTCAAGATCTAGTGAGGATAGTTTTCCTTAGATGAGCATCTATATTGTGTGGTGTCGAAGAGGTGGATTTAATTTTATGTGTTGCAGCTAGTTTTTGGGTACATTACGCCATATTGGTGGGATAGGGGTCACTCTAGTGTTGATTCTAGTTGTGATGCAAATAGTGGATGTGGAACTTCTAGCTACATGGGGGTCCTTGATATTGGCCAAGCTGTATAGGGACCTTCATCAGATAGTATACCAGGTTGGTTGTTAGCAAGGAAGGAGTATTGGTTTTTTGATACTGCTATAGGTATGGGCATGGGAACATATTGCTTTGCTTAGGCCTCTTTTGTGGAGAGAGTGAAAAGTGGAGGAGCCAGTGACATATAGTTGGGTCAAGCTATTGACATACCACCACATAGATTCAATGGACTACTAGATAGTCTACATTGATGAGATAGTTATAGCGGTGTGGCAACCATACATGGGCCTGGGGCCATGGGCAGAGGACAAAGAGCAACTTCCATACATGATATCTCCATATTTTGTGTTTAGTCGATGGGCCTATGTGGTAGAGTAGTATAGGCTAGACAAGGTGCTACAGTAGTTTGGGTAGTAGCAAGTGGCTCTAGGGGAGCCAAATTGGTATTAGCATGTTAAATTTTAGCTATTTTCTATGTATAGGCCAGCCCTAGTGAGAGATGGGCTACTAAGAGCATGGCTAGAGTTAGAGCCATAGTAGTGGGATTGGTTTTGTGGGCTAGTAGATGCAGGATCCACTTGGGAGTATTGCAACAATTGGGAGTGACCAAGGCTGGTGGGGATAACTCATGTTATGAGGGCAGTGGTGATGGTGGGTGAGTTAGCCTAGGCATCCCAACAGGGATGCTATATTGCTAGAGGGTTACCACAATAGGCAACAACTATTTCTTAGGAGGAGGGCCCTACATGGTAGGGGAGGATGGTTGAGAGGGGGGAGAGGGGAGCTTAGCCTGAACAAGGGGGGAGAGGAGAGCTGATGAGAGGTAGTAGCTACCAAAGAGAGAAGGGGAGAAGAGGGCTAAGGAGAGGAGGGGAGAGGGGGAGTAGGGGCCATAGAGGCCAGCATGGGGAGATGTAGGGGGGTTGTCTATTGGGGAGGAGATGACAAATTGGCAACCCACTATGCCTCACTATAGCAAGCACACAAGACCATTAGCTAGCTACTTTAGGACACATAGTAGGAGAGAGACTAGCTTCGTGTAGAGTGAGATCAGATTCCCCAAGAGTGAGATATAGCCCAAGGTCAAGCAGATAGAGTAGGTCTCAAGGTGGGGAGGTTGCAGATAGAGGTGGGATGAGTGGAGGGGAGGTTGGACATCATGGCTCTAGAGAGGCAAGTGGTGTAGGAAAGATTAGATGCCCTCCAGTAGGAGCAAGATAGGCTAGTGGTGGAGGTGGCAATCCTACAAGTGTAGATGGTAGTGGGAGGGGGTCTAGATGAGTTGAGGAGACTATAGGTATTCGTAGAGAAGCTAAGGGAGAGGGCTAGTTTTTATCAGGGGAGGTATCACACAGTAGTCTCGACATCCCAAATTGAGCACTATAGGTGATCGACTCTGTTAGGTATAATAGGTACCTAGATTGGGATGTAGGGAGGAGGGGATAGTGGATGGAGTGTGGGAGGGTAGAGTATAGGTGGCTTCTAGTGCAAATGTCATAGTCAGAGGATAGGACCGAGCTAGAGGCGAGGAAGGAGGAATGAGGCAGAGAGCTCTAGGATAGGGGGAGGACTAATGAGGCCACCACCACCACCACCACCAGGGGCTATGGGAGATACAAAGGAGGAGACTAATGATGTAGAGATGATGGATGACTATTGATGAGCTAGGAATTTTTGGATATTGATTATTTTTTACATATCATCCATTTTGAGATACATGTATATTTTACACGAGCATAGACCTAGTTGTATGATATGGACATTGATGGATTGTTATTCTTTTATTCTTTCATCGACATAGAGTTGATGATTCTAGTGAGATATGTGTTATGGTCTATTGATGTCATGTGTATTGTTGATATGCTTTGATATGAGGGATGTGATTTTTTGATGATATTGATGATGATTTGTGATGCAGGATGGGATATGTGTTGAGATTTATGATTATGCTAATAGTTTTTGATGTAGGATGTGATATGTGCTGCAATTAGGATGTATGATGTGATATGTTATGAATGTGATTTTGTTATGAATATGATGTGATGTGATTCTTGTTGATGATATTTTTATATGTGATATGATATTTGATGATGTGATTTTCCTTATGACATTTTAGATGTGATGCGATATAATGTGATCTTTGATGATAGGATTTTGTTGTATACTATTTCAGATGTGATGCGATATGCTTATATGTGATCTCTAATGATAGGATTTTTTTGTATGCTATTTTAGATGTGATGCAATATGCTTTGATGTGATCTTTGATGATATGATTTACTTTATGATATGTGATGTGATATGTTGTTGTTATGATGATAAATACAAACTAAAAGATAAGTGGTAAATGTAAAAATGACATCAATTAAATGATAAATAATAAATTTATGATATGGAAAAATAAACTCAATGGTATTAAAAAAGGACAAAGAACAAAAGTTAAAATGAACCCTAATGAAATGATGAATTTACAAATGAATTCATATTTAAATGATGCACGTCATATGCTAATGGAGTGATGAACTTACAATGAATGAAATCTACTTAAATGATGGATGTGAAATGCTAATGAAATGATGAACTTTACAACAAATGAAATCTAATTAAATGATGGATGTGAAATGCTAATGATGAAATGATAAACTTACAAAAAATGAAATCTAATTAAATGATGGATGTGAAATGCTAATAATGAATGAGAATCTAAGGATGATTTGACAATAAAAATGATGAATCCTAATCTAATGATGAACTGACATTGCAAAAAAAAATGCATTTGCAATCTAAATGATGAACTCATAATGCTTTAAAAAGTGATAAATGATGATGCTAAAATTTAGACAAACAAAAGGAGAGGTCGATAGATTTATGATATGCTAAAAATAGTGACAAACTAAAAAGATATATCTGCACCTTTATGATAAGTATGTGACAGAAACATAAAAGAGTAAATGCTATGATATTCTAAGATATGATAACAAGATAAAAACTATGATAATGCAACATAATAGAGCCTAGGAGATACAAGATAAATGATTATGGTAGAATAGGATAACTAATGTAAGACTTATGATAGTGACCTATGGTATATAAAAAGTGATCATAAGAGATACTGACTCTAAGGAAAATGATGTTGGAAAATGAGTGACCAACAAACTCATAGTCTGAATGATAGTAGAGATTAGAGCTAGGATAGTGACTTATGATAGGGATCACATCATGATGAGAATGAATAAGAGTTGATGGTTGATGATCTAAATCAAATGATTCTAATGGTGGAAAGAGTGAAAGTTAAAGGGAGAGAGATGATGAAAAGGAGGAGGATACCAGGAGTTATGAAAATAAATGTGAGGTATAGGGGAAGTTTGAGCATGGGGTACTTCGGGAGGAAGTACCACTATGTAGTGTAAGAATTTTATTTGATATAGGATTTTTAGGGATCTACCAAGGTTACTAAGAATGTCAAGGCCTTTTCCCTAAGATTCCATAAGGCTCAATCAAAAAGGCACTCAAGGATTTCCCTAACATCACACATGAGTCTTTGAGGGATGAGTGTGGGAACGATGCTGGTTGATCCACAAGAAAATGCTATCACCCAAGTGCACCATATTTACCAAAAGATGAAAACATGTTTGAAATATGAAAGGATGATATCCGATTGACTCACAAGAAAAAAAAGACTATGATCAAAACCATGCCACTAAGTTTCCCTAGTCAAAACACAACATGATATGAAATGATTATGGTGATCATGAGGAGGAAAAAATGAAAGAAACAAGGAAGCCATCAGTAAAAAATGTACAAAAAACCAAATATTTTTCAACAAAAGAACCCAAGTGCAAAAAAGGTAACCTTTTGCTAAAGAGATCAACTGATGGGATATGGATAGGCTAAGGTCACAAGGTGTCATAGCAAGACCTAAATAGGATATACAAGCATGACTATACAATGACATGGGAACCATAGACTAGATGACAAAGAAAAATAGTAGGTGTATGCATGATGAGGGAAATCTCAAGATGAGGAGATAGCATTGTTATGATACATCTTAGTTATAGGGGGGATATGTAAAAGCACAATTTATATACAAGGGTCAAGATTCTATTGTATTTATATAGTATGGTATATATGATATAAGGATCAATGTAGGGGGTATGATACACAAAGTTCTATGTGTCCAATAGCATATATATGGTAAAGTACAAGGATGAGAAGCACTCGATAAGATACATGTGGTGGAATACAATGGTAGAATACATTGGGTATGATACATGGGATGCTACTATAAAGGAGTGAGGTGGGATGCTGAGGTGCTAGAGGATGATGCAGAGCATAGTGAGTAGTAAAAAAATGAGGAACACCTTGGAAAAGCAGGGAGATGAGTGATATAATATGGAGTGGTGATGTGGGTGGGTGCATGTCAATGATAGATAATAAAAAAGCTATAGTATACTTGGTGCCTATTTTCTAGGTTTTCATAAGGGACCTATCCAAGGTGCTTGAATTTTCAAGTTTTCACCATTGGATGCTTCTTTTTCTTTGTCTATTTTTTATTTGAGAATTTTTTCTTTAGGCATAGAATTTCTTGAGGTGAATAATGTTGGTAGGATCATTTAAGACTTCACCTTCAAGGGTAGATAATTTATAGGCTCTTGAGCCAAAAGATGTCATGACCACATAAGGACTAAGCCATGTGGGCTCAAACTTACCTTTCTTTTCTTTGTTAGCCTAAACCTTCATGTTCTCTTTAAGGACCATGTCACCTTCCTAAAAATTGCAGAGATGGACTTTCCTATTGAAATTGCACTTGAGGAAACTTTGATAGACCTTGAGGTGGTTGTAGGCCTATTGCCTTTTCTCATCAAGTAGATCAAGCTGAGTAAGTTGAGCCACTCGATACTCTTCATCAAATATCTTACCTCATAGAGAAATCTGGGGAGATGGGAGTTCAACCTCAATAGGTAGGACTACTTCATCACCATAGACCAAGGAGTATGGAGTTGTGGTAGTGGCTATAGGGAATGAAGTGTGGTATGCCCATAGGGTAGGATTAATTTGCAAATGCTACTCATAGTCAAAGTCATTGACAACCTTCTTGAGGATTCTAAGTAAGATTTTATTAGTTGCCTCTTCCTGACCATTAGCTTGTAAAAAATATGGGCTAGAAAAGAGGTGATGGATGTGAAGTGAAGTGCATAATTCCTCCATATTTATGTTTTCAAAATTTCCTCCATGGTCTCTGAAAATGGTAGCTGGGATGCCAAAGTGACATATGATATCATACAAGATAAATTTGGACACTTGAACTCCCATGGCAATAAAGAGGGGAACTACTTTGACCCACTTAGTGAAATAATTAGTGGTAGTGATTTTTCCCTTGTAAAGAAAGTGGTGCAATAAGGCCAACGAGATCAAACCACTAGCAAGAAAAAGGCCATGGTGGTGCAATTTGTTGCAAGTCATGTGCTTGAGTTTGGATCAAATTAGCATGCTATTGACAAGGTAGACATCATTTCAAAAACTTGCATGCATCATGCTCTAGAGTAGGCCAATAATATCTAGCCTAAAGGATCTACTTTTCTAGCACTATCCCACTCTTATGAGCACCACAAAGTTCAACATGTACCTCATTGAGAGCCATCACAACCTCATTTTGGTCTAAACATAGGGAGAGAGTATCATGATAACCATGACAATATAGGGTTTGAGTGATGATAGTGTAATGGGAAGCTCTACAAATAAGGTTTTGGTGTTGGGTTCATGTGAGGTGAGGAGATATGATACCATTTAGTAAGTAAGCATGGATTTATTGGTACCATGGGGATTGGGGACCAACCAAGACACAGACCCATATTGATTCATCATTCTCATATGTGGGTTCATGCAGCTGCTCAACCAAGAATTTGTATTGTGTAGCTTCATGCGGCATTTCCAAGAGAGACCCAATAATGGCCATGGCATCAACTGCCTTATTTTGGAGTCTAGGTACTTGTATGAACTGGATCTAGGTAAAATGTTCCTTGAATTGATCAACCAAAATCCTTTTAAGGTAGTAGCTTATCATCCTTGGTTTGATATTCATTCAAGACTTGTTTGATAATAAGCTGAGAGTCACCATAGACCTATAGCTCCATGATATTCCATTCAATGGAAATTTTGAGTCCTAAAATAAGAGTTTCATACTCTACAATCTTATTGGTACACCAGAACTACAGCTTGAAAGATTTAGGAATATAATTTCCTTGAGGTGTAACCAAGAGTATGCCTAGACAAGAGCCATGAGATGTATAGGAGCCATTAAAATATAACTTCTAGGGTGATTACTCTTCTATCAAATAGAGATGTTCATTTAGAAACTCCATGATGAGTGGGTGATCTACAACCAAGGGTGCATCTGCCAAGTTATCTACAATAGCCTAGCCTTTGATGGCCTTTCTATCAATATATTGAATGTCAAATTCACTAAGAAGCATAACCCAATTTGCCAAGTGTTCAATGAGTACTATGCAAGAGAGCATGTATTTCAATGGATCAATCTTTTATATCAGTTGCACAGTATGAATCAACATGTAATGATGTAACTTTTGGGTGACAAATACCACTACTAAGAAATCCTTCTCCATTAGCATGTAGTTGAGCTAATAGCCCACTAATGTTTGGCTAATGTAATAAATAGCTCTTTCCTTTCTTGCATCATCAAGTTGTGCTAGAAGAGCACCCAATGTTATGGGAGTAGCTGTGATATACAATATGAGTAGGCAACTTGCAACTGGAGGAACAAGAATAGGAAGATTAGCTAAGTATTTGATGAGCTCAAAGTTGTGCTAGCAAGCTAGTTCCCATCTAAATTTCTAATCCTTCTTAAGCAGTTTTTTGAAGGGTTGATATTTATCAGCAAGCTGAGAAATGAACCACCAAACTGATTGGAGTTTTCCCTACAAAGAATGAAGGTGCTTGAGTGTCCTAGGAGGAGCAATATCAATGATGGATTTAACCTTTTTATGGTCAATCTTAATACCACACCATGATACAATGAAGCCTATGAGCTTCCCTGAAGTAAGGTCGAAGACACATTTCTTTGGATTTAACATGAGGCGATATTTTGCAAGTCAATTAAACACCTCCTTGAGGTGAGATAATTGGTCCAGAGCATTAAGGGACTTGACCAAGATATTGTCCATGTAATCCTCTAAGATCTTATGGATTAGGTCATGGAAGATGACTGTCATTGTGTGTTGATAGGTTGCCCTAGCTTTCTTCAACCCAAATGGCATCATGTTGTAGTAGAATGTGCCCCAAGGTGTACTGAATGTCATTTTATGCTGATTTTCCTCTATAATATGAATTTGATTATACCTAGAGAAACCATCCATTAGTGACAAGAGTTCATGACCTGTGGTGAGATCCATAATCATATCAATATTTGGTAATGGAAAGTCATCTTTTGGACAAGCTTTATTAAGATCCCTAAAATCTGTGTAGATTCTAATATCACCAAAAGGCTTGGTAATAGGTACCATATTAGAAATCCATTCAGAATAGTCTATTGGTTGAATTATTTTGGCCTTTAGCAACTTTTCTAGCTTTGCCTTGACTACTAAAGCCACCTTGGGGTGCATTTTATGAAGTTTCTGCTTGACCGGCTTGGCCCTTGGATCTATTGCCAAATGGTGCACTACTAGTTTGGGGTCCAATTTCAGCATGTCCTGATATGAACATGAAAAATGACCCTCATTCTTATAGAGAACCTCAATGATAAATTTTCCTACTCAAGTGGTAGAGAAGTTGCGATGTATGTGATATGTGGTGTCTCTGTCAAGCTGATATTTACAGGCCAAGTTTCTTCTATCAAAACATAAGATATAGGATGTCAATGTTCTTGTGGGGGGGGGATGATATCTCCATCCTTAGATGCCTCTGAGAGTTTTTCACCATTAGATATGTCCTTTATTTTTGTTTTATTTTTTGAGTCATCCAATGGCACTCCAGAGGAGTTTTCACCAGAGAATGTTTTTCTTTTGTTTTTTTTCTTTTTTGTTTCTTTTTTAATTTTAGTTTTGCAACTAAAGATTTCCTCTTCCTTGAAGTAACCTACTAGATCTAGCTTGTAGACATACACCGATGGTGGTGGTGGCCATTTATGTGGAATTTTTACCCCCATGAACTTAAAGATTGCATGCTCGGTAAAGAACTCATCAAGATGAATGAAACTTGGTTGGTCCTAATCTATGAGTTCAAGGTGAGTGAGGGGGAGGTATATGAGGTTCAAGGATAGTTGAAAAAGCACATAGGCTCCAAGGATTATTTCATCAAGGAAAATATCATTGTAATCCTTCTTTTCAACTTCCTTAGGAATGTCTTCAACCTCAATGAGAGTGTTTTCGATGTTTTTGTAGGCATGGCATTCCATTGTAATGCCTCTAATTGCAAGGAGTCCATGTCCTAAGCCTTTTTTTCTATACTTCACATGCTTCAAAAGGATGTCTCATACTTGATTCCTAGTGGCCTAAACCACCTCCTTGATAATCCCACTGCTCTATTGCCAAGTGATGTGACGAAGCATATTTTTGTTTAAAGTGATCAAGAAGTGCTTCACTTTTAGGAGGTGGCTCTTTGTATAGCCATGTGTTAATGTCTGGCACATTTTTTGCTCCATCAAGGATATTGTGGGTAACAAATGTGGTAGAATCCATTTGGTGGATTTGAGAAGTGGTTTCTAATTTAGGCTCATGATGTGTCAGGCACCCTTGAGTATGTGGATCAAGTGATAGAGCACCAATAGCAAAAGCTTCTATAAGAATATACTCGCCAAAACCTTGATAGTTGATTTTAACCATGGAAAGAGTGGAGGCTAAAATGGTGTTTGGATCATGGTAGATGCTAGAGGAATTGGCTGTGGTGGTGCCAATTTTGATTCTAGGATAGTGATTGGTGTATGAAGCTTCAACTGCATTGCAATAAGCAAAGGGTTTAGGATTTGTGTGAATGGTTATCTTAGTGCCATTATGCAAAAATTTTATGCACTAATGATATATGGATGGAATGGCCTTCATGGTGTGAATCCATGGGCAACTGAGGAGGATGTTATATGGAAGGTTAAGATCAACTATATGATAGAGTGTTTCTTGAGTGGCTAGGCCGACTCTGATAGGGAGCAAGATGGTTCCTTCAGTGGTCTACACCAAATTGTCATATGCCTTGATCATGATCACTTCATTGATGATATCTACCTCAATATATCCTACCTATTTTGTGAACTTTAGAGTACATAGATTTAAATTTGATCCATTATCTATCATGAAACATTTAACTACAAAGTTAGAAACCATGATAGCCATGTGAAGTGGGAGGATATGATCTAGTTCAACTATTGGGAGATTAGTGGTTTTTAAGGATAAGGCACATGAGGCCAAAAGATGGCCAACCAAGTTGTGAAACTCAATAGCATTAATGTCAGAGGGGACACATGACTCATGTAGAGTGCTCTCAAGGATCTCTTGAAAGAGTGGTCTTGTGCGTAAGAGATCCAGGATGGAGATATGGGATGACATGTTTCTAAGGTGTTCTAAGATGTTATACTATGGCCCTAATAAAGTTGATTATGATGGAGATGCTCAAGATGGAGGTGGTCATGATGGTACAAATACAAGTGGGCTAGCTATATTTAGTCATGTTCGATGGGTAGTGACTACACACTAGGTGTCTGGGTCCTTGATATTTATTACATTGACAAACAACTCAACTCATGATATGAAACCAATAAGGCTACCATAGTCTAAGTATGCTGAGGTATAATTCTAAGACATCTTAGTTGTCACCTTTTTTACCCAAAGCATTGTTAGGTTTGTTGACAAGAGGGTTTGTAGATGCTTTTCTCGAGTTCATGTTATGAGGAGGAAAAGAATTTTGATACATCATTAATATTGCATTAGGTGAGGGTTGTGCCCCCATTGTGATTTCCTTCTAGTCAATGAGATCCTGTACATAATCCTTAAGTTGCATGCATTTAAGGGTAGTGTGTCCTTTGACATGATGGAATTTGCAATATTTTTTATCCTTGTAGCAGGATGCTCTAGATTGATTGGGCTCCAGTGGTTGCATTTGTGGATACCGAACAAGGTTATCTTTGACTAACTTTTTAAAGATAACATCAAGAGGCTCCCCCAATGGTGTATATGTGCACTTTTACCTCTAAACATGAGGTTTAGAACCTACTACAAGTGTTATAGAATTATTTTGATTATGATGAGGAGGTACTTGTTGATTAGTCTACACGGGTTACTTGTGATACCCAAGGTTTTGTTGCTAATAAGTCTATTATTGAAAAAATGTGGTGGGAACATGGTAGCCACTCCAAAAATATTAAATTTTTGGGTGTTGATGGTGCCATCTATCATTTTGTTCTTGTTCTTGTTCCAATAGTGAGTTTTGTCATTGCTCAGACCTCAGTCCTAGGTGTTTTCCTTGTATAGTCTAATGGCACCATCCTTAATGAGGCCTTGTTTGAGGCTCATCCCTTTTCCTTTGATGACTTTGTACATTTGCAAGCAGTTCATAACCATATGATGGGAAAGGCTAGGTTGTACATTGTTTATGAACATCTTAACAAGATAATGCTCAGGGATGGTACAAGAAATCTTGGTTGTGAGAATCTGCCAATTGTAGATACTCTGCAAAGCTCTCTCATCCTTTTTGTTTAGTATGGACTAAGTCCACTATAGATAGTTCACTTTCAACGAGATGGGTGTACTAAGAAATGAAGGCTTTAGAAAGATCTGCAAAAGTTTTAATAGAGCCTTGAGGGATATGGCACAACCATTCTAAGGTTGGACCTCCTAAGCTCTTGGGAAAGAGCCACATAAGAAAAACATCATTGTAGGCCACCTCTTGACAATGCATATAGAATTCCTTAACAGGTGTGACAGTATCACTTTTCTCCCTAAATTTGTCAAACTTGGGGATCTCAAAATGTTTAGGGAACAACATCATTGTGATAGTTTTGTCAAATGGGTATGGGAAATCATTCTCAAATTTGAAAATTTTGAAGTCTTCCCCATCCTTGAGGGCCTTGAGAAAATTTTTCATCTCTTCCCATTTAGATTTTATAGGTGGGGGAGTGAGTTCCCCTAGTGTAGGATACATGCTAGAATCTGAAGTGTGATATGGGAAATCCTAATGACCATATGATGTCTATGGAAAAATAGGTTGCACAACTAGTGGAGTGGATGCCATGGGTTGCTGGAATGCGGGTTGTGCATACTATTGCATCTATTGTAGAGATGGTTGGTGTGGAAAGTAATTATAAGGTTGTTTCTCTAGGTAGTTCTGCATGGGTGCTTGGATAGACTATTGGCATGAAGACTACACCTGAAAGGGTGGTAATGCTAGTAATGACATTTCCATGCTTTGGGAATATGTTTTATTTCCAATATAGGTCAGTTGTGCACCTACTTGAGAGTATTGCTAATGATGTATAGGTACAAGGTAATTGATCTGTGGTAAAGTATTCATCATAGGGAACTGTAGTGGTGGTGGGTTTTGGCTATTTCTTAAAGGTGGCATGGAGAAATAGTTGGTAAGAGGTGGTAAGGAATAACTATGTGAAGTGGTAGATGATAGTGCCTAAGGTGCAGACATGACTATAGTGCTAGAGGGAATACTAGTGATAGGACCCTACATTGTGGTAACATTCCATGGTTCTAAAGGAAATGTAGCTAAAGAACTTTGGCTAGTTACAAAGGGGTTGATAGTGATGTTATATTGGATGGAAGATGAAGTATTGGACCCTAGTGGTAGTATGTAAGCAGTAGATGGACTAGATATGATTTGGATTGGAAGTGAAAAGGTAGTGTTGCTAGATGCAAATGGATGATTTGGTGGAGCAAAAAAATGAATGGTGGAAATAGATGCAGATGGTATACTCAGGGTTGGTTGAGATGTAGTATGTACTAATGGTTGAGTGAAAATGGGATGGGTGTTTTGCAGAATGGGAACTGGCACCTGGGTCAAGGGTATATTTAGGTCTGCTAGTTCTACTTGAGGTGGTTTCCATCCAAACAATGGGTGAGTAGGATCTATTATGTCAATAGGTGGTGGATGTCCAAACTCAAAGATGCCAATGTTATCTCTCAAGAAATTTTCCATGATGGTTTCCTTGTTGCGATCTATGATGGATTTTACAATGGTAGCATGACCAGGTTGGTTCATGAAAGCCTCAATATCTGTGGATGAACCTAGCTCCTCTAGAATTTGTGGTGGTAAGTCTTATGATGCCATAGAGACTGCAAGTTAGGGCTACGCTCTAGATGCGTTACCACTGTGATTAGGATCCATGTCCTTCTCTTTTTGTGTGTTCCTACCAAAGCATGTGGTGGGTGGCATGAAAGAGATGATTTTCCTATGTGATGGTGATGGTGATGGTGATGGTGGTTGTGTTTTCCCTAAAAATATGAGTGTGGGAATATGATGGTGATGTGAAATGTGTGGTCCTAACCTTTGGCTCAAGGTGATGTAGGACACAAATGACAACCTATTTCTAGAAAATGTTGTGTTTCAAGGACACCTAGGATGATGAAATATATGATGCTAAAGGTTTCTAAGTGAATAAGGGAATAATGGGGAGATGCTAATATTTTAACAATGCACGTGGAGGACTTTTCTTTAACAACCTAAGATGGGAGGAGATGGTGTAACATCAAAGGCTTTTGGGGGATAGTGAAATTTCTAAGTGAGTGTCTAACCTATAAGTGCACAAGTGTGTGTGGACAAAGGGGGGACCTAATCAGAATGATTAATAGTAGAGTTTTTGATAAGGCTCTGATTAACACCATGTTGTAGGGTTAGGTTTTGGATTTTTTAGTCCCATTTAGTTTGCAATGCTACCTCTGCTCTGTCTTTCTCAATTTGATCTAATTTGGTAATCCTCCGGTTGGGGGTGTGCTTCTTATGCTCTAGTTCAATTTCCTTAAACTAATATTTGATGAAGCTTGGCCTTCTTAAACTTAGTCTTAGGATGGCCTAACATGAGATATTTCCAAAGGATTTTGATCACAACTATGGGGTTTTGGAGGTAGTGACTATGCCAAGTGTACCTTTTAGACCTTAGGTTGGAACATAAATCAATCGAGAAATAGCAAGTTTTGGACTTCAAGATTAGTTTGGATAAATATCTTCTAGGCAAGGGTAAAATGTGACATTTTTGGTCAAGTAGGTTGGTAGTAAAAAGGTATTTTGAAAAGAGCAACTTTTGGATCTTTAGAGAAAAAAAAAAATCGGTAACTAGACTTTGTTGGGTATGCTTGTGGGCTTCTAGGTAACAAGTGTAGGTAAAGGTAAACGAAGATGAAAAGATGGTGTTGCAAGTGAGCTTACTAAAAACCATTTTTCATATGGGAAGGTGAGGTCTTCCAAATGGGATATTTTTTGTCAAGTAGGATAGGTGGCAAAGTATTTTTGAGCAAAACTTTGGAACAAGGAAAAAGAGGATTAGTAACTAGAATCTACAAGGATAACTTTTGAGACAAGGGGAAAAATTAGTCCAATGAGGCAAGAAGTTGTTGCAAATGGACTTGCTAACAACTATTGCTTGAGATAAAAAAGGTGAAACTTCTATTCTTATATGGGGATTTATGAGAAAACAATTTCTCAAAGGACAAAGAAACTTTGAGAAATGAAAATAGTTGATCTCTTTAGCAAAAGGATTTTTGATACTAACCACTAAATTTTGTATGTTCAAAAAATGTTTTTCATAGGTTTTGAGTACAAGTAAGATAGTTCAAACACACACTTTATCCCAAGGTCAAATTTTTGATTGCAATATACTATTCAATGGCCCACAACTTGGTGTCTCCTAATTCTAGTGCAATATTTCCCTTTAATCGAAGAGGTGAGTTGATACATGAGTTGATCGACAAAAGCATACACATCAAAGAATCTTCAAGGCATGGAAAATAGAAGTTCCCCTTCTAGGAGAATAATGACCCTTGGAAATGAAACCCAAGTGGCCTTATGCCTCTACCAGGGGAACAAAATGGTGAGCAATATTGGGGGATGTTGTTTCCCTTGCACCATGAATGAACATACCATGGATAAAAGTGAGATACTTTTGACTAAGAGGGTTGTAAATGGGTCTATGGAGTCTCTTAAATAGTTTTTATTGGTTCTAATCCACTTAAGAATCTATTCCAAACATGCTAAAATTGTGAGAAAGGTTTCCCATCTTGAGCTACCCCTAGAAACATGTCACTCGAACTTAAGAGATAGAGTGAGAAAGTTTACATTTCCCCTCATTTATATACTAGCTAGACTTTTTACCAATTTGAGCTTCTCACCAAAGGGGAAGCACTTCCCAGACGTGGATGAACTTGCTAGAATCATTCCTAGGTTGTTGCGGATGATCTTGCTAACAACTTTTAGTACATGCATCATGTATTTTAAATGGTCCTACTTTGCATGAAAAGAGAGAAGTCCAAGATGTGCCAAAATGCACAATCTCAAAACATGCAAGACATGGGGTTCATTACTTTTTGAACACTTTAATGCTCTATTCTATGACTTTGAAAACACATGTGTAGATAATCTTCATGTAATTATCAAAATTTATCTTCAAATTGCTCATACCTTTTTCCGTTATGTCTTTTTCTTCTTTGGTAGAAGTGAGCATTACACATAAGGCATATGATGCAATCTCAACTGCATTAAGTTAGGAGTATGTAAAATTTGAATAAGTGTCCTTTTCTTTGACACATTCCTCTGATTGTCTCTCAATAGTTGATGTCTTTAGAATAATAGTTTCTCTAAATTCTAATAGTCTTCTCAAAATTTATTCTTTATCAAATCATGATTTTCTAATGTCTGAGTGAACATTGACAACTTATCCTTCAAACTCATCAATTTTGCAAGAGGGTTGTTGTATCTGACTAGTTAGAGTTTCTAGGTCTAGCTTCCCTTGAATCTTGTTATCCAACTCTATTGTCAACTTATGACATAAAGTATATTTTATGTACAATACCTTGCCAACTTGTTGACAATTCCAAAGTTCCTTGATACAAGTATCAAGACTCATCAAATCATTCTAAATATTATGACAAATGGTGCCAAAAAAGATTAGCATCATGTGAAATTTGAGACTTAGACTTAGTAACATTCAAAAAAATTGTTAACTTACCATCAAATGATTTTTCAACTTCTTAAGCTCTATGTTTGGGGTCTACTTTAGTATGTTTGGCTCTAAGGGTGTTGTGCAGTCTGTTAGTCACCTCCTTTAATGCTCTTTGAAAACTCTTGACTTTTTCATTCTTCTCAATCAACTTTGTCAAAGATGATATCAAGTAATTATGATCATCATCATCACCTATAAGGTTAGCAATAGATATAGGAGTGGATGAGTTAGATTCTTTCACATTATCTTCCTCTTGTTTCTTCTTAGCTATCTTCTTTGATTGTCTCTCTGCTTCTTCTTTCTCCTGTCTTTTTTTTTTCCCTTTTCTTTCTTTCCTTCTTCCAATTTCTTTTCTATTTCTTCTTTTCTCCTCTTTTCTTCTTCTTTATGCTTTTTCTCCTCTTCAAGAAATTTCAACTTGGTTTCTTCAATGTTTTTATTTTCTTCTTCTAATTGCATTTTCTCTTCTTCAATTAGTCTCAATTGATTTTGAATATGTTCTAAATAAGATTCAGGGTGATTGAAAGGATATTCATCAATGCTAATAGCAACATTTCTCTAATCAATCTACATAGTATCATCACTTACTAATACTTCTAAAGTTTTCTCTATAGTTTTAGCTTCTACCTTTAACTCACTCATCATTTGATTGATGGTTTTTGTAGTTTCACTTCTTATAACATTATTTTCTCCTCCCATTAACAAAAATGGCTTCATCTTACTTCACAATTTAGATGCTAGTCTCTTCATCAATTTTTTTATTTCTTCTTTATCATCTATCTTGCACATAGTTCTCATCATTGACTTCTAATGTTCCATGTATTCTTCATGAACTGGTACCTTCTTAGCTATAAGTTTGTCATAGAATTTTTTATTCATCATGCCTTTAATACTCTCAAGTTTCAAGTCATTAAGAATCATATATCTCGAAGTAGAGATATCTATCTATTCATTCTTAATATCATTGTATAAATTGTAGAATTTATTTATCTACGCAAAGTTTCCTTCATTAAAAATGGCCATTTTTATCTTCTCTATCTTTGGTTTCCATGGTTTCCTTCTTTTTTACCTATTGACTACATGAAAATAGTAACTTTTTTGGATGTTTGACTTCTTTTTCTTCTACTTCTTCTTTGTTGGAATCCTCAATTGTCAACAATTATTTGTTCCTTTTGCTAGGTCCAATAACTTGTTGCTTGAATATCTTTGCCTTGTGAGTCTCAACTTCTACTAGCCTCTCAAACTTCCTCTTAGGTTTATTAAGTTTCTCTACTGATATAATAGCACATGGAAAGCTTCGATCTACAAGATTTTTTGCAATAGATACACTAGATGCTCCACCAAATGATAGGGGTGTCACATACATCACACCTTGTTTACCAATATGTTTTAGTTTAGAGATCATTTGGCTTACTTCTTTTCAATCATTTTTGTCATATTGGCCTCACTTGGTGCTTTCCTCACCATAGTTTGAACTTTCTTATGAGATTCCTTCTCTAATGATGCCTAGTAGGCTGACTAGGTTACCTCCTCATAAGTTGCAAATATGTATGAAGCTTGATCTATTTTAGATTTCAACATTAAATCAATGTAACTAGTAGCTACATCATCACTCATAAACTAATGACTCAAGAAATGTTTCCCTTGGGTCTACTACTTCAATATAAGTTAGATCTGTATCTACCATAAAACGTATATCACTCTTAAATCTATCAACAATTCCAGGGGCAATTTTGGATCTTAGTTTTATTTCATTTTTAAATGTCCTTGTAATCAGATTTTTGTTGTCCAAGATTTTCTCTGTAGGATGCCTTCTGCACACATTTCTTATCTTGTCCATAGTGCATCTTTCACTACTCATAATATTAATAACTGATAGAAATAGAAATCTCTTAAGTACATGAAAGAAAATGTTATTGATCAGAGACTATAATCTAGATACACCATTCTTAGGCCTCTTAATCTTCTCCAAATTCCCAAGGAGTTTTACTCTCAAAATCTCAGTCAAATTCACTTGCTCTTTCTCAACACAAATATTATAAGCTACATAAATGAAACCTACTAACAACTCATCACTTTTGGAACTTGCACAAATGGAATGTGCAATGATTCTACTCAAGAATCTCACATCATGTTGTTTGATAGTGCTGATCACCATTACCTTACCATTATAAACTACTTTGTTGTTAAGTTCCACCTTCTTCTTAACTAGTTTCTCACCAATAGGTACACTTCCTTGTTTACTAAGACTAGTAATGTTATGTATAAGGTTGATAGAAATATCAACTACATCTTTTCCCATCTTAATCTTTCCATTGTGAGTTCTACTTAATATAATATAAGTCCACTCTTTAGTATCAAGTTCATGGTAAAAGTAATATCTAACTAATTCTAAATCCTTCATATGCTCATATCTAAATTTTACAGTCATATCATGATTAAAAAAAATTCCATATCTTTTTTCATGAATTCACTTCCAAAAGTCTCAAATCTACTAGACAAGTAGTTTCCTACATCTTCCAAATATACTACATTGTTCAGAGTAATAGATATAGCTAAATTAGGGTTTTCCTCTAAGGTTATAGGAACAACCTTCATTTTGGGTCTATCAATAGTCTCAACTATTGAAATATCCATAATTACACAAAATATAAATTTATCCAACATATTTTGGGTGAAAAATGATAAAAATATTTCTTCTAAAGTAGAGTTTTTCTTGAAGTCGCCTTTACAAATCACTTTTGTATGCTCTAATTTTTTGAAATTATTTTCAATGTGAAAATAATTATGTTCGTACTTCATTTATCAACCTTGAACTTGCATTAATTATGTACTTTGCTAACTTGAAAAAGATGTTAATTACATTATGAAATCAAATATCTACTTAAGATCATCTATCCGATCTTCAAATGCTACCCGAGGTTAACTATAGCTTCCATCCATCATAAAAATTCTCCACAAAACTTTGCTTCACAAAATTTGTTGTCAAAATATAGATTCCATCTACTATTATAGAATTAACCTTCTTTGTTTACAACAATAACTCTTATTTCCTTCATAAAAAGATCCAAATTCCAAGAAATCTTAGCCATAGTCTAGAATGAAATGTGCCTTTTCTAATTTTACATGATATTTCAAGCCTCAAATCAGATCTTCAAGATCAAATGACCAATCTTTCAAAGATCCACCAATTTCTCAAATAAACCCAAATTGGGTATGTTCGAAATAGTGCCAAAAAAACTTCACAACTTCATAAATTATTAATAAATCTGAAAATGGAAATTTTTACAGAAATTTCAGCAGCATAAAAGCCTAAAAAATGACATTTCTAGATCTATATAGCCTTTACACAACAGCTCACAAAAGTAGGACAAAAACTATGCTCATCGGGCTCCCGAAATTAACACAAAAATGCCCAGAAACACCACAAAAACACTAATAATCTATCTCAGAAGTTTAATCATGTCCCAATACATATATTCAGCTCTATTTTAACATCTTAAAGTATGAAATACAGCAGCAACCCAAACTGATATGAAATACTCAACTGAAAACACCAAACTCATACCAAAAAACACACCCAAAAACCCACAAATCTGCACTGTTCAGCACAAAGGAAAACTATGTATGAGCATGCACATAGAATGGCTTCAAACTCCCATCCTTAGCCTTCTTGGAAACCTGCAAACATTGATTCTTGGGTCTCCCTGGAAACCTGCAAACTCATGTTCTTAGGTCTCCTTCTCCACAGGTTTGGCAGCCTTTGAAGAATAACAAAGAAATGAGCAAAAATCAAGTTCTGGAAAAAGCCCAGAATGCCTCCAAACCCCTTAAAAGAGGGCATAAACCTAACTCACGTCCAAAAGGGGTTAATAAAACATATTTTAATAATAATTTTTATTTATTAGTCCATTCGCTTCCAAAGATTATCCCCTTTTTCTGAAACTTCACCTTTTTGGGCTTGCCTACCTTAGAAAATATTATTATCTTTTAATTATTTGAAAAAGGGACATGACAAGTCCTCCCCTCCCAAATATTTCTTGTCCTCAAGCAATGGCTAAACAATAAACCAATCAATCCACTTAGATCCCAAATGTAGTCATGAACTATACTACTGCCAAATAACATAGGCTTCTGCAATAACCTCTGCAATATGACCAAGAGGAATCCATAATCAAATTGACAATTACAGCTCAACCAAAATCCAAAATCACCACTACCACAATTAGAAACACATGACACAAAAACTCTTAGAACATCAGAACCCAAGTAAAGTGGACAAATCAAACTACCAACACAATAAATACCATCAACGCATCCCACTGGCCTATACAGAATGTACAATCCAACTCTGCAACAATGGTGAACACTCTCAAATAAAACTATACCAAGTATGGAGAATCCACACACTGTACAACTCCTACAGTCAACACAACTCTATAGATCATCGACCACTATCTCATAACCATAACTCCCATGCACCCCTAATGGTGAAAAGCCATCACAAGATAAACAGCAAGAAATGGAACCCAAACCAAATTTTCCTGCCATCAACTCCTTAACACACGAATCAAATGCTAACTGATGTACATACCCTGCAATATAATGTTGATTAAAAAAACCAACCTTAGTCAACAGCTCACCATGAACAAGTGATACAACCCACTGTGACTGATCACTAGCTAAGTCAAGAGATGTCATAGCCAAAGGAGTAGAATCAATAACAACACCCACTGAAGCATCACTCCCAAACTCTTGGTCTAAGTCACATATTATCAAGCTGTCAACTGCAAACCTATCACCATGTCATGCCCATCACAACTCTCATCTTGAGGCATCAAACTGTCCCATAACTAATGATAAGCACTAGGAACCAAAGTACATCTCTTTGTCATCATCTCATCAACATGGTCAGCAAAGGTAGATTGATGAGTATACATCGCAGTGTAATGTCGATAGAATGCACCAATCTCAGTCAGTGACTCAGACTACAATCTAGATGTAACTAACTGCAATCGATCACTAACCAAGTTGGAACTGACTACTACCTCTGAAGACATTACCAAGGGAGTAGTATTACTAGCAAGAACCATGCCAACTGTTAGCTCACCAACATCACACATGGTCTTTGATACAACATCTCTAGTCTTTGTGCCATTAGTACTAGAGGTCACCACCATGTCAGGCATACCACAATAATCTGCTGTAGCACCCAACTCAACTAAACCTGACTCTAGTGGGGATGAACTTGATATGCCAATGTTAGTATCAAGGATGGATGCATCCCCGTCTCCACTATCTTTGACAATATCAACCATGGACATCCTCAGATCATCAGACACCACCGCTTATGACTGTATAGAATCTGGTAAAGACTATAGTTGCTCTAACTCCATGGTCACCTTAGCCAAATGAAATTGTGACTCCTTGAAAGCCAACTATGTACTCTCAAGAATCTCAGAAGTCACCACAAGCTTCTGAGTAAGCTCACTCACCTTATCTTCCTTGGCCAACAATGCATCGTATATTGTACTGCCCCACTCCATAAGATAATCTCTATCAGCTACCAACTGCATATAATCCTGTCTCAAAATTTGGATAGCCTCCCATAAAGAGTGGAACTCTGTCAAGGAAAGATAACTACCTCCCTGCTCATCACTAGTAAGAGAACCCCATCCATAAACTAATAACAACTGACAAGTAGCATCAAAATGATGGCAAGTGATAGCAATGTCTGGGTCACTAACTCTCAACTGATTAGACACATGATGACACTAGCTTGACTGTCTCCTACCAACCTCCTCTAATGCACTATCTAAAGGAGTATCCTCAAAGTTACTAGTCTCTAGAGTATTACCATCCATATCCTATGAATCAACTCTAAAGCTCATATCAACATACAGAGTATCAAAAATTATAGCACTACTATCTAACTCCTCTGTGCCCAAGGAAACTAAGTCTTCAAAACTACCCACTGCATCCTCCTAGATGTCATCAATGCCAATATGATCTTGGGACTCATCTATACACACTGCACAAGAAAAGACAACACCGTGCAATCTGCTAATCAAATCCATGATAGCAACCAAATAATCACTGCTACCAAAAAGTGTTAAAAATTTACAGTCAATTGAATCCCAAATGCCAATATAACAATCTTGAGTCCATATCTGTAAACCAGAATCAGCTGGTAACTCAAGAAAAATCCTCACTTGAGTAATATGACCAATACCAACTAACTCCACATACCTATCATGATGAGATAATATAGTCACAATACTATCTTCACTCACCTTTAGTTGGCAAGATAAATCATGTGAAGTACCACTAGCCTCAACCTCATGTGATGAAGCATCTAATTGTGCCTAGTACTCTCCCTCAGAAAAGTCATGAATGCTCCATGTCTGCTCATCTCCACCAGGTATCTCACCATTATGCACAACAACATCCTCATAATCATCATCCTTGAGGTCAAATCTATCTATCACTCTTTGACTAAAATCATCAAATGTAGTTACCTGATCATGATCTTGAGTAGTCATTCCATGATACCACCAATCATAGGCTGCATCTTCCAAGTGTAGACTTGCAATTTGAACAACATCACTCTCCTTCATGGGTTTAAGTGTGAAGAAGGTCTATAATTTTTGTAGCCATGCTCTAGCTGAAATTTTATTTGTTCCATCAAAAGTAGGTGCTATAAACTTGCTTACTTTATTTTTGAGCTCTCTTCCACTTATGTCATGCTCCCTTCTGTACTCTTTCTTGGGCATCAAAGTGTTCATCATATCCACATATTCTCTAAAAGGAAACAAACTATGAAAGTCATCATCTAAGCCATTTTAAGTAGCTCTTAATGTAATCAAGTTACCTATAACCTCTTCCATAGGATTAATGGCTGGATTTGGTACTAGTGGCTCACCTGCAGGCAAGAAAATAGTTTTGGTTGATTTAGATGGTGTGGATTTCAGATTTCTTGGTTCCTCTGAAGTGCTCCCTTTCTCATTAATAGATGCAACTCCTTTTAGTTTTTCTATCAATATTTGCAAAGCCTCTCTAGTTTCTACCAAACTATCCACTGTTTGCTTCTGAGTATTTTGGATGTCTTGGAAGAATTTCTTTGCCATCTCATCTAGATCAGCCATACTTTTCCCTTCCTTGGATTTTGTACATTTACTTTCAACTGGAGGTTTGATCAAATTTTTTTTATTCTTTTCTCGCTGTAAATATCTCTTTTCTCTTTCACTTAGTTGCATGCAACCATAAATTTTGACATGCAACTGATTAGAAGCAACATGCAACCACCAAATTCACCAAGAACTAACATGAAAATGATTAGAAGTAGAATGCAACCATAAATTTTGACATCCAGCTGATTGGAAGCAACATGAAACCATAAATTATGACATGAAAGATTTGGGTAGTTATCAAAACTGACATGCAAGATCTGGGTAGTTGTCAAAACTGGCATGCAAGATCTGGGTAGTTGTCAAAACTCACATGCAAACTTCTACAAACCCTCAGGCTGGCAAGATCATGGCTCTAATACCATTGAAATGTCCCTTTTCTTATTTTACATGATATTTCAAGCCTCAAATCAGATCTTTAAGATCAAACGACCAATATTTCAAAGATCCACCAATTTCTCAAATAAACCCAAATCGGGTATGTCCGAAATAGTGCCTAAAAAACTTCACAACTTCATAAATTATTAATAAATCTGAAAATGGAAATTTTTACTGAAATTTCAGCAGCATAAAAATCTACAAAATTAAATTTCCAGATCTATATAGCCTTTACACAACAGCTCACAAAAGTAGGGCAAAAACTATGCTCATCGGGCTCCCGAAATTAACACAAAAATGCCCGAAAACACCACAAAAATACTAATAATCTATCTCAAAATTTTAATCACATCCCAATACATATATTCAGCTCTATTTTAACATCTTAAAGTCTGAAATACATCAGTAATCCAAACTGATATGAAATACTCAACTGAAAAAACCAAACTCATACCAAAAAACACACCCGAAAACCCACAAATCTGCACTGTTCAACACAAAGGCAAACTCTGTATGAGCATTCACATGGAATGGATTCAAACTCCCATCCTTATCTTCTTGTAAACCTTCAAACTCCCATTCTTGGGTCTCCCTGGAAATTTGCAAACTCTCGTTCTTGGGTCTCCTTCTCCATAGATTTGGCAGCCTCTGAAGAATAACAAAGAAATGAGCAAAAATCAAGTTCTAGAATGAGCCCAGAATGCCTCCAAACCCCTTAAAAGAGGACATAACCCTAACTCACATCCAAGAGGGGTTAATAAAACATATTTTAATAATAATTTTTATTTATTAGTCCATTCGCTTCCAAAGATTATCCCCTTTTTCTGAAACTTCACCTTTTTGGGCCTGCCTGCCTTAGAAAATATTATTATTTTTTAATTATTTGAAAAGGGGGTATGGCATAGAATCATCTAGATACACCTTTTCCCAACCTCGCTGCTCACAATTCTATCTCTACTTGGAGTTCCAAGTTCAAGTACAAGCTTAATTCAATTTATTTGAATCAAACTCAATTCTAACTTCAATATTTCTATCTCTACATCATCTAACTTTTCCTTATGAATATTTAACCCTTTTACAAATACCTCATCAAGTTCTTCTCAAAGTTCACTAACTATAGTTTTTCGATCTTCATTGTCTTTCTTAGTTCTAGAGTTTCTTTCATGATTCCTTCTATCATTTCCAAAGTTTCTTCCATTGTTTCTTTTGTTCCCAAAGTTTCTTCCATGATTCCTTCTATGATTTATTAAGTTTATTCCATTTTTTCTTTTGTAGATTCTATAAAAAAATTTGTATGTCTAAAGTTGTTGCATAACTGACATGTACTAGGGTTCTTCTAGGATTCTATTGATCAATAAGTACTTGACAATTCTGAGCTATGTGGCTAAATTTGTTAGACTTATAACACATGATCTAATTTCTTTCAACAAAATATCTTCTTTCTTTTTATGTCCTCTCATTAAATCTTCTTCTATATGTAGGGTTAGTATTTCCAGACATTTTTCTATTCCTTTTATCATTATCATATTTTGGCTTCTTACAATAAATTTGTTTATGACCCATACCATGATAATAAAAATTCATAACATGATTAAATGACTTATTTGTATAATTTCTTTTCATATGACCTATCTTATTACATGAAAAAAACTACCTCTAAATTCATACCTAGTTTCCTTAGGAGATTCCACTTGCTTGGGTTCATCCAATTTCTCAGTTTCCTTCTTCGGTCCAACTTCTTTAGATTTATCAAAAGATTGACTAGATTCAATATTAACATCAAATTTATCTTTTTTTGTTAGATTGGATCCACTTTCAAGTTTCTTTGTGGACATGGTAAATAGGTAACCAAGACCAGTCTTATCATAAGTGGGTCTTTGTATTGACATAGATTCATCATGATTTTCTCTACTAGAATAAAGATTTTCAAGATGTAGCTTACTTTGAGTTAGTTCACTTTTCATAATAGTTTTTTACTTTTTAAGTTCTTCATAATCTTCTCTTAATGCTTCAAGATCAGATGTGAACTTTGCTAGATTCACTCTAAGATCTGAATTTTCAATCTTCAATTCAAATTCAACTTTGTTAAGATCACTCTTCAAACTTAACTTTAGATTAGTAATCTTCAACTCATGCTTCAAGATCTTGCACTCCATTTTTAGCTTTGAATATTCATCATCATTGTTTTTAGATTTAGTAGATTCAGGCTTGGATTTGAGATGTTCAATCTTGTCCTTTAGTTGTCCAATATATACTTTGGAATCTTCATATCTATCCTTCACCTTATCTCTTTCTTCAATAAGGAGATCAATTTTTTCAAGAGCCTCTTCAAGGTTCTTCATGAACTTTTCCATATCCATAAGGATCTTACTCAAACTATTAAACCTCTTCTGAGTAACTGTGCTCTAATACTAATTATTAGAAATAGGGAATATTGGGTGGGGGGCAGAGTGAATTAGTATACTACAAACTTTTGTCACCAACTAGATATTATTAATTTCTTTGAACCATGTATGAGAAATTAAGAAAAACAATGTTGAATAGTATAAATAACCATATACAAAGAGAACTCATAACACCATATTTTGTTAACTAGGGAAACTTTGGCCAAGGGAAAACCCCAGTGGGAATGATGCCCACAAAGATATTGTTAGAAAAAACAGTCCACCAAGATAACTGGGGGGAGGGGGGTGAATCAGTCATCCAATAATTAAAACATTTATCTACCATAATTAAACTTAACCATTCAACTAAAGTAAACAACCATACAAAGATATTCGTACATAATTATACTATATATGTTAACTAGGGAAACCCTTGATCAAAGGGAAAACCTTAGTGGAAATGATGCCAACAAGATGTTGTACTAATATAAATATTCCTTGTTAGAGGATGGACCTTGTTAGGAGTCTTTTACAAAATTTAGTACATATGTGCCCCTATTAAGAGAGTTTGAATCCGTGTTAGAAGATTCCAACCCTGTTAGGAGTTGTAGAAGATAGAAGGACTCATTGTCAAAATAACTTTTGGGGAAAGTTCAAAAAACTCACTATCCAACTGATCTCTCAACAATTCCTTGCAGAATAATTGTATGTATTGTTATTTTAACTTCTCTCTTCTATCTTGTAAACTATACCAATCATTGTCAATATTTATAGATCATGTCACAAACCTCAAATCCAAGTATCCAACTTTGGATCACATAATAAAATCTCAACAATGAAGTTTTCTTCACCTTTGCTCTACTCTACTCAACTTTGCATTCTGCTTTTCATGCTTCTTACAATAACTTTTATTCCATACTTCATGATAAAGGAAAATGTTGTTCCTTTATACCAAATCTATAAAATAATTTCTTAAGTTGGTTGTTACACCTTCTCAATTAATTATTATAATAGGACCACATTAAGAACATGTTACACTTAGCAATAATATTAGTCTTGTGCCTTGCAACTTAAATACCTTTCTATACATGTGACATTATGCTGAGAAAGCTTAACTATGTCATCATCAACATGTCTTTTCACATCTTCAACTTTGGCTTCTTAGAACAACAAATCTACTAAGAGATATAACAAGTTTACTAGAACATTCCTTTGTAAATCTATCTCAGAACAATCTTCACCAAAACTTTCATAACTTCTTCCAAAATTATTATCTTATGCTTCCAATGTTGGTTGTGTATACTAGGCACATAGTACAATCTCTCTTCAGCCTCACTTAGTGAAAATGCTCGACTATCTATCTATACCAACTTGCTCTTTCCATTGTTCTTTCATTGAATACCATAGAAAACTATTATGTTTACATCAATGACAAAAAAAGTCATGAGTGTAACATATCATCATGATAATGATTTAATCATGTTTCTATAATATTCCCCCATAGGAATATCATCAGGATTCATGCTTCCAATAGATATATTGATATATATGTTCCTTGTTAGAGGATGGACCCTATTAGGAGTTAGTAAGAAAATTTAGTATATAGATTTCTTATTAGGGTACTTTGAATCCCTATTAGGATATTCTAACCCTATTAGGAGTTGTGGTATAATGTATGCAAGAAGATCTCACTACCCAAACATGCACTTTCAATTACAAGAAGAGATCACTGCCCAAACAAGTAACTAAATTTTAAGTTCCTCAAATATAGAACTATAGATGATGTAACTTCTTCTTAGCTGATCTTTGACCTTAGCTCGATCAAAAGCTTTGCATATATCACTTCATAAAGAGTTTTCATATCACTTTCACATTAAAAATACACACTTAATTATCATAAGATGCCCTTTGCATAAATACCATGTCTTTTCACAAATTGTGGCTAGGTTGGCTAAGACCACAATATACTTTTCTAACCTAGAGTAAACATGTAGAATTTCAGCCCTAATTGGCCAAGTAATTATTTTGTAAACAAAATATTTTTTTTACCTTTCATTTCGATGTTCTATACATCTTAATTATCATTCTTTCATACTATCCATGTTGATGTTTGAGGTTATACACATCATCATCACCAACATGTATACTATGTCCATCTAAGTTTGTTAGTCAGAATATGATGTCATAAACATTTTACACATAAAACAATGTACTGCTATAAACCATTTTCATACTTAGACAATTTTTCGAGTACCAAAATGCTAAGTACCTTTATTTTTTAGGTTTAGTACAAGTATATACATCATGTTTTTCCATTAATGACAACATTTACATATCTCTATATAGCCAATTTTTGATAGGCAATTCATCAAAATATTTTGTCACAAGTGTGATGGGCATCCAACAATACCATTGGTGGTGCAACAATGTTCCATCGGGTAGGCTGTTACAATTGAGATGACCTACCAAAATATTTTTTTAAAATTATTTGATAGGAATGAAGATGGATAATTTCAATATACTTTGATGTACTTATTTTTATTCTAGCTCTTTAGTTCTGGCAATTGCAATATATGTGATATTGTGGTTGTGAGGACACTAATCATACATATATGGTTTATTGGAATATGTTGGATAAGCACAATAAGCAATATTCAAGTCCTTTGAGGGCACTTGCAGAATATTTTTTTTGATCTTAAATACCATTGTTTATATTTGTTGAAGAGAACTATTCATTATAGAAGGGCATTACAATGATTTGAAGTATGGGGCATTGCAATTATTTGAAGCAAGTACAAGTCATGATCAATATGATTCATTTAAGGTATTCTATGTGGTAGATGCAACCAAAATATCTATTACATTTAGTTTCTATTCTAGTGGTGTGCATTCTAGATAAAATAGAAACTAGAAAGAATGAAAAATGGGACACTATAGATCTTGCTTGTTTACAAATGGAAAAATCTTCTAAACCAATCTCCATATCAATTATACTTCAACTATGCTAACTATAAAATTATGTAGCAGCTATTTTTCCAAATTTTATACACCATATATTACCACTCATATGGTGAAAATGACCATAATATGCCCTATCTAGAAAAACTACATTACATATCATAAAAGAAATTGAACAAACTATAGAAATGTGTGTTACATATAGTAATACTCAAAATAAGTGACCATTTTTTACAACTCATGTAATGATCACGAGGTTCAATTTATTTTTATATGATAAAAAATCATCCATGTAAAGAAGTTGTTTTAGGAGGGGTGAAATATATCAATATATGTATTTTTTTTTTTTTTTAAAATTTCTAACTCATATTATAAGGAGAAGTGTGAATAGGAATAGGAGTAAATATTGTTTGGTAGGTATAATGTTATATTTTATCATCTCAAGTTTCTTATACTATGAGAGCCACATTATTAATTTACCTCTGCTTAGTTTAAGTTCCACATACACCTACCTCATCAAAATTCAAAATATATATTGGCCTATATGATGAGCTCTCATATGAAACTATCTAAGAGAATGCCATCAACTACATTTCCAAATGGAAGGCCACAAATCCCACATAACCTTCCTTTGAATGCTATCCATGTGTCAATTTTGTTGTAAAAGAAGACCCCCAAGTTGATGCAAGTCATCTCTAAGAGGCACAACAAAAAGAAAAAAAATAAATTTGTGAAAATGTAGAAGGAAGAGCCACCAGAGTACATCCATAAGATCATCAGAGATCATGGAGACATGTCTACCAAAAAATAACATCATGATAAGTATTTTTTTTAAAAATCTTGGGGAACTTTTATTTGTCCCATGCAACATACAAGCATGAGGCATTGCAATGATCAAAAGCAAGTACAAGTCATGCTTCACTTGACATATACACTACATGATAATATATTAGTCTCAGAATTGTAGTAGAATAAATAAAAGTGTAACCTCTATAAATATTTCTAAAGGGCCTCTTTACTATAATATAAAGAGGGAAATATTCACAATTCATATTTGTTTCTTCTTTGAAGTAAATGCATATTTTTGTGTAATGAGGGTTCTAGTACAAGGAGGGATCTATTTAGATTAAAAAAACACATATGTTATGCATAGCTTTCCAACTTTGAACTATTAAATTTAAATTAATGTCAAGGTGGGATGCCCCATACCATCGATATATTCATGAAAAAATGATGAGAAGGATGGATTGTGATGGCCACCACAAAAATTTTCTACAATTGGGCCATAAATAGGGACAAAGTGTCATACTTTGTGGCATATGGACACAAAATAGAAAAACAATTATGCTTACAATAGTCCAATTCAAATATTGTAGTCACTGGGTTTAACTAGAAGAGGTGAAAAAATAATGATATTTTTATTTACAACAGTGATTGCATTATGCTTGTATTAATGTCAATTACTAATCAAACTATTCTTAAACAAGAATTATAAAAAAGTGCAGTTGACTGACTCAGTTGTAGTTTTGTATTCACTTTTACCATTGCTAAACTTAGACAACTCTATGAAGATGAAAGCTTAAACTTCTTGGGCTCTATAGAACGTGTAACATTAATAAGAGAATTATTGATTGCAAACTATACCAAATAAGAAGCTAAGATCTTTTATGAGTTGAGCTATTTAGCTTTAGGAAACCAGAAACTCCCACGAGAGTGGAAGTGCTTATTGAACTACCCTAAATTTGTATGTTATGTCAAATTTTGAATAGGGAACATATGAAACTTGCCAACATGGAAGGATGAATTGATTAGAAGCATGAAATTAACCATCTAATTAAGGTAATAGGAACAATACCTAAAATTTTGTTTAATGTAACACAAAATTGGCCCAGGTACATTAGTAACCTTATTTTAAAAGAGAATGATGATGGAAGCCAAAGACATGGTCATGGACCTCTACTTAGAGATATTATTGTTGAATGTGAAAACATCCTGAGACAAAAGGGCATGTACACTATGAAACAAAAAGAAGTTACAACTATATGTAGAACACACACTACCAAAAGGGAAACTAAATGTAATACAAATTCTGGTTGCATTTGCCACATAGAAAACCTTAAATAGCTTTGAATCATATTGATCATGAACTATACTTGCTTCAGATTATTGCGTGCCTCATGCTTTAGATCATTGCAAAGCCCTTCTACAGTGAATAGTTCTCTTCAACAAATACAAACAATGATATTTAAGATCAGGATTCCATATTTTACAAGTTTCCTTGAAGGATCTAAATATTTCTTATTTTTCTTATCCAACATATTCTAGAAAACCATATATGTATGGTTAGTGTCCTCACAATGACAACTTCATAGATATTGCAATTGCCCAGAATTAATGAGCTAGAAGAAAAAATAGTACATCAAAGTATATTTCAATTGCCTAATATAATTCTGAAATGAACAAAAAAAATAATCTTTCCCTTCTTTTAATTACATATAAATTAATCAAAACTAGAAGAAAAATAAGTACATCAAACTAATAATTGAATAAACTAACTCTCCTATTTCTTTCAGGCCAAAAAATGAATTTTTTTATATTACAATTTGTTTGCTACTTTCTGATCTTGACTTTTGTACTTAGATGAAGGAATTGACTTTTTAAACTCCTTATATCTCTTGCATTCTAATAAAAAAGAAATTCTTTACACAATTAAATTCAAAAACTGTTCAACATTGTAACACATTTTCAAACCAATTGAAACAGTAGCAAATGCAGATGACAAAAAAATAAATTTTAAGAAGAAATACAAAGAAGACCCATTGGGAGCTTAAAAATCTAACAAAATGGGAAGCCTAGCAATATAAAGTGAAAAATACTTGGTGCTAGGAAAACCCTAAGATGGCATGATATGCTTATTTAAGTGCAAGGACATCTTGTAATGAAATTGAGGGGTTTAAATTAAAGAAAAGGTGCAAATTTAGAGTCATGCAAATGATCAATTGAAGTGTGGGAAATTAATTGACAAGACATGAGTCATGATGAGATCTTGGTTTAAGTCAATGTTAGATTTGACAAAGACATTAACAACTATTTAAAAATTTGTTTAAGAGTGACTTTAATATGCATACTAGAATTCTCTCTCTATAATTTACTATTATTATTATCTATATAATGTTTGAATATAGTAATGATCACATTCATTAAATTTTTACATCTATATGAACCTTGTAATAACTATTAGGTAAAAAAATTAATTAATTTTTTTTTTGGAATTAAAAAATATTTTTTTCATACTTTTATCAACTTCCTTATTTTAATTGTTGTCCCTTACCATCCTCCCCATCCCAGAAACTTGGGGGATAAAAGCAATACATGGAGTTCTCATGTTGTTGTAGTTGGTGATAGCAACAATTTGAATTCCTACTTTGCAGAAGAAAATGATACCAATGAAGATGAGATGTTTTTCAATGAAGCAACTGCATTAGTAGTTAGTGGTGACAATAACAACTTTGATTTCTCTGTAGTTGGTGAAGATTCAAGAACAAGAATGGTCTATTGGAATCTTGATCAAGATCAAATGATGTTTCTACAACTGGTACAAGTTAATGATGGGAATGATCAAATAATGGGCTACAATGAATATAATGCAAGTGCTGATGCCATCAAAGAATTAGCTACAATGATTAAGAAGTGGCTACATGGTGAAGAAGAAGAAGATCAAGTAATAATAAACTATTCCCAATTGCTTTAAACCTCTTGGAACTGATCTCAAGACATTCTTGATGATGGTCTTCAAGATCCATTGCCCTATTACTCTACACTTCTAAACCAACCTTATTATTAGATCAAGTGCTCTATTGTTATATTGAACACAATTTTGTTCAAAGGCATCAAGATCAACATCATTCTTATTCTACTTCTTATGAATCATCATGCTATAACTCAAACCCCTTCTTATTGTTAGATTGAGATCTCTCTATTGTATTGAACACAATTTTGATCAAGTGATATTGGAAAGGAACGTCATTCAATGTAATGTTTTCTTGAATTGTGCTCCCACTATCTCTTCTATTCAATATATTGTTTTCATGTTTTATTTTCAAATATTTCTATATTTAAATTCATTGGGGAAAAAGATTAGAATTAAATAAAAGATAATCATCCCTAGTAGTTAAGGAGTGTATATGCCACCAAGAAAGAGGTGACTACTCAAAAAAATTGTGGTATCAAATGATTGGTGGTATTAGGGTTATGAAGTTTGAGGAATGGTTAAGATCTATTTTTCCAATTATTTTATAAATATTCTTGTACTTACACTCATAAAAATAATTTTACCATAATGTAGGAGAAAAAATTAAGACTTAATGAATAATCAAAACTCTTATCTTACATGGGATCTTTAACATGTTATCAGAGCCTAGTTAAGAGAAAGATCAAATTTATTCAGAGAGATACCTCTTCTATGATGACATGTTTTGTGGAGTTTGAAGTAATGTCTATTGATGTTTATTCACACAAGCTTAGCTATCTCAAGAGTTTTTTGCTCTTTCTTGAGACAATGAATATACTTTAGGATCCTCTTCTTCCTCCCTATAATATTATTTAACATATCACCACACTCAAAAGAAATAATGAGAATAATTCATGAATCAACATATACTTTAGAATGATTTAATATCATTTCTTTACACTATTCAAATACTTCTTCATGTCTCCTAGTTTACTAAAAAAGTTATCAAATGTAATTAAACATGATTGTAGATAAATAGAAATAATAGAATATGTTAGAGAGGAATCATTTGGGGAAATCCCATAGTAAGTCATTCTTTCGAATACTTCATAGATTGCAACTAAATTTCATAAATAACATTTGAATCACTTTGGCTACAACCAAGGATAGCTAAACCATCCATTTCATGCATTAGTCTATTATGTTGCCTTGATTTTTGAGATTTTGTAACACCCCACCAAGGGATCCAAAGAATTAACCTAAGATCTAACTAAGTTTGGTAGCATTTTTTTTTATTTTTTTTACATGAAAGTAAATCCATTTACAACTTATACATAGTAATGAAAACAATAGCAATATCCATCTAAAAGTAAACATAAACATACATAATAGGTTACATTCTTTAAGATCCCTTAACGTAGAATTACATTTAAATCAACTAATATTAATGAATCCATCTAATACTGCATCCACATAAAATAATAATGAAAAGTCCAATGTTTATACATTACATTTCTGAATGCTCAATCATCCACTATACATGTCACAGGGTATGAAAGGCTTAAAAGAATATACATATATGAAATAAAGTACATCATCCTATTCTAATCCATGATGTAACAAGGTAAAGGTAATCATATGTCATACATGATACATCATCATAAAAGATAACCATTTATCACAAACATAATTAACTAAGTGCACGATTCCTCCCAACTGTTAATAGCATCATTAGACCATCGTGGGTCCTAGCCATCCCTCCATGCATAACATTCCAAATCACCGAAGAGATCATCGGTATTAACATAGTAGGAATGTCACTCCTAAACATAATACATCATATGCAAAAAGTAATCTAACATAAAGCATAAGATAAAATCATCTAATATATGAAAATCATCAATTAAAGGATACATATCCACTATCATAAAGAATGCATCAGCCATGACGTCTTCAAATGAGTCTCAAATGGTAAGAGTGGGAAAAAACTACCACCCGACCACATGGAACCTAAATGGTCCACACCCACCATGCTGAGGAAATAATCTCAAGTCCCAAACAAGTTAACAAATCACAAAGTACAAATACTCTCTAAATCCAAGAATCCTAAAAGTATACGAACTCAAAGGTTCCAATAACAAAATTGACATCTAAACCTAGAGGCACAACAATGACATGTAGGAAGCCTACTATGCAAGTAGGAAAGTGTCATCACATGGATCATGCTAGAGTTACCCTGGTAGTCTCTTAATAGACCCTAACCTGCTAGTGATCTCTATGTGGCCACTAGGTATCCTCTCATACAGACGAGGCATACTACGGAATGCAAGGTCGCAACCAAGAATTCTCTCTACTCCCATCCTAGTTTGTAGTAGCACTTAAGGCATGGGCGAGAACAAAAAATTATCTTTTTAGGTTCATTAAGTCAATATTAGGTGTGAATGTTTTCACTTATTAAGACAACTTACAATGAATTATGCTAGCAGCCTCTTAGGGCCCCGACCCCCATTGCAAGCCACTTCTCATCACTACAAGTAGATAACCTACTCTAAGCTCATAGAATTATAAATCTCAAAATCACAAAAGATAATCCACAATATAAATATCAAATCTCCATGAGAAAAAGAAAAGCATCCATAGATAATCATGACCACAACAGTTCTATATTGGCAACTGTAGGTATCCCTGATAATCACAATAATCATTGGTTCGTAATAAGCAACCAAAAAGCATCTCAAATAATACTGATCGAAGACTCCAAAATGGTTGAGTCAAAACATGTCACAACATGACATCATAAATATCAAATAACAATTCAATTCCATCAAATGACTAGAAAGTAACCCAAGTATAATTGATCGATGACTCAAAATTGTTAAGTCAAGTGTCTCATACATATGAATCTCAGCTTCACACAAGAACAGTAGAAAGCATTAACAATTAGTAAATACAAACATCTCATAGAGCATACCATCACATAACCATGGTTGGGTTTATAAAGATCATAATCAAAAGACATCATCATAACATCACAATCATAACCCCTAAGCCTCTAGTAGATGTCTTATAACTGGTCAACACTAGTCAACCCAAAACAAGAAGCATAGAGTAAACACAATGCAAGCACATGTTTTGGTTTGCTAAAATCTTATAATTGAACTAAGTGTGGAGGTCTCAGTTTTTGTTTTCCAATTTAGATATTGAGTGGAGAAATTATTACTTAACCCATGTACTAGTTTAAAATTTCTCATAACTATAGAATCAATTTTCCAATTATTCTAATGTTTTTGTTTATATCAACGTTATTTGAAAATGACCCCCATCGAATTCCAATAATCAATTAGAAATTCTAATGAACCCAATATTATCAAAATAATAAAAAACTTTGATTTATAATATATTCTAATGATTATCCTTAATTAAACTAAATTTAATTAAGTTAATTATTAATATCTCTCCACTTTTAATTGACAAGCTATTATTAATACTTTTAGATCATTTAACTTTTTTAAAAAATGATCCATTAATTCAAATATTTTTTTTAAAATATACTAATTATTTATTATTAATAACATATATACATTTACTTATATACATACATACATACATACATACATACATACATACATACATACATACATACATACATACATACATACATACATACATACATACATACATACATATATATATATATATATATATATATATATATATATATATAACCATATAATAATAATAATATCATTGCAATATTAAAAAGTCATAATTCATACCCACAAACAAAATATAAATTAAACCCCCTACTATAGTACACAGTACCTGTGGTCGTGGGCACTGTGCCGACAACAGGTACATAGTACCCCTGTCGTTGCAGTCCTGCGACGACAGGCCTCTGCCTCCTACAAGAGTATGGGGTACAAATTGTGGTCCCAATATTATTATCTTTTTTTTTAATAATAACATTTTTCAAAACATTTTCTCAATATGAATCGCAATGCGATTTTATAAGTTTCTCACTATGATATATCATTTGATTTTTCAATATATATATATATATATATATATAATTATATTTAAATGTATATATGTGTATATATATATATATATATATATATATATATATATATATAATTATATTTAAATGTATATATGTGTATATATATATATATATATATATACATACAGAGATTTATACTTCAACATAAATACATATATATAAACATGTATATACACAAATTATTATTTTTTTAAAAAGGGCTTCCAATTTTAAGAATTTTCTATAAAATATTTGCTCTCTAAATTTACCCAATAATTTTCTAATGAGTTTGGCTATAAAATTTTAACCCTAGCCGCATAATTTTCTCATATCTATGCATATGAAAATTTCTTATATGAAATTTAACTACCCATGTCAACAACATGCAAGCAAGATATGCAAAATCCTCAGAAAGCATTTAGAAGACATGAAGAAGATAGAAAGTGCAAGATGTGGAAATAACATAAGCAAAACCACAAGTGTCTACCTGGACACTGATGCTAAATCACTTCTCCTTAGAATCCATAGAGCAAGCTCCTTCCTTCTCCCACATTCCTAAGTCCTCCAACCACGCTCCCAAAAACGCTCTCCCTAAGCCTCTAGGAGTGTCTGAATATAAAGAATTCTCAGGAAGCACCTAGAATGTCTCTAGAAACAACTAGAAGGTGTTGACAACTAAGCATGAGCTTTTTCCAACCTTCTAGATGAGTCATAAGGTTGTAGACACCATGTGCTTAATTTGTGCGGCAACCCCTATGTTGTTGACAAATGTGAAATTAAAATGTGCATTTACTCCTAGGCAAGCTTATACCTTTTATTTTAATTTTTATAACTTCTATTATTATTATTTATTTATTACTTTATTATTTTATTTTATTTTAATTTCTTTTATTTAATTCTTTTTCTCAATTAATTCTCATTTAATTATTTATAATCAAAATATCAAAGATCATGATATTATATTAATTTTTCCCAAATAATTAATTTATTAATTAAATCTATTTATTTAAGACTTAATTAATAGAAAATTCACCATAAACCTCCAAGATAAAATATGAAAACCCATCATAGAACAACCATAAAAAATTAGTCTAAAGGGTTAAAAATCATGAATTATGTCATCTAACACATTCGAAAGGTAAAATATCCAGATACTTGTCCTACCTCTCTAGGAAAAATGGTTTAAGGGTTTGGGATTTGGACTTGAGAATTTATCTCCCTTCTCTTACCATTGAGATAGTGTAATAGGGTACGCTCATTGTGGAAATTTAGGGGAGTCAATACCTAGTACCTGCAACTTGCATAAAAACCATGCATGTACATACAATATATATAATGCTAAGCTAAACAAGCAATGGCAGGAAGTGGTGCATTGTGTAGATCCCGACTAGCAGGTGACTACGACTCCCTTCCTTAACCACATCATAAGCGCCATACATAAGAACAAAAATGCACACCATACACATGCAAGTATGGGGTAAGTATCCATAATAAAACACATGAGATAATAAACCATCTAAGTAATCATCATCTAAAAGTAATGTAATAATCATCATGCACATATGAAATGTAGAGTCTAAGTAATCTCATCATACATCAACTGAATCCATAACATAATGTCTGATAGTCTCAAAACAATGCTATTAATCCATCAACATAAAACTAGTCTAACATAGTCTAATAATAATAGCAACAATGTGTCCAAGAGAATGTGAATGAGGGCAGGCACTACTAATTTAAATACCATTTCAAAATTTGGTGTATGAGAGATTTTGCTATTATTTGGAAAATATTACATGTTATATTGAGGGTCAAACCTCTAAACATCCAACTCACAAAATTATACTCTATCATTACACTATTTTTTAATTTAATTATTGTTTGATGTCTTGTCTTATTTCAAAGTGTTTAGCCACCAAGCTTATTTAAATAAGGGTTCTCATTAAAACTAACCTTTATTTATAAGATGGGGATAAGATTTTAAAAAAATTGCAATATAAAGGGAGTTACAAGGTTGTTAATTTGGTGTCACCTAATTTAGCTAATTTTTATGTATTTAAATGGGAGATGGCCCCTTTGTAAAGGCATTGGGGTTTGAAAATTTTTCTAGGAGAAATATTGTAATTTTTGAGGAGAATTGTTTTTGCAAGAGTTTTACAAGGTGTTATTTTACATCAACAATTGTAAAAGAAGAAAGAGACTATGATGACTCAAAGCTTGGATTCTGTAACAAAGTGTTTTGCTTGGAAAAATTTATAAAGAAGTCCCTTGATTGAGAAGCTGACCTAGAGATGTAGTCCTACACAAACAAACTCCATATCAATTTTTTTGTGTCTCCTTATTCTCTTTCTTATTCTCTCAATTCTTTAAGTTTTCATTTTTATTTAACACGTAATTAATTAATTGTGTTTAAGGCATAAATTTTCTTATAATTTCAATGGTTTAAAGCACATACCACACAATTTCTGCCTAGATCAGAGACTAAATCTATGTTTTGGATTAAGTTATAAAACTTTTAACTCTTAGTTTATAGATCAATGTTGACCATTTATTGAATCTATTGCCAATATTCTTGGCAAAGTTATTACCAAAGAACATGATAATTTTTTCAATGTTCATCCTTAGAAACGTATGTGTGTTGAGGTTGTTCTCTCCAAGGATCTCATGGATTCCATGGAGATAAAAATTAGTTCTCAAACATTCTATCAGAAGGTGCTCTATTTGAACCTTAACAACACTTGTTATAGGTGCTAGTCAGTGGAACACAAGATTAGGGATCGCCCTTTGGCTATGCCCAAGGTTAAACCCTTGCTTAAGGAGGCCTCTACCAAATCAGCAAAAGGGAAACAAAAAGAAGAATGGACTACTATTGGGTGCAAGGGCAAGACTCCCTCAACTCCTAAATAGTCATATGTGGTTTTCATTTTGATTCCTCCTATTTCAACAAGAGTGCAAACCCCAACCATTGTAGGGTCGACTATAACTTTTTAGAATCAAACCCTGGTGTTTCTCAAGTTTCAAACCCTAGTATCTCATAGGGTATCAAAGTGGCCACAAGGGCTACTAGTTCTATTGTAGTTCACACTCCTTTTTCTACTTCCTCCATTACAACTTAGAATGTGCGACATTCTAACAGTCATCCTAAAGTTGCTGAGAAACTAGAGGAGAAATGATGAGCTATCAATCCAGAAGAGATTCCTTTCGGCTTCAACCAAGTTTGAACTTTCTTGGAAAATAGTTACTCCTCTCTCAAGGAAGAAGAAGATATGGAAGATTTTTTACATTTTCTTTATCATGGATCGTGCGAAGTCTTACAGACCTCTCCAGAAAGTACTATGTCAGGGATACCCATCATAGAATTGGTAACTTAGATTTTCTTTACATCCAAGAGGTTAAAATTTTTGATTTCATGCTTTCCTCTACATATCACATCATTTGGCCGGATGGCATTATTTTTTCTTCTCAACACAAAACTGGTAGAGGTGATGTAGTTACTCTTTTGTCACCTCATCTTCATTCTATTATTATTTCATGTAGTTATAACCCCATGCATAGAATAATTTTCCTTTTTCTTTCTATCAACAATAATTCATTTGGAGTAGTTAATGTTAATGGTTCCAATGATGCTAGGAAAGATCTCAATTGTGGGGATGGATGGCTGACAACTTGCTTCCAACTAGTTGGGTTATGTATGGTGATTTCAATATAGTTGAGTTGGCATGTGACAAAGATGACATTTTTCCTTTTCATTGGATAGTTGGGGAAAGGGAAGCCTAGTACTACATACATAATGAATTGGGCCCTTATGATCTCAATACTAATTGTCGCTAGCATAGTGGGGTTAGGCACACTTGGTCTAACTTTTGAACTAGCCTTTATCACATTTTAAAATGTCTAGATTGTGCTATGATTATTGCACAATATTTTTTCTCCTTTTCTACAGAGCTAGATTTACTTATCATTCCTCTGCTAGATGTAATGTTATCAAACCAATATCCCATTTATTTTACCATTTCTTGGCACACAGCTGCCTAACGAGCTATCAGAATGTAATTTTTCATCAACACATTAGTGTTGATGCATACTTCCAATGTTGTTCATATCCTACATGTCTAGAATTTGGAGCCACGTCTGAATTCTCAAATAGGATGGATTCAATGGTGGATTGATGTTGTTACCATAACTACTAGATATTTTCCCATCTACGGGTGGTAGTTGGTAGTTTTCAGATGATGGTCTTATGAATTCACTACCATGACTCTCAAGAAAGCTTCTGAAGCTGTCACCCTTAACCCTTTTGATGTTGATTTGTAAATCCAGCTTGCCAAGCTTCATTATGACAAAAAGATTGCAGATAATTATGCTATCCAGGGGGCTTAGATCAAAGCTCACTTCCATTGGTTGGAGGTTGGCAATAAGTCTTCTAAAGAATTCTTCCAGCCTCTTAGAGCCTGTGATACCAATTTTGGGATTAAAAAGATCAAACAAGGCAATTCTGTTCTCTCCATTCTCCCTGACATCCTGCAAGATTTTGTTTACCACTATGAAAATATTTTTGCTTCATAAGGAAATTTGGTTGCTTGGGAGGAAGCCCTTAGAATTTGTATTTACGTTACTCCAAACTACCTAGTGGTCAAGCAACATGCTTTCTCTAAGCAACTTGGTACTATTTACTTCATGTATGCATGATTATACCTTGATGATGATTATTATAGTGAAGTCAGTAATTTGATGATGATTAGTTAGATGGATTATTATACATTTTTTCATATGGATAGTTACCTCATACTGCATGTGTATGGTGTGCGTATATATTTTCTTTATGTATGATGTTTTTGATGTGGTTAAAGAAGGGAGTCATAGTCACCTACTAGTTAGGATCTACATGATGCACCACTTCCTATCATTTCCTATTTAGTTTAGTATATATGTGTTTCTACATGTGTGGATTTTATGTAGATTGCAGGTACTAGGTATTGACATCCCTAAATTGTCAGGATGAGCGTACCCTATAGCAATATCTCAATGGTAAAAGAGGGAGATACATTATTGAGTCCAAATCCTAACCTTAAACCAATTGTCCTAGAAAAATTAGGACATGTATCTAAGACAATTACCCTTCCAAATGTGTCATATGATGTAAATTTGTGATTATAACCCTTGAGTTTGATCTTGTATGTGGTATTTGATGATGGGTTTTCATATTTTGTCCTATAGGTCTTTGGTGATTTTTCTATTAATTAAGTCAAATTAAAAGATTAAATTAATGATTTAATTTAATAGAAAATTATTATGATATTTTTAATATTTAATTATATTTAACTAATAAGAAAATTAATTAAATAAAAAGAATTGAATTTAAAGAGATAATTATAGTCTAGTTTGGGAGTGTAATAATATTTATTTAATTTGATAATAATATATTTAGGAAATTAATTTTAAATAAATGTTAAATATTATTAGTACTCGAGTTAATAAATATTTTAACAATTAACACTTCAAAAATAAATTAAAAAGTGAAAAAGAAATTAATTTATTAAAGATATTTAAAATTGCATAAAGTATGTATGAAGTTTCGAAAAAAACAATAAAGAGTTCAAAATTTGTGATCAAGGAGTTCCCTTAGGTGATCGCATAATTAGTGCCCCGAATTTAGGAGAGAACTCCTTATCTGCAATCGAGGGTCCATTTTTCAGGGACCAAAAATTTTGGAGAAGGAAATTTTCAGAGAAACGGTTTTGAGAGGAGATATCTCTCACAATCTTTGGGTTTTTGGGAATTAGCATTAGAACTAGGTAGATCCTTATGTTTTGTTAATATTCCTCTCTTCCTTGTGATTGTGAATTAATTTCATTGTGACAAATCTTTCAATAGTTTATTTTTAAATTACTAATATGAATGTAGATTTCTTTTGTATACGTGAGGAATAAAAATATTTGTAAAGCCTCATTTTGTAGATTTAAAAATGGTTGATTAAATTGGGAAGGGTTTTGAAAGAAAATAAATTAGAATATGAATTTGGCTAGTTGATTATATTTTTCCTATCAGATAGTGTTTGATAGAACATTTGTAAACAAAATATTTATTATAAAAGTTTGAATTGGGGAGGGGGATTGTTTGATTTATAAAAATAGGATTTTTATCTTAAAAATTTATTTTTAAAAATGGAGGAGAGGCAGGTTTTATCCCACCTCCCCCCCTTATCTTCACCCTGACAGCATAACCACTATTTCTCGTAGGGTACTACGACAATAATAGTACTTTGTATTGCTACGGTCGTAGGCCCCTATCACAATAGGGTGGTTGCACAGCTTCTAAAGGCCAACGGACCTTAAACATAATGTTACATGCATTTCAAATTTTATTTTTAAAAAAATATTTTTATTTAATTTTATTAAATTTAAATTGAATTAAATTAAATTTATTATTTATTAATAATTTTATTAATAACTTTTATTAATATTTAATATTTTAATAAATAATTAATGAATATTAAGATAGTTGTTCTTTATAATTATTAATTAATTAAATTAAATTTAGTTTAATTAAGTTTGATTAATAATAAATATCATTTAATATATTTTAAATTTATTTTTTTATTATTATTAATGGTATTGATTTTACTAAAATTATAATTAGTTTATTTAAAAATCAATAATTATTTTAATAATGTAATAAATAATTATTTTTAAATTATTTTTAGAATATTTGACTTATAATCGAATAAGGGTAATTGTGCATTTTATTCAAATATAAGAAATGGATTAATTTGTAAGGGTAAACTGTCAATCTCATCTGCTTGAAACATACATTGAAACAAATACTTAAACTTTACTCTTAACTCAACTATGTGTTTTCAAAATCAAACCAAACTATGAAACTACACAGTTACCTATATGTCAAGTCTATATTTTGGGTTTGGGTTGACTAGAGTGTTGACTAGTTTTAGGACATCTACTAGAGGCTTGAGAGTTCTGTGTTTGTGATATTATGATGATTTGATCTTTGATCTTTTAAACACAACCATGGTAATGTGTTTGCATACTCTATGATGAGTTTTCTTATATTGTACATTATTGCTTTCAGTGTCCTTATATGATTATAGGATGAATGTAATGACATAATTGTCTTGACCTTTGAGTCTTCGATCAATTAATTTTGGGACGTTTTCCAGTTTCTTGTAAAGAACTAAGGGGTTATTGTGAATTATCTTTTGATGCTTTCCAGTTACTTGTAAAGAATTGAGGGGTTATTGTGAATTATATTTTGATGCTTTCTAGTCACTTGTATAGGGCTGAGGTGAAATATTATGATTCTTTAATTTGTGATTTTATGAGCTTATTGTAAGTTATCTATATGTAATGTTAGGAAGAGGCTTGCAATGGAGGTTGGGGCCCAAAGTGGCTACCAGGGTAACCCATTGTAAGTTGTTTAATAAGTGAAAACAATACACTAAATGAGAGTAAAATGAACCTAATAAAAGTCTTTGTATTTCCTTTCCTTGCCTTTACCTTGAGTGCTAGTATAGACTAGGATGAGAGTAGAGAGGACACTTAGTTGCGACCATGCATCATTAGTATGCCTTGTCAATACAAAAGGATAATAGTGTCACATAGAATCACTAGGGGGCTAGGGTCAAGTTAAACTACCAGAGTAACTCTAGCATTAATTTGTGTGAAGGCACTTTTCCACTTACATAGTAGATTCCCTACATGTCTTTGTTTGCCTCTGGTCTAGATGTCGATTTATCTTGGAACCTTTGAGTTAGATTAACTTTAAGGTTTCCTTGACATAGATATTACTTTTGATTTTGGGATTGATATCATATTTTGGACTTGAGATTATCTCCTCAACATAGTGGGAGTGGACCTTTTTGGGTTACCATGAGGTCGAGCGGTATTGCTTTTTATTCTTACCATTGAGATCTATCTGTTGATGCCATGACTAGAGTTCCTTGTCTGCATTTCCTTTCATTCTATCCCTGTGTATTATGATGGATGATTATATCTTTATGATGAATGATTTCACTTTTTGTATTTGTTTCATGGATCCAAAAGGGATGATATAATCTATTTTCTAAATGCATATTCTTTTAGCCTTTCATACCCTATGAGATGTACAATGGATGAATGTGCATTCCGAATTTTACTACCAAGTTGCATTTGGAATAAATGTATACTATTTAGGTGGAATGGACTTGTAGTTTTACTTTCATTTGGATGTGTTATTTATTTGACTTATTATTATTATTTAAATTTAAATATGACTCAACTTCTTGGGACCTTTAAGGAATGTAATATGTTATGTTTACTTATGTATGATTGGATCTTATTGCTTCTGCTACTTTGTGATTGTTGTATATGTTATTCTTTTTAAAAATAAAAATGTTTGGAAAACTTAGTAAAACTTTAAGTTAATTCTTTTGGATTCCTTGGCAGGGTGTTACATAAGGGCCACTGCCAGGGGCACAACACATCTGCCTGTTGCTCTCACACACCATGCTCGTAGGCTCCCTGCCACCACTCCCCTAATGGTGGCGATGGTGATTGGCATCGCCTCTTGGCTTCTCCACCACACCATGGCTCCAAATGGACCCCATGTTTGATGGCTCTCCCTCCTAGTGCTCCTTGTGTGGTTTCTAGCAAATGGCCTTTTCACTTGGAGTTGGCTATTTTACCCCCGGGAGCTGATACAAAGGATGGTGACCAAGTCCCTGATGATGCTGCTAATGGCTGGAAAATTCCCAGCTTGTCTGCCAATCCCTAAGATGACTGGGGTTTCCATGGTTGTGATGAACCACCCCCCTCAGTTGGTACTGCTTTGATAACTTGAAGGGTTGCTTAATAGGTTTTTTTTTTATGAATAGTTGTTGATTCTGACTTCGACCATGTGAACTTTCACGGGGTAATTTTGTATCCCCCGACCCTTTTTTGTAAATTGTAACTAGTATATTATTTATAAAAAGAAAATGACTATTCATCAAAAAATAAATAAGGGCCAACAGTTGTAATGGAATTACCTGTAACACCAATCTTCCCTACCATCCTTCAAATAAAATTAACATTTTGTTGCTAGTTTAAATGCAAAAGACATACACAAAAATTATGAAAATTACATAGAAGTTCAGAATTGTTCAACTTTAAATATTGCATTTATGATCTATTAATTAAATTCAAGCTCATACACAATATGCATTGATATTTTACTCACATTTTTTTATATTTTGCAGGTGGTTCATACTATCCAGGATTCTTAAAGCTTAAGTTTCTCCATCCACAACAATCCAGGAAAGTAATCTATTACTAGAACCTTGGAATGTTTTCAAATTGAAATACCTAGATAGATTTCTTCACATCTGCGTTGTAAACTTCTTGATACATGTACATTATTCATAATTAAAAGTCCATTTTAATTAATAATCAAATTGACAAGGAGCACATTAAACAATAATGTTATTGTAATTACAATTGAACACATTATTATAAAAACAACTATATTGCAATTATGGTCATTCTCTTTCCAATAGTCCTCTATTTACAAAAATCTCATAATTATTATAGAAAATTACAAAGGGCTTCTACACAATAATGCAATTGTTATTACTAATCAAATATAGAATTTAGTTTCCTGTAGTTATAGTCATTTATTCACTAAAACTCCGAGTCATTTATTCACTAAAACTTTGAGTCATTAACATTTCTTTTTGCCATGCTATTTTCTATATGCTAGCTAAGTCTTCGAATTGTTTCTCTAAATTCTAACAAGTACAACAAATTTGATTGAAATTAGCAATATAACTTTTATTTAAAGGGATCAGCACTGGTCATGAGCAGTGACAACTTTATCTTGTATCTTGAATTAAAGTAGCAGAACTCTACCATTTTTAGCAAATGTGAAATAAGATGTTTCCATTGTTACATGACTAAATACACTTTAAGATTGTCATTTCCTTGACATGTCATGGAAAATGGAACTGCTAAATTAGTTTGTTATCTACTTCAACATACAAAAGCAATCCACAAACATGACTTTCGCCTAACCCTCCAAAGACAAGAACCAGAGCTGCGTGCAGCCCCTGTAGTTAATGTGTTCATTTCCTATTTTTATCATGGATCATTATTTTTTTAATAAAAAATTAAAGTAAAATAAAAATTGTTTTGATAGTGTTAGGCTGGATCATTATTTTATCTCTGTAGCACGGAGCTAGCTGCAACATTTATAACTAATAATATAAAAAGCCTGGTGGTTGAGTTAATGGTCTGTGCCGACCATATACAGGATAATTAATTTAATATTTCCAACACAAACAACTGGTTCTTCTTTTTATATTGCAAAACAATGAAAAGCATCTTCTTTGAAACAATAAGTCTGCATAATCTTGAAAACTTTAAAGAACAAGTTTGGAAATGTATCGCTAAAGTACTCCACTATTCCATCACGTCTCCTCCTAAATAAAACCTATGAAGATTCAAATATCAAATATTAATAATAATAATTAAACTTATAACTAATTTACTGAATATTAATCTTATAAGAATAAAACCTAATTATATCTTTGAACAAATTTTTTTTTTTTTCTTCTGAAACCACAATATACCTGTATATCTCAAGATTGCTCTTCGTAATGACTGGACATGTTTCGCACAAGCCGAAGAAGGTCTCTTAATTTATCATATTGATAATTCTTTGTAGAGCGATTAATTTGAGATTTTATTGATGCATCTAGAGCTCTTTTCCATGGCCTATCAAAAACAAATGCTCCAGCGATATTAAAATCCCTGAGTATGTTGTTGTTCAAGCTACTGGGATTTTTCTTTTCCCATTGTACTCGATCACTTGCAATGCAAAGAAAATGTAGACGTTTCTCTAAAATCCACAAAAATGGATGTATCTTGATATCATGCAGCATAAGCCTGGAATGACACTATAAAAGTCTTTTTTAGTACAAATAAAAAGGTTTTGACGATAATTTTTATTAAAAATCTCTTACCTTGGAGAAATATGTAGAATTTGTTCTAGAAGATCATGGGCTTCAGGAATATGACTAATGGTAGAAGTATCATATTTGCCAATTTTAATGTTTCTTTCTCGTTCTAAAATATCACCGAAAGGATGATTCCCCAATGTAAGGAAATAAAATGTTATGCATCCAAAGTTATGTATGTCTGTTCCCACAATTTCAACACATTCATTTAGTAGTTCAGGAGCTTTCCATCCATAGGTTCCACTACCTACAATGAAATCAACATCACTATATTGTCATAACAAATATATTATACAATATTGACATTACATATAGAAAAGAATACAATAATATATATGATCTATTAAACTATTCTATTTAATTATAATTTTAAACAAATTTAGAAATAAAATTTATTAAAAATTACTATCATTATTGTGTTCCCCTTAGAAAAAGAAAACATCTTACCAATGTTGTCATAATCAAAAGATGGATCACGTGTAATTGGAATACTTATGTTGAAGTCAGAAATCTTCGGGCATATTTTATTTTGATCAAACATTAACAAAATATTTTCTGGTGTTAAATCCCTATGAATGATCCCTTGCTCATGTATATAAGAAATACCATCTAGAATACCCCTGAATTGAAGAATAATATCCATTAGTGTCATACATACACAATAAGGAAAAAATTAATCTATTAAAAAATATAAAAATATATAATAATTATAAAAATAAGAATATCATTTAAAACTAACCTCAGCAATTTGAATGTGTGATCTGTTGGGATCCTCTTCTTGTTGAGCATTTCTACACCATTAGTTTGACAAAATGCTCTAATAAGCTGAAATTTCTCCCTTTCCTCTTTTTTAATTTCATTTTGTATCTTCTTTTGTTGAAATATAAAGTTTCGCTGAACAAAGATGAAATCTTGTAAAGTACAATTACATTGCTCAAGTGCAATCTGAAAATACTCGTCCTTAATTTTATGGCCATAATAACTAATAACATTAGGATGAGAATCGACTTTAGATAAAATTTGTATTTCTCGTATGGCTGACTTTTTATGCATTATTTTTGTGCATTTTATTGCCACTTCTCTCTTGAAACAATAAGTTCCATTATATACCATAGTTCCATTGTTTCCTCGACCAATCACATGTTTAAGAGTGATGGGATTTTCATCCAAGAATTCAAACTTCTCCACCATATCACTAGTCATGGTCTCTGAAAATTATATGAAAATTATCTACAAAAAATATTATAAATCAGTTAGAAATAAGACATGGTAATATACCAATAAAAAATTTACTGTTGCATTTTCTAAAAGAAAACAGAGAGACAATAACATCAACTAAAAGAAGAACAAAATGCAATAACACTAACTAATAAGTAGACTATAGAAATCTCAATGTCTTCATTTTGTTTTATAGATAGGAAATTAAATTTTAAAAGAAAGAAGCGTAGAAGCAACAATTTCTAACTAGATAGAACAGAAAATCATTGATATAAAACATCCTTCTATTGACTCTGCAGCATCAAGTCCATTACATCAACAATTTGCTCCTCCTTATATGCAATGAAAACTAATATGCCCTCTCCTCTACTCCAACACTCTGACTCTATGAAGGAAAAAAAGAACCCCCTTCATAAAAAAAAATTACCATTAAATAACTTTCCATGACCTTTCAGTTTCATCCTGCCTCTTCGGAATCAATCTTATTCATCATATTATCAAATATTTACTTCCTTTTTATTCCAGCTGATTCATATTCCCATCTCCAATGAATGCGGATGATATTCTTCATGTGAGAAGGAAACTTTAAATTTGACACACAATCAAATATTGATTGGAAGCCAATCGGATGTTTTATGTGTTTCTCATCTAATACTCTATTTAGACTCTTTATCTTCTTCCTTTTTATTCCAGCTGATTCATATTCCCATCTCCAATTAATGCGGATGATATTCTTCATGTGAGAAGGAAACTTTAAATTTGACACACAATCAAATATTGATTGGAAGCCAATCGGATGTTTTATGCGTTTCTCATCTAATACTCTATTTAGACTCTTTATCTTCTCAAACTCTTTATCTTCTCAAATGTTAATTGCCACATTTGATCTTTTCACTTTCCAAATACGGCTTGGGCTCAAGTTCTTCTATTCAGATTTTCTGGACATTCATTCTTATAATGATCTTCCCCACAATCCCAACATCCCCCAGCGGGTCCTAACCTTCCTTCAACTGTAGCTTTAGAAGAAGTTTCTTGCGACAAAGTCTTTGGTTGTTTTTTCCATTTTGCTCCAAAATTCCTTGGTCCCGTAGTCTCACTTTTCCTCCTATAATCCATTGATTTAGCCATGCTGCTCTTGTTTGGCACATCATCAACTTACTTCCTTCTAGTTCTTGAGATCCGGTTATCTGCAAGTTCTTTTTCCTTGGAGGCACCAGCTAAATCAGCTTCTGGAAGGACTCGAGGATACCAGCTTCTGTGTTTCTCATATGTTCCATACTGTTTAACTAGTGATGGCCAATGAGATGTGTGTTGGGTCCCTGCACTTTCACGTGATGAAGATTCACAACACAAAGCATTGAATATGGCAATGAGGACGGCTGCATCGAGAGCTGCATAACATAGCTGAATTAGAAGGGAGTTGCTAATTGGTGATCTATCACCAAAGGTTGTTGGGTTCCCCCACGCCATCCAATAATCACTACCTTGCTAGTCTCTCTTTCTTCTTCTTGCACCAGCTGAGCCTTCTTATTCTCAGGATCAGCATCACTTGTTCTCTTATCTCTTTCTTCCTAGTCATTAGCTCCTCTAAAAATCTCATTATTGCTTTCTATTCATAGCACCTATGGCTTAGCTTCATTTGGTAGATTATTAGTTAGATTTTGATTTTTTGATTCCACCGTATCAAATTCTGAAGATGCAACTATATGATGGGAATTTTCATTAGCATCCATTGCATCCAAAGCTTTTTGATGGGCACCAACCAATTCTAATAAATCTGTACCTGACTGCAAAATATCACTATACATCCCATCTTGGGTAATTTTGCCATCGCACATTACCAAAATGAGATATGCAGTTGGCATGAATTCCACTTGATGGATCACATAAAATACAGTCTTTTTACTCAAAATGCCGAGAACAGATTCCTTGAAAATGTGAGTGCCTGTATGTGCATCAACAACACTAAAAGGATCATCAAGGAGATAGATATCTACATCTTGGTATAATGCCCGTGTAAGCTGTACTCTTTGTTTTTGGCCACCACTCAAATTAATGCCTCTTTCTCCAATTACAGTTTGGTCACCACAGGCAAATGATTCAATATCTTTCTTTAAAGCACAGGCCTTGAGTATGCACTCATATCTAACTCTCTCCATTTGCTTCCCAAAGACAATATTGTCCTCTATTTTATAGCTTTGTATCCACGGGGACTGCGGTACATAAGCTTTTGTATCACGCAACCTAACAGTGCCAGAAACCCTCAGTATTTCTCCTAGTATTGTGGCTAAAAGGCTTGATTTGCCTGACCCCACTGTTCATGTCCCACTGCACAATCTTTTTATCACTCATACCTGCAAGAAGGACATTTTGTTTATCCTCATCTGGATTGAGCTTTACAACATACAGAATTTTCCCCGTGGAGAAATGTTGAAATCACCTCCCCTATTTCTGTGTCCCGAAGCCTGATGTTCCTATCGTACCAGGCATTCAAAAACTTGGAACCATCATTGCTAAATGATATATCTATGACTGCCTTTGAATGACCCATGTATGTCCTCATGCATTTACCGCTGTTAAAAACATCCCAAATTTTGATCTTGGTATCCATACGCTTGGGAATATAGCAGTGAACATTTTTAGTCTTTGCATCTTTTGGAGGAGCAACCCATGACTTGCCCTGATAGTCTCTCTCCTCCTTTCCATGGAATGTGATCTTATCTGCGAATACCTTCTTAGCAAGAAATTTGTAATACTGAACTGATGCAATGAATTCTGGATTGAGGAATAGGAACTTTCACATTTGCACTAGAACTTTCATCTTCATCTTTTACAACATCATGTTTAAAGAGAGTTTAGGCAACTTATGGAAAACCGACCAGGACAATCAAATATTGAAATTTTGATATAGAGGTACTAAAAAGTGTGCCTACATAATGAAAGAATGATTTTCATTTTGTTATATAAAGCAATATTTATAAGATTTTGAATACAAAAATGCTCTAGATAGTCAAAGTATGTGGGTAAAATTGAAAAAATTTCTTTTCTTTGCGAAGCGTCACATTCATAGTTTTAAATGAAGTTCACACCTGCAAAATCATTAGATCCATAAAATTGACCTTTTGTGATCTTGGAAACTTTCCCTATACAATTGTTAGAGAATTTTTTTTATCATGCAATGGTAGTCTCTATTGCACATATCTTAACACGTGAATCACCTAGTGAATATTCAAGAATTTATACATGCTCAAAATTTTATATCTATTAAAGTAAGTTCAAGTACCATTACATAATAATGATGATGCATCCATCAATGTCTGAACACACCCATTAAAAGGGAATTGAGGGCCCTAATTTAATATCGATGACCATGAGCATACGTAGGGTGGAACTAGTGAGACAAATAGGATCAAGATAATAGCAATATAACTCTCTATGGCTATCAACACTTGTGTGACAACATGCCCATTTTGGTATCCATGAGAACAAATACACATAAGACTAAGCTAATATGATAAATAAGACCAAGGTAATAATGATGCATTTGTTTGAGAACAAGGGCACTAACAAATATATAAAAAGGGTTTTATTCCACATCCATGACTGTGTATACACGTGCATATAATAGATCTAATTAAATAAGTCTAGTATTAATGGTACAAAGCTTAATTATTGCATGATTGCTAACATGATCTATAAAATAGATAGGTTTAATGAGGTGTATAGATAAGATGAATGATTAACACATATGGCAAAAATGATTGATCGTAGGAAAATGCAAAAAATACAATACAACTAGCACTTGTACCTTTAAAGGGTGCAAGGGTTAAGCCAAAAGTCTTGTATACTTTTGATGATGTTCTTGAATAATTATTCACAAACTCTTCATGTCTACTTCCCTACCCCCTTCTTTATATATTTCTTATTCGAACAAATAGGCACTCCATTCTCCCTCCCTATCTCTAGCTTATGTTACCCCTCTTTACATTTTATGCATACGCATCTTTATCCTATTTTCTCTATTTCTTATTGATGTACTCTATGTATGTGTTATATTTATCTATCTATCTGCTATTCATATATCACGTAATATATCTTTATCATTGTCTCTCTCCATCTCCCTCCTCTACTCTTCTTATTTCTCTCCCTTAGAGTTGCCTCCTCTTTGCCTCTTCCTTCATAACTATCTGAGCTACTTTGATTTGATTATTATCCATCCATATATACTCTATATCTTCCTATGTTTCTCTATCTATTTTTAGCTCTATAAATCTTTTCACTTCTCTACCCCCCATATTTTCTTAATAATATTCATCTTACTCCCTTTAACTATTATTTCCTATACAAAATGGACAACTTAGCTATTTAAAGTCAATAATTCAAAATTGTCTACATCTCATCATGTCTATCTCTTCCTCTCCATCTTACTCTATATTTCTATATCTCTCTATTCTTATATGCCTACATCTCTCTTTGATACATACACTTCCCCTATCTATCTCCTTATACTAACCTTTATATCTTTCTAATATACACACACTCAATTTCGTTTCCCTATGTCTCTCTCATCTTACCCCTCTCTTTACCATTTACCTCTCATTATCGATATTCCATTTTCTCTATTTCTCTTTGATCTTACACACACACACACACACACACACACCTCATAAATATTTATCAAATTCTATCTCTTCATCTCCACACTTTCCTCACTCCTCTTCTTATTTCTCTCCCTCTTGCTTCCTTCTTGTTTTCCTTTTCTTTCAGATTTATCTCCCTCAACACACACTCTCTCTTGCTATTTCTCCCTCATACACTCTCTCTCTCTTGCTATTTCTCCCTCATACACTCTCTCTCTTGCTATTTCTCCCTCCTTCTAATTAGCAAAAAAATGACCACTTAAACATCAAAAAATAATGATAACAACATAATCAAATATTCATTCTACACTACCATTTTAAAGATGACTTTAAAGATATACGACACATATGAAACAAAGGCATTCACTTACATTTTTATTTAAGTCCTGATGATGTATAAGATTTCTTTTATAAATTCTAACATGCATGAAGCACCCAAATCGCATAAATACTTTCTGGTTTATGTTCATCTTAAGGAAAAATTTAAAGATTTTCTACATTCTTAGTTTGTATAGAAACTTCAAGAAACACATGCATGCAGAAAGAAGAACATAAAAAAAATTTCATTTATTGGGGGTTTAAAATGTTTCATCCTTCATCAAGAATCCATTTTTCACCGAGCAATGAGGGGTTAAAGTGGCGAATCATTATCCTTCTCCCTCTTTTTTTCTTAGAGATATTATTTTTGTTCAATACACTCTTCTTGGAGGTAGATGTCTTGTGACTGAGATATTTTAATTTCAAGGATATTATTCCACATTTTGCAAGACATCCTCCCATAATTTATTTGCCTGGAATAAAAATAGTCTTGCCTCTTTTATAAGGCTATTGTATAAATCTTTTTTTTTTAAATTATCACCTTTATTATCAAACGTAGACACCCTTGTTTCAATTTTCTTAAGTTTCTATCAAATTTTTTCCTTTTCATCTTAAGCAGGGGGTATACAAGTTGCCTCATTGTATATTAGTCAATAGATTTCTTTGGATCCCATAATTTCCTTATTCCTCATCATCATTTTAATTTCCTTTCTCACCCTCAATGAGGATGGTGCTAATGCCAACAACGTACTTTGGATCCCATTTTTTCTCAGTACATTACTTATATTAAAAACAGCTCAGATTTCATATAAGAAAGTCAAAACTATTCTTAAAATTCATATCAATATATTTTAAAATAGAAAAATTATTATATCTTTTTAAAAATATTGTTAAACAATTTCTTTTATGAACATAACAAAATAATATAGCATTATTACTATAGAATCTATAACATTATTTTATACTACAAGATCATGGATGGTTGGAAAGATATCTATTAAAAGTTATGAGTTTAAATCCTATCTACTTAAAGAATGGTCGAAAGGTTTACCTTAACAAAAAACAACCACTTAAACATCACAAAATAAAAATAAAAACCTAATCAAATATTCATTCTACACTACCATTTTAGTGACGACTTTAAAGATATATGACACATATAAAACAAAGGCATTCACTTACCTTTTTTTTTTAGTTCTGATGATGTATACGATTTCTTCTATAAATTCTAGCATGAATGAAGCACCCAACTCTCATAAATACTTTCTGGTTTATGTTCATCTTAAGGAAAAAATTAAAGATTTTCTATATTCTTAGTTTGCATAGAAACTTCAAGAAACACATGCATGCAGAAGGATGAACATGAAGGAAGAAGATAAAACAAGAACAAAACAATAGAAGTTCCTACCTTCAAATCAGAAAGATCCTCTCCTGGCATGCTACGAAAAGAATTCCAAATCGTTAGTTTGCGAAATTCCAAAATGTTCATTGGGTGAACTCCAAGATCTTCCTTACATAAGAAATTTCAGACATATATGACTATTTTTCTAGCATTGGAAATGCCATTGTCTGTGGTCTTCATAATCTTCACTTCGAACAAATCCTTTTTCGCCAGCCATTGTCATTGCCTAACAGATAATTAATATATTATTAATTATTTCTGCACTAGCAATTCTTAAGTGCATACATTTTGATTCTATGATTTATTCTCCGAATCCAAGGGTCAGTAAAAATATGTTTTTGCTTTTCAGATCTAAAAATACTCCTCTCTTCTATATTCTAACTAAATGTTGAAGGTAAAATCAAAGTTCTTTAATTCCCTGCAGTACTACACTAAATATTTCTGTTTTTACTATCTAAGTCACTATATTTTGTCTAGTATCTTATTTGCTGATGCTATTTTATTTTTTCCTTAATTATTATCAATTCGGGAAATCATACTTCTTTAATTTCTTGAACATTTCACAATTTTCCTATCTTCTATGTAGAGAATGATTATATTCTATCATAAATGCTGGTGATATTTTTCTTTTTCTTATAATGTTAATTAATAATAACTCTTTTATCATTTAGTTAGGCTAGTCAAGGTTGGTTTCTCATTTAAAAAAGTTAAGTTGTGTTTGTTTTTCATGTTAGATATATTATTTGATATTTAAATAATATCAATTTTTTTAATAATCTCGTAATATGTATGTAGCTATATTGAACAAAATAATAATTTGATTATGTCACAACATGTAAGATAATTCATGGATAGAAGAGTAATCTTGAACTAATCAAATATATTTTATTTTTGGGACTTTTTTATTTTATAGGTTTTCAAATAGATTGTTATGATCAATTAGTCATTACAAATCTCATCACATTTTACCATAGTCTCTTACTCTGCCTTGTATTTGGAAACTTATAATACATTGATAAATTTAGATCTACAACTATGTAAGGAGAAGCCTAAAAGAATTATAAGGATTTTGATGATTTAGATATGCATTTATGAAAATCTAGAACGATATCAATATATTAAACATTATATACTATTTTTCTTGAGTTGGCCAATAAGTAAAACAACTTACAATATGGATAGACAACATTATCTAGAACACTCTAAGCCTTAAACTAGAACATTTTATAGGAATACTCTTATATGATGAATGTAATTGAAGATGGATTAATGTAGAGAGAGAGAGAGAGAGAGAGAGAGAGAGAGAGAGAGAGAGAGAGAGAGAGAGAGAGAGAGAGAGAGAGAGAGTTTGTGTGTGTGTTTTGTATGTGAAAATGTGAATGAGATAGTTGAAATTATCATATGATAAGGATACTCTTTTATGATGAATGTTATGTAAGATGGATTGATATATACATACATACATATATATGTACATATATACATACATACATTTATATACTATTGTTGGTAAATAGATTGTTCTTCTTATTTTCCTCTTTTTATGTGCCCAAAATTATAACAAAGAACAACTTTACACAACAGTTGGAAACCGTTTCTAAGAATATCTAGTTTCCCTTTGAATTGAGGTACAACTCCCTGTGTAAATGATATTCAATGAATTATGTTTAATCTCTAATTCCTACTGCAGGGTATGTTCTTAACTAGAGAACAGTAGAGGCAAAACCAAGCTAATCCTATGCAGAACTAACTCAGGAAAATTTAGATTATAATCCTATCCAATTTCAAGAACTCACACATCCTATTACTTCCCAACATTGGTGATGCAAGAATGCTATTTGTTATGCAAATGCAATGACATGAGATAAAAAAAAATGAAGATTGAACATTCAAACCTTTGCAATAGGATTAGTTGACAGTACTTTGATCTATCTCCCAATCACCATTTGACCAAGAATACAAGAAAGTGCTCAAAACTGATCATAACAATACTCCGATTGAAAGTAATCAGAAAAGTGTTGCCCAAGTACTCTAACTCATAACAAAACTTTTCCTTGTTTTAAACACATAGATACAATACTCTAATCATATTTTCCTGCAGACTATAGCCAAACCTATTACAAAGGAAATTGAACATTAATCTTAATACATGAATGAAATTACAGAAATTAAATGTGCTCTCTCCTCCACTCTAGTTCTCTGACTGTTTGTAGAAAAGGAAAAGCCCTCTCTACTGATAACTTTACAAAATCTATAGATCTTTACAATAACAGGCTTGTAAGAGCCAATGACCTTTCCTCTTCTTTGAATACAAAGAGACAAAATACAAAGAAAAAGACTTTTCAAATTTGAGAACTCAAACAATCACCACAGATGAAGGAATACAAGAATAATGACTTCTCAATTCTGAAACTATTCATTTCTAACCAACATTTGAGTTGAATCCATTGGGCTTCTAGAGTTGCACAATTTCCTCTACTCATATCTTTAGATTTGAAATAGATCATCAAATATAACCAACAAATCATGTGATTAACAATACCAAACTAATAAGTCAAATCCACATCCAATGACAGAAGATGATCAGTAGGACAATGTGAGCAACATTGGTTATTTAAATCTACTCCAACACTACCCACTACCCAAGTTCAATGATCATTATTGTAACTATTCCCATGATATCAATCCTGAACTGTGATATAACATCGACCAAACAATGGTGGAGAATGATAATGGTGACAATGATGGCATATTACATCGTTGTATTCACTAGTTACATCTACCATATCTTTGACATTTACATATTCCTCCCTCATGATAGAAGTAGCAAGGCCTTCTTCAAGATATTTTTTTTTATCAACTCATACAAGAGGCTTCTAACCTGGGTGGGAGATGAGGTTGTTTTAGGTGGTTCCATCGCCAACTAAGAAGATTTAGCACTTGACAAACTATCATATCCGATCAAAATGCCTATCCATGTGTCTATCAGCACCTCTTCTTAGACCTACATGTTGTTGATCCCTAAAATGTCAAAGAAGGGCTTGTGCCTTCTCCTTTGCTCATTGAGTTCTAGATTAAGACAATGCAACTAGAGGTGGAATGGCACCTTCCTATAAAACCAGAGCTCGAAACTTATTGCTATTTGTACAAAGTTGCAAAAGGGTAGTTGCACCATTTTCCTTTCCCCTTTGAGACACTATTTCAACCACTTCCACCAAAGAAGAAATGCCATGCTCCTCACCTATTGCAGCGCGACCTTGTTGAATAGTTAATAGATTAATTAAATGGAAACTACCTTATCTACCATTCCAGCCACACGGTTCATGAGTTTAATGAGATGCTTAACAGCACCAGCACGTACAATGCGGCCTTTATTCTCATGTAAGATGGACCATTTAAATAAAAGAGTGGCAGCATCCTTCTTTCCTCGGGAAGTACCATTCATTAGGAGGTCCACTAAAGGTGATATAGCACCAGATTGCTCGATGGAAATTTTATTTTCCTCTATGACTGATAAGCTGAATAAAGTTGAAGCGGAATTCTCTTTTTCTTCAGGATTACCTCCTCTAAGTACATTTATTAGGGGTTCAATGGCTCCTACAGTAGCAATCTCAGTCTTATTGTTGTCATTTATGGATAAGTTCAGCAAAGCAATCATAGCATTTTCTATTTCTTTTTCTAAAACCTTAGCTATTTCAACCAAGAATCAACTGAGCTTGACAGAGAGGTAATTTTCTACTAGTCAACACAACCAGCAGAAGTCTAGGTGCTCCTTTGCAATTTGTAAGTTGAAAGCCCAAATGGAGGAAGAGTAATATAGTGATCATCCTTAATAGTAGTTTTTCCCAAATCCATCCTTTCACGAAAACTCTGCATTATATTTTGAATCCAATGCATTTTGAAAACTTTCAAGAATACCTTCATTTCCTTATTGAATACTTTGAGATATCAACCCTTCAATGATTATTTATTCAATAAATCCATCTTTTATACATTGATATATGAGAATAAACTTCTTTGAATGTTCTATATCAATTTTTATAAATGCATTACCAAATAAGAACTCTTTTCTAATTCCTATTCTTTTAACTTTTACTTCCTTGACCATTTTAATGGTATCATTCTTTATGAATTTAATGAGAAAGATTCCTCAAAGTATTGTAATAGTCTCTATTGGAATTCGTTGACTCTTCATGTGCAATATCTAACTTTGAATACTCAGCTCCCCTACATGCTTTTCACTCATCAATTTGAATGCTTGGAGAACACTTTGATCTTCAATGAACTTGACCATTTGATCTAGTTTCATTACTGGAAGGCGAAGTTTTGAAAGTGTGTTGTTTCCCTAGGTCTCAAACCAACGGAGTCTGACACACTTAGAAATCATATGGACTATAGTAGACTATGTAACAATTTTTTCAATCTTTCCCTCACCTATGTCAACCACAGGGAGACTCTTCATGCTATACTTCAAAAGCAAGAGAAGCATTGTTAAAAATGAGTTAGATGGTTGTACAGGTAGGAATGGAGCCCAACGGAAGGATCCTGATATGTCTTTGACCTTTGTCTCCTCGTAGAATTTTGAGGATGTAAACATTTCAAAGAAGTGACCTCCCTTTGCAACATTAGCTTTAGGATCTGAGTTTATTCCAAACACTTGAGACTGTTGAAGTAACCACACAAAGATTCCTACAAACTTAACAATCCCGATCTACTTGTCAATCCAAGTTACATTATCTAGCACATTTATATCCCTTACTAGTGCACTCAATATCTTGTTCTTGGTAAGAAATTTGAGCACTTCAACAAGACTGGCATTTGAATTGATCTCTACCAATGGAGATCTTTCAAATTTGCAGAGCCCTTAGTAACCAAATGTCTTTCCGAATTGCACATACTCCTCCATGAATCTCTAAAATAAAAAAGATTTGTATATCCTTTATTTGATAAGACCATCAATAAAACATGATATAGGGAGGGTAGAGGGGAGCAGGGCAGACTAAAACAAAGCGAGAGAAAACAATCACAATAGACTAAGCAGGAAAGAGCTACACTAGACACATCAAAATTGGAAAGAAAACTTATTTACAAAAGGTGAGGAAACCTCACCAGTAGGACCAACAATAAAGAAAGATTCATATGTGGCCATTCATAGGAAGAGAAAAGTATGAACCTCTTCTAAATAGAGGAAGATGCTTCATCAATTTGAATGCTTTCTGCAACTTCAATGATTTCAGCATGCTAGACCAAAACTTATTCATTTGTTTGCAATTCTGAGAGTGGTTCTAGATTCATACTTATTGCATTAAGCTCAATATTAGGAGAACGAGTCTCATTTCCAACCTTAAATGATGGATCTAAAGGTGTAACTAATGACTCCACAAGAAATACTATTGAGAAGCAAGGAATAATAACAAACTTTTCTTCTTTTTGTGATGGTTCAAGTTGGAAATGCTTTTCATGCTAATTACCTTCTTCATGCTAATGGCTCATCCATGGTAATATTGAGGATGAAGAAAATTTAGGTTCTCTCAAAGTAGGACAGATGGGAGAAGACAAAGCATCCTTTTTAGAACTCACATCAGTGCTTTTCTTTCTGAACTCCTGGTGAACATAGAAGCTCTTTTCAATTAGCTTCCATGATTCTCTAGACCAATGGTCTTGAGCTATACTCAAGTTTTTTCTTGTGGCATAACTAACACTCTTTTAAATTTACTCTAGAGTTGTTGAAGCATAGGATCATCATCAATCACAATCTCTTCAACAAATGGCAAAAGTCTCCTTTTATATTTTAAATCATTTCTCAGAGGAATCTGACCTCAGTACATTTCTTGATATTATTTGTACAATAGAGTAACACAAATCTGAATCAAATTTATGGAAAGATAATGATGTTACCTCAGTCATGAGAAACCAATTTTGCAGTAAGTTCTCCAAAAATATGTTCTAATAGGCATGATCCTTTTTTAAACAACGGAGTCACCAATCTTTGAGTAGAAGAGAAAATTAATATTGTTTCTTGAAAAACCAAAGTATTCTTCCTCTTAGTCTCCAAGAATATGAGTTGGGAACCTAAATGATAAGAACTTTCAAATCTTTCAAACTCTGATATATAATAGGTTCTTTTAAAGACACAGAGTCACCAATCTCAAGCAGAGATAACAATAATAAACTAAAAAAAAAATCTCTAGCACTGGTCTTCTTGTCCAACTCCCCAACAGAGTCGCCAAAAATTTGTTGGTAAACAAATTTTTCTTCTTCTTTTCCTCTTTTTATGTGCCCAAACTTATAACAAAGACCAACTTTACACAATACTTTGGAAACTATTTCTAAGAATATCTAGTTTCCCTCTGAATTGAGGTACAACTCCATATGTAAATGATATTTAATGAATTATGTTTTATCTCGAATTCCTACTATGGGGTATGTTCTTAACCAGAGAATAGCAAAGGCAAAACCAAGCTAATCCTATCCAGAACTAACTCAAGAAAATTTAGATTCTACTCCTATCCAACTTCGGAAACTCACACATCCTATGACTTCCCAACATTGGTGATGCAAGAATGCTATTTGTTATGCAAATGCAATGACATGAGATTAAAAAAAATGAAGATTGAACATTCAAACCTTTGCAATAGGATCAGTTAACAGTACTCTGATCTATCTCCCAATCACCAGTTGACCAAGAATACAAGAAAGTTCTCAAAACTTATCATAACAATACTTTGATTAAAAGTAATCAAAAAAGTGTTGCCCAAATATTCTAATTCATAACCAAACCTTTCCTTGTTTTAAACACACAGACACAATACTCTGATCATATTTTCCTGTAGACTATAGCCAAACCTATTACAAAGAAAACTGAACATTAATCTCAATACATGAATGAAATTACAGAAATTAAAAGTGCTCTCTCCTCCACTCCAACTCTCTGACTGTCTATAGAAAAGGAAAAGCCCTCTCTAATGAAAATTTTATATAATTTATAGATCTTTACAATAACAAGCTCGTAAGAGCCAATGATCTTTCCTCTTCTTTGAATACAAAGAGACAAAATACAAAAGAAAAGACTTTTCAAATCTGAGAACTCGAACAGTCACCATAGATGAAGGAATACAAGAATAATGACTTCTCAATTTTGAAACTATTCATTTCTAACCAACATTTGAGATAAATCCATTGGGCTTCTGGAGTCACATCATTTCCTCTACTCATATCTTTAGATTCAAAATAGATCATCAAATATAACCAACAAATCATGTGATTAGCAATGCCAAACTAATAAGTCAAATCCACATCCAACGACAGAAGATGATCAACAGAACAATGTGAAAAACATTGGTTATTTAAATCTACTCCAACATTACATGTTGCCCAAGTTTGTTGATCATTGTTGTAACTATTCCCATGATATCAATCTTGAAATGTGATATAACATCAACCAAACAATGGTGGAGAATGATAATGGTGACAATGACAGCATATTACAGCGTTGTATTCACTAGTTACATCTACCATATCTTTGACATTTACATATTCCTCCCTCATGATAGAAGTAGCAAGGCCTTCTTCAAGATATATATTTTTATCAACTCATACAAGAGGCTTTTGACCTAGGTGGGAGATGAGGTTGTTTTAGGTGGTTCCATCGCCAACAGTGGTGCAATGAATGGAGCGAGTGAAGAAGCCATAGAAAGAAGATTTAGCACTTGAAAAACTATCAGATTCGATCAAAATGCCTATCCATGTGTCTATTAGCACCTCTTCTCAAACTTGCATGTTGTTGATCCCTAAAATGTCAAAGAAGGGCTTGTGTCTTCTCCTTTGCTCGTGGAGTTCTAGATTGAGGCAATGCAACTAGAGGTGGAATGGCACCTTCCTATAAAACTAGAGCTCGGAACTTATTGCTATTTGTACAAAGTTGTAGAATGGCAGCTGCAAAATTTTCCTTTCCCCTCTAAGACCCTATTTCAGCCACTTCCACCAAAGTAGAAATGCCATGCTCCTCACCTATTGCAACACAACCTTGTTGAATAGTTGATAGATTGGCCAAAACGGCAACTGCCTTATCTACCATTCCAGCCACATGGTTCATGAGTTTAATGAGATGCTTAACAGCACCAGCTTTTACAATACGGCCTTTGTTCTCATGTAAGATGGATGATTTAAATAAAACAGTGGAAGCATCCTTCTTTCCTTGGGGAGTACCATTCATTAGGAGGTCCACTAAAGGTGATATAGCACTGGACTGCCCAATGGCAATTTTATTTTCCTCTATGACTAATAAGTTGAATAAAGTTGCAATGGCATTCTCTTTTGCTTCAGGATTACCTCCTCTAAGTACGTTTATGAGGGGTTCAATGGCTCCTGCAACAGCAATCTTAGTCTCACTGTTTTCATTTATGGATAAGTTCAGCAAAGTAGTCACAACATTTTTTGTTTCTTTTTCTAAAACCTTAGCTTTTTCAACCAAGAATCAACCGAGCTTGACAGAGAGATAATTTGCTATTAGTCAACACAACTAGTAGAAGTCTAGGTGCTCCTTTGCAATTTTTAAGTTGAAAGCCCAAATGGAGGAAGAGTAATATAGTGATCATCCTTAATAGTAGTTTTGCCCAAATCCATCCTTCCACAAAAACTTTGCATTGTATTTTGAATCCAATGCATTTTGAAAACTTTCAAGAATACCTCCATTTCCTTATTAAATACTTTGAGATATCAGCCCTTCAATGATTATTTATGCAATAAATCCATCTTTTATACATTAATATATGAGAATAAACTTCTTTGAATGTTCTATATCAGCTTTTATCATTGCATTACCAAATAAGAACTCTTTTCTGATTCCTATTCTTTTAATTTTTACTTCCTTGACCATTTTAATGGTATCATTCTTTATGAATTCAATGAAAAAGATTCCTCAAAGTATTGCAATAGTCTCTATTGGAATTATTTGACTCTTCATGTCCAAAATCTAACTTGGAATACTCTACCCCCCTACACGCTTTTCACTCATCAATTTGAATGCTTGGAGAACAGGTTGATCTTCAATGAACTTGACCATTTGATCCAGTTTCATTACTGGAAGGAGATGTTTTGAAAGTGTGTTGTTTCCCCAAGTCTCAAACCAAGGGAGTCCAACACACTTAGAAAGCATATGCACTACAGTAGATTGTGTAAAAAAAAATTCAATCTTTCCCTCACCTATGTCAACCACAGGGAGACTCTTCATCTTATACTTCAAAAGCAAGAGAAGCATTGTTAAAAATGAGTTAGATGGCTGTATAGGTAGGAATGGAACCCAACGGAAGGATCCTGATATGTCTTTGACCTTTGTCTCCCCATAAAATTTTAAGGATGTCAACATTTCAAAGAAGTGACCTCCCTTTGTAGCATTAGCTTTAGGATTTGAGTTTATTCCAAACACTTGAGACTGTTGAAGCAACCACACAGAGATTCCTACAAACTTAACAATCCTAATCTACTTGTCAATCCAAGTTGCATCATCTAGCACATTTATATCCCTTATTGGTGCACTCAATATCTTGTTCTTGGCAAGCAATTCAAGCACTTCAACAAGATTGGCATCTGAATTGATCTCTACCACTAGAGATCTTCCAAATTTGTAGAGCCCTTAGTAACCAAATGTCTTTCTAGATTGTACATACTGCTCCATGAAGCTCTAAAATAAGAAATATTTGTATATCCTTTATCTGAGAACATCATCAATAAAACATGATATCTTTGTTGGGCTAGGAGCTATCACATACCTGACATGACAACACTTAAACCAACCCACCTGAAAAATAAATGAGAGATCAAGAGAAAGGGAAACCTGACAAGGATGGCCTACCTATAACAACTTAGACCTAGACACAAGATTGACTAAACTGACCAATATTGACAAAAAATAAATTTAAAAAATGAGTGACTTAAAGTCAGGCAACAACTATATAAATGTGTGTGTGTGTGTGTGTGTGTGAGAAAATGTGAATGATAATCTTTAAACTATCATTGGATTGAACTATAAAATGACATGTTTATGGTGACCATCCATACAAATTGTCTCTTATGCTTTAGGTTAACTTAACCTTTGGATAGCAATAAAGAAACTTGTCACACATGGAAGACAAGTTCTTAAGCATTTTTTAGGATGACTTCTTTTTAGATATGAAAGCCACCATAATCAAATGATGTGTTATGAGATGCATACAAATATAATGGGTTTCTCTTATAAATCTACCAATGTTTCAAATGTGAGTTGAATATTTAATTAGAGCTCATGTTTAGAGTTTTAATTATGTAATTTGAGTTGCCTTTCCAAATTTCTTATTATTATTTAATTAAATGAAATATTAATTACATTTAATGCAGAGGAAAAGATAACATCATTAATGTTAAATTATATCAAAAAATTACATATTTTTAATCATTTAGATTTTTTTATGTGTCTAATAATAGTTCATACTATAAGTAGGAGCCTAATATTAATTATGATGATCATGACCACACTTCTTTTTCAGGCTAATACTATAGAGACTTCTACTGATGATAGGGCTTGAGCTCATGCTAAAATAACTTGACTAGACACAAATAACACTTAACCTTCTACTTAGGAATATTTTATGATATTTTAAGGATATTTTTTTACATATGGTTAATATTTTTCAACAATACATTCCCTATGACATCTATTGTTTTCTCATAGTGTTAATCATGACACAAAATGAAATACTTGTTAGAGCAAGGCTACCTTTGCACCAAAAGATCGATCTGTCAATGCCTTATACAACCACTCAACTTATAGTACACAAAAGGTGGTTAAGCCCTTTTCAAAAATCCTAAGGGGAGCATTGAAAATTTTTCTTACAATCTCCCACTCAGCATTACCTAAGGATTCAAACTTGTGACTAAGCTCTGATACCACTTGTTAGAGTGGGATTTTTGTTGCACCAATAGAGTGATCTGTCAATGCCCAATAAAACCAATCAGCTTATAGTATATAGGAGGTGGTTAAGTCCTTATCACAAGCCCTAAGGGGAGTGTTGAACAAATTTATAACAATACCATCTCTTTGACAACTCATATAGCTAATATTCATAATATATTCTAGCATTATTAGGAAAAAGAAAGAAAAAAAATTTATGTCATTACAAGGTGTACTAACATTTTTGTTAGGATGATATTGGGACTGTTATAATAGTTTATATTATATGCTTTAGCATATAGAAAATTTCATTAATGTCAATGCATTTTTTTTCCTAATTATACATTGATAGTTTATTCTATGGAGATATTGGATTGATATGTTTTCTATATTTAGAATTAGATGGTGCACAAATGTAGATGATTTTCTAGATGTTTATGAATTATCACTACTCTATCATAGATAATAATATGATGATTTTAGAGAAATATAGAGTGGTGATCATAAACTGGTTTTTCTAGTTATTTGATGATGATAGTGTTTTAGATTTTTATTTGGTATGGATGTGTTGCAAAAATATTTTATATTGCTTACCTGGTGGAGTATTAAAGACTTGTACGTGTATCCTCATCTATCATGGTTTGTGATTTATATAGATGTTCAAATTATTTTTCTTTGATCAGAGAGATTTTTATTTGACATTCATGATGAAAAGTACAAAGTTGTGCATTTATAATGAGGAAAAGATATTTGTACTTTTGATGTGGTATTGCATGATTTTTTTATTATGTTTATTAATTGTATTTTATTATTGGTATGGGATTATATCAAGCTAAGATTTCTAGAAGCATGTTGATGAATTTTTGGTCAACCTAGTTATTTATCATGTCACATTAGATCTTGAGCATTATGAATCAAGCATGGTGTGTTAAATATTATTTCTTTGCATTCCAGATATGTATAAACTACCATATCTTTGATAGAATTAATTATTGTAATTCATTTTCATAATTACTTAAGTTATGGTTAATGATGAAATCATTTATGGAAATAGTAGTGAGGAATTATACAATGAGTGTATGAGTTATGAAGGTGTGTGAGCACGTTATATCAAATATCAACAAAAGAAGTGTGAGTGGAATCTATCAAGCATATAATTTAGGTACTACAATGGAGTTATATTGACATATTTGAGATGTTATAAGTCAGTTCATAATTCAGTGGTTTGTTGTCTTTAGTGTATTGTTATCCATACCATAATTGTTTCCTATGTTGTAGTCTCAAGTGTTGTTTCCTTTTTATATCTTTGAGTTGTGTGGTCTAAACAATGAGATTTAATACATGTCCATTCTTATTGAACTTTTAACATGGTAATTATGTTAGTATATTAACTAGTAGATTTGATAATAAAAATCTTGTATTACATGTTATGGTAAGATTATTTTATCTTCCTTAATCTCTATCTTTAATATCAAGGTTATAATGGTGATAAATGGTTTAATGGCTCACATTTTATCATATAGTTGATTCACCCCCATCCTATTATCTGTGAGTGCTACCTTGTGCTTTCTAGAAATTAGAATAAACATTTGCTCCTCTTTTTAAATCTTATCTACTTGAGGAGTTTTCTAGTGACATCCTTTAAGAAGGAAAATATAAAATTTAACCAACTATGCACTATGGAAAGGAAGGATGTGTTGGTGTTTGAAACTACTAAACAACAAAATGTTCAATACCAAAGTGATGGTACTCACACAATCTAAGGATCAACTATTTCCTATTGACAATTACATGTGCAAATAACTTGGGCCCAACTTTAACAAAACAAAGGATGGTTTTCTACTCTTTAGGTTCTACTAAACCAAGGTGATTATACCTAAGGGATAATTCACTAGGATATTGTTGTATACAAGTTAATTTAGTTTCATTCTGATTCTCATCTTCTATCCCTTTCACATATGCAATTTATCCATTTATTGACATTCTTTGATTCATATACATCCCTCTTAAGTAGAGTTGGTCATAGTTCACCTTGAGTTTACAATTATTCCTAGAAAATAGTAGCTACTTAAGACCCAGAAACAGAACATAAATGAGTGATGACTAGCATTATTACCTTGACAAAAAGAAATGAAAATGATTTTGAAATTAAAATTGATTTGTCATGTAGGGGTAGAATCTAATCCCAATTATCTCTGATTTGTGTAACTAGTGCCTTATCCATGGGGGCAAAGAATCAATTATTGGCAGGATATCTTGTTTAAGATAACTTGTAAAAGAAACTATCAACTATAATCACCAATTTCTATTCTTATAAAATATCCTTCTCATAAACTCATGAATTCGATTGATTTACTAAAGCATTTACATAATCCATTGAATTATAAGCAAATCTAAACCAATATACAACCAATCCAGACTGCATTCAACCAATTGAACCTTATTCAAATGATATCAAAATTAACAAATTCATGAAATAGAGACAGAAAATGGTGATACAAATCTAGTGTAAATACCCTTTTGCATTATCCTTTTATATGAATAATATAATAATCAATAGAAGATCATTGAGAAACCTAGAATATCTTGTTGATTCTATCATTTCCTTATACTATCAGAGGGTACATAATTGAAAATAAACTCAGAACAATAACTACATATGAATGGACCGACTGTATTTTCTTGGAGACCAAAAAATATACAAGTCTTGGACCCTCACATTGCCTTGAAAACTCATTTATATAGGCATGAGTTGCAACAAGCAAAGGGAAAATATGATTGATATGTGCCCTTCAAAATAGAAGACAAATACAATCTACAAAAAACAAAACAAAGTGTAATAGAATGCTTAACACATCAATATATTCTTTGGTAGGCCACATTACTATTACATTGTTACAAAATATAGGCTCTTCTAATTTGCCACCACTATTCTAAATCTTTAGAGTATGCAACTACTAGGCTAACCAATGATGATTCATTTTGTGGCACTTGTAAATCAATTTTTACCCTTGGATTTTCACTATTTTCATCTTGGACAAATACAACTACTTTACCATCAATTGTTCTTCTATCATGTCCACATCTTGGGTTTTTGTACCTATAGCTAGAACTAACTAGTGACCTTCACCTTCCTCACCTTTCAGATCTGGTGCTATTGTGTCAATAATTTGCACCTCATTACCCTATACCTCATCCTCATCTATTTCAAATCCTTCAAATTGCTCACCAGAAGCAATATCTTCCATCCATGTGTCAAACAGTGCATCATCTAGCCAGTTGAATTGCAAAATATCACTTTGCCTTTTAAGCACATACTCAACCTCATTATCAATAGTAACAAAATCTTGCTTCAAAGAATCAAAGAATAACAGGACCTTTACCAACTCTTCGGTTGAAGTGGCCCACCAAGCATGCCCTTTTTCATTTATGATTTTATTCATCCTCAAATAGAATAAATCATCTAACTATTTAGTCCATTCATCTTTTCTTTTCAATGTATTCTTTTTGTCTATAGCATGAGGAAATAAATTAAAATTTTGGCTCTTGTACTTACTCAAATAGCCAACTATTATTCTTTGCAGATGCACCCTCCTATCATCAAAATCTGGAAGATGAGTAAAAATATCATAGGTCCTTTCAATTTGATCATGGGATGACCTTATGATAGATTAACACAAGAATGTCACTTCTTTCCTTCTCCTTCTCTTCCCCCATTATTCATAATAGGCTTTAAAACCTCATCATTTTCTTTTAATTCTTCCCAAATGTTTGCCACCCTTGCTAATTGATCATAAAACAATGGCCACTCAATTTTGTCTACCAAGTACATGAGATCTTTTCTTAATTTCTCTTCATAATATACATTTAACTCTACATGCAGTGCCCATATTTTTTTTTTTCTTCTTCAAAATCCTCAGCTATGTAGTATTATGGCCTTTAGGGTGTGTTTGGTATTTCTATAAGGGGAGTGGATTTGAAAGGTTCCACTGGAGAACAACGGTATGTTTTTCTTGGCCTTGTAGCACGAGGGTATGTTGATCTTGCTATGATGGTGTAGCTATTGATCCTCTCCTCAATGACCAACTGACCACTATAGCATGGTCTTCACTGAAAGAAGTGCTCTTAAAGTCTTTCCTATTCTAGTCCTATATATCAAGTTTATTTGAAATAGAATTAAATACCAAGGCATCAGCAATATCCCAATTAGGTAACAAAAGAATTTTTGATGCCTTCACCATTTGTCTTCCCTCCTTAGGGCTTATACTCTGAAGTTCCTTAATCATCTCTTCTCTTATTTCATTTTCTAGGGAAACTTCATCCATTTTTGGGTGCTCTGCTCTATATTTATTGCACCTTTCAAAATTTCTCATATTTTCCCTTCATAAAAATTGGTGGAAAGCCTTAGATTTAACAAAACTGTCATCAGAACAAAAATTGATGACTTGGCTATTCTAACATAGGGTCTAATTCCCTACCTCTATAATTAGCTATTGTTAAATCTAAACTTGGCACAAGAGGCTCTTGAGGGTTTCCCTCATCCAATTCTACTTGGGTAATGAATATGCCTCCTTGTGACCCTATTTGCTCAATCTGTTCTCCAGTGAGCTATTCTTCTTCTATCCTCAGAGGGGATTGAGTAGGTGAATACTCCTCTACATGAGGGCTCTATTCCTTTATTATCTTTTACCTCTTAGGAGAAGGCTTATTAGGTCTTTCCTCGAGTATTGCATTGGTAGAACCCATTATTTTATTGCCTTTATCCACAGTGGCCCTTCTAATCTAAATTATGGTTTATCCTAGCCTCTTTTGAACAACTAGATGGCCAACTCCTACATTAGGAGTGAAAGCTAACCTTCTCATGACCTCTCTGGCTCTATCTAGGCAAGAATCAATTAAAAAATATTTCTTTTCATTCATTGCTTCCATTATCTTAGGGAAAGCATTCATGATTTTATTGATTTTATCTGCTTCTATAACAGTATTATCTAGAGGACTATAATCTTTATCAAAATAGTGAATAAATTCCAAAACTCTCTATTTCTCCTTTTTGGTTTCCTACTCTTGTAATGAGAACTCATTTCTTATGATGTCCTCTGGATAGTATGTCTCATGCTTTATCTATCTAGATTTAACCCTAAGCCTGAAGGTAAAATTCTAAAACCCCTTAGTATCATAGTATCACAAAAATAGGGATGGGAAACAACCATGTTATATTGATCAAAATATTTATACAATAAGAGCTAACCCCCTTTGGTAATTACAAACTACTGTGCTTTAGTAAAAGTAGGGAAAATTGATCCCTATGCCCCTTTCAACAAGTAAGTCTCCTCCAAGCCTCCTAACTACCATAAAACCTTAGCCATTCCTACCTTTAAAGGAACTTGATAAAGCAAAACATGAGGACTCCCTTTGAAACCATAAATTCTGAACATAGTAGAAATAGAGTAAGGGATGATATCTCCCCAATTGTGTGAAACATTCAAATCTCTAGGGTTATCCATAGGCCTAATGAGATTCATTAGTGCCTTAGGGATTTTGGGATTATCACTTAATATGAGGTATCTTAGTTTAGAATGCAATGGTTGTTCATAACCTTCTTCATTTTTTTATAACAATACTACAACAATAGTGTGAAATGAAGCAAAAGAAAATGTATGCACTGGCTTGTCATAATTTTGGGCTCTAAAAATAGGGGCATCTTCAATAGCTTGCTTAATCTTGTGGAATGCAGTACTAGGTTCACCATCCCACTTTATCTCAAACTCTTTCTTTAGCATCCTTGATATAGGTCTACTAATTTTTGAAAAATTAGTCACAAATCTCCTACGAAAGTTAATTTTTCCAAAAAATGATTGAATTCCCTTAACACTCTTAGGTTTCTAAATCTTGTCTATTGCTTCTACCCTTTCAGGGTTAATCCTCACTCCATATTTACCAACAAGATGCCCTAACAACTTTGATCAAGTGACACCAAAATGACACTTTCTAGGATTTAAAGAAATACCATATTTAAGGGTTATGATAAATACCTTCTCTAGATGCATGTAGTGATCATTCTCATCTTTAGAGTAAGTAGTTAGATCATCCTAATACACTGCTAAAAACTTATCAATAATGCCACATCCACTGGACATTGAAAAGTAGCCCCAGCATTAGTAAGCCCAAAAGGCATCCTGATGTACACATAAGTACCCCATGGAGTAGTGAAAGTAGTTTTGAATTGTTTTGATTCCTTGATAACCACTTGATTGTAACCTAAAAATCCATCCATCATAGACATGAGCTCTAAGCTAGTGACCTTTTGCAACATGGCCTCCATGTTTGGTAAACCATAATTATCTTCTAATGAAGATATATTTAAATTCCTAAAATCAACACATAACATTATATCTCCATTTTTCTTCCTAATAGGGACTAAGTTGGACATGTTAGAATTCATTAGAATAATAGAGAGGGGGTGGGTGAATCAGTTATTCAAGGTCCAATATGTCCAATTCAAACTTTGATGGAGACACGACCCAGCACAGAATGGAAACAATAGGAAAGGGGAAAATTTTATTTACTATGAAAATATACTATTACATGCAATACAGAGAAAATGGACTTCTACATATGCCCTATAGGCTTACAATAGCACAAATTTGGAGATAAATTCTTCTCCCAGTATCTTCTCTCAAACTCCACTCTGAACTGCCTTTCACAATGCCAAAAATGTCCTTAAATAGACCTCAAAGGGTTAAGGATTAGGAATACATTCTAGAAAGTTCTAGTTAGCATCCACCGACCAAATAGAAGGCTCTAAAATCCATGTTAGAAGTCAGCACAAAACTAGAAGAATCTAGAAACGGTAACCAAACTTCCAGGAGGCATAACTTTTGAATCATAGCTCTGATTGACGAACCATTGACATTTTCAAAAAGCTCTCAAAGCGCTCTATAGCTCTATGGACCAGCTTCACTTGTCCCTCATTTTTTGGCCCTATTTGAGGTCATTTAATGCCCTTAACTTGACTTTTAAGCATTCTTAGGAGGTCTCCAAAAATTGAAAAATTGTAATAACTTTCAAACCATGGAGACTTTTAACCTGATTCTTTTTCCAGAATGCTCTAAATTACAATTACAATCATCTAAACAATTTACACCTTCTAGTTCACCAAAATGATTGTTCAATTACATACTCCTATATTTTAGGCATTTTCACATATCCTAAGGTGCTCAAATACTCTAACCTAGAACACTAATAGTGGAAAAATGAGAGTTGGAACCTTTATTTGACCCAAATGGGTATCTAGAAATGAAAACACGTGAAATAGAAACTAAGTCTAAGTACATTTTTTTTTTTGGGTGATACGGGATTACCCTTATACCTCTGGATGCTCTTGCATCAAACTTTTAGAAAATCTATAGTAGGCCCATACATGCTATTATTCACCCAAGCCTTTATCTTTATCCTAGCAAGTTACTATAAATCAATATGCAATAATGAAACACATAGAATTAACACATAACACAAAGATTTATGTGGAAACCCAATTTGGGAAAACCACCAGTAATATGTTACCTTCTTTTCTCACCCTTCCAAAGTGATGCCCTGTTAAAGGCCTACCCTATTAAAGGCTATGACACATTGTTAAATGTGACCCTATAAAAGGATTTTAACACCCTATTATGAGTGTGCCTTGTTAGAGGACTTAAGAACATTCAACTTAGAATGTCATCCTAATGGGGACACAACCCAGCACAGAATGGACACAATGGAAAGGGAAATTTTTATTGACAATGAAAATATGCTATTACATGCAAAACAGAGAAAACAGACTTCAAAACATGCCCTATGGGCTTATAGTAGTAGAAATTAGGAGATAATTTCTTCTCCCAGTTCCTTCTCTCAAACTCCACTCCGAACTGCCTTTTACAATGCCAGAAATGTCCTTAAATAAACCCCAAAGCGCTAAGGATTAGTAATACATTCTAGAAAGTGCTAGTTGGCATCCACTGACCAAATAGAAGGTTCCAAAAGCCACATTAGAAGTCAGCACAAAATTAGAAGAATCCAAAAATGGTGATCAAACTTTCAGGAGGCATAACTTTTGAACCATAGCTCCGATTGATGAACCGTTTATATTTTCGAAAAGCTCTTGAAGATATCTATAGCCCTATGGACCAGCTTTGCTTGTCCCCCATTTTTTGGCCCTATATGAGGTCATTTAATGCCCTAAATCTGATTTTGAAGCATTCTTAGGAGGTCTCTAGAAATTGAAAAACTGCAATAACTTTCAAACTGTGGTGACTTTTGACCTGATTCTTTTTCTGGAATTCTCTAAATTACAATTACAATCATCTAGCCAATTTACATCTCCTATTTCACCAAAATGATGGCTCAATTACATACTCCTATTTTTTAGGCATTTTCACATATCCTACGGTGCTCAAATACTCTAACCTGGAACACTGATAGTGGAACTATGAGAGTTGGAACCTTTATTTGACCCAAATGGGTATCCAAAAATGAAAACACATGAAACAAAAACTAGGTCTAAGTACATTTTTTTTTTTGGGTGACACAGGATTGCCCTTATACCTCTGGATGCTCCTACATCAGACACCTAGGGTATATTGAAAAGTGACCCTGTCACTTTATGGATGGTAGAGGAAATTCCAAATGGGAAACCTCAGCTGCTAATATCCAGGTTGAGTCCTTGATTGGTTGGCCTTTCCACTTAACCAAATACTCTTCATACTGCCTATTTTTGGTACTCCTACCCACACGATGATCTAGAATGTCTTCTATCTCCTCCTTCTTAGAAGCAGGAATTAGACATGGCTCTAACATCTGCTCCTTATCTGCACCATCATCATGATACTCTGTTAAGTCTGCAATGTTGAAGATAGGAGAAGTGTGAATTTTATCTGGTAACTCCACCTCATATGCATTTCTTGAGTCATGTTTCTTCAGAATTTTGTAGGGGCCAAATTTTTTCATCTTTACCTTGTTGTAAGTACCTACTAGAAATCTCTCCTTTCTTAAGTGTACCATGACTAGATCCCCTACTTGGAACTCCTTATGTCTTCTCCTTTGATCATCTCTAGCTTTATACTATTGATTCATCTTGGTAATGTGTGCTTGGACCTCCTCATGTAGATGCTTGATATGTTCAGCAAACTCTTCTGCTTTAGCACTTGTCCTTTCCCCTTGCTCCATCTTCCTCAATTCTGGTGCAGTCCTTGGGCTACTTCCATATACAATTTGGAATGGTGATTTTCTAGTACTCCTATTTATAGAGTTATTTTAAGAAAATTCCATGTGTGGTAGAATCAAATCCCATCCCTTGGGCTTATCCCCAACTAAACATCTCAACAAATTGCCTAGACTTCTGTTTACCACTTCTGTTTGACCATCAGTCTACGGGTGATGTGTGGAATTGAATTTCAAGTCTGTTCTCAACTTTTTCCACAATGTCCTCTAGAAATACCCCACAAATTTAGTATCTCTATCAGAAACTGTAATCCTTGGGAGACCATGTAGTCTCACTACCTCTCTGAAAAACAAGTCTGCAATATGGATAGCATCGTGAGTCTTGTGGCATGGAATGAAATGTGCCATTTTGGAGAACCTATCAACCACTACAAATACTAAGTCATTACCCCTTCATGTCCTTGGTAGTCCAAGAAGTAAATCCATACTTATGCCCTCCCATGGCTTTGATAGAACAGCCAATGGATGATATAGTCCAATATTGTGACTAAATCCCTTGGCCACTTGAAAAACCTGACAACTTTGTACAAACTTCCTCATATCCTGTGATATCTGAGGCCAAAAATAATGTTCTCTAAGAATGGTAATGGTCTTGTCTCAACCAAAATGTCCTACCATCCATCCACTATGTTTCTCCTTAATCAGATTTTCCCTCATGGAACTCCTTGGAATGCATAATTGGCTGCTTTTGAACAGCATACCATCTTGAATCAAATAGTCTAGCCACTTGGTTCTGTCTATAGCAGTAGGCTCTTTACAAGCTTTCCATGCTTCAAAAAAATCAGGATCCTCAGGGTACAGATTATTGAGTTCATCCAACTCAACTACTTCAACCTGCATAACTATAAGCAACAACTGCCTCCTGTTGAATGCATCTGCAACCCTATTAGCTTTTCTACTTCTATGCTTTAACACAAATGTATAACTCTGCAAGAACTCTGCCCACTTCATATGCCTTTGGTTCAATTTACCTTGGCTATTTAGGTATTGTAATGCCTGGTGATCAGTATATAAAACAAATTCTTTTGGCAATAAATAATGTCTCCATTTCTTTAAGGCTTGAACTATTGCATAGAACTCTTGATCATAAATAGAATACTTTTTCTTTGCATCATTCAATTTTTCACTAAAATATGCAATAGGCTTACCTTCTTGGCTCAATAAAGCCCCAATAGCATTGACACTAGCATCACAATCCACCTAGAACACCTTTATAAAATCTGGTAGTGCCAACATAGGTTGTTTTGTCACCTTCTTCTTTAGCAATTCAAAACTTCTCATAGCTGTTGTAGTCCACTTGAACTCTTTTCTATCCCCTCTTATTGTGTCAGTCATGGGTGCACATATGCCACTAAAATTCTTAATGAACTTTCTGTAAAAACTAACCAGAGCATGAAATGATTTTACCTCTGTAGCAAATCTTAGAGTAGGCCATTCCAAGATAGCTTTTACCTTCTCTAGATCCATTTTAAGACCTTCAGGTGATATAACAAACCCCAAGTAGACTAACTCCTTTTTTGCAAAGATACACTTCTTTAGATTAATTAACAGTTTCTCTTCCCTCAACCTTTCAAGGACACTACAAATATGCAATAAATGTTCTTCCAAAGTCTTGCTGAAAATTAAAATATCATCCAAATAGACCATAACAAATTTTCCCAAGAACTTCTTAAGTACCTCATTCATAGGCCGCATGAAGGTGCTTGGGGCATTCGTAAATCCAAAGGGCATGAATAACCACTCATAAAGACCCTCCTTGGTCTTGAAGGTATTTTTCCACTCATCTCCTTCTCGTATTCATATCTGGTGATAGCCATTCCTGATATCTATCTTTGTGAAGTACTAAGCTCCACTCAAATAGTCCATAATATCATCCATCCTAGGCAAAGGAAACTGATACTTGATGGTTATCCTATTTATAGCTCGAGAGTCTGTACACATTCTCCACTCTCCATCCTTCTTTGGTGCTAGTACTGTAGGTACTACACATGGACTCGGGTTCTCTCAAATCAAACCCTTCCTCAATAGCTCCTAAACTTGTTTGTTTAGCTCCTCAGTTTTAGTAGGAGTCATCCTGTGAGCATCCTTGTTAGGAAAACTAGCTCCTAGGATTAAATCTATCTAATGACTAATTTTCCTTACTAGTGGTAATCCTTCTGGAACATTATCAAAGATGACATCTCCAAACTCACCTAATAAATATAAAACATCAAATGGTATTTCACTACTACCTTCCTTATATTTTCTAGGAATCAAAGCATAGCACATACGCTGATGTTTCATGCCATCTAAAAACTTCCTTCCATCAACAAGAAAAATCCTAGCACTGCTACATACCTTTTCACCTTTCTTCTTCATTGGCTTCAATTTGTGGCAAACTCCATCCTTTGTTAGAGAGTATGTGTTTGCATGACCATCATGTACTGCATGCCTATCAAACTACCACAGTCTACCTAACAATAGATGGAAAACATCCATCAAAATAATATCACAGAGAACTTCATCATGGTAAGTCCCAATTTTGAACTTCCCTAAACATTGTTCACTTACTAGGACCTTATGATCATCCTTCACCCAAGCGATCTGATAGGGCTGGTGGTGTTTCTCCCTCTTCAGCTTTAGCTTAGAGACCATCTCCTCTGATACCAAGTTATCAGTGCTACCACCATCAATGATCACATCAAAACATTTATCTTCACACTTGCACCTAGTATGGAATAGACTCCTCCTTTGTCCTAGTTCAATCTCACCACTTAATAAAATGACTATGCATCCTCATCCACATGAGCAACCCTAGCTTGGCCTTCAGTTCTCCTATTCATCCTTCCTTAACATTGAGGGCATTCAAAGGCACAATGACCTTCTTCATTGCAATGGAAATAGGTACCATGGAAGCCTCCTCTTCCTTGTCCATGTCCTCTACCTCTTCCTTTCTGATTTCCAAAGTCTTGATCATGGGAGCGGTTGAAACCCTCATTCCTCTGGTTCCTACTAGTACCCAGATCTTCATTTTTGTTTTGGGTCTCATTTTGACCTCCAGGTGACCTATCACTACCCCTTCCTCCTTGACTGTGTCCTCTTTCTCTTCCTTCAAACCTTTTATTTAGTTTCTCTTCAACTCATAGGGAAAACTTGTACACTTCTTCAATGCTGATCATTCTTACCAGACTTAATTCCTCTTGGATGCTAGGTCGCAACCCATTGATATAATGAGAAAATTTCTCTTTATTTTCTTTGGTATGCCCAAATCTAATCAAAAGTCGATAAAACTCCTCCACATATTCCTGGACTGATCTTCCTACTTTCTTTAACCCATGCATCTTCTTAAACAGATCAAGCTCATAGTCAATAGGAATGAACTTCTTCTTCAATATGTCCACCATGGGATCCTACCTTGTGATTGTATCCTTTCCTCTTATATTTCTTTCCAATTAAACCTCTTGCCACCAGATCTTTGCATGGCCCTTCAGTTTGGCCTTTGCAAACTTAACCCTATCTGGATCCCTGATATCCTCATATTCAAAGTACTCTTCTAGTTCATTGATCCAGTTGATCAACTCATCTGGTTTCAGATTTCCTAAAAATAGGTCTTTTCCCAAACTTAGCAATGGCCCTAAAAAGCCTTTCCTCTTCCTAATTCATAACTTCCTCGTCAACTTCCCATTCTGGTCCAAATTCTTCTTCATTGTCATCCTCACTTTCATCACTTGCAGCAACATTTGCTCCCCTACAGAGCTCTTCCTGCAATGCTTGGACTTGCCTTTGGAGGGCTCTAACCTCCTCAAGATTAATAGCTTTGGCCCTTCCACCACACTCTCTTTGTGGAGGCATCTTCTTAACTCAAACTCACAACCACACAATCTTGGTGCAAACTGCCTCACAGTCGGCACTCTGTCTACACACTCAGGAAAACCTGCTCTAATACCACTTGATGGGGACACAACCTAGCACAGAATGGACACAATGGAAAGGGAAAATTTTATTGACAATTAAAATATTCTATTACATGAAAAATAGACAAAGTAGACTTCAAAACATGCCCTATGGGCTTACAATAGTAGAAATCAGAAGATAATTTCTTCTCCCAGTTCCTTCTCTCAAACTCCACTCTGAACTACCTTTTACAATGCCAAAAATTTCCTTAAATAGACCCCAAAGGGTTAAGGATTAGGAATAAATCATATAAAGTGCTAGTTGGCATCCACTGACCAAATAGAAGGTTCTAGAATCTACATTAGAAGTCAGCGCAAAATAAGAAGAATCCAAAAATGGTAATCAAACTTATAGGAGGCATAACTTTTGAACCGTAGCTTCGATTGACAAACCGTTTACATTTTCAGAAAGCTCTCAAAGTGCTCTATAGCCTTATGGACCATCTTTGCTCATCCCTCATTTTTTGGCCCTGTATGAGGTCATTTAATGCCCTAAATCTGATTTTGAAGCATTCTTAGGTCTCCGAAAACTAAAAAATTGCAATAACTTTCAAACCGTGGTGACTTTTGACCTGATTCTTTTTTTGGAATGCTCTAAATTACAATTACAATAATTTGGCCAATTTACACCTCCTAGTTCACCAAAATGATGGCTCAATTATATACTCCTATTTTTAAGGCATTTTCACGTATCCTATGGTGCTCAAATACTCTAACGTGGAACACTGATAGTGGAACTGTGAGAATTGGAACCTTTATTTGACCCAAATGGGTATCCAAAAATGAAAACACATGAAATAGAAACTAAGTCTAAGTACATTTTTTTTGGGTGACACAGGATTGTCCCTATACCTCTAGATGCTCCTGCATCACACCCTTGTAAAGGATTTACAAAAGGCTATTAGGCCCACCTAATTCCATAGGAATTTCAATAACCTTCTCAAAGGCTTCACCACCTAGTTTTTAAGCTAACCTATCAATATAGGATTTTAATATCTAATATAATGGTAAGAAAGTATTAGATAGCTTTGACCTGACACTATTTGCAACTTATACCTTTTAGATCTTAGATCACACTTCAATTCTTCAATTTTGCTTGGCTTTTTTTCCTTGCAAATCTGATAGCTTGTTCACCCTTCAAGATCTGTCACCTTGAGTCTTTTGGTCATTATGCCAATGAATTCAACTCCATGTGGTCACTTGATCAAATTAGAGTCTCTGTGCTCTGTTCTCCTTCACTATGTCTTTTCTTTAACACTTCTCACTGGCCTCCTCTTGGCTTCCTCTACTAACCACACTCTACCACACATTTTTTTGATCTTTGACCTATAACTCCTTAGAAAGAAGTTTTGTTCTTCATTTCCTACTCAATTCTTCCTATTCTTAACTTTAATTGGCTTTGAGAAAAATGATATTGTTTTCACTCCAAATTGTTTCTTCTAGGAACATTAAATTAAATCCATCTATATTTAGCTAAAATTGGTTTGCATAAAACTCTGTGACACTAGCTCATCATCCTTATCACCCAACTTGTTCACAAAATTCAATGTAACCACCTTATCATTTTTTATTTGGAAATTCTTTGACTTTTCAAATAATGCACCAACTTGGCACTATTGAAATACTGGTGCTCAACACATACTATGTTACTTGACATCAACTATGTTTTTACTGATGCTCGGCACCTGATCAATTTTGCTCAACATCAACTATATTTTTCTAATGCTAGGCACTTGAAGACCTTTTTACTCGGCACCTCAAGACTTGCTACTCAGCACCCAAAGGTTACTTTAGACACACTATATTTTGCATGTTCTCGATTTTAACTAAGAATTTGCTCGGCTTGAACTAGCTTGCTCGGCAGTCACATATGAACTTAGTTAATCTTTTCTTTTGACTTAGCTACACTTTAGAATTCTAATGTATCTAAGTGTTTCCATCCTTTGTGTCTTAGAGTATGTCTTCAATACACTATTTTATCAATGTCTTAGCTAATCCTTATACTTCATTATAACAACATAACTTCAACCCTTTTCTCTAGGTGCTCTAGTTACCCCTTATTGATTAACTCCTCCTTGTCAATCAACTAAGTGATAGTACTTGGATCATTTAAGCAATTGGCATTCCTACAAATAGAGAATTTTACATCAATGATTGAAAACATTCTTTACCTATTCCATCATTCTTCTATCAATGATCTTTTCAATCATTTCCAACAATCTCCCTCTTTATATCATATCTCGCTCATTTGCTGATACAAACTAAATCCTTTATTATGCTTCTCCCTCTTTGCTATGGTATCCTTTCTCTATACGTTTGATCCTTTATAGCTACATGCTACTCAGTTTCTCATTTCTCCCTCTAATCAATTATTTATCAATGATCAACTCCTTTTGATGTAGGGCAAATTTTATGTTGCTTAAATAGCTTGGGTTAGGGGTTTTACCCCTAACTTACCTCTAATATACTCATAAGCATCCTTAGGTAATGGTTTAGTGAAGATATCTGTAATTTGTTCCTTTGTGTGAATGTATTCCATCTTCACTTGCTTGTCTTCAACCAATTCTCTAACATAGTGATACTTGAGTGCAATGTGCTTAGTTTTTGCATGCATTAATAGATTCTTGGTTATGTCTTCCTTCATTCCCTTCAATAGATGCTTGAGCCATACAATGTTTGTGCAATTGATTATTGCTACTACATATTCTACTTCTATTGCGGATTGTGATGTACATGTTTGTTTCTTACTAGTCCAAGTAACCAGTGTCTTTCCTAAGAAGAGTTCTCCTCCACTAGTTCTTTTTCTTTCATCAATGTTTCCTCCCTAATCTGCATCAATATAGGAATTCAACTCAAACTTGTCACTCCTCTTGTAGGATAAACTAAAATCATCTATCCCTTTGAGATACCTCATTATCCTTTTCACTACCATGAGATGATTTTCTCTAGGGTAAGTATAGAATCTTGCCACTATTCCAACTACTAATTCTTTTTCTGGTCTTCTATGTACAACATATTATAACTTTCCAATCATGGATTTGTACATTGTCTAGTTGACTTCAGTAGATTCACCATTTTTGGATAGCTTGTGTCTAGTTTCCATTGGTGTGTTGACAGGTTTGGAATATTCTAGACCAAATGTCTTTAGTATCTCTTTAATATACTTTGATTGGGTCATGAATATACCATGTTTCAATTGACGTACTTGCAATCCAACAAAGAACTTTATTTCTCCAAACATTGACATCTCAAATTCATGTTTCATCTTGTCAAAAAAATCCTTGCTAAGCACTTATTTTCCTCCAAATATTATGTCATCCACAAAGATTTATGATATAAGGATGTCCTTACCTTCTTCTAATTTAATGTACATATTGCTATTGTCATCAGTTCTCTCAAAGCCTATTTGCACTAGATACTTATGAAGTCTTTCATACCAAGCTCTAGGGGCTTTTTTCTATAAGGAAACTCAGGTGCAGAAATAGCTTCCTACACTAATCTCTTAAGAGGAGTATGGTGCAAATCCTATTAAAATCTTTTACACTTATAGATTCAATATGATGTAAACAACAATATTTTAGCCAAGCAGGCATAAAAAAAATAGACAAAGAAAGAAACACATAACACAAAGATTTTTTGGTGGCAAAAAACCTTTTGGTAAAACAACCCCACCCCTCCAAAACCCACACAATGTATTATCTTCAACACAAGGTTACAATACACTTGCAATGCAAGTTCAAAAACAACAACAGAAGACTCCAGTAGCAACATTTAGTACCAACAATAAAATTTTTTGCATCACTACTCTTCACAACCCTAAAAAATACTTATAACATGTGCTTCACTTTTAGGGCTACTCCCAAAGATAACCGTATTAGGGTTTTACAATTCTTTGAGAAAATAGGAACACTAAAAAATTTTTACTATTGGGGTAGAGTGTACAATTCTCAAAGTTATCAATTGCCACATGTCTTCACCTATCATAGAATCTTCCTAACATAGCTCTTATGTGTCATAGAAATCTATCATAACTGTTTTAGCCATGATCTCCTTATACACAATTCAAGATGTTGACACATCAACATTATTTGCAAGAAAATACATTTTACAAAACAAATAATAAGAATAGGAATTATCCAAGGTTGAGACACCTTATTCCTAACAATTTCAACCCATATAGAGCTTTATACAATTTGTAGACCTTGTCTTTGTTGTTCTCATCAAAAAAACCTTCTAGTTTCTCTATTTAGACTTCCTCTTCTAGCATACCATTTAGAAATGCAAATTTTACATCCATTTGGTAGACTTTGAAAGCTTTATAAGTAGCATATGCAAGTAAGGTTCTTACTCCTTCCATTCTTACAATAGGGGCAAAAGTTTCTCCATAATCCAATCCTTCTTCTTGTGCATACCCTTTCCAAACTCATCTTCATTTGTTCCTTGTGATCTCACCATTTTCATCTAGCTTTTTTTTGAACACCCACTTGGTTCCAATCACATTCTTATATGTTGGTCTAGGAACTAAGGTCCATGTTTTATTCTTTTCAATTTTCTCTATCTCTTCTTTCATAGCATTGTACCAATCATCATCTTATAGAGCTTCACTTACTATTTTAGGTTCCACTTTGCTATGTAGACATATCTCACTTCTAAGCTTATTCCTTGTCATTGGTCTAGCCTCTTTGTTTCCAATAATCTATTCTATTGGATGGTGTCTTCTCACATATCTCACCAATTCTTGTTCTATCCTTGTTTCCATATTTTTCCTTTCAACATCTGAATCACCATGCATATCTCCATAAGGTAATTCTTCATCTCCTTCATGTGTGCTGTTCTCAAAATTTGAATGTGCATTTTCTATATTATACAACTCAAAATCTGAATGCAACTCGACATTCACTATCTGTGACTTAGTAGATATTGAAGTTTGTTGATGATTTCCATTTTTATTTGCAGCTTCACCTTCATTAGGCATTCCTTCATTGAAGTATACAAAGGACTTGTATTCCTCTATTTTCTTTGCACATTCAACATTTTGGACTTTTGCAAGCTCATAAAATTTTACATTTTTTCTTTCTACAACTTTGTTAGTGTTAACATTCATGAACTTATAATCTTTCCTTCTAGTGGAATAACCAAGAAATATGCCTTCTTCACTTTTTGCATCAAACTTTCCATTCCTAGACTCTTTATGTATATAGAACTTACATCCAAATATTTTGAATTGTTTAACATTAAGTGAATGACCATACCATAGCTCAAAAGGTGTTACATGTGTAAATTTCTTGATTTTAACTCTATTGAGTGTGTAGACTATAGTACTTATAGCTTCTCTCTAGTACTTGAGTGCAAAATTCTTCTCCATCATTAAGGTTTTGGCATACTCAATTACTGATCTATTTCTTCTTTCTACTATACCATTCTATGGTGGAGTCCTAGGTGCTAATGTCTACCTTTTGATTCCTTTTTCATCGCAAAATTCTTCAAATTCTCTTGATGTGAATTCACCTCCTTTATCAGATCTTAGACATTTCAAGCTCTTTCTTGTCTCCTTGTCAACTCTGGCCAAGTACTATTTGAACATTTGGAATGCATTAGATTTTTTTTTTAGGAACATCACTATCATCATTCTTTAGTAGTCTTCCACAAATAGCATTATGTATCTATCACCTTTGTAGCTTTGCACTTCAATAGGATCACACAAGTCAATGTGAACTAACTCTAATAGTTCATTGGAAGTATAGGTCTTGCTTTTGAAACTGGACTTTTCCATCTTCCCTTGTTGACATTGTTTGCACATTGTGTTATCAAGCTTCTTCAACTTTGGTAATCCTCTGACTTTCTTCATTTTGCTAATGCTGATTAGATTTTCAAAGTTGACATGACATAGCCTCTTATGCCACAACCATACATCATTAGTTTTTACTATAAGACAAGAAGCATCTTCCATATCTAGATAGAACAAATTACTCCTAGTCTGATCACCTTTTCCTAGTAGACTTCCATGAGAATCATAGATCTTGGCAGTTCTTTTTTAAAATTCTACCTTGCATCCTATGTTGCCTAACTATGATACACTTAGTAGATTATAGTTTAGGCCTTTAACATATTAAGTTAAATCCATCTAGATATTTTCCTAAAATTGGTTTGCATAAAACTTTGTGACACCAACTCATCATCCTTATCACCCAACTAGTTCACAAAATTCAATGTAACCACTTTATCATTTCTAATCTGGCAAGTCTTTGACTTTTCAAATAATGCAACAACTCAAGACTATTGAAATACTAGTGCTTGATACATATTGCTTTGCTCAACATCAACTATGTTTTTACTGATGCTCAACACCTAAACAATTTTGCTTGGCATCCACTATATTTTTTTGATGCTCAACACTTGAAGACCTTTTTACTCGACACCTAAAGACTTGCTAATCAAAACCCAAAGGTCACTTGGCACACACTAGATTTTGAATTTTCTTAGTTTGAACAAAGAATTTTCTCAACACTCATAGATGAACTTAGTTAAGCTTTGCAATTGAATTAGCTACACCTTACAATTCTAATGTATCTACGTGTGTCCATCCTTTGTATCTTAGAGTATGTCTTCAATACACTATTTTATCAATGTATTAGCTAATCCTTTTACTTCATTATAGTAACATAACTTCAGCCCTTTTCTCTAGGTGCTCTAGTTACCTCTTATTGATTAACTCCTCCTTATAAATCAACTAAGTGATAGTATTTGGATCATTTAAGAAATTATCATTCCTGCAAATACAAAGTTTGACATCAGTGAAAAAATAATGATTGAAAACATTCTTTACCTATTCCATCATTCTTCTATCAATGATCTTTTCAATCATTTCCAACAGGACACCCAAGAAGAATGTATAATAGGATTTATAATCCCTGTATCCCTTAACTTGATCAATTCTTCTTGCATTTTGGGAGCCAAGGTTGGATTTATTGGCCTTTTTTTTTGTCTAAAAGGTTTAGCATCTAGTTTCAAAGGAATTTCATGCTGAAATAGATCCTCTCTATAAGCATTTAGGTCATCATATGACCATGCAAACACATGCCTATATTTCCTTGAAAAATCTATTAAACATTGCCTTATTTTATGGGATAACTTCTTACCAATATATACCTTCTCTGGTGCCTCTACAACTCCAAAATTTACATCCTCTAGGTCCTTAGCATTGTATTCACTAGTATCCATTTTTGACCTATCTTGGTTGTCAAAAACTATTTCTAAGACAAGTAAACCCTATGGGATCTTGTTAGTCTTTAGTTGCACAACTTCCTACCCAAAAAAAAAATTGTTTCCATTTATATTTTGCAAATAAGCTGCACAAATCAATTTATTTTCCTGACAACATATTTTCACAATTCAAAAATCTTAGAATGTCCTTATCATCTTCAAATACTTGCCAATTGTGGACATTATCATGAATAGAAGGCCTAGTTTGAATCTAAACTTTAGATATACCAACAAATGTAATATCATTAGGTTTTATTGCTATATTTGCTAGCAAATGTGCCATTTTATTGTTAGTTCTATCCTTCCAAACTATCCCAAATGCATCAAAATATTCCATCATGTCCCATACTATGTTCTTATACTGATTTAACCTTTTATTCCTTGACACATAACCATTTCTTTTGGGATACAACTAATTCAAAATCTCCTATAACATGTAAAATTTTTATCTCATGCTTATGAGCTAGTCTAAGTCCTAACAACAAAGCCTCATATTCTACTATGTTGTTAGTATAGGGGATGTATTGTATAAAAATGTAACTAAAGGAAATAACACTAAGAAACTAATGCACATTCCTACATGATTATGAAAACCTCAAAATAATGCAAGATAAACATGTAAAAAGCATAACATGAAATCAAAATAGCACTATGCAAACCTCACAAATCACCAAGTGGTTGATGATTTTCTTTCCCATGGGATGTGGTTCCTTAGAATTCCTACAACATAACAATGGGGTAGATAGTGCTTATGAAAATGAGGAGAGGGATCTCCTTTTATAGGAAATGAGATGCAATGGATGGCTAAGATTGAATGTAAGATAAAGGACTAGGATCTCTCAGGATCGATGAGGTGTCAATGAGGTGGAGGCCAAGTAGACTCCAAGTGGATTAGGGTTTTGACCATTCAAAGGGGGCAATATGCTCGTGAGACCTTTTTCAACTCTTTAAATATTCTAACACACACTTTGGTTGTTGTCTTCTAAGACACGCCTTTCAAAGGAAAACCCTACGCCCATGTGGTCAATGTGGAAGTGATGTCAGCCAGAGGGGACTAAGCATAATTTTACACAAAGATGCCAGCACGTTGATGTGGCGATGGAGCTCAGGATGATGACACGTGGATTGATCCGACGGCATGCGCATCCCTGCAAAAAAAGTTTCAAGGTCATTAAATAATGTGGGGAAGCGCATTTCTAACATGTCGCAGTGTGGGTCTTAGGAGTGATGACATGGTAAGAACGTGCAGGTTCAAGCAAGTTCACTAGATGCTGCCACATGGCAAGATTGGATGAGCGGCGGTTCCTTGCAATATGAAGTTGTAGGAATTTAAGTAATGCAGGGAAGCAAATTTTTGACACATAGCACGGGTCCTTGCAGCACTTATGTGGCATCTGAGAGCAATGGTCGGCCAATCAAAGGCTGCCACGTGGCAAAAAAGTTGGTCAAACCTTGTTGACTCAAATTGGAAGGCAAGGGAAAAAATAAAATGTCTTTCTAAAATGTAATATTTAATATTTTTACTCAAAAATGGATTCATGTTTAGATTAAATCAAAAAGGGGATTCATTCTAATGTTCAGACATTAATTTTTTTTTAAATTTTTGAAATTTAAAATTTAAAGTGCAGACATGAGTGCCATGACAGAGGAGACTGTTTTCAAACAGACTTTTAGTGGGTTTCTGGAAGCCAAAATAGGCGATGTTATATACTGCCAGAATTGGGAAAAGATGAGCTATCCATTTCTGGAGTTAGATTTTGTATAGGTAGAAATGTGTTCGAGCTATACTAGGTTTTCTCCCAGGTTCCTAGATTGTAACAATATTTAGGAATGGAAGTTTAGATTTGATTCCTAGCATGGTGATGACCTAAATTGGGTTAAAAGGTGGTAAAAATTTAGTTTGGGTCAACTTCTAATCACATTCATTCAGTAAAAAACTCATTTTCACACATTTCAATGGGTAAATCAGATATTTTAGTGACTCAACAAGGTTTCATCATTTCAACAAAGATATTTTGCAAGTCAATAACAAAAATGACAAACGCCCCAAGCACCTTCATGCGGCTCATGAATGAGGTACTTAAGAAGTTCTTGGGAAAATTTGTTATTGTCTATTTGGATGATATTTTAATTTTCAGCAAGACTTTGGAAGAACATTTACTGCATATTCATAGTGTCCTTGAAAGGCTAAGGGAAGAGAAACTGTTAATTAATCTAAAGAAGTGTGTCTTTGCAAAAAGGGAGTTAGTCTATTTTGGATTTGTTATATCACCTGAAGGTCTCAAAATGGATCCAGAGAAGGTAAAGCCATCTTGGAATGGCCTACTCCAAGGTCTGCTACTGAGGTAAGATCATTTCATGGTCTGGTTAGTTTTTATAGGAAGTTTATTAAGAATTTCAGTGACATATGTGCACCTCTAACTGATACAATAAGAGGGGATAGAAAAGAGTTCAAATGGACTGCAACAGCTGCGAGAAGTTTTGAATTGCTGAAGAAGAAGGTGACTGAACGGCCTGTGTTGGCACTTCCATATTTTAGAAAAGTATTCCAGGTGGATTGTGATGCTAGTGGTAGCACTATTGGGGCTGTATTAAGCCAAGAAGGTAAGCCTATTGCATATTTTAGTGAAAAATTGAATGATGCAAAGAAGAAGTATTCTATTTATGATCAAGAGTTCTATGCAATAGTTCAGGCCTTGAAGAAATGGAGGCATTATTTATTGCCAAAGGAATTTGTTTTGTATACTGATCATCAGGCATTACAGTACCTAAATAGCCAAGGTAAGTTGAATCAGAGGCATATGAAGTGGGTAGAATTCTTGCAGAGTTATACATTTGTGTTGAAGCATAGAAGTGGAAAATCTAACAGGGTTGCAGATGCATTAAGTAGGAGACAGTTGTTGCTTACAACAATGCAGGTTGAAGTAGTTGGGTTTGATGAACTCAAGAATTTGTACCCTGAGGATCCTGATTTTGCTGAAGCATGGAAAGCTTGTAAAGAACCTATTGCTGTAGATAGAACCAAGTGGTTAGACTATTTGATTCAGGATGGCATGTCGTTCAAAGGTAGTCAATTGTGCATTCCAAGGAGTTCCATGAGGGAAAATCTGATTAAGGAGAAACACAGTGGAGGGCTGGCAGGACATTTTGGTCGGGATAAGACCATTGCCATTCTTAGAGAACATTATTTTTGGCCTCAAATTACACAGGATGTGAAGAAGTTTGTATAGAGTTGCCAGGTTTGTCAAGTTGCCAAGGGGTTTAGTCACAATACTGGCCTATATCAGCCATTGCCTGTTCCATCAAGGCCCTGGGAGGACATAAGTATGGATTTTGTTCTTGGATTGCCAAGGACACAAAGGGGTAATGACTCAGTATTCGTGGTGGTTGATAGGTTCTCCAAAATGGCACATTTCATTCCATGCCACAAAACTCATGATGCTGTCCATATTGCAGACTTGTTTTTCAAAGAGGTGGTAAGACTACATTGTCTTCCAAGGAGTATAGTTTCTGACCGAGATACTAAATTTGTGGGGTATTTCTGGAGGACATTGTGGAAGAAGTTGAGAATAGACTTGAAATTCAGTTCCACGCATCACCCACAGACTGATGGCCAAACAGAAGTGGTAAATAGAAGTCTGGGCAATTTGCTGAGATGTTTAGTTGGAGATAAGCCCAAGGGATGGGATTTGATTCTACCACAGGCAGAGTTTGCTTATAATAACTCTGTAAATAGGAGTACTAGAAAATCACCATTTCAAATTGTATATGGAAATAGCCCAAGGACTGCGCCATAATTGAGGAAGATAGAACAAGGGGAGAGAACAAGTGCTGAAGCTGAGGAATTTGCTGAACACATCAAGCGTCTACATGAGGAGGTTCAAGCACACATTATCAAGATGAATCAAGAGTATAAAGCTAGGGCTGATGCAAGGAGAAGACATAAGGAATTCCAAGTAGGGGATCTAGTCATGGTGCACTTATGAAAAGAAATATTTCCAGTTGGTACTTACAACAAGCTAAAAATGAAGAAATTTGGCCACTGCAAAATTTTGAAGAAACATAACTCAGGAAATGCATATGAGGTGGAGCTACCAGATGGTATTCACATTTCTCCCATTTTCAACATTGTAGATTTAACAGAGTATCATGATGATGGTGCAAATGAAGAGCTGGTTTTAGAGGCATGTCCAATTCCTGCTTCTAAGAAGGAGGAGATAGAAGACATTCTAGATCATCGTGTGGGTAGGAGTACCAAAAATAGGCAGTATGAAGAGTATTTGGTCAAATGGAAAGGACGACCGATTGAGGACTCAACTTGGATTTCAGCAGCTGAGGTTTCTCATTTGGGATTTCCTCTACCATCCATAAAGTGACAGGGTCCCTTTTCAATCTACCCTGGGTGTCTGATGCAGGAGCATCCAGAGGTATAAGGGCAATCCTGTGTCACCCAAAAAATGTACTTAGACCTAGTTTCTGTTTCATGTCTTTACATTTTTGGATACCCATTTGGCTCAAATAAAGGTTCCAACTCTCATAGTTCAACTATTAGTGCATTTGAAAATCCCAAAAAAATAGGAGCATGCAATTTGGCCATCATTTTGGTGACCTAGAAGGTGTGACTTGGCCAGATGAATGTAATTGAGATTTAGAGCATTCCAAAAAAAGAATCAGGTCAAAAGGCCCCACGGTTTGAAAGTTATTGCAATTTTTTGGGTTTTGGAGAACTCCTAAGAATGCTTCAAAGTCAAGTTTGGGGCATTAAATGACCTCGAAAAGGGTCAAAAAATGGGGAACGAGCAAAGCTTGTCCATAGGGCTATAGAGCGCTTCAAGAGCTTTCCGAAAATGTAAACGGTTCGTCAATCGGAGCTACGGTTCAAAAGTTATGCCTCCCGAAAGTTTGGCTACCGTTTCTGGATTCTTCTAGATTTGCACCGACTTCTAACGCGGCTTCTGGAACCTTCTACTTGTCGGTGGATGCCTACTAGAACTTTCTAGAATGTACTCCTAGTCCTTAACCGTCCAGGGTCTATTTAAGGAGATTTTTGGCATTGTAAAAGGCAGTTGGGATTAGAGCTTGAGAGGAGGTGCTAAAAGGAGAAATATTCTCCAGATTTATGCTATTGTAAGCCCGTAGGGCATGTTTTGAAGTTTATTTTATCTGCACTATTTGTACTAGCATATTTTCTCAGTTAATATAATTCCCCCTTTCTATTGTGTCTATTCTGTTGTTGGGTTGTGTCCCCATCAAATTTCTCATGTAATGAATAGCAAGAAATAATAATACAAATAATCTGATCTATTAGGTAGCTTTGCATTTAAATTTTATGCATCCTATTGTAATTTGTTTCAAGGAAATGAATGATAAAGCAGCAACAAGTCAATCTTCATTCTAATATCTTGTCTCCCATTCATGTTTTCTGTGATCTTTTGTGTTTTGTAAACAAAGAATATGAAACTCAGTTGCAACCTATTGGTTGTATATGTTGATTTATTTTTCCTATGACTCAAAGAGTTATGTAAATGCTTGATTCATCATCATAGGATTGCAGATTTCATGAAGGATAAGTCAAGTATGAGGTTCAGAAGGATGCAGATGTCTAATTCACAAAGTGGATAGATAGATCAAGAAGTCCTGATGTATGGCATATGTTAGTGACTTTTAGGGATGTGTTTTAGGGTTTTGTGTGAATTTCCTAATAGATAAGGCACTGATCATTTTGAAGAATCATAAGGTTGTGTTGTTTATATCATGTTTTGCTAAGATCAACATCAATAATCAAATGCTTTTCCCCTTTCATGTTGAAGAGCTATAATAGAATGCCCTCACTCAACTTATGAGATTTCTAGATCTGCATTTGGCTACTATAGATTGATTTTATTTCATGAGTTATCAAGAGAAATAAGGGTTTTATCTGCTTCATATTAGATTCAGTGTATGCTTTGATAACTAGTACCATATAAAAAATCTATAGGTCTACCCACCTAGGTTTTGCAGAGCCTGAAGAAGAAGAAGGGTCAAGCCTTATAGTTGGCCCTGTGTCTAAAGTGATATGTTGATAATGGGAGTTAGTTGCCCCTAGATGTGTCATATTCTCATGGGGATAATTGAAAACCTTCCAGCGTTTTCAAATACCAACAATTTGAAACAAAAACTTTCAAGTACTGACATTGGTTAAAAATTTTGATTCGCCACCCACCCTATCAAAATGGGAACAATTACCAAACAAATGACAAATGCTTTACTAATGATTTTATGCAAAATGAATATAATCTCCAAATCCATGGGAAACTCTATGTGAAATTCCTACCTTATACTCTACCCAAGGGAGACATAGATCTTAAATGACACACTAATTTATGACAATACTAAGTGTGCCCCTAAAAAAGTCACCATTTTGTTCATGTTTGAAATTACTGAACAACAAAATATTCAATACCAAAGTGATGGTACTCACACAATCTAAGGATTAGCTATTTCCTATTGACAATTACATGTGCAAATCACTTGGGCCCAACTTTAACAAAACTAAGGATGGTTTTCTACTCTTTAGGTTCTACTAAACCAAGGTGAGTATACCTAGGGGATGATTCACTAGGATGTTGTTATATGAAACTTAATTTAGTTTCATTATGATTCTCAACTTCTATCCCTATCACATATTTAATTTATCCATTTACTAACATTCTCTTATTCATACACATACCTATTAAGCATATTTGGTCATAGTTCTCCTTGAGTTTACAATTATTCCTAGAAAATAGAAGCTACCTAAGACCTAGAAACAAAACATAAATGAGTGATGACCAGCATTATGGCCTTGACAAAATGAAATGAAAATGATTTTGCAATTAAAATTTATTTGTCATGTAGGGGCATAATCTAATGACAATTATTTCTTATTTGTGTAACCAGTGCCTTATCCATGGGGGCAAATAGTTAATTATTGGTAGGAGATCTTGTTTTAGTTAACTTCTAAATGAAAGTATCAACTATAATCACCAATTTCCATTCTTATGAAATATCCTTCTCATCAACTCATGAATTCTATTGATTTACTGAGGCATTTACATAATCCTTTGAATTATAAGCAACTATAAAGAAATATACAACCCATCTAGACTACTTTTAACCAGTTGAACCTTATTCAAATGACTTCAAAATTAACAAATTCATGAAATAGAGATACAAAATTGTGATATAGATCTAGTGTAAATACCCTTTTGTATTATCCTTTTATATGACTAATACAATAACCAATAGAAACTCATTGAGAATCCTAGAATATCTTGTTGATTCTATCATTTCTTTATATTGTTAGAAGGCACATAATAGAAAATAAACTCAGAAAAACAACTACATATGAACGGACTAACAGTATTTTCTTTGAGACTAAAAAATATGCAAGTCTTGGACCCTCACATTGCCTTGAAAACTCATTTATATAGGAATGAGTTGCAACAAGCAAAGGGAAAATGTGACTAACAAGTGTCCTTCCAAATAGAAGAGAAATATAGTCTACAAAAAACAAAACAAAGTGTAAGAGAATGCTTAACACATCAATATATTCTTTGGTTGACCTCATTACTATTACATTATTACAAGATATGGGATCTTTTAATTTGCTACCACTATTCTGAATCTTTGGAGTATGTAGCTACTAGGCTTACCAATGATGAATCATGCTATGGCACTTGTAAATCAATTTTTACCCTTGTATTTTCAATGTTTTCATCTTGGATAGAAAATACTACTTTTACTCTTGATTGTTCTTATGTCATGTACACATCTTGGGGTTTTGTGCCTATAGTTGGAACTAAATGGTGACCTTCATCTTCCTCACCTTTTAGATCTGGTTCTATTGTGTCAATAATCTTCACCTCATCACTCTTTACCTCATCCTCATCTATTTCAACTTCTTCAAATTGCTCATCAAAAGCAATATCTGCCATCCATGTGTCAAACAATGCATCATTTGGGCAGTTGAATTGAAAAATATCACTTTTCCTTTTAAGCATATACTCAGCTTCATTATCAATAGTAACAAAATCCTACTTCAAAGAATCAAAGAATAAATGCGCCTTTCCTAACTCTTCAAATGAAGTGGCCCATCAAGCATGCCCTTTTTCATTTATGATTTCATTCATCCTCAAAAAAAATAAAACATCTAACTATTTATTCCATTCATCTTTTCTTTTCAATATATTCTTTCTATCTGTAGCATGAGGAAATAAATCAAATTTTTGGGTCATGTACTTACTCAAGTAGCCAACCATTATTCTTTACAGATGAACCCTCCTATCATCAAAATTTGGAAGATCAGTAACAATATCATAGATCCTTTCAATTTAATCATGGGATGACCTTATGATAGACTAACACAAGAATTTCAGTTCTTTCCTTCTCCTTTTCTTACCTCATCTATTCATAATAGGCTTTAAAACCTCATCATTTGCTCTCAATTCTTCCAAAATTTTTAGCACCCTTGCTAATTGATCATAAAACAATGGCCACTCAATTTTGTATGCCAAGTACATGAGATATTTTCTTAATTTCTCTTCATATTGTACATTTAACTCTATATGCCCATAGCTTTCTTTTTTCTTCTTCAAAATCCTTAGTTGTGTGGTATTTTTGCCTTTGGGGTCTGTCTAGTATTTCTATAAGGGAAGTGGATTTGAAATGTTCCACTGGAGGAAAACGATATGTTATTCTTGGCCTTGTATACCTGCCCATTACTTTATTCTCAAGTTCAATCCTCTTTTGAACTTCTTTATTATAGGCCTCCAAAATTTTCTCATATTTACTCTACAACTCAAGCATTTTCTTTTCCTCCCTCTCAATAATCGCCAAAACAAAATGAGATTTTCTCACATTCATGTGTGCTACTTGTACATGGGAAGTGTCAGCTACTCTTCTAACAATAATTTTTCCCATTAATCTAGATGCATCTAGCTATGATGGTGTAGCTCTTGATCCTCTCCTAAATGACCAAATGATCAATGAAACTTGGTCTTCACTAAAAGTAGTGCCCTTGAAGTCTTTCTTATTCTGGCCCTATAGATCAAGTTTATTTGAAACTAAATTAAATACCAAGGCATTAGCAATATCCCAATTAGGTAAGAACAAAATTTTTTATTCCTTCACCATTTATCTTCCCTCGTGAGAGCTTATACTCTAGAATTCCTTAATCATCTCTTCTTTTATTTGGTTTTGCAAGTTAGCTTTCCAATTTTGGATTCTTTTCTTTCAATTTATTGCACCTTTCTTCAAAATTGCTCATATTTTCCCTCCATGCAAATTTGTGGAAAGCTCTAGATTTAACAAAATTGTCATTAGACAAAAATTGATGACTTGCCTATTCTAATATAGGGTCCAATTCCTTGCCTCTATAATAAGCTACTGTTAAATCTAAACTTGGCATGGGAGGCTCTTGAGGGTTTCCCTCATCCAATTCTACTTGGGTAATGAATATGCCTCCTTGTGACCCTATTTGCTCAATCTATTCCCTGGTGAGCTTTTCTTTTTCTATTCTCAGAGGGGATTGAGTAGGTTAATACTCATCTACATGAGGGATCCATTCCTTTATTATCTTTTGCCTCTTGGGAGAAGGATCATCAAGTCTTTCCTGTAGGACTACTCTAGTAGATCCCATTATTTTCTTGCCTTTATCCATGGTGGCCCTCCTACTCTGAATTATGGTATAGCCTAGCCTCTTTTGAACAACCAGTGACTAGCTCCTACATTAGGAGTAAAAGCTAACCTTCTCGTGACCTCCCTAGCTCTATCTAGGTAAGAGTCAATAAAATATTTTTTCTTTTCATTCATTACTTCCATTATCTTAGGCAAATAATTCATGAGTTTATTGATTTTATCCACCTCTATAACAACATTATCTAGATGACTGTAATTTTTATCAAAATAGTGAATGAATTCCAAAACTCTAGAGTAAACTCTCCATTTCTCCTTTTTGGTTTTTTGCTCTTGTAATGAGAACTCATTTCTTATGATGTCCTTTGGATAGTATGACATGCTTTATCTTTCCCAATTTAACCCTAAGCCTGAAGATCAAATTGTAAAACCCCTCAGTATCACAAAAATAGGGATGGGAAATAGCCACTTTATATTGATCCAAAATTTTATACAAAAAGAACTAACACCCTTTGGTAATTACAAACTAGTGTGCAACAGTACAAGTAGGGAAAATTGACCCCAGTGCCCTTTTCAATAGGTAAGTCTCCTCCAAGCCTCCTAACTGCCATAAAACCTCAGCCATTCTTACCTTGAAAGGCACTTGATAAGGCAACACATGAGGATTCCCTTTGAAACCATAAACTCTAAACACAATAGAAATAGAGTAAGGGATGATATCTCCCCAATTGTTTGAAACTTTCAAATCATTGGGGTTATCCATAGGCCTAATGAGATTCATTAGTGCCTTAGGGATTTTTGGATTATCACTTAATATGAGGCATCTCAGTTTAGAAGTGAAATACCTATCAAATCTAATAAAACTATCATCATCAACATCCTATGTCATATCAACACTCCATAATTGGATTGGTAGTGCTTCCCCATCCTACTCTCTATTCAAATCCATCTCCTTACCAAAATATGTCACCCCCTTAAACAAAAACATGTGCATCAATAAAGATTAATGACCAAAAGTATTCTCTACTTTTCCTTTCACAATTCCAACCAAGACAACATGAATTTTGTCAGCAAAATAAGTGGAAAAATAAAAAACAACATCTACCCTGAAGAAATAAATCTAAATCATCATATACATGAAACTGATAGGCATGACATTTTTCTCATCCTCACCAAAAACTTGGCACAAGGTCATGTACACCTCTACAGCCCAGGAAGTAAAAAGCTCCTTCTTGAAAGGTTCCCTAGAGGCAATAATGATCATTGGCAAGGTTCTAATTGTTCCAATATGTTCCCTCAGTGCACCTCCCCTAATCACATCCTTCTTAGCCACATATTCCTTTTCCAATTCATGTAAATTAATTGGCACATAGTAATCTATTAAGGGCTCTAAGAAAAAGACTTCTCTGATTTTAACAGGACTAATTGTAACTAGGGGCAAACCATTAATCCTTCTTACTACTCTAATTGTCTGGTCATAATTTCTAGCAATGGCTTCAAGCAAATCACAATCCATGAAGACACTAGGAGCCACTAACTTTCCCAAATTAAAATTCCAAACATTTGAATGCGAGGAGAATAGATTCCTCTCTAAGAACCATTTTTAAAATAAAACAAGGCTAGTTTGAGAAGTTATTGCATCCCTAACCCAATTCCCCTTATCATAAAGCCCATCTACAATTTTTAGCCTAGGGTTTAAGGAAGTCAATTTCTTAACCTGAACTATCTAAGTGGTTGATTCAAGAAGAAATTCTAAAAAATCATCATGAATGTTTCTAGCTCGATAGTCCCTTTGTCTTGAGAAAACCTTCTTTGGAGGAATTTTGAATATAATTTGTAGGAATTGAAATTCTATAGAGATTATTTTTTCACAAAAATTTACTTGATCTTCTATTTGTTTGCTCTATGACTTTGCAGTGTTTTGCGAACAATTGAGAAATTTTTGCACCTTGAGTCCTTTGACTCAAGCTTCAACACAATATTCTCTATGATTTGTTTTTCTTAGAAAGCTCAAAGTCTTGTTCACGTAAGGTGAAAATGTTGAGATCCTCTATGATATGCTCTATTTCTACTCACACTCAAAGCATTCATATCTCATAAATGAACTATAATGGAAGACATGGTGGCACTACCTTCTCTTTTTAAATTTGCAATGTCAATCTTAGAAAATCCTATGGTCCAAGAATTAAAATGGGGCTGACTCATCTTCTTCTCAACATGCTTACAGTTAAAACAATGAAATCCTTCCATCTATACCTTTCCTCTACTACTGGCACTTTGAACTGGACCCACTTTTCTTTGAAGACATGTGTCACTATATTGCTATCTCACTATGCATAAAAAGCAAGCAAATCCTCTATGCAAGATAGCATTAACCATCGATCTCACCTTGATTGAATGGATGACATTTAAAAGAAATATTTTAATATAGTTGGTGGGTCCACTACCAATTTTTCCTTCTAGCCATGTTGCTATCATTAAACTTTGAGCACTTATTCATAGGGAGCATGTGATAACTATAGATCTTATACGATCAAATGGTGAAGTAGTTTCATATCAATCATGCAAACTTTGGTGAGTCGCTCAATCAGCAAGTCACGTTGAGTAAATAGGATGTAGATTGTTATAATGACTTGGTGACAACCATTGATCTAACCAAGATCCAATTATCTTGATTTGTTATCTTTGATTTGACTTAGAAGTGGGTCCACACTCATGATGACATGGGAAAGTCCTATCTATCTAGCAAACATATTACTTTTTAATTCTCCATTGTGATAACTGTCACCTGGGTCTTGCCGTGTTCCTTAATTTCAGGTGAGTCACTACATCACTATTGATGAAGTACAAATATTTTTTGGTTGTGACATAGTGACCTCTGATGGACTTTTAAAAATTTGTTTCCTAGGCTCTTATTAAGATGCCACCATGTCATAGGATTTGTACAACTCACTTATGATAGAGCATTCAATGGGACCCACCTTCTGTAACTACTGCCGAATAACTAGTTTCCTGATGAGTCATTATGTCATTACTAGAAAAGCTTTACATTTTTTATGGAAACATAGCAACCTCTAGTGAACTACTAAATCTTGGTGATAGAAAAATCTAACTATCATTCATGATACATTAATGAGTACCTTTCTCAGTTCAATCAATATCCATGGTTATGATTTCCACATGGGAACTCTGTCATTACTTGTCAATATCAAAAGCCACTGCCTTTCTTCCATTTTTGATCAGTTGCTACATCACTACCAACATGATGCATATATTTCTTGATCGTGATATAGTGAGTCACCAAGAAGTTTGAGGCTTTTGATGACATCTATCATAACTTGCTCCATGTGTCCTTTTTGACAATGATGACTACAAGACAAATCACGTGACTAAATCTTTTCAAAACACTATGCCTTTCTAGTTCTAGTTTTGACTTTATGACACTGCACTTCCAATTTCTATTAGTCACTTTCTCATGATGATAAATAACCCTATAATTCTCTATAATGACAATGCGATAATCATTGATCCAATCAAGATCTAATGCTAGGAAAGACTCTTCAAAATGGTACTCAAAAATGACTTCAAAATAAGTGGGAAGAGAATATTCAAACCTTTTGAAAGATTTGTCACTAAGAAAAATTTAAAAGAACATGACCTATGGTTTAAACATAGATTTTCAAAGGTATCAAAAATACAAGACCAAAACTAGAAACCCTAGGCTCTAACAAATGGACTTACATCTGAATTTTTATACCATGATTTTAGGAAAAATTATTATGCAAAAATTAGACCAATAGGATGATTACTCATTGATATTCATGGTAATTAAATATTGAGAAGTCATAAAGAAGGATTGAAAACCTCCCTATAATACACTTAAATGTAGCGTTGATGAGAAGAAGAAATTTTAAAATAGAATGAGAGGTAACGGAGATTATGTAATGCACTATTAGATCTTGAGTACATTAATATCATGGAATTAGACACAACATGTGACATAAATGGGTTAAACTAGAATCACTATATAAAGAATATGCCTATGTGAAGAAAGGAAAGTTGCAAAGTTTCATAGGAAGTCTAGAATATCTAAGAATGAGTGAAGATAAGAATAGCAATACCTAAATAGAAAAAGTGAAAGAGAAATTGTATGAAATCAGACGTAGTGGTACAATAATGGATAAAGATAATATTGTCTTCAAGATATTAAGATCCTTTGAAGTTTCTCCTAAGAAAAAATGTCTTGTGATTGAAAAATTAGAATAATATGTAAGGTGAATAGCTAGACTCATTAGTTTGCAATTCTTTTGAAAATACTAGATTTGGTGACAATTTACCTAAGGTAGAATGTGCATTTAAAGATAATTAATTCAAATGATATGAAAAGGCATGAGAATAGGGATATTTCATCAACTTTTTATTTTTCTAAGTATCTATCTAGATATGCTAGGGATTTGGAAGAGATTGAGGAAGAGGAAAGAAAGTTGGAAGACTTGGAAAGCTTGATTACTATTAGAGTATATAAAGGTGGAGGTAAGCATGAACGGAAGTTTCTTTTAAAGTGATTTTTCATGTAATAAGGTTGGTCATTTTTCTTCTAGATGTTTAGAAAGAACACCAATGTTCAATACTAGATAGTTTTAGAGAAAATAGCTTAAGGAGTATTAAATTCTAGTAAACATGTGATTGATGATGAATCTGTAAAGAGTAAAGATAGAATTATATTCATTTTTATTAGACACGAGGGAATTATATGTGTAGTTTTCATTGCACAAAACTCTTACCTTTCTATACGTTATATGACCACTTGAAATATTAAATACACATGAAGAAGTTAGCCCCTTGTTATAAATCTCAAGGGGAGTGATGATCATTTTGTCAATAATATCCCCCTCTATGTTACTCAGGGTGTCAAACTTGTGACCAAGCTCTGATGCCACTTAATTTTTAAGTGTAATTGTTATTTTTTTGAAATAATTAATAGCAGCCAACAAGATGAGGGGCTGACCCCAAAGTACAAAAAGGCTAATTAAATAATTGGAGGTAACCTCACAGTCAACTAACCAATACCAACTTTAAACTTCAGAAAAAAGTCCATAGTCAACTAAATAGTACTACTCGTCTTTAAAGTAATATGCATAATAGACTATAAAATAAAACAAAAACCCTTTAAAAAAATTCTACTATAAGCCCCCTTAATTGGCATAAACATAAAGACCCCATGGGGTACCAAGTTCATAGGCATAATTATAAACACAATAAAAATAATAAAAAGACACAGGGATAGCTACACTTTTTGATCCCATGGATATCATCCTTCTCAAGAACATCCTTGTTCCCATCCTCCCCTTCCACTTTAACTGGTTTGTCTAGGATATTCTTTAACCAATCCTTATCTAGGAACCCATAGATGGATCGAGTGGTCTCAGTGACTTTTCCCAGGTTCTTCTCCTCTTTGTTCACCTGCAAAAAATAGAGGGTGGTGACTATGGAGTGCATGACCTTGGCGGAAAAATCCACCAAGGTTTCAAACCTCTTGTAGATAGTATTTTGGTTGTTAACCAAGCGCATGATGGAATTATCCAGCCTTTCTAGTCTCACCTTGCTATGGCTATACTTTTCTTTCATCCCAACACTTCTAGGGTTTTGTTATCGTGGTGAAGTAATCTTCCCCCCACTTCTAGTTAGGGTATCCTTGAGGGTGTCAGAGACATGAGAGTGGTTTAGGTTTGGGGATAGGTGTTTTTCTTGAGGAATTCTCTTCTTATTAGTAGGTTTGGCATCACTTTCAGAGGATTCAAAGCTAGAATCATGCATGGGAGGGACTTAAAATTTTCCATCTAGAGATATTTTATGGACCTCCTAACACTTTGGTTACCCTTCCTAGTGTCTAAATCTGACTATATCAAATTTATTTTAACCTCAGGGTTAATTTTGACATCTAGGGTAGGGGTTTTCTTGAACTTCCTATGGCTTGGGCCAGTGCCAAGGAAGGCATGGGGAGTAACAGAGGCAAGAGGGTTAACCAAAACTAATAGATTCAAGGAAAGATGTTGGCTATAAATTTTATTCATCAGCCCCTTCTCATGTTTCCTCCTAGCCTTAAAAATAAAATTCTCCAACAAATAAAATAACTAAAATAAGAAGGAGATGTGGTTCAAATTCCTAAAATGACTTAGGATGGGGAATAGTAGTAGTAGAGTACTTGAAAATGATCCTTCAAGGTGATGTACTACATGATAGCATAGAAGATGACGTCCCAAGGATTAGGAAGGGCTACTTGAGAAAACCCTCTAGGCAATCTATCTAGTTCCTCCTTGCCTTTGAAGAATTTTCCTAGGCTAGCTTCCTCATTGACCTTGGCCTACCTCTGTTAGTTCTTTCCTTCCATAGAAAATTCACCAGCCGTTGTGATGGTTTTTTCCAAAATATTGAAACTCATGCCATTGACAGTCACCTTCTCATCCTTCAAAGTCTAGAAGAACTACATCAATATTACCTCAACATGCTTTACCATTCCCTTCATTTACTATAAAAGGTTTCCTTCCTTCAAGTACACCATTCTAGCCTCACTACTTTGAATGATATCTTCCACACCCAATGGTCCAACTCAATCACTATTTCTAATACCCTCACCTAGATCAACCACTAATTCTTTAGATGACATAGTGTTATTGTTGGTTCTAACATTGTAGGGTATAAATTGAAGAACCTCAACAAATAAAATGAAAAAGCATTGCATGACCATCATAAGTCCATAATGTTTCTTTAAAAAAAAACAATTCTTTATAGCATGTGTGAGTGCCCTATTTCCATCCATAAATGGTCATTGCAAGTTGTATCTTGTGTGGGAATTCATTAACTTGTCATTTTTTTCATTACTAGATCATTTTCTACATCTTTCTATGTCCAACCTTTGCATCCTTTTACAGTAGTAATCAATATTCATGAAACCAAAACTACAATGCAATTCAATAATTAACTATGCCAAAAAATCCCTTTATGAAACATCTTGTTCACATGCTTACATGGAGAAAAGAATGCTTGCCACCTATTTTGATTACTCATATGGTATTTATAAAGGTACACTCCCTTTCTATCACAACTTGAGTTAATGATGGAAAGAACCTGATGTCATCCCATTCCACAATGTGCATGACACTATGGCCAAATTTAGTCAGCACATTTTCCATGCCATTTCCTTCATGATACATGTGAGAAATGTGGATCTCTTGGAAATCTTGTGTCAACCTTCATATTTTATCAATTATAACTTTAATCAACTTGTTGCTTCCACAGCCAAACCTTGGTGCATTCTTTTAGAAGCCTAATAGTGAGCTAGGCCAACCCCTTGCTAGTAGTGTAATTTTTATTGCACCAAAAGGTGAAAATTTTAATTCTTTATACAACTACTAGACATATAGTGTTGGTGTAAATAAGTATTTACTTATTAGACTTACTTAAGTTTTACTTAGGTTAATGCATTATTTAATTATTTTGCATTATTTTATTATTGTTTTAGGTGAGACACTTAGGAGTTTGTGAACTCTCATTGAGTTATGCAACTCTAATTATGCACATAGTCTCTACAACATAGGAGTATGCATCATTCACTGAGTTGTCATGATGACAACATAGTTTTCTGCACTCCTTATTTAGCACATGTTGTCTACTCCACCGATTTGTGTGCTACACCATTGTAGTCTTATCCTCACATCATCACACTTAATCCCATGCTTAATGGAGGATAATCCATATCTGGTGGACATGTGCCTGGTTGTATGACATATCATAGTGCTGACTTCTATGCATTCTAGAAGCTCTCCTGAGGCCTTTATATTTAGGCACTCTTAGTGTAATCTTGTATCCAATTATTGAATGAATATTGTCATTCTGATCATACTCTACCTATTTTGGTCTACTATGTGCTTGTGTTGAGTTCTTTAGTTATTGGGTGAATTCTAGCCTAAGCCAAATTCTTACATGGTATCAGAGCTAAGGAGGATTCTCATCACGTAGCTATTTGAGACCTTTCATGCTTCAACACATTGACTTGCATCTGGAGGATCCGTAGAAATTGGGAGCATCTAGAGCTAGATTTGACCTCTTTGTTGTGCCCAGAGCATCAATTCGGTGAAGATTGACTATAAATTTGCCTATATTGGGTGAAAGTTGATCGTGAGGCAAAAAAAATTGCAAATTGGCACCTGAAGGCAACGATTTGCAAATTGGGTATGATCTATTTCAGATCTATTTAATTCATTTTTTGGATTTGAATTTATTCTTCTTTGTTATTATTGGGTATTTTTTTGACAGTATTTTTAGAATTAATTCTCCCATCAAAGAAATTTTTTTTGCAGTACGGGCTATCAAAGCCCATACTACACATTTGCTGGAATATTATATTTATTTTTGTAGGATTTTTTATTTAATTTTTAGCTTAAACAAGTCTCGAGCCATACCCTGCAAAAACTGTACAACACTCAATCAAATTTTGGCAAGTATTATCTACCCACAAGCCAAGCTCAATCGGCGTCTACATATTCCAACCGCATTGGCTGGCACTACGCTCAAACTGACGGTGAGAAACCTGACCAGGATCCCCCTTCCACCGTCTCCACATTGCTCAGCATTCTACAGGTGAAGGTTATTAAAGAGTGCATATTGTGTTGTCCTATGGATGTGGGACTATAATAGCAAACTCTGGCAATCGCTTTCATTTCTAGCACCCGCAATATAAAAATTGGCTTCTGCCCACACTCTAACAAGTCTGCCATAAAGCAATTGCATCATTGGCCATATCTCACCTCAGTCAGTAGTGAAAGTCAGTCACCATCACTGAGTCAGCATCCCTACTATCAGTACTGCTAGCAGTGACTTAGCCACATGTAGACATCCAAACAAACAGTACCACCTACACATTTAGCCGACACTTAAGTAGCAAAGTCAGCATTCGTATGCTCTATTAGCACCCCATGGCAGTGATTTCCATACACATCCATATAGTACAGATAGTGATGTGTCCCATCCGTACTGCCATGTCATCCAGTGGGTTCAGTTTTGTGCTAACATCATCATTTTATGAGCCTAAAATTAATGGCCGTATGACCATCATTTTTTGGCCCAATTCAACTACTGTGATGTCCGTATGACCATCAAATTTTTCTGGTGCTTAACCCCATCTAACCCCCCACTAAATTGATTTTGGTTTTGGTAGTCTAACTTCAAGAGGCCATAACTCACACAATTAGACTCCAAATCAAGTGCAATTTTTTTGAAATTGGGTAAAATTTTCTAAATTTTTCAGTGGTGTAGCTATTTTTTGGTTTTGGTGTAAGGAATTTTTGAAAATTGCATTTTTTGGTGATTGTATTTGGATAATCCCACAATTTGCAACTTCAAACGCTCTGTAATGCTTCAGTATTGTAGCACATTGTAAAGTTTCAAATTTTTACTCTATTAAGAGGTTGTAACAAGCAAAATCAAAAGCCTAAAAAGGCCAAAACTGGCAAGTGGCCCATTGTAATTGCACTACTAATAAAGTGCCCAAAGCATCTTTTTTTTTTTTTTTTTTGGGGGGGGTGGGGGGGGGGGGGGGGGTGGTTTCTTGATTTAGTGAAAGGTGGGGTATTCTTGGTGTTGTTTTCTCTCTTTTTTGCAATTTTCTTTCATTTTTTTGCATTATGGGCAACTTTAAGTTTCCTAAATTAACTCCTCATAACTATGCTACATGGTCCATCAAAATGTTGTATCACTTAATGCATAATGGAGTTTCACAATATGTGGATGGTACTCTTCCTAAACTAGCAGGTGATCATGTATCAATAAGTGAAATTTCAAATTGGGTAGCCATGGATAGGAAAGCCCTAGGTGATATATGTTTGGGGGTAGATGATAAAATCATGTATCAAATCAAGAAATGTACTACATCCAAGGAAGCTTGGGATACCCTTGAAAGCCTTTATGGGAAAGTTTCTGAAGAGGATGTGTTCAAGATTGAAGATGAGCTTGTTTCCTTAGATCCTAAGTCGTATGACTCAATACAAGACTTCATCATTAAGGTGAATGAATTAAGGAAAAAGCTTACTAATTATGGGAGTTCTATAAAATATGACAAATTGATCTATCTCATCCATAACAAGCTGCCATTTGAATATTCCACATTTGTATCTTCTTTTAACACCTCAAAGACTACCTTAGGGTTTGTCTATAAGAAAGTCACTTTTGATGAATATGCTAAACTATTGGATGATGAAGAAAAGAAGTTGAAAAGAATGGGGATTCTCAAATCACCTTAGTCCAAAGCATTGGTGGCCAATAAGGTTCTCAACATTCAGCTAGATAGTCTTCAAATAAAGGAAAGGGTAAGAAGAAATGGAAGAGCAAATCTAAGGATGTAGAAAAGACAACACCTCAATAAGGAAAGTCCTTGAATTCCAATAAGAAAGAGGACAATAATAAGGAGAAGAAGAAGTGTGCTTATTGCAAGAAATTGGGTCATGAAGAGCATGAGTGTTATAATAAACATATTGATGAATTAAACAACATCATGAGGAAACATAATGTTCCATTTCCCAATGCTTACAAGGAGAAGGGATCTTCTTTAGATTCAAAGGGCAAAGGGCAAGCATTCATGGCAAATGCAAACTCTTCGAAAGAATGGATATTTCACTCTGGTGCCTCATATCACATGGGTTCTTCAAGAGAGGATTTTTCTTCATTGAATCACTCAAGGGTATCGCACATCTTCATGGGGAATGATAGAAAAATGGAAGTTGAAGGAAAAAGAAACATGGAAATGGAAAATGGAGAGTTTCAAGAGGTTCTCTATGTTCCAAACCTAAGTTCAAATCTCCTTTCAATCTACCAAGTCACTCACTTTGGAGATGGACACAGAGTTGAGTTCCTTCCTGACTCAATAAAAGTACATAGTCTTAGAGAAAATTCCTTGGTTACAATAGGGAAAGTGAATAATCACAAGAGGTTGTACTCTTTCTCACATTTTGTGCCCAAATCTTCTTCAAAGGCCTGGTTAACTCAATCTCATTCAAACATTCAATTATGGCATGAGCGGTATGGTCATCTTGACCATCGCTATCTTTAGAAACTTTGCACATACCACATGGTCAAAGGTCTACCTCAAATTTACTTTTCCAAGGGTAAATGTTCATCAAATTTAGTGGATATGCATCGAGAGGGGAAGTTACAAAGAGGGAAGTCTTCTAGAGTAACAAGTGTTCTTCAAATGGTTCACATGGTATTAGCAAGTCCTTTTGCATTTAGCCAGGGTCACTACATACTTACCTTAGTTGATGACTTTTCAAGGTTCACTTGGGTCTACTTTTTGCATAGTAATAATGAAGTTTTGGATGCATTTCTAGACTTCAAGGCTCATGTAGAAAAAAAATCTAGAAAGGCCATCAAAGTACTCTACATGGACAATGGAAACATGGATGTGCACAGAAGACTTAAAGAATTTTGCAGACATGAGGGAATTGATCTTCAAATTCCTTCAGCATTCAGTCCGCATAAGACAGATGTTGCAGCTTTGAGTATTAGAACTCTTAAGTCTATGTCAAGTTGTATGATTCATGCCAAGTCTCTAGATCCATCATTAGAAGTCGAAGCAATCTCAAGTGCCACTCATATTCTTAATCGTTCTCCTCATCCTGCCTTAGATGGAAAAACTCCTTTTGAGGCATGGTGTGGCAGAAAACCTATTGTGACACACTTCAGAGTCTTTTGTTTATCCTACATGGGCAAACAGATCTTCCAAGGGTCGCAAGGCACAGTCATCTTAGCCTTGTTCCTTAAGATGGTGTGAAGGCATACAGACTTCTAGATCCTAAGACATCAAATTTTTTTGGAGAAGGATGCACATTTTGAGGAAAGTTCACCAAGCTTATCCTCTACTCCTCTTTGCACATCATACAGTGTGGATACTGATAGTGACACCAATGGTAGTGCTTCAACAGCTTTAGACACATGGAGTTCTATCGACAGATATAGTGAGAGGTCACTTCTTTAGTTCAGTCCACATGCATACATAGCCATAGTGATAGGTCCAGAATAACAAGGTACTTCTAGTCTTCTAGATACAGGTTCAGTGATAGATTTGGGAGACAGTATTGATGATTTGCCTCTTCTTCTTGATGAATAATTACCTTCTTCAATTGTCACAAGGGTTCCAGACTCTCCTATTCATTCTCTACATGATAAATCATCATAGGTTGAAGTGATTGTGGATACTTATGATCAGCAGTTGCAACAAGGTTCTTCATTAGTTGGAAAGATAGATAGTTCTTTAGGATAGGTTCTTCAGCCAGTTGAGTAGGTTTCAGAGACACCACTTATCCATGGGATTCTTTTGACACATAGCGAACATGTCTCATTTGTACCCTTGGCATTGTTCCTAAGGAGAGGAACACCATTTTGTAGTCTTGGATCAGCTTCTTCATCAGAGTAGTCACTGTTCAGCTTTCTTCTTTGGGGAGGGGAGCCCATCCTATCTCTCTAACTCTTCTGATCATTCTCTTATGTATATATTGGATGTATGTCATAATGGGGGGTTCTGATTACTCCATCCATCAATGCATCCTTCTTTATCTCTCTTTTTGGGGGAGAGTTTTTCCCATGAAGTTTTCCCTCTTTCCCCACTTTATGAGAGATTTGCATATCATTACGTACATGGGTAACTAACATGGCCTAGTAGTTGGGACCCATATTTCATTTCATCCTAGATTATGTAAGCTTAAGGGAATTCCCCTAATTTGCACTTAAGGGGGGGTGTTGGTGTAAATAAGTATTTACTTATTACACTTAGTTAAGTTTTAGTTAGGTTAATACATTATTTTATTATTATTTTAGGTGAGACACTTAGGACTTTGTGAACTCTCATTGAGTAACGCAACTCTAATTATGCACATGGTGTCTACAACACAGGAGTATGCATCATTCACTGACTTGTCATGATGACAACATAGTTTTCCACACTCCTTATTTAGCACATGTTGTCTACTCCACTGATTTGCATGCTACACCATTGTAGTCTTATCCTCACATCATCACACTTAATCTCATGCTTAATGGAGGATAATCCATATATGGTGGACATGTGCTTGGTTGTATGACATATCATAGTGTTGACTTCTATGCATTCTAGAAGCTCTCCCAAGGCCTTTATATTCAGGAACTCCTAGTGTACTCTTGTATCCAGTTATTGAATGAATATCATCATTTTGATCATACTCTGCCTATTTTGGTCTACTGTGTGCTTGTGTTGAGTTCTTTAGTTCTTGGGTGAATTCTGGCCTAAGCCAAATTCTTACATATAGAATCCATGAGAGGCTGTTATCACCTTGTCATAAATCTTGAGGAGAGCACTGACCAATTTCCCAATAGAGATCCTTATGTGTAGATGAATAAAAATATCTAGTTACATGTGAACAAAGTAGGGATGAATGGGTGATGGAAAATATATATTCACATTACATAGAAAGAGAAAAGAATAATTTTTTCAATCTATATAGGTATGATGGTGGTGTTATTAGATTTAATAATAACACTCCTTGCTTATTCAAAGGAATAGGTTCTATTACACTTGATGGTAAGAACAACACTATTATTTTTCTATATGTGCAATGATTAAAGAATAATCTCTCGAGCATTTAACAAATTATTTCAATATAGTTAACAACTTACAATTCAAATATGGAATGTGCACAATTGTTGATAGTTCTATAAATTAGGTTACATCAAGAACTAGGGTAAAAGCACAAACCTATGTCACCCTTTTGTAAAGGAAAAGGCTGAAAAAACTATAATTTTTCACCTTCAATGACATAAAACTAGTAATATTATTTAGAATTTGTAAATGAAGTAAACTAATGTAATTTTTAGAAATGGATGAAGTTTATTATTATAATTTTTAATAATTATTTGGAATAAGAACTTATATATTTTCCTTATTTTTATAGATAACTTTAGTTGCTAAAAAATACTAAAAATTAAAGGTCTAGTTCCCACCAAAAAACTATATGGAAATAAACTTATTTCCCTTTTGTCTCAAACTATGTTGTAGATAATATATATAGCTAGAATAGTCCAAAAAATTTTATCTTTAGACCTAATTTTTCTCTTTTATAATGATTCAAATTGCAACTCACTTGAAATTGATAGTTTCCATCTCCCACCATATTTTTCAAAAAATATATTCTAAACAAAAGAAAATTATAGATTTTGGAAGAGGATGCTCTCCTCTAGACTGTCGTATTAATTTTATTTATTTGATATGCTTTAATATTTTTTTATTTCTCAAAATTGACATCCTCTTTAGTGTTAAAATATGTGCTTGTAGATTTTTTTAATTACAATATACTATATCTAATTAAATCACTTTAAATTCTATATGAGAATATTCTTGACTTTGAGATCTATATAATGGTCTTTATATAATTTTTTTTTTTTAAATGAGTGAAAATTTTATTTATTTTTTATTTTTTAAAGTCTATTTTTTAATTTTTTAAAGATGCTAAAAATATAGAGTCTTTCCCTATCAAACAAATGTATGCAAATATTCATGTTTTGGTTTGATTATGGAACATTTTAGAGTTGACATGAATACCTAGTGCACAATAAAAGAAAAATTGAAATTCAGCTTATATTTTTCAAGTTACAATAGGTCAAAGTCAAAGTTATTAGAAATTGATAGTTTTTTCCTCCTGTCAAACTTTTTCCATCAAATCTAAATATTTTTTTAAACAAATTACATGTTTTTGAAGAAGACTCTCTCCTCTAGTGCAGCACTAAAAAATAATTATTTTTTAACATGATTTACTAAATTTTTCCTATTTTTGAATAGACATCTTCCTAAATCTTAAAATACCTAATTGTGATATTTTCAAATTATAACATATTATCCTTAATCAAAATAATAGAAAATTTATATGATCATAATCTTGACTCCAAGACTACAAAAGTATATTTTTAGTTTAAAAAAAAATTCAATTTAGTAGGCCAAATTGGCCTTAAAGTGAGAGGTTTATAGAAGTTCTTATTTTTTCTTGTGTGGTTGCCACCTAGGATGCCACAGACAATTATGACCAAAACACTTTCGGCTAAAAAGGTTTTGGTGGAAACCCCTGTCAGCCTATCAAACTGCTAGTGGTTAATGTTGTTGTTTCATATAAAATAAGATTTGTTTTTTCTTTCTTTTTTAATAAATATAGAAAACAACAAAAAAATAGAAGAGCATTTTCTGAAGACAATGAATTTTGAAGCCATTTTCAACAACTATTTTGCAGATTTAATCATAATTGCAATGGATTGAATATTTTTAAGGTGTTTTTCTTATCTACTTATTTTTATTTTTATGTATTATATATTGGAGCATTAGCTGGTGTTTAGCGAAATCTAAATTAAGTTTTTTTTTCTCTATAGATTAAAGTATTCAATGGATAGTAAAAGGAAAAGATCTAGGAAATATAATAGAATAAGAGATGACAAAATGAAAGGTCATACAAAATGTAACCAAAACCAACCTAGCAAAATTCTTGAATAGGCTGAGATTCATGAAGAGAATGAAAGTAATAAAGAGGAAGAAATTGGCAGTTCTATTGATAGAAACAAATTAGAAGGCATAACAATTTTGATGGGTTCGGATGAGGAACTACTTTTTAACCAAATTCCATCTAAAGATGTGATAAATGATAAAACTATTAGAAAGTATTGTTAGAACATGTGGGATGAATATTTCAAAGATAAAAGATAAGTGATTGAACTTTGGTTTGATTGAACTGTTCTTGTATTCATGTTCAGTCTAAAAGACCAACCGAAGCTGAAGAGGAGTTCAAATTCTCCCTTGTTACAACCTTTGTCAACATATTTGATAGATTTTCATTGGTATGTATCTTCTCTAGCTTTAACTGTCCATCCTCCAAAACTGACCGAATGAAATGGTACCGCAACTGTATGTGTTTGGTCTTAGAATGCAGAGCTGAATTCTTAGCAAGATGAATGGCACTCTGACTATCTATGAACAAATAATTATCCTTCTGAGGATGTCCCAATTCTTCCAAGAAGAACTGAAACCGTATCATCTCTTTGGCTGCCTCTGTAGCAGCAACATACTCTGCCTCTATAGTGGATAAAGCATTAATCTTCTGTAACCTAGAAACCCAGCTCACGGCTGCCGCACCAACAGTAAAGACATAACTTGTAGTACTCCGCCTGGTATCAATATCCCCAGCCAAATTTGAGTCAACATAGCCCTATAAATCAGTAGTAGAGCCCCCAAAGTGTAAACACTTATTGGATGTTCCTCTCAAATATCTGAGAATCCACTTGACAGCATTCCAATGCTCAAATCCTGGATGACTCATATAACTGCTAACGACTCCCACTGCATGTGCAATATCTGGCCTAGTGCATACCATAGCATACATCAAACTTCCTACAGCTAAAGCATAGGGTACCTTGGACATCTTATTCTCCTCTTCCTGTGTCTTGGGACACATCTCCTTAGTCAATTTCAAATGATCAGGTAAAGGTGTGCTGACAACTTTAGCATTCTCCATAGAGAAATGTTGCAACACCTTCTCAACATAATCAGCTTGAGATAGCGTCAATGTTTTGTTCTTCCTATCTGTGCAAATCTTCATACCAAGGATTTTTTATGCTGCCCCCAAATCCTTCATAGCAAATGCATGTGCTAATTGGCATTTCAGCCCGTTAATATGATCCATGTTAGACCCAGCTACAAGCATATCATCAACATATAAACATAAAATAATGTAGCTATCATCATCCAACCTCTTAAAATAAACACAGTAATCTGAATGACACCTATTATATCCATGCTAAGGCATAAAACTATCAAATTTCAGATACCATTACCGAGGTGCTTGCTTCAAGCCATATAAACTTTTCTTCAATTTGCACACTAACTGCTCCTTACCTTTGACCTCAAAACCCTGTGGCTGAGCCATATATATTTCTTCATCCAAATCACCATGAAGAAAGGCTATTTTAATCCATCTGCTCTAAATGAAAATCTTCAGTAGCCACAAGACTTAAAACAGTATAAATAGAAGTCATTTTAACAACAGGAGAAAATATCTCATCAAAATCAATTCCCTTTTTCTGTGCAAATCCTTTTACAACTGACCTAGCCTTAAATCTTTTCTTACCTTCTTCCTCTTCTTTCAACCTGTAAACCCACTTATTCTGTAAAGCCTTTTTACCTGTAGGTAACTTGCACAAATCCCATGTCTTATTTTTCAGCAAAGAGTCCATTTCATCTTTCATTGCAGACTCCCACTGAATCTTAGTATCCACCTACACAGCTTCATCATAACTTTCAGGATCACCAACATCAGTAAGTAAAATAGAATACAAAGAGGGAGAAAACCTTTGTGGAGGTCTAATTTGCCTTGTTGACCATCTAACATTCACTGGTGTGTGTGGTATTTGTTGTTGCAGTTGTTGCACATCATGAAGAATGGCTGGAACATCAGCTTTTGGAGTATCATCCAACACTACATAATCATCTTCTTTCTTCTCATGTTGCTGCAACAGATCTTTGTACAACACTTTCTCATTGAATATGACATCTTGACTTCTAATAATTTTAAGATTTTCAAAATCCCAAAGCCTATAACCAAATTCATTAATGCCATATCCAACAAAGACACATTTCTTTGATTTAGCTTCTAGCTTGGTTCTATTTTCAGAGTCTATATGAGCAAAAGCTTCACAACCGAAGGTCTTGAGAAAAGAATAACTCGCCTTCTTACCAGTCCATGCTTCCTCTGGAATACCACAGCCCAAAGGAGTAGAGGGACCTCTATTAATCAAATATATTGTAGTATTGACAGCCTCCACCCACATGTGTAAGGGCAACCCAGCATGCAACCTCATGCTCCTTGCGCGCTCCATTATAGTCCTGTTCATGCGTTCAGCCACTCCATTTTCCTGTGGAGTCCTTGGAACAGTTTTTTGTCTACGAATACCATTAGTGGAGCAATAATCTTCAAATTCATGATTGCAATACTCACCACCATTATCAGATCTGAGATATTTTAATTTCTTACCAGTCTCATTTTCAACCAAGCATTTCCATTTCTTAAAAGTTTGAAATACATCAGATTTTTGTCTAAGGAAATAAACCCATACTTTTCTAGTTACATCATCAATAAATGTAACATAATAATGAGAGCCACCAAGGGAAGATACCTGGGCTGGTCCCCATACATCTGTATGCACAAGCTCTAATTTCTCCTTTTTGTTTTTCTTCTCTGTCTTTACAAAACTCACTCTCTTTTGTTTTCCATACACACAACTTTGACAGAAATCCATATTCACACATTTTATACCTGGTAAAACTTTCCTTGAATGAAGTACTTTCATACCTTTCTCACTCATGTGCCCAAGTCTATTGTGCCATAGCGCTGTATCAGAATCTACAGCAGCTATTTGTTCTCCCTGATCAACTGCAGTAATTGTTCCTGAATATTCATTTTTCTCTGAAACAATCAAAGTAGAAGGAACAATATGACCTCTACAAAGATATAAGGTGCCTACTTTCACACCTTTTGCTACTACAAGGGAACCTTTTGAAACCTTCCAATTTTTATCATTAAAAGTAACTACACAACCCTCATCACCGAGTTGCCCTGCTGAAATTAAATTTCTACTTAGTTTTGGAACATGTCTTACCTCATGTAGTAGCCAATGATTCCCATTCTACAACTTAATCTTAATTTTTCCCTTTCCAACAATTTGACAGGGTTCATTATTCCCCAAATAAACAAGCCCAAAATCTCCTTGGACATAATCAATGAAATAACCTCTATGAGGTGTAGCATGAAATGAAGCACCAGAATCTAAAACCCATGAATCATCAACACTCTCTAAAGATAGAAGCAAAGCATCCTCTTCGGATTTGTTACTTACCACATTTTCCTCCTTGTCTCCATCTGATTTATCTCCTTCATTTTTCTTTCGATTCCAGCAATCTTTCTTTTTGTGCCCTGGTTTCCCACAGTACCAGCAATCATTTGGTCCTCTCGATTGAGACCTCCTCCCCTTTGACTTTCCTCTTGATTTCCCACGATTTCCAGAGTTACTTCCTATTTCAGTCATTCTGCCCCTGCTTTGTGCATTTAAAGCACTTCCTGATGTAGATCTATCTAAGGATTTTCTATGAGTTTCCTCACTGAAAATAACACCGATCACATCATCATATTTTAGGGTACTAGATCCAGGAACAAAATTACTCACCGCCATTACCAAGCCATTCTAGCTTTCAGGCAAAGAACACAAAATCAAGAGAGCCCTAATTTCTTCATCAAAATTGATACCCATAGAAGATAATTGACTAGTAATAGTATTAAACTCATTTAATTGATCTGCAACAGATCCACCTTCTGCAATTTTCATATTAAATAAACGTTTCATGAGAAATACCTTATTTGAAGTGGAGGGCTTTTCATACAGTGTCGCTAGGGTTTTCATCAAATCTTTTGTCGTCTTTGCTTTTGTAATATTAAATGCCACCGATGGTGCCAAGCATAACCAAATGCTTTCGAGTGCCTTTTTGTCCAAAAGATCCCATTCAGCCTCTAACATAGTTCCCTGATTCTTGGCTTTTCCTTCCAACGACTTCCATAAATCCTTCTGATATAAATAGTCTTCCATTTGCATCTTCCATAACTAGAAGTTCTGCCCATTAAACCTGTCAACCCTCAAGTTACCCTCATCTGCCATCGCTCCTACTCAACTGTGAGACTCCCACTTAACCGTAAGACTTTCTTGCAGAGGATAACTGAAAGACAACCTTTCTCTGATACCACTTGTAGGGCCCATTTCCCGTTGCACCAAAAGCCATGACTATTAGTGAACATGGAACACCACATAATTAACCACCTGTGGGTAGGGGAGCGCGTCGCATCACCCAACAAACCATTATGTAAATTCTAAAACCAATCAGTAGTGCTCCCAATGAGACTCCCTACAAACAATCTTACAAATAAATTCTCTTCCTACACACCAAGAATACCATAGGTGACTATAGTTGCTTTAATCAAGTCTTGATTTGCATCACCAAAATTTTTTGGGAGATATTCTATTGAACTTTTAGGTAAGGTTGAGTATTGAGACAAAGAAAATGACCCAATTTGAGCCTCCCACAGCTAGACTATAACCAAAGCCATAACACAAGAATTCTTTAACTAGAAACGAATTAGAGTTGCCAACCTCCATCCTTGGGGAGGTACCTTCAAATTTCTAAGGAAAGAAAACACTAGAACTTCACTTTTTTTCCCCATTAGAGTCACCAAAAATTTGTTAGTAAATAGATTTCTCTTCTATGAAAATCTTTTGCAAATAACTCTAAAAATTCCCAAATTAAAAAATAATTTTGAAACCAACATTTTGAGTCACTTGCAATTATTTTTTCAAGTGCACTCTATAAATTTTGAAATAAAGGTACAACTCCCTCCTTTTGATTTATGATAAATAATTTTCAGATTTGCCTTAAATCAAAAGGTACATAAGGAATATTAACATACATTCATCAACATGGTATGAATGTGAAATTGAATTTAGAAAACTTTAGAAGGAAATCAAATGCATAGCACACAGGCTCTCTAATCAATCTTCCAATCTACAAAGAAATGAAATGAAATCTAAAATTCATTTTGCATATTTGGATGAATAAAACCTCAAGATTTCATCACACGCCTAAAACCTTAATAAATGAGAACAAGATGTTATTTCAAATGTGACTAAAGTGACCATATGATCACTTCCAATCAAAGAAAAATAAATTAAAACCATGGGATTTCAAGGTAAAATCCTCTTTATTTCAAATAAACAAGCAAACAACCATATGATTATTTTCCCTTACATGATAAACAAGTTGAAAAATAAATATCATTTGTTCCCTCCCTTCTTTGTTACAAATATTTAAAACTAAAATGCCTTCTCCTTTCTTGAAAAATGTATAGACATCTCTCAAATTGAGAAGAAGAAACCCTTACCAACTATTTGTCCCCATTAATTAATTTTTCAAAGAAGTTTGGCAACTGCCCCAACGTCTTACCAAAATCCCTTTTAACTTCTTTGGTACATTACTATAATAATTAATTCACTTATAGGATTAATTATTCCTTTTCCAATCCAGCCCATTCCCCAAGAATTTCTCTTTGTACAAGTTTTCTACAAATGACTCATGTTACAATGATAATTAATTCTTTTGAAGAACTAATTATTTTAATTTCTTTAAAATTTATCTTACCCCCTTTAGCTTATTAGTTTGTGTGTTTTTTTTTTTAATATAAAGTGTAAAAATTATTTGGCACTCTACAATAATTAACATAATTAGATTTCCACAATCCATTAGTATGTGAGCAATATTTCTGGATTAGATTGTGTGAGTTTTTTTAGCATCAACGTTTCGGATCATACTACATGATCCATCATCAGGACAAGAGAACATCAGAATATGGAATGTTCTCTTGTCCTAATGATGGATCATGTAGTATGATCCGAAATGTTGATGCTAAAAAAACTCACACAATCTAATCCAGAAACATTGCTCACATACTCTACAATAATGTTAATTCTTTAAAGAATTAACATTGTCCTTTGTACTTCTCTTATTTTCACCCTCATATCATTAAAATAATTAATTCCTTTTTAGAATTAACTATGTTAGAAATAAATGTTGGTTTAAATTAAATAGATTATTTAATTATTCTACATTTGAACATGATAATATTTAATTCTTGAAAGAATTAAATAATATACAATGTAAAATAATTTTTAAATAATGATTATTTTTAAAGCTTACCTTGTTTTTACTTCTCACATAGTTGAATGAAAAGGGGAAATACTTAGGTTTCAAAACCCTAGGCAACATTATGTATATTATTTTATGTACATAATACATTTCCTATTTTTGGTAAAGTTACATGGAAGGTACAAAAAACTATTAAAATGAAAATAGGTGAATTCATTGAGGAACTAGGTGATAATTTTTAGTCAGTTATGACAAGATACTTCAAAGACTTCAAGTAGACAATGAAGAAAAGATAAGGATACCAATTTCACTAGTTTAGAAGAATTTTGATGATGTTTTCTTCCTAGTTGACACTGACTTTACATATGTCTAGGCAGCAATTCCTAGAGTTATATGGTTAAGACCATTGGGATATAAAATCAATGGTAATGAAGCCTCTCTAGCAATCACCATATTACTTGTAGAAGAAGTGGACAAGGATGCTACAACTTTTGGGAACTATGATGTGGCTAAGTCAAAAACCACCATGGAATTGAAGATTACTTTTTTCATTAGGAACAAGAATAAGATAGACAAGAAAATGAAAGAAAAATTTGGTGAAGGAGTAAAAGAAGAAGGTGATGATGATGATGATGAAACTACACATGTCCAAGCACCAATTCCCATCACCCAAGTTCAAGGAGAAGAGCAAAAAGTAGAGGAAGTATAAATTATAGAAGGTTCCAAGGGAGAAGAATCCACTAAAGCACCTATAGCTACTGAAAGGAAGAACAGAAAATCTAAACTACTAGCAATGAAAAAACCAAAGAAGGTTACAAAACCTACTTACCCTACAATACCTATAACAAGGGCTAGCACAAGATCCACAACACAAAAGGCTAAGTAAGAAGCCAAGACCAAAAAAAAAAAAAGATCTAGTAAAGCTAGCAAGGGTGAAGAATCTTAGAAGAGACCAAGGAGAAAATATGTTGCCCCAGTTGAATCTAATGAAGAGAAGACTAAATCTAATGAAAATAGATAGTTTTAATTGGTAAGTCATAGTTCTTCTTTAGATTTAGATAATCTATGTGATAATATTAGAAATAATGTTGATTTAATTATGGCATGATGGTAATTTTTAAAAAGTCTCCTCTTGAACTTGCCAACTCCATACCCAAAATTTGCTATGATAGAGTTGAATAGAAGTGGCACTATTGTGTGGATACTAAAAGAATAATATGAGAGACAAAACTTTAATAGGTAATTCTAGAGCTAAGTAAGGTTGCAATGGAAAAATACATTAAGAGATATACTAGAAAATTTGTTCCAAAGTATAGAAAGTTTAGTATATTGTAAAATGACATTGAAGATGTTGTGGTGAAATCAAAAAAAATATGGAAGCTAACAAATGGACTACCAACATTTGAGGAAGCTATGTAAATAGCTATTGAAGTAAGTGAGGAAAAATAAGAAGAAAAATAAGAAGAAATTGAATAAGATATAGTTGAGGGAGTCATGAACATGAACATAGACACCCAGGCACTAGTTGTAGATGAGTATCAAATAGAATAGAGTGTACCAGGTACACAAGTGTCAAGTGCTATTCATCAATAGGAGACAAGTGTAATTATTGACACTATTATGATAAAAGATTTTTCTGAGACTATCACTCAAAACATCAATCCCCTTTCAAAGAAAGACTTAAAGATTTTGATAAGATCCACTACACAGGCTACACTTTGTGATAATCCTATCCTAGTAAGTGTTGATGATATTGAGAGGGCTAATAAGGCATATGCAGGGGAGGAAACAAAAACACTAGAAATATCTACACCCCTTTCTCAATCTACCATGGTACAAACATCATTACCTATTGTGGTGTATCACTAAAAGGAGAAAGAAGTTTCCACTAATAGTAGAAAGTACTCTAGTTATTAGAGATGAACCTACAAAGACAAATGACAAAGTTAAAACATCTAGTGAGTAGAAGGATGAGATTACAACATTAGAGAAAGATGGAGCTCAAGCTCAAATAGGTCAAGATGTCACTCCTACACCTACAACAATAAATCAAGGTGCTATTGGTAATATAGAGAAAGAGAAGGACAAGAATGAAGAGTCAAGTTTGAAAACAAAGCTAGAGGAGAAATGAGCAATACAAGAACTAGTAACTTTACCAAAATTTGGTAGTCCAACTAGTCAAGGTCTTTAGAGGATAAGCATAGAAGCTACACCATTATAGTCATCAAGGCTAATTCCAAACATATCTAAGGTAGATGAGGTAACATTATATGGTAACATGAGCTTAGATGAAGTGATTGTGTTGCCTAAATTTGATCTTGCACCCGTCACAATTGAGTAGATGGGCATTCTTCAAGGGGCTATAGCAAAGAAGAAAAAACAAGAACTACTTAGAAGGGAGCATAGGTAGAGACAAGCCTTGACTGATATCAAAGAGATTTTTCTCGATGCATTCAGTCCACTAGCTCTATAGGGAAAATAGCCAATAATTAAACAAGTAACCAGTATAGTGCATATAGTTAATGACACAAACCTAGATACAAATGTTAAAGTACTTGAATGGTCTAAGAGAAAGGTTTAGAATAAAGCTAATGAAAAGATATCCAGTGCTATTGTACTATCATAGGTTGAATTAGCAACCAAAATAGAGAGTGTGAAGAAGGTACTAGAGAATATTTTCTCTTTGTATACCAAATTGAATAATACTACACTCTTCACAAGGAAAGTTAGGAGTCATATCTAAACTTGGAGATCATTATGTAAACATCTAGCATAACTCTACCATAGTCTCCAGCCCAAAGTGAGAAACACTTCAGCACCATCCTATAATCCCAAAGTCAAATAGAAATATTACACATAGATTAAAGAAACATCAAGGCTAAACTATATATCCAGTCTACATTGACTCCACACACGGAGATACTATACAAGGAACTAGCCTACACTAAAAATCTCATGAACAAAGATCCTCATATTTCTACACTTGAAGGCTTAGTACACCTTGTTGCCAAGTTGGCCATCCAAAACAAGTCATTGGAGGTAGCTTGTGATAATTAGATGTATCTCTAAAGATTATACTAGAGATCCACAAATCATTTCTAGACAAACACACTATTATTGTATAACCCTTTGACATAAGTATCAAAAAGGGGGACTATGAGAAAAGGGGGAGTAAGAGAACAAGAAATGAGAAATAATATGAAGGAGATAGAGATAGAGATAGAGATAGAGATAGAGTATTAGCTCAACTTATGAAAATCTAGACAGTAGAAGAAAGATTTTGATTCAGATATTAAGTATAGAATAGAACAATCAACTTAGGGGAAGTTATAAAATTTTGAGGAATAATTGATAAGGAATGTGTTGTAAAATTTTGATATTTTGAAATTTTTTATGGAAGTCGAATAGATATTAGATATCTAAGTTATGCGCGTAAGGATAAGATCATTTATGCATAATCAAGTATTTTTGACACTCATGTCAAAGGGAAATATAGTTGATCTTAGATTGGTTTTGACAAATGAGTGTATATAAACTTAAGTCATTATAAGTTATTTACTTAGCTCATGCAAACAAGTAACATATGTTGGGCATAACATATAAGATAAGACATGCCAACTAAAGAGTAAGTGTTGAGATACTCAAGTGCTGAGTAACTCAGATGTTGAGAAGATATTATGTGCTGAGTGATTCCAGTGTTGAGCAAGATATGTATGTCAAGTCATTTAGATGTTGAGTGATAGCATTGAAGCTATAGTTAGTGTTGCACACTAGGGACTTCAGATGTTGAGTAATATATTTTTGACATAGTTGTTCATATTGGCACAAACTACTATGTAAACCATTTTTTAGCCAACTTAAGGATAATTTTATGATCTTTGTTGATAAAGATGAATCTTGATTGTGAATCCCTATTCATTACATGTATCCAATCAAAAAAAGGGAAGATTTAAGTTGCAATTTGGGTGAATTGCTATAATTGATTCATACCTAACCCTAAGTCACCCAGGTCTTCTTAAGGAAGATAAACCCTAAACTTCTTAATGAATGCTAAAGAGAATTGAAGAGAGTTTTCATGCATAAATAGAGCATTCATGGTGATTAAGGTGTTATGAATTGACTTACATTACAAAATTGGTTAAAGTAGAATAGAGGAAAGGAATTAAAGGATAGTAGAGATATATCTAATCATAAAGGATCAAGTACACATTAGTATAGAGGTGATCTAATATCAAGGAAAAAAGTGCTAAGTGAAGGATCATTGTTGAGACATCAATGAAATCTCTTAATAGAGTAGTCTTAGAATGCTATTATAAATCCTTTAATAGGGTGCTTACTTCATTGTAAGTTAAAGTCCTTTTACTAGGAACACTTTTAGCAGGGTGTTTAAATCCTTTAATAGGGTAAGACCTCACAATATTGTAAGCCTTTAACAGGGTAGACCTTTCATAGGGTATGTTTCATGGTCAAACATTGTAACCTTTATTGGATACACTTTATTACTATAGTAGTGAATAATTGTGGGTTTCATCCCCACCCTAGTTTTACCTTCTCCTTAGAGGGTTTACGGGTAACCAAATATCTTGTTTCATAAATGTGTTCTATATTTTACTTTCATGCTATGGATGTATATGCTTAATTTTGTGTTTCAATTTATATGCATAGATTGTGAGATGATGTGTGTTGAATAGTTTTAGAGGTTGAAAGTTTTAAGTGTTGATTCAACTTTCCCTATTGTATTTCCAACAGATTGTTAGCATGAATTATGATGGTATTCCTTCTGAGAGTATCCGAAGCATTGTATGTTATTGGCATGTTGCATTCATGACTTTTTTTTTATTGATGCCAACATAGTCATTAGTCTGTGAAGACTAGCACAATAGTAGATGAAGATCTTAGTTTTACAGATAGTGTTTTAATTGTCTAGTAATGAACATTCATGAAAATATTCTACACTGTATTAATGATGGTGTTAAATGTGCAACACATAATTCAAATATGTATGGAAGATATAAATGATTTATAGAGAGCATTATAAAGGTAGGGCACCTAAGAAGGAGTTTTTGATGTTTGTATTATATCTTCTAATAGAAATATAATCTATCGATGCACATATGACAATCTGATGATGATTTCAGCAGATGTCAAAGCCCTAGTGTCTCACGTGTGGGAAGTTGTATAGACTATAAGATGACATTGTTATTGTAATTGTAAATTAATTAATTATATTATTATAATTAATTATGAAATCCTCAAGGCTTACTCAAGGAATTATTTTGAAGATATAGTATAAATGAAATTTTTTTTCTTGTTTGTAAGGAAGTGGTAATCATTATATTGAATGTGAAGTGTGAAAAGGAGAAAACTATTTATCAAATGTGAGTAAGAGATCAAAGGGATTATTGGATGCAATTTTTATGATCTGGTTATAAGATTTGGAGGAGAAGAATTTTGGTTGATAGGACAGAGGAAGAGGAAGGAAGGACAATTCATTTATATTTGTAGGATAAAAAAATGGGCTAATGTCTAACATACTATGAGCAAATCACAAAATCAATAAAGATATGCTAATACCCTCTAGTCTACCATGAAAGCCAAATAAACCAAAATGAAGCAACACAAGGTTAGAAACCCCCTCTTTCATTTGTAGCTCCAATGTCCTTCTAACTTCTCCATGTGTTGTAGGTCCAAATTGCCTATAGTGCACACAATCATGAAGGAAAAGCCTAGGATGGTGATGATGCTATGAGAATACTTGAAGATTTGATTTAAGTTTGATAGTAAGAGTGAAAGCATAAGAAAACTAGGGACCAAAAATGAGAGAAAGAGTGCTCATTTTATAATCAACATAGAGGACAAGAGCATTGGAATTGTCACCTTGGATATGCAACATGGGAAGAGATTCCTTGGAGAATCCATGATGCATATGACACAAGATGAAAAATGTAGGATTGTATGATGCATGGAAGTCAAACTTGGTGAAAGAGAGAAGATAATCTATGATGCGTCATATGACACCTCAAACCCACTTAAAGCCAAGAATCTATGACAAATGGAAGCCAAATATGGATGTACATAAGAGAATAAGAATGTATTGGATTATGACATATCTTAGTCAACTGTCAAAGGAGAATCCATGAGGTGTCACACCCATGTGTCATGACAATGTCAATATTTTGTGGAATATTTGAATTAAAAATCCTTTATTCCACAAAATAGAAATTTGTGAAAATGGAATTAATATTGGAAAATATGACTTAGGAAATTGGGAATTTCCATGGTTTGTGAATGATGAACCAGTTAATTAATGAAATCAATTAATTAAGGACAATAATTAGGAAGAATAGTTAGTAAAATGAAGCATAAAATTATGGGTTATTTAATCCTATAAAGAAAATTAGTAAATGATTGGCCAATTTGATTAAATAAGTGTGACAATATCCTTTTATGAAAATGTGAGGATGATGTAGACTAACTAGGCTAATGATAGGTAGACCAAGGCCATGGTCAAATTGATTGATTGAAATTAATAACATGCCAAGGAAACATGACATGAATTAAAGATATGTTGACATTATAAAATGTTATAGGATCAAGATTGATTGACAAGGTTGATCATAATAATATTAAAAAACACTATAAATGTTATTAAATTATTGATAAGGCCTTGATCTAACACTAAGAGACTCAACAATGTCAAAGAGCAAGTGACGTTAATGTTAGTTTGACCTAGCACTAAGAGCCATGACAGTACTAAGGTTAGATTTATAAGATTTGATAGATGGATAAGTTTCCAAGGAACTAAAAGCCACAAAAATTCCTAGGATTAGACAAATGATGGTAGAGTTGGGATGTTTGACATGTTCTAGGTTGATTAGGACTAATCCCAAGTTGATTTGATATGATTTTGAGCTGATTTGATATAATTTTTGATGATGTTGAAATGGTTCCAAAATGACATGCAATTGATGTAAACAAGGATATGAATGATGAGATATGATCAAATTGATGAAAATATTAGAGTTAGTGGAATGAGAAAATGGGATGAATCAATATGAAGAAATTATGAAACCATAGATGTGAAACATTTTTTACCATTTACATTTTTCCCCTCTTTCATACAATGTGATTTAGAGCATTGTGTCAAAGAATGCTAATGAAAAAGTCATAAAAAAATGCCCTAGCAATGGTGGTATATATTAATGCCCCCTCAAGAAATTGATCAACATAGGCATATGATAGGTCAATCTCATTAACAATGAGAAAACAAATCCATAGCAACTGACAGATCAAAAATCAGAGCTAAAATATGAAAATTATGGGCTCTGGAGTGCAAATGGGCATCACAACCAACACAAAAAAGGCCACTTGCAGATCCATCTAGGTAGAAACACACTATAAAAAGGCTTGGAGAGGGTTTTGAAAGTCATTTTCATCTTCACTTTTGGAAGAAAAGAGCTTTGGAGCAAGGAGAATGGACCAACTACCTAGGGAGCAACATCGTGGTGAATAAGTATGTACCTTCTGATGGTAGGCAGATGCAGGACCTTTGGTGAGTACATCAAGGCCATATTTGTACTTTTTATGCTTTTTGATTCTTTTCCATGTTTTTTCATGCTTTTCCTACTATTTCCTTCTTTTTAGGCACCTAGGAGTCAATCAGGGTCAAATGGAGTCAAATAGGGGTTCTGGGGCTAGTTTAGGGCATCAAAATGTCCTAACTACACCCACAATGCATCCAACTACATAGTGGACATGCTTGGCATGCCCAAGTGTACATTGAGTGCACTTAGTATGACCAAGTGCACCCTAGGATTCTCTGAGGGTGTGAATGGGGTCCAAATGATCCTAGATCGACCTGAAACTTGGGGTAGACTACCATAACCCTAGGGGGATGTTAGAAAAAATTTAAGATGTAGTCAAAGGTTGTCAAAGTGGTCAAAATTGGATCAAAATTAGGGTAGATGGAGGTCAAACTCATCTAAATGCTAATAGAGAATAGTGCAAAGGGCCCAAAAGGGTGCAACCAAACTTAGAATGACTCAAAACTTGGACCACATGTTCAAAACCCTTAGAAGAGTTGAAAACGTAGGTTAGCTGAGGCTAGGATGGTTAGAAAAAAGTCAAACCTAGTCAAAGTTAGCTCAAATGGAGGAAAAAAGGTGACAGATGGATAGGGATAGGGTCAAAATAATGCAAATGAGCTCAAAATGAATTGAAACTTAGTAAACATGTTCAAAACCCTAGAAAGAATTCATAGAAAAAGGTCAAACTTAGTCAAAATAGATTCAAGCTATGTCAAACTTGGGTCGAAAGTAGTGTAAACTGGATGCAAAACCATAGGAGGTTGACTAGGCTATATGATTATGCAAGAGGAGATGCCCTTATTACAAATGAGGGGACATAGGCCATAGAATCTTGTGTTGTGTTACTAGATGATAGATGGTGAGTAGGGGATCTTCGTTAGTCTAGAGTTATATCATATTACTTTCATTCAAGAGGTGAGGGGGAAATAGAGCTCTAATGACAACATTGCCAAGAGATGGTACTGAGAGACGAGTTCATTCCATCTACTAATAGGATAGTCTACAGTGGCCCTCAAGGATGTATGGAACATCTTAAGGATACTAATTTATGGGGAGGTAACAGTGTATGAACCAGTAGTTGAATGAGTAGCTTTACACTGATTGTTTGGATGTGGAGATGCAGAGCTAGGCATTTGCAATTATGAGATTGAATGGGACCTATTAGTGGCATGCCATGAGAAGATGATAGTGGTGATTTGATGGGTGATTAGTGGGCTATTGATACTAGATAGATGGGGACATGGATTTCTCATTAAATGGGGCCTAGAGTTAGAGAGGATGGTGATGGAGGGGACTATGTTTACCTAGGGCCCATGCATTTTAGGGATGATGTATTAATATCTAGAGCAAATGGCATATAGAGGTGGTTTAACATTTAGTACTAGGGGTACATTACTATAGATTTGGGATTATGAGAACATTATAGTATTTAGGCCTCTTATAGAAAGAGAGTTGTGGATGACATGCCATATGTATATAGTTATAGAGGTGTACTAGCACCAGGACCATTAGGGTACATGAGGTACTTCTAACATCAGATAGACACTATGACATAGTTTATCTAGAGATCTTACAAGGATTTCCTCAAATGGGATGATGATGATATTCACCTACCATAATATAGATAGGAGTGCTATCTCATAGGGCACATAGTGATTGGGCACTTGGTGATAGAGATGTACCTACCAGAGAAGGTACAAAGATAGTTTGGTGAGATACATAATGTACCAACTAGTCTAACATTATTTGCCCTATCTAGAGTAGAGGTTTGAGAGTGGGGAGCACCCATCAGGACATAGGTGGCATATGCATAGCTAGAGGAGTTACAACTAAGGATATGGGGGGTAGCAGAAAATGTAGTGCATGCAAGCATGATGGTAGCATATGATAGATGGTTTGCACAGTATCATCCAAGGCCTTTGAAAGATCTAGTAGTACTATTACCATGAGCAAGGTCTCAAATAGAGTAGGATGAGGAGGATGAAGATGAGGGAGAGGAGAAGGGAGGAGAGGAGGGTGATGATGAGGAGGGAGGAGATGAGGGTGATAATGAGGAGGGAGGAGATGAGGATACTGAGGATGATGTAGGGGTTGATGATGAGGATACTGAGGGAGAGGATGAGGGAGATGATGAGGAGGATGCTCAAGGAGAGGATGAGGGAGATGGCGATGAGGAGGGTGGAGATAGTGGGGGTGGAGATGGTGTTGGAGTTGGTCATGGGGGAGAAGATGGGGAGGACTATTGGGAGGCTGGGGATGATGGTGGTGAGGGAGGTGATAAGGATGATGCAAATGTAGATGTAGCTATGATGGATGTGAAGGGGGATCCAATGGACTACACTAGTAGGACACTAGTACCAATATGGGTTGGGCCTAGCTAGTTAGAGTTGATGGAGGTGATTAGAGCTCTACAAAGTCAGTTAGACCAAGTTGTAGTAGAGAGGAACATAGTGATAGGAGACAGGGATGCAGTTATAGCAAAAAGAGATTGGGCTATGGCTAAGAGAGACATCAAAATGTGTAGGGAAGAGATGGTAGTATAGATTTTTAGTAGTTCATTAGTAGCTTTAGAGAAGAAAACTTCTAGGTGATGATGATGAAGATGAGTAGGGCACACATGGAAGCATAATACTAGAGGGATTAGTATGAGAGAGTGATGCCACTAGGGCAGAGAGTAGAGAGTTTTCATGCATTGAGATCTCACTCCCATTGAACAAATAGGACAAAAAGTTAGTGGAGGGGTGATGGGGCCTATGATGCCACCACAGAGAGTAGAGGGATCATCCTCAAGGCTAGATAAAGGCTATGAGGCTAGGGAATGTTCTTTCATGTTTCATGCCTACCAGTAATTAGTATTAATGTAAACCATCATCACATACTCTAATACTTTCTGAAACACTTATGAGATGCAACTATGTTATCATGACTAATTGAGATGGTTTATGCATATGTTTTATATGAAAGCATTTATGCTTTTTTATGTGGGCTTTTATATGATGACATCATCTATTGGTTTATCACGTGTTATGACATCTTTATGTTTGCCATATGTTTTTCTCATGAATGAATGCTTAATGAAGTGTAAATGATATGAAATGAATGAAATGTAAAATGATATGAAATGAATACAAATGAAATGTAAAATGATATGGAATGAATGCATGTAAAATGAATGCAAATGAAATGTGAAGATAATATGCATGCCATGCTTATGCAAAGATTTATTTCTTTGGATCATTTTGGACTTTTTACATATGCAAGAATTCAAGATGACAATGCTTTTTTATGTATCAAAGTACGAGACCAAGGTAGTGGATGAAAAAGTTAAAAAAGAAGGATGAGTTGAGATGAGGAATTGTTAGTATGATGAGAAGACTTTTGCTTTGGTAAAGTGCACTATATGTCAAATGGAGCTTTATTTTGATATGAAAATTGACCTTGTCCTTCCTAAGGCATATATACATGCCCCAGACTCTCAAAGGTATATTGTAACTGATAGAAAAGAAAATATTACAATGAACCGTACTGGCCACTCTCATAGATCAGATTATATCATCAAGTGGCATAGGAACATGATCAAAGGAAAAATAAAAAAATAAAAAATCACTCACTAGATAGCATGAGCCAATAGCTATTCTTGTCCATTATTACTTTCTTTTAGTGTTTTAAGGTCTTCGTATAGTGCTTGATAGGTTGATCATGTGATAGTTTTGGTTGTTGATTCAGTTGATAGGTTTGTAGTGACATGTTGGATTGACCATCAGTTCATATTGAATAGATAGTGTGATTATCATGGAAGTGTAGTGCCTTGAATTTCAATTTGCAAAAGTGTGGGTGTTTATGCAAAAGGGATGGTTATGTACAAGGTTTATTACAAAGTTTTCATGGGTTTTGTGATTTTTAGGGTTTTTGAGGATATTTGATATTTTTGCATGACTAGTTTCTTCAAGACATTTTATGATTTTTAGTATTTATTTTAGGACATTTTTTGATTTGTAGTGATTATTTCAGGATGTTTTATGATTTTTGGATTTTTTTCAAGAATGTATTTGAATTTTTAGGAGCTTTTCAAGATATTTTATGGTTTTTAGAAGTGTTAGCTCCAATATGATATGTGAAAATTATAATGGGTAAGAAGTTCTTAAGGAAATACCCCTAGTTAAAGCTCAAACTCATGCACTATGTGGGTGATGTTCCCCTAGACAAGACATAGACTATGTGCAAAGGCCAATGATGTAGTATGTATAGACTAGTGATGTTGCAGCAAGATAACAATGGACATTAACCAATTCGTGAGACATGATAAGGGACTAGGGATGTCTTGCAATATGAAGGATATGAATAGGGAATGAAAAGGTGGGGAAAACTAGATGGAATCCTAATAGATGGAGGAGTAACAATTGATTACACAGGGCACCTATTTGCCAGGTTTTCACCATGGTACTTGCCCAAAGCACCTGTTTGCTAGGTTTTCACTTTTGGATGAAATTTTTCTCTTGACTCAAATTTTAGTGCCAAGATGCCTATTTTCTAGGTTTTCATCAAGGCATCCATTTTTTTAATGACTTTTTTCACTTTTTTCTTTTCTTTTTTCATGACATTTTGCTATTTTTGTTTATATTTTTTAGGACTTTTTCAATGTTTTTGATATTTTTTATGACTTTTAGATAGAATCAAGTGTTGTACTTGTGAAGATGCATGTTTTTGATGGAAATGGGTAGTGCTTCATCCTCTAGAGTCACAAGTTGATATACTCCAAACCCAAATGATGCAGTAAGGTCCTTTCCAGTTGGGTTCAAATTTTCCTTGTTTTTCTCTATGATGCTAAGTCTTGTAGTTCATCTTCAGGACCAAATCACTGATCTCAAAATGATGACCTCAAAATTTCTTGTTATAGCACCATTGGAGTTAGTTTTGTTAAGCTTGTAAATGTTTCAAGGCATCTCTTCTCCATTCATCAAGCATTTCTAGTTCATGGAGTCTAGATATGCGATAGTTTTCATCATCAAAAACATCTTGTAGGGACAATCTCAATGGTGGAATTTTAACTTCAATGGATATTATGGCCTCAATGCCATAGAAAAAAGAGTATGGTGTTACCCTAGTAGGAGCATGTACACTTGATCAATAGGCCCAAAGAGCTAGATTTAGTTGTAGATGCCAATCTCGACCATAATCATTGACAGTCTTTTGGAGAATCTTAACAATGGTCTTATTCGATGCTTCTACTTGGCCATTTCCCTATGGATGGTAAATACTAGAATATCCATGGTATATGTTGTACTTCTCATAGATCTTGTCTACATCTTTTTTTTGAAATGAACTACCATGGTCAGTGATAATAGCCAAGGATACTCAATACTGACATATGATGTAGTTTAGAATAAACCTTGAAATCTTCTTGCCAGTGGTGAAGGTCAAAGGGATAGCTTCAACCCACTTGGTAAATTATTCTATTGCTATGATAATGAACTTATGACCATCAGAGGATGGAGGAGAAATAGCTCTAATAAGATCAAATTCCCATTATGAAAAGGGCCATGGTGATATGACTGGCTACAATTCTTGTGTTGGTACATCGACCAGATTGCTATGTTTCTAAAACTTATGACATGATTTGGAAAAATCATGGGTAACTTTCTCCATGGTTGGCCAATAGTATCCAACTCTAACAAGATTCTTAGCTAGACTCAAATGATTTAAATTAATTCCACATATACCTTCATGAACCTCATGTAAGGAAGTTTTAGCTTCTTGCAAGTCAAGGCATCTAAGAAGCGTTTGGTCAAAGGATCTCTTGTAAAGGGTGTCACCAATGATGACATATCTAGCAGCTTGATGGATAAAGGCTTGATGGTCATTTTTGGGTAAGTTGGGTGGTAGGATATGGGCATGTAGGTAATCATAAATGTCTTGATACTAATGATAATTGGGACCAACAAGTTCACACACAAACTCAAATTGAGGGAGCTCAAATACTAGAATCAAAAGTTGCTCCACAAGGAATTCAGAGTGTTCCACATTTTGAGGCATATCAATCATAGAGGCAATGGTAGCCATAGCATTAGCTTGATTTTTGTGTATTCTTTGTAGCTGATGAAAAGACATAGTTACAAATTTAGACATGAGGAAGTCTTCCATCTACTTGTATGGCATTTACTTATCATCTTTGGTTTCATAGTCATTATTGACTTGGTGGACGACCAACTGGGAGTCACCAAAAACTTGTAAATGTTGAATGTTCCATTAGATAGCTATCTTGAGTCCTTTGATCAGTGCCTCATATTCTACTATGTTGTTGGTACAATGGAATGCTATCCTATATGACTCAGCGATTATCTCTCCTTAGGGAGTGATAAACATAATGTAATGTCCCCTTTTTAGCATTCATAGCATGACGTTATCATTAGCCTATTTCCCCATGGTCTCATAGGCTAACTACGATATTAAAGGGACTTAGAGGCCATTTGGCCTAGATAGTTTTAGTTGCAGGTCTTTCTGAGGGGGTTTGAGGCAACTTTGGGCATACTTACTATTTATAGTAAGTCATCTTGGATATGGTTGAACATCCAGTGGCAGCGGTATGTCGATGGTAATTTTTTACAATTAGCAAGAAGACTTGTTTATCATTAATAAGATTTTTTATGCATTAATAAAGCTATTTTATAAAGTTAAATTTAAATATTTAACTTTATTAATGCATAAACTATAGTTTGTGGGAAATATTTGAATTAAAAGAGTCCTTTTTATTTTATAACACATTGGAGACATAAGTTACATAAAAGGGAGTGATGTTTTATCCCACATTCAGAAAATGAAGGATGGAGCCCTTGTGAGAACACTATAAAAGAAATGGAAGAGCTTCTTTTAGGCATGCTTGGAAATATCAAAGAAATTGAAGAATTTTCTATAGATTATGTCTCAATAGTTTGAAGGACGAAATCCCTTCAAGCTGGAAATCTTGACTTCATTGAAAGATATGGTCTTGAGATTCAACATAGTAGCAATCCAAAAAAGTAGATACAGAAAAGTAGTCCAAAAAAGTGGAACCGAAAAAGTGGAACCAAAAAAGCGGTCCGAAAAAGCATAACCGAAAAAGTAGGCCGAAAAAGAAGTCCAAAAAGAAAGCAAAGCAAAAGGGGCAGCATTGAAGGAAATTATTACAGCCATCTACAACTAGGTTCTTTTGTTAGTATTTCTTTTTAAGGTGTTATAAGTTTCAGCTGTAAGTGTGCATTATACCAGCATTATCATTTTGTAATCCATGTAAATGCCAAAGTCTTGGCCATATTTCATGAGCATTGTATTTTTCATTACAATTAAGAAGATAATAGTTGTTGGTGTCATTTAAGCAATTTAATATCATTATTTATCAGCTAGTTAGTTTGCATACCAACTATTTGTAAAAATGCCAGTTGGTTATAGGTGTTCATTTCTCATGCTTAGATCATATATATGCACTAAATATTGTCAAAATTAGTAGCACACTCATGTTAGGTCATTATGTAGTCCATTGTAGTCTTCTAGCACAAGATTCTCATTAATGAAAATTGAAGAAAAAGTCATTTAAAGTTAGCTAAAATACTATATCAGTCATACATCCCTTGCATGTGAATTGTTTGATGAAATTCCTTGAGCTTTCATCAGCATTTTTTGAGAGTAGATTTGAGGAGGGTCATTACAGTGGTATCAGAGCTTGCTTGCAAAGTGTTTGACGAAATGTTAAACAACTGAAGTATAAAGATTTTTGGTGTTTGAAGAAGTTATAACCTATTAGGGTTATTACACATAATTCCATCTCCTAAACCATTTTGTGTTTGTGATCCATAAAAGTAAATCTTCCATTCATTAGCTATATCCATGTTAAATATGACTTCATTTGGAAAGTCAATCAACATGGGATGATCATTTTCCATAGGTGCTTTTTCTAACTAATTTTTTATCACTTTCCCTTTGATTTCCTTTTTTTCTACATATTCTATGTCAAATTCACTAAGGATCATGACCCATTTGGCTAAGCATCCTATGAGAGCAGCCCTGCTTAGGAGATACTTCAGTGGGTCAATCTTAGAGGTGAGCATTATTTTCTAATGGAGCATGTAATGTCTCAGCTTTTGGGCTACAAAGACAATAGTAGGAAAAGCTCATTCTATGAGTGAATAATTTATTCCATAGCCCACAAGTTTTTTATTGATGTAATGTATGGCTCTCTCTCTTCCTTATTCATCATTTTGTGCTAAGAGAGCCCCTAGCACTATATCTATAGAAGATATGTATACAATGAATGGCTTGCCTAGAATAGAGGCCATTAAAATTAGTGGATGTAGAAGATAATCCTTGAGCTATTGGAAAGATTCTTTGCACTACTTGTTCCATTGAAAGGATACTCCCTTATGTAAGAGGTGTTGAAAGGAGTGACATTTATCTGTCAGTTGTGCAATTAATTTTTGGATAGCCTATAATCTTCCTTGTAGTCCTCTTAAGGTTTTAAGATTTTTTGGGGGAGGCATGTCAATTATTGCTTTTACTTTCTTAGGATTCGCTTCAAAGCCTCATTGAGAAACAATGTATCCTAGGAGGTTTCTAGAAACAAACCTAAATGCACACTTTTTTGGATATAGAAGGAGCTTATAGCTTTCCATTTTGTTGAATATTTGATCTAGGATACCCAAATGTTCTTTTCTTGTATAAGATTTAAAAAGTAAGTCATCAACATAGTCTTCCATTAGGATTTTCTTGAAATCATGGAAGATGGTAGTCATTGCTCTTTGATATGTTGCTATAGCATTTTTAAGACCAAATGGAATAACATTCTAGCACTATGTTCCCCAAGGCCATGTAAAAGTTATTTTGTGTTCATCTTTAGGGGCTATTCTTATCTTATTGTAGCTAAAAAAACAATCCATCAGTGATAACATCTCATACCCAACTGTCATGTCTACAATGATATCTATATTTGGTAAAGGAAAATCATCCTTGGGACATGCCTTGTTAAGATCATAGAAGTCAGTGCATATCTGAATGCCCCTAGAGTTTTTTCTTACTAGTATTAAATTAGATATCAACTCAGCATAATCAATGGGTCTTATGAAGCTGGCATCCAATAATTTCTTCAATTCAGCTTTGACAAGGAGGGCAACTTGAGGATGCATTTTTCTCAAATTTTTCTTTACTAGTTTCACTCTTAGCTTTAATGATAAGTGATGAAGGACTAGTTTAGGATCTAATCTGGGCATATCTGCATAAGACCATGTAATGTTGACCTACCTCTCTAGAAAGAATCTAACAAATTCATCTTTTTCCTTTGGTGATAATGAGGCTACAAAGTGTGTGACCTTGGGGTTGTTAGGAGTTCCTAGATTAATATCTTTTATCATTTCCACAAGTAACATTGATCTTTCCTTTAATGGGGGTGTGTCCAATCTTCTATACTTGAGCACCTCAGAGAGGTTTTCACCCTCAGATACATCCTTTATTTTTACTTTTTCATGGTCTAATGGTGCCTTTAAGTTTTCACCAAGAGACCTAATTTTGTCTTTTTTTGTTATTTTCTCAATTTTATGACTGGAAGATGGATTTGACTCCCTAGATTATGCCATGATGTTTAGATCAATGGAAAATATAGACTTGTGATCACCTTGTGGTAAATCTTCATGGAGCTCAAAGAATTCTATGATGGCATCATCATTTTCAAACTGGTCAAATGTTGGTGGTACTTATTGGTCCCAATCAATAAGTTCAAAGAAAATTGTGGAAATTCCATCATTGGTGTTGAATAAGCTTTGGTCAAAGGCATATATGGATATCTACTTTAGTGAGATCATTAGGATCATGTTCAAAAGTAGGAGGGCTTGGGCCCTAGAATATTTTGATCCAAGTTGAAGAATTGGTTTGAGTGATAGGTGGATTTACATGTTTATCTTCCATATGTAGGCTAGTGGGGTCAGAAAAAGAATGATCAAGACCAAGGGAGGTATCAGGATCATCAATGTTGGATACAGATTGGGTGGGTTTGGGTTGGGTGTTCTTAGATTCCTTGTTCTCAATTTAAGCATTCACATACTTAGATGAGGAGGACTCGGTATTAGGAAGACCCCCAAAAAATGGTTTGAATCCAAGTACCAAGCTATGAGGTTGTCTTGTTGCAATGATGGGTTGAACAATGCCTTGATTTTGAGGTCACAAGCCACTGCATCTATCATGTCCCTTTTTCTGCATGATGGTGAATCTAGGTCCATACTTGTGAGGGGATATAGGAGCAAGTTCTTGTTCTACTTTAGCCTTTTCAAATCATGTAGAGTTATTTTAATAGATATGTTCTTCATGTAGTCCACCTCCACTAGTGAAGGCCATAAAAGGTTTCTTTTGAAATGAAAACTTAGGACTTTTCTGTTTAAGATAAGGTTTACCATATGAATTGGGAGATAAAGGAAGTTTCCCAATGTGAAATCCATGTGATATGGAGTACTCACTGCAATCTTGGTCTTGGATTTTGAGCTTTCCTTTGAATGTGGGTGTAAGTGTGGAAGGATCAACATACTTAGAGGACTTGAGTGGATTTGTTTCATGGTTTGTCAAGACCTGGTATTCAATGATTCCTCTAAGATTGGCATAGAGTTGGAAGGGATCTTGATCACCCAGAATGGTGACCTATACATTGTTCTAGGAAAACTTTAGAAATTGATGATATGCAGAGGGTACTACTTTCATAGCATGAAGCCAAGGGCATCCTAGTATCTTGGTGCAATTCATTTCTATATCTAGGACCTAGAATAATGTATTCTTTGTGGCTAGACCAACTCTGATGGGTAATATGATGACACCCTTAGAGAAGTGTTTACCATCATCATAATCCTTTATTGTGATTCTATGAGAGGGGTCTACACCTTTAGAGTAATCTAAACCCTTGAAAATGTTAAGGGTACAGTTGTTTAGTCCTACTTCACCATCTATCAAGACATGTCTAACCTTGGCTTTATGTATAAAGACTTCGAGATTAAGGGGATCATTGTAGTTGGGATCATCTTTAGGAATATCTTAAGGGGAAAATATGATATGTTGTGATGTAGATAGGTTCCCCACCATGGCTTAGAACTAGGAAACATCAATTTTTTTTGGTACTATTGACTCTTTAAGGGCTTGATCCAAGATCTTCTGATGTTGGGGGGATGTACTAATCATAAGTGCATCCACAATGCCATCATTGATCACATTCTTGCTTTTGGAGAAAATTTTTTCCTTGTCATTATAAAAATTCATGTTTGTGTTTTCCTTGTTCATCTTGAGCATTCCCTTATGGATAAGAGCATCTTCAATACTAGCCCCTTTTTTCATCAGTTAATAAATGGTGCTTGGAATTTTGATTTTGAGTTCATACATTAAGTTGAGGACTAGTTTTTCAATGCACAAGTTAATTTTTTGTTCTTTAGGAATGTCTAGTGAGCATTGAATAACTAAGATTCTCCATCATAGTAAGAATGTGATAAATGGCTCTTTTGCTTTCTATTTAGTTGAGCACAAATTAGAGAGTATCACCTAATTTGTTTATGTTAAAGGAAAAATGGTAGATACATTTTTCTACCAACTATGACCAAGATTTGATATTACTAGGAATTTTGGAATACCATTCAAGTGTGGGCTCACCTAGAGAACAAGGGAACAATCTCATGAGGTAGGTGGGCTCATCACTTAGTTTGGTACATGAGGCACAAAATTCTCTAATGTGATCAACAAGGTTTCCTTGTCCTCAGTATTTTTCAAATCTTGGAGCCTCAAAGTGTTTTGGGAATGGAGGCATATATAGACTTTAATCGAATGCATTAGGATGTAAGTCCCTTTTTATATATAGAGCCTATTTCTTTGGAACTCCCAATACCTCAACTTTTTTGGAAATTTGTTTGAATTATTGTAATAACTCTTCATTAGGGTTTTGCATGATATTCTTCCCTTAAAGTCTTTTATGTCTATGAGTAGACCATTTACTGTGGTGGGAGCTATGTCTACTTGGTTCTAACATTTCTATGTCTAATGAGTCTAGTGATGTGTCACTAGGTGGTGGAGGTATGTTAGTACCTCGAAGATAAAAGTGTCCCTATTGTGCCACATGTTGGGGTACTTATTATGGTATTTGATATGGCACTTGTTGTAGTATCGATTGTGATTGATGTACAATGTGTTTTCATTGTGCCATTTGTTGCATTTTTTGTTAAGATACCTCTATCAATTGCATGTGAGACCATATATGTGATTGATGTTGTAAAGGTGTCTATTGGGGTTGTTGTGGCACATGTTGTTGTTTTAAAAAATGTTTTTGGTACATAATTTGTTGCTCAAGGCATTGTTGGTATTCTAACTTTTGTTTGAGTTGCTCTTATTTTTTTTCAAACATGGCTTGTTGTTGTTGGAATTATTGATACATTGCATGTAAGTCAAGTGTATTTACACTAGAGTGCATGTTAGGGACATTGGATGCTTGCACTACTCGAGGTTGTTGTTGTTGTGTTTGATATTGTTGTTGATATGTCACATGTGTATTAATTGGATTTATACTTGGTTGAGCATTAGAAACATTAAATTCTTGTACCATAGTAGGTTGATGTTGTTGTGGGAGTTGATTATGTCCTTGAGAAATGAACATTAAGTTTGAGTTGTTGTTTTGGTATCTTTGTGCATTAGATGTTTCTCCTTGGGACACCATATTGACTTGATAGTGGGATGTGTTCCTTTTGGGAATTAATGTAATGTCAATAAGAATTTTCCTTTGTGCATCAATAGGGATTGTTGTACTTGACATTTCACATGGTATACTTGCGGGAGGCTCCATAACATTTGATGCCATAACACTTGGTAGAGTTAGGAGCAAAGGTGCACTTTGTGGATTTTCCTCCAAAGGAGGTATGTTTGGCATCCCTAGAGTACAAGTCTCTTTAGGCACATCTTGTTGTTGCATCATGTGATTGAAGTCAAGTCTGAACATCCTCTTAGGATTCTTAGGAAGAGTTTTATTTCCCTTTATTGGTTGTGGTTCATTAAACAAGGGATTAATGTACTTTGGAAGATTTTGATGGTTGATTCTTGTTGGAACCTTATAGGGACCATTATTGTGTTTGAAAATTCAAAAGGTTTTTTCCTCTTATCTAAGTCCAAATTGATCATGGGTTGTATGTTTTCACTAATTTTTTTGGTTTGATGTTTGGACTTAGGCCCCTCCATGTTTGGGTTGAATTTGAAAATTTCTTGGGCTGCCAAAAGTCTGAAGTTCTTGTGGAAACTTTTGTCTTGACATTCCCTAGCCATTTTTTCATCATTGATGTCATAATTAGTGTCAAAATAATCACTTAGGTGTATAATACCTTTATGTATGTTTGATGCTTTTGGGTTGAAGGTACTCATGTTGGGTTTGCTAAATTCAAAGGAATGCATTTGTTTATCCTCAAGTGTGGTTGGTACACTTCCACCTCTAGGTGGTATCGACACAAATATAGGTTCAAAGTTAGGACTCCATTGAACCATCCCATGTGTAGGGGAAGTCTTTGAAGGAAACCTCATGGTACATGTATTGATTTGGGTTTTTTGTGTCATCCCTTGATTATGGTGATCTTGCAGATACATATTTAAGGGGTCTACTAGTAATGGTTGTGATGCCTCAATTTGGTCTTCATAAAAGGTTTGTTGGTTTTTCTTGCTCTTCTTTTGTCTTAGATGACATTTTGGTTGTGTTGGTGCCTCTGAATGAAATGGTTGATAAAGTTCTTTGGGTCTCTGAGTTGATTGTGTCCTAGTGAGTGTTGGCATGATACTTAAGGATGTAGATGTAGTAGAGGGAAACCTAAATGGCCTTTTTGCCTCCCAAATGTACACCTAAACTACCAACTATGCTCAGATAGTACCAAGTGCACCCTTGGTGCACTTGGGGTCCTAAAGGTAAGCATTTGGTAAGTAGGAGGTATGCAACTAGTAAATAGAGCTGCTAGGGTACCTAAAATGCAAAAAATGAATGTTTTGAGTGATTTTGAGTTTTTTCTAAGGTTTTGGGATGCTATGAAGGCTATGGAACTATAGATTAGGGTTTTAGAACCTAGAATAAAACACCTAATTACCAAATTCTCTCTAAAACTACCAACTACACTGTAAAACTAAAAAACTTTGAACCTGCAATGTGTAGTTGGTAAAAATGAGGTGCAATTGGTAAAATCTGGCAAAATTTGATAATTAGGATGTTGGTATGCAAGATCTAATTGTTTTTTAGGTTTTTAAGTGTTTAGGGATGATATGTAATGTGAGGAAGTGCCAAATGAGATAATGTTTTGATATGAAAACTATAAATGTCCTAGGGATGTTATGCAAATGCAAATGCAAAGTGACATTTTGAAGGTATGCAAAATGAAAATTTGAGTATGCAAAATGAAGGTTAGGGTTGGACCTTGGACTTGGTAATGATGCTAGAGGTTGATGTGTAAAAGGTATACTGTGAAAGAGGTGGTGTTCTAGGGTTGATAATGACATTTGGGATATGAAAAATGTGGATAAATGATCAAGAAGACAAATTGGTTGACAGACAAGTTGACAGGGTTTGATAGTGGAAATGATCCTAAAGTTTTGAATAATGCAAGACAAGGGGGATATAACACAAAGATAAATCAAAATAACATTTAGGGACACTAGGAATATGGTTATCCTAATGATAAGGTATATGAAAGGTTTTGAACTTAGGTAAAATCTTTAAAAGCTATTTTCTCTAGTAGTTTAACCTTCTGATAATGGACTTTGGATCTTGACCAAAAAGTGATAAATGAAAAAATAAATAAAAAAGATCAAATTAATAAAGATGACAAGGTCAAATCTACCAATACATAGATAGAGTTTGACCAGAGAAAATGATAAGAAAATAAAAAAGGACTAATCAAGATCCATCAACACTAGGAGATACTCTAAGACTCATACTTTGTTCAAATTTTTGACTAAATTCAATAGATTTGGGTTCAAAATGATTTTTAGGGGGGCTTGAAATGATGATGATTCTGAGTGGATATGTAATATGAAAAGGTCCTAATATGAAAAATGAGGTTTTGGGTGCAAGATGTCATTTTGGGTCAAATGCAAAATGAGGACCTACAGTGGCATCCAAATGCAGTTTTAAGGTCTCAAAATGCAGTTTGGAGGCCCAAAATTGTCATACAGCTCCCCAACTATGCTCTTATAGCACCAAGTGCATTCCAATAGTACCAACTATGCCTATGGTCTAGTTGAGGATCAGAATGACATAGCTGGGAGACTGGGTTGGTTGCTAATTCTGAGTTGGGTGGTTGTCAAGTTGCTATGCCATGAAGCTAGGATGATGGGGTTGATGTTATGATGGATTAGGAGATGTAGAATGAAGGTGAAAATGTAGGTAATTGTGTCCTAAGTGAAAATAATGAAGGTTATGTGGTGTAGAATGCAAATTAGGGCATGCTACTATAGGGGGACCTATCTAGGTAGCTATGAACACCTTTGAAGCCTCAAAATGTTGTCTTGAAGCCCAAACTAGGTTCTTAGACTACCAAGTGTGATCAAATAGTAGGTTCAATTGGGGCTAGTTTGGGTGTAGTAGGTAGTTTTAGAGCATAGTTGGGAAGCTAGGCTGAAACTAAGGCAATTTTAGGTGCTATAGTTTCCAAATTGATGTCACAGTGAGCTAGATAGTAGAGGACAATGCTAAGACTAGAATGAAGGCTCAAAATTATGTGTATGCACCTAGAATGATGGTTAAAGTGTTCAAGATGAGGGTTGGGTATGCAAAGAGGTAAGATGGAAAATGCAAAGTGAAAAATTGGAGGATGAAATGCAAAGAATGCAGCCTAAACCCTTAATGAATGCAATCTAAAAGATGAGGAATACTAAGTGAGGACCTAAAGATGCAAGATGAAGTGTATATGATGCAAGTATGAGGCCTAAACTAGTGTGAATGCAAGTGGGTTCTATGCAAGGATGAAACCTATGTTACGCCAAGCACATCTAGGATCATAAGTCACCATGTTTCCCAAGTTTTGAATGTATTGGACCAAAGTTTACAAAGTTTTGACAAGAGTTGCAACATTTTGATAGTATTCGATGTTTTGACAAGGTGTAAATTTGAATGTTGGATTTTATCTTGATTAAGGTTTTACACACATGCAAGACACATTAAGTCAAGAATATTGATTGTTAAAAATAAATAAACATACCACAACCTATTCTTTAGGACTATATCAACTAAATTCCTACATGAACCGAAGTTTAGTTGCAGTTATCTAGATTAGACAACCTAAGATCTTTGCACCATAGGCTCCCCCTTACAATGCACTCACTTCTCGGGGCTACCAAGATATGCTTCCCAAGGGACTATTGTCTCTACTAAGGACCGTGAGAATGTAGATGTCTTCACGAGAATGGGTGACCCCTTGAGCTAGTGGATAGAAAGGATTTTTGCCACTAAAACACAATTTTTAGTAAGGGAATTCCATTCAACAAGTGAATGGTAAACTTCCTCAAAAGGTCTCCCAGCCCCAAGAACTGAGATTTGATGCACTATAAAGGTATTGGAGGAGATCTATCACTCAACAATACCACTGACATGACTTTCACTATTATCAAGTTTTATATAGTGGTTGGAACATTGACTTGTCTTTTGGCCCATTACCACTCTAAATTTGTCCCCTGGCATACCCAATATCGAGTATCTTGGTCCAAGGTAAGCTTCCTATAGAAGTCACGCAGACTTATCTTATATCCAAGATCCAAAAGTGGCTAGGGTAGAGGATACATCCATATAACCCCTAGGGTTTTAAACACTATAGACACATCGAGAAGAAAAGAAAAGGTTCATTTTATGCACCAAATGAAGTGTTATCTAATCTAGGAAATCCACACACATGGTTTTGACAAACACACAGGGTCTTCGACAATGTCCTTCAAATAAACATTAGTAGTTTTTAAATGCATAGTCTTCATCCAATGATTGCCACATGCTACAAATATACCATCAATAACACAAAAACATCTAACCTATGTCCTGGAAGAAAATGGAAACCTTAGATGAAGATTTTGATTGAAACAAGTGCTTTTTATGAACTAAGTACACTCTGACAGAGAAAACTACATCACAAAAGGCCAAAATGGCCTAGAATGCCCCCAAGTGCACTTTAGAAAGTGCTAACTATGCCCATGGTGCACTTGGGGCTTAGAAGGGTGTAGTTGGTAGTCTTTGGGCACAATTGGGAGCCCAGGTGTAGACTATGGGGAATTATTCCCTAAATAATAGCTAGAAACTAGATTTTTTAATTCTACCCTCCCAAGTGCACTTAGATAGTGTAGACTGTACCGATGGTGTAGTTGGGGCTTAGAAGGGAGCACTTGGTAGTTTATAGGCATAGTTGGTAGGTTAGGAACAATAGACAGGGGTTATGGTGTCTCTTAGGCCCCTAAAACTACCTCTTAGGGTCCTAAGTGCACCTTAGGATAGTTAGCTAATAGAATGCCTAAAAAAAGAGCATACAAGCATGCTACTGGGTCCCCTAATTAGACTAGGTTTGATAATGGAGAGAAAATAATGATTATACCCCCCCAAGTGAGCTCCTTCCTTGCACCTACAAGCACAAACACAAGAAATGCAAGTTAGTTAAGCATGTTTACATCAGGTTCACCAAATTTAGGATCAAAAAATGGGGTAATGTCTAACATACTATGAGCAAATCACAAACTCAATAAACATATAGTAACACCCTCTACTCTACCATGAAATCCAAATAAACAAAAATGAAGCAACATAAGGTTAGAAACCCCCTCTTTCATTTGTAGCTCTCGCATCCTTCTTTCTTCTCCATGTATTGTAGCTCCAAATTGCCTTAAGTACACAAAATCATGAAGGAAAAGCCTAGGATAGTGATGATGCTATGAGAATACTTGAAGATATGATTTAAGTGTGAGAGTAAGAGTGAAAACATAAGAAAACTAGGAACTGGAAATGAGAGAAAGAATGCTCATTTTATAATCAACATGGAGGATAAGAGCATTGGAATTGTCACCTTGGATATGTGACATGGAAAGAGATTCCTTGGAGAATCTATGATGCATATGACACAAGATGCCAAATATAGGGTTGTATGACACTTGGAAGTCAAACTTGGCTAAAGAGGGAAGAGAATCTATGATGCATCATATGACACCTCAATTAACCCACTTAAATCCAAGAATCTATGACAAATGGAAGCCAAATATAGATGTGTGTAAGAGAATAATAATGGAACAGATTATGACATATCTTATCCAAGTGTCAAAGGATAATCCACAAGGTGTCACACCCATGTGTCATGATGATGTCAATATTTTGTGGAATATTTGAATTAAAAATCCTTTATTACCCAAAATAGAAATTTGTAAAAATGGAATTAATAGTGGAAAATATGACTTAGGAAATTGTGAATTTCCATGGTTTGTGAATGATGAACCAATTAATTAATTGAGCATGATAATTAGGAAGAATAATTACCAAAATTAAATAGGATTCAATTATATGTTATTTAATCCTATAAATAAAATTAGTAAATGATTGGCCAATTTGATTAAATAAGTGTGCCAATATCCTTTGATGAAAATGTAAGGATGGTGTAGACTAACTAGGATGATGATAGGTAGACCAAAGCCATGGTCAAATTTATTGATTGAAATTCATAACACGCCAAGGGCACATTGACATGAATTAAAGATACATTGACATTGTTAGATGTTATAGGATTGAGATTCATTGACAAGGTTGATCATAATAACATCAAAAAACACTGCCAATGTTATTAAATTGTTGATAAGCTCATGATCCGATAGGGAGAGACTCAATAGTTTTAAAGATTGAATTTTGTGAATGATACTTTGACCTAGCACTAAAAGCCATTATAGTACTAAGGTTAGATTGATAAGATTTGATAGATTGATCAATTTCGAAGGCATTGAAAGCCACAACAATGCCTAGGATTTGACAAATGATGATAGATTTGGGATGTTTGACATGTTCTAGGATGATTAGGACTAATCTTGAGTTGATTTGATATGATTTCAAGTTAATTTGATATTATTTTTGATGATGTTGAAATGGTTCCAAAATGACATGTAATTGATGTAAAAGAGGATATGAATGATGAGATATGATCAAATTGCCCAAAAGATCAGAGTTAGTGGAATGAGAAAATGGGATGAATTAGTATGAAGAAGTGATGAAACCATAGATGCAAACCATTTTTGAGCATCTACACTATTATTATACAATGAATAATATAAAGATCATTTGGACAGTTGTTTCATTGATCTTAACCTTGAAGCTTTTGGGGTAGTGTGTCGAACTGTCTTCCACAACTCCTAATAGGGTTTGAATCTCCTAATAGGGATTCAAAGTCTCCTAATAGAAACTAATATATACTAAATGTTGTTATAGACTCCTAATAGGGTCCATCCTCTAAAAAAGAATATTTATATTAGTACATCATCTTGTGGGTACTATCCCCACTAGGGTTTTCCTTCTAATCAAGGGTTTCCCTAGTTAATATATTTGATGTTAATTGTACATGAGTATCTTGTTGTGGTTTTTGATTATATTTATCATATGCTTAAATTTTATTAAAATTGATTTTTTTTTATAATAGTTGGATGACTAATTCACCTCCACCGCAACTCTCAACTATATTGGTGGACTATATATTCTAACACTATTCCAACTATAATTGGTATATCTAGTTTGGTGTGAGTCATATATTATAAACCTCTAATCATAGGTCTATACATCTTCTCAATTGAAGATTTATTATCTTTTCTAGATATATTTGTAGAACAAGATTTTAGTGTGCAAAGAACATTAGCAATAAGAGAAACATTCACAAACTAAAACTAAATTTCCATATAAGCTTAGACAAAGAAAGCAAACAAGAAATGCAAACCTCAAAGGATGAAGCACTTCATTGCTTTCTTGATTTTGTAGATGTTTCCTTTGATGTGGATGTATGCTCAAATGCTCAAAGTTTTCTTCAATGGTGGAGATGGATAATATCAAATTAGTAGCTTTGTGAGCTCTCAATTTGGCATTATAAGGGTAAGATTGATGGCTTTGATTCTCAAAATAGCATGGTAACTTTAGCTCAAAGATTTTTGATTAAATGGCTTGGGATGGGATTTAATTTATAGGCCAAGGGGTAGAGGGATGGAGGGCTTAGATGCAAGGATGGGGAGATGGTTAAGGAGGGCTAAGATGCACTCAAAGGGGAGCACATGGATTTTGTTTGTTTAGCACCAATGGGAAGGTGACACTTGTCACAAGGAGGATGAGTGTGAGAGGGTAGGGTAAAGGGTTGGTTAAAGGCATGATGAGTGGGGTTGAGTATGTAAGAGAGATGTAAGAGGAATGAGTGTGGAAGAGGGAAGAGTGTGGAAGATGGATGTAAGAGTCATGAGTGGGCTTGTAAGAGTCTTTTATGGTTTGTAAGAGCACTCATGGATTGGTGGTTGGGATTTTTGAGGGGAGACTTTGGTTTGGATTAGGAAAGTCTTAAACTTGTTTAAGGAATGTGACAACATTAGGGAGTGGATTAGGATTGGGTTTAGGATTAGATTAGAGATGTTAGAGATGTGCAAGTGGATGGCATTAATGAGATTGGGTGAGTTAGTGGCTAAGCTAGGTTAGTATGGGTGGATGGGGTGGATTAGGCTAAATGGAGGATTAGGGATAAGTTAGGGGTTTTTGGATTTGAGAATTTTATTTATCAAATAGATTTATTTAATAAATGGGGATTTTTGAAATTAGATAGAAGAATAGGATTTAATTGATAAATAATAGGTTATTTGATTTATCAATTAGGACTATAGATGATTAATTAAATTAATCAACTAGGGATGGCAAAGGATTAATTAAATAAAAATTTAATTAATGATGCCTTTAGAGATAACTAAATAGGATTACTAAAGTGGTGTAATCAAATTTAGGTGTCTACGTTTTGCCCCTCTTTGACATAGTGTTGAGACAACACTATTTCAAAGAAGTTTGAATGAAGACGACATGAGGAAGATGTTTTAGCAACAAGGTTGCCCCAGTCTCAAATAAGAAGAGGAGAGACTAGACTTAGATGATGCCCCCTCAAGAAGGTGGCGAGGAGAGAAATGAGGCTCGACGACTTCTTGAAAAGTAAAAAAAAATTGAGACAAGCTAAGATGCAGGTTGGCGAAGAGAAGGAGCTGAATTAGCTCAAACTCTCACTACGAGAGAATGATAAAGGGAAATTAGAGGCACAAAAGTAAAGCAAGCTTAAGACTTTCCAGGATTGGGGGTGGGGGGGGGTATGGAGGAGCAGAGTGCTATAAAAGGAATCCATGATAGGGAGATGGATGATAGAATGATAAAATTGATGCAACATGATTTCAAAGAGTCAGATTGGCGGAAGATGGGTTTTGGAGATCTCTAGGACTAGGATTGTGGATCTCGAAAGATGAGGCTTGGTGGATTGATTTGATTGGTCGATCCCTAAGACTAGGATTGTGGATCCCTACAGCTAAGCATGAGGAGTGATCCAAAGAGATATTGATGCATAAGCTAGGATAGGTTCTGGATATGGATGGAGGATAATGGAGATGAGGGGAATCCATTGAAGCTTTTTGAGTAGGGGGATACTTCAAAGAGAAGTACCACCATGTAGTTGAGCACTAGATTTGCTATAGGACTATTAATTAATTGCCAAGGTTACCAAGAACATCAAGGCCTTTTCACCAACTATCCAAAGGACTAACGAACTAACTCAAAACAAACACGCAAGGATTTTCCCAGTATCACACATGAATCCCAGAGGAAGCAGCATGGAAACGACACTAGGTAACCCACAAGCAGAAAAAGAAAACAAGCAAAAGACCTGATCAAGACCTTACACTTTGATTTCCCCATTCACAGTATACCATGATATGGAAGATCATGGCAACCTTGAGGAGGGAACAAGGAGATTTCTTGGAAAAGATATTTCAAGACCCAAAAGGGAGGATTCCAAATCAAAAGAAAGAAAAAATCCAAAAGAGAACCATTTGCCAATGAGATGGGTAGGATGAGGTACTAACGGACTAAGATCAGACATGAGGAAAGCTATATCCTGCAAGGACCTATCGGAGAGCAACTAAGTTGGTGGATTTGGATGAGTGATGTGTCTGGAAAGCTGAACTAAGAAGGATAACACTTTGGTGACAGGAAATCTAGCTAAAGGATGCATTGAAATAGCTAACCAAGGTGTGCGATGTGTGCAAGATGTTGACCAAGGAGGAACTGACATGAAAGCTAGATAGATACAATGGTACTAAGCTAAAGAGGATGTACAAGCTGACAGACCAAGATATTTACAAGCTAAAGCTGACCAAGATATTTACAAGCTGGAGCTGACCAAGATAGTTACAAGCAGGCAAAAGCTCAGGATGATAGGATAGCAAGAGATATGGATTTGGGAAGGATGCATCCAATGATGATGAGAGATTTTGAGACCAAGGATAGCTAGAGGAGTAGGGTGAGATGGCTAGATAGGATGGTAGATAGCTAGGATTATGATGGATATAAAGAGATGACATTGGGTTTGCATGAGGATAGCCTAGGGCTAGATACCAATGACAAGGGAGGATGGACAAGACAAGATCTCCAAGGAATACAATGCCCCTAGTTAGAAGATGACATGTGGAAGAAGGTCTTATAATGGATGTGATAGGATTGAAGCTCGGATGAAAAAAAGTTGAGGGGCTAGGGAGATGGATGATAGCTGGGATGATTGGCTAAAGTTGTAGAAGATAAGTAGATAGTGATAGGTAAAAGATGGAGGATGAAAGATAGGTGGAAAAAGTGGAAGATGGATCTAGATGAAAAGATGTAACCAAAAGCATGAGGATGATAGGCTAAGCTGGGGATGGCTAGATTACGCATGATGCTTGTTTGCCAAGTTTTCATCATAGTACTTGTCCAAGGCACTTGAATTGCCAAGTTTTCACCAGTGGACACTTTCTTTTTATTTTTCTTTTTTTGAATTTTTGATTTTGGACTTAGCTGGAATGATTTTGGCTTTCTTCAGCTATTTTTGGCTTTTTCTTTAGAATTTTTTTCACTAGCTATTGGAATGTTCAATTTTGTTGCTAGCTATTGGTACACCAGATGTGTGATTTATGCAATAGATTGGATTAGATGGGATTGGTGGTAGATGGAGGGATGAAAAGGCTAGAAAGGAGTGTGAGATGGGGATGCTTGCAGGATCAACATTGGCACATGTTGGGACATGTGTGAAAAGAGCATATGGGGGATAGATGGTAGATGTGGGCTTGATGGAGGATTTGTGGAAGCGTACTTGGGGATATAGGCACCTAATATGGAGTTAGGAGATGGGGGACATGAGTAACTGGATGAAGGATTAGCAATGGTGGATGCCATTATGCATTGGGTTTCAACTTTCTTCTTTGGGGTCCACATGGTTTTGGGTTTTCTTTTCATAGGATTTTGCATTGTTTTGCATTCTTTGATTGGATTTTGCTTTTTTAAAGTATGTATTTTAAAATGGACAAATGATTGCCTAGGATGTGGATTTTTAGCTTTATGCATTTTGAAGTTGGCATTCGCATTGCTGTGGTAAGCTTTGGGAAGATGGTTAGGAGAAGCTTTGTGAGATGGAGAGGATATGGAAGAGAATTTAGGGGGATGATGATGGATGATGTACCCTGATATGTGCCTTTGTTGATCTTGCATAGGAACGGATGGAATAGGATTTTAATGATGGCCGATAGGAGGATGTAGGATGGTAGATTTTGGGACATAGGGACCCAAAATGGATTTAGCGGATGAAGGGGGGATATGGTAGGTTGTTTTGGGTTGCAAGGATGGTGGAGGGGGGAAGACATAAGATTTCTTGAAGGAGTGATGGGAGGCTGGCATGGTGGGTTTGGAGATAGGCTTGGTTTGGGGATGTGGTGTACCAACACCTTTAGATGGTGAGCCTTTGGATACATATCCAAGACCATGAAATCCTAGATTCTTTTATGCAATAATAGGCTTTATGATTCCTTGCTCTTGTGGTCCTAAACCTTGACCTTGATAATGCCATCGATTGAGCATTTGAACTAGCTAAGGATACTTTTTGCTTCTGAAAAATGGTGGAAGTGCTTTATCAGATGTACTGCAATGGGGAGATACTATTCTTAATTCTTTTGCTGAGAGGTGGTCACCATGGATGAATGTAAGTGAACCAAGAGGATAGATTATAGATGGTGGAATAGTTTGGATAGGTGGTAAGATGGAAGCATGGAGTGGAGGAGATGGTAGGATAGGATCTAGATTTAGCTGATGGGATGAAAAGATATTCTGCAGTAGAGGAGGTATGGCTTGAGGTTTTGGAGATGGAGGGGATGGTGACTGTGCTATGGAGGGAAGACATGATATGATGATATCTTTGTTTATGCTTTGGGGGATGTCAACATGCTTTTGGGAAAGATCTTGATAGGATTGGATTGGGATGGATGGTGTGATAGGAGGTGAAGGGATGGATTCTTCAAAGGTAGTGGATGGATAGATGGGAGATTCGGTAGTGGAGATGGGTGAGTAGAAGATCGATGCATAAGGGTCATCACGAGAGATTTGGGAAATGCTTGGAGGGGATGTTGATATGATTTGAAGGGATTTGACAGGTGGTGGGATTTTTGTGCTTGCGGGAAGTAGAAGGATTTTAAGCAATTTGATGGATTGTAAGGGGATGATAGCTATGGGAGATGGAGGTGATATAATAGATGGGGAAGCTTCATCACTAACTACTTCACATGGTTGGATTGGATGACATGGCTTATCGACTGCTGGAGGCTATTTGTCTTGTATTTCCTTTGGGAGATTCCTTGGAGACTTGTGTGTCAGAGGTGGAGGTGAATTGACAGGAATAGCTAGTGTGATGGGGTGAAAGACTGGAAGCTTGGTTGATTGGGTGATGGAGGAGAAGCTAGGATATCAGATGGCATGACTAGATAGTTTGGAATAACTCTTGGATTTTGGGGGATGGTTGGTGGAATGTTTCTAAGGCTCTCAAGATACCCTTCATAGTCAACAAGATCTTCATCATTATTGGAATAGGAGGTAGTAGGAGCAAGGACAATGCGACCGAATATATCATGATAGGATTGGTACTTCATGCTTTGACGATGAGTTTGATGGGGATGGGGTCTTGCATATGGATGAACATAGAAGCTCATGGTCGAATTTGGATTAAGCTCAGATTTTGGATTGGCTGATGAAAGATTTCCTAAGGAGAGTCAAAGCTGTATGACAGACCTAAGGAGGATTGGCTGGAGATTTTTGGCTTTCTTGTGGATGGAAGACTTGAAGGGCAGGTTGTCAAAAAGTGAGAGTTTTGATTTTCTATGTGTAGGATTGGTGGAAATTGTGTCAACTTAAGGATAGACTAATGATCCTATGGGCATGACACGAGATTGACCACTTGTGGATCCCAACCTTTAGCTCAAGGTGATGGGGGATACAAGTGACAGAGCTAGATTACCCTAGACAATGCTCTATCCAAGGGATAACCTTGGTGAGATTGGTTGATTGGTAGGATTGGATAGCAAATTCTAGTAGAGTGACAACTCTTTAAAGGCTTGGGTGTGATTTTGGATTGGGTTGCTAGTTGGCTAGGGGGGATGATTTGGATGGACTTTGGATTTGGGATTGTTCTAAAGCAAAGAACTAAGGGAGCTTGGATGATCTTTTGATGAGGCAATGACTATGCTAAGTATGCCTTGAGCTGGGAGATTTTTTCTTTTCTGAGATTTTGACCAAAGTTGGCAAACATTTATTCAAAGGCTATGAACAAATAAGCAGAAATTTTTTTGGAGCAAGCACGTCAAACATACCAATATCCTAGGAAGCTTTCTACAAGGATGAAATTTGGTTTAGCTAGGGAGTCCTCGATATACACAAGGTACGTGAGGCCCATTTCTGTAGATGAAATCAAAAAGATGTCACACAGCCGAGAGGAGCGATAACCCACTTCTCCTCTTTCACTTCTTAAGGGTATAAAGTTCCTTGAGGCTTAGCCCGAGTGACAAAATCTTGATCCCAAGAGAGGTGTCTTTTGATTCACCTCTCGATTCTTATACTCCGTCAGAACGCTGGAGTTGAGGTCATCCTAAGGGGTGATGAAATCCCCAAGCAGGCCTCCAAAAAGAAACAAGATTTTGGATCCTAATCTTATGCACCCAAGATGGCCTCGAAAGATGACAAGGGGAGAGAAGACTTGGATGACCTTGGGCTAAAAAGCAAAGTTCTTTTCCAATTGATGATTTAGATTTTGTAAGCTATGATTGAAGACACTCGTGATTATGGCATACAATATTCATTCCAACTTGACAGCGTCGTCAACATAATGGAAATCAAGAATTCGTCAATGTAAGAAAAGCAAGCGTCATTGAGATGCATCAAAACCATGTAATGTTTATTGATTGTTAGGCATTCAAGATTGTGTTAGAGTGTTTTAAGCTCAAATTGGAAGTGTGAGATATTGCATTGATTCATTGATTCTTTGCATTCAAGATTGAGTTTGTTTGTTTTAAGCATGCATTCCAATAAAAGGTTGATTTTTATCCATGGCATTCAAGAGTGTGTTTTTTAACAACATTCATTCAAAGAAAAATGCTTAAACATTCAAGTTCATTCCAAGGAAAACCTAAGAAACATGATTAAGTTTGTTGCTCCAACCTACAATAAGACAAAAAAGCAATTTGATTAGTTACCCAAAATTTTTTAAAATGAAAGCTTAACTATAGGAAAAATAATTTTTAACTTTTTTTGTTCTTTTTGATATGCATAAAAATGCTTAGAATGGTTTTTTTCCTACATACAGGTTCATTTGTTAGAGTTTTGAAAGCATGTAAAGACAATGACTTGGACAAGATAGCCAAAAACTAGGCGACAAATCTTGAAAAATAATACAACAGGCGGAGACGCCAATCTACGCAGACCCTAATCTCCACAGACGCTGATCTATGCAGACACTAATCTGTGCAAACAACAGTCTGATGAAGAAAGTAGCTGGTAGCGTCAGAGATGACATTTGGCAGATAACGGCGGTGGAGATGACATTTTGACATGTAGAGATGCCAAAATTTGCAAATGACAGTTTGGGCTTTCGAAGACGATGGTTGAGCTCGTGCAGACGACGGTTGTGCAGGTGCAGACGATGGTTTATCTCTTGCAGATGACGATTGAGGTTGCAGAGATGATGATTGAGTTTGCACAGACGACGTTTGAGATGTCAAAGATGACGGTTGAGTTGGCGCAGATGACAATTTGCAGAGATGATAGGTGGAGATGCCAAACTGCAGAGACGATAGGCGAAGACGACACTGCATGAAGTGAACCGACAGACGCTATTTTTTTCTAGAATTTTTTATTTTCTTAGTTATTTTCAGATTTTAAAAGGTATGTCCTTCTCTTTAGTGCATTCTTCAACCTACAAAATAAGAAAACACACCTTGCAACAACTCAAACAACAACAAACCATTAGATTGTTAGTTTGTAAAAGCAAATTTTAGATTGAAATGGATGAAAAAATAACCCATAGCAGGGTCCCACCGGGCGTGCCAAAATGTAGAACAAGATTTTAGTATGCAAAGAACATTAACAATAAGAGAAACATTCACAAACTAAAACTAAATTTCCATATGAGCTTAGACAAAGAAAGCAAACAAGAAATGCAAACCTCAAAGGATGAATCACTTCATTGCTTTTTTGATTTTGTAGATGTGTCGTTTGATGTGGATGTATGCTCAAATGCTCAAAGTTTTCTTCGATGGTGGAGATGGATAATAGAAAATTGATAGCTTTGTGAGCTCTCAATTTAAAATAATAAGGGTAAGATTGATGGCTTTGGTTCTCAAAATAGCATGGTAACTTTAGCTCAAAGATTATTGATTAAATGGCTTGGGATGGGATTCAATTTATAGGCCAAGGGGTAGAGGGATGGAGGGCTTAGATGCAAGGATGGGGAGATGGTTAAGGAGGGCTAAGATGCATTCAAAGGGGAGCACATGGATTGTGCTTGTTTAGCGCCAATGGGAAGGTGACACTTGTCACAAGGAGGATGAGTGTGAGAGGGTAGGGTAAAGGGTTCGTTAAAGGCATGATGAGTGGGGTTGAGTATGTAAGAGAGATGTAAGAGGAATGAGTGTGGAAGAGGGAAGAGTGTGGAAGATGGATGTAAGAGTCATGAGTGAGCTTGTAAGAGTCTTTTATGGTTTGCAAGAGCACTCATGGCTTGGTGGTTGGGATTTTTGAGGGGAGACTTTGGTTTGGATTAGGAAAGTCTTAAACTTGTTTAAGGAATGTGACAACATTAGAGAGTGAATTAGGCTTGGGTTTAGGATTAGATTAGAGATGTGCAAGTGGATGGCATTAATGAGGTTGGGTGAGTTAGTGGCTAAGCTAGGTTAGTATGGGTAGATGGGGTGGATTAGGCTAAACGGAGGATTAAGGATAAGTTAGGGGTTTTTGGATTTGAGGATTTTATTTATCAAATAGATTTATTTAATAAATGGAGATTTTTGGAATTAGATAGAAGAATAAGATTTAATTGATAAATAGTAGGTTATTTGATTTATCAATTAGGACTATAGATGATTAATTAAATTAATCAACTAGGGATGGAAAAGGATTAATTAAATAAAAATTTAATTAATGATGCCTTTAGAGATAACTAAATAGGATTACTAAAGCGGTGTAATCAAATTTAGGTGTCTACAATATTATGACTAGTTATCATAGCTTTAGCCATAGGATTACAAATTTTATAATAAAATCGTTTACAAATTTGTGCTTATTCAAGCAACAACATGAGACTTACATGTATACTCAAGCTCCTTATGAGAAACCACACTAGAAACAACAATTACAAGACCAAGAGTCATAGCTTAGAATCTACATTTTATAATGAGACAATAATAACCAATAGAAGACCAAGAGTCTCAATTGTGAATTCCACAAAGATGTCCCTCTTGGGATTTGAACCACAATGAGAACTCATTATTTCAACCAACTAAGATAAATCCCTTGGACAACAACATTAGAACTTTCCAAACCATATATATTCAACAAATATTTTAGATATATAGATTTTGATATAAAATACCATCTATATTTTGCACAATCTGTAAACCCAATAGAAATTTCATTTCACCAATCATACTCATCTAAAATTCATTCTTTGTTCCATTGGAGAACATATCACTTCCTTCATCATTACCTCCAAATATTATTTCATCAACAAATTTAATAATGATCAACAAACTATTCTCAATTTCTTTGAAATACAAATTATTATCTTTTATACCTTTACAAAATCCCAATTTTTCCAAATATTTAATCAACCTTGCATACTTGGTTCTATGTGTTTTTCTTAGACACAGTGCTTTCTTCAATATACATACCATATTGTTTTCCTATATCAAAGGAAATCCTTTAGGATTCTGAATATAGACTTCTTCTTCAAGCTCTCTATTCAAAAATGTTGATTTTGCATCCATCTGATACACTTTAAACTTCTTATTTGTTGCATAATCCAAGAACATTCTTATTGCTTCGACTCTAGATATAGGGGCATGTTGTAAATATGGCTAAGAAAGTTGAATATTGTCATTTATGGAAACATATATCTCTAAAGAGAGGAAAGATTATATAGTTGAATATTCTATGATTACCAACATAAAATTGTCTAAGTGTTAGATAATTTAACATTAGTACAAAGGTAATTTTGATATTGCAAAGTCTACAGTTGCAACTGGAATGTGTGTTCTTAAGGATAGGTAGTGTAAAGTGTCTTGATGAAATACCCAAGTGTGTAGATTACTATAGATAGTAAAAAACAAGTTACAAGTCAAACAATACTAATGGCAATAAATAGACTAGAATAGATCATAATATAAATAGAAGAATAAATTGTTAAGGATTTATTATTTTTATGAAATAATTACTTAATTGATTAGGGAAGACATCCTAGATGTTAACCCTAAGAGGGTGGTAGCCTAGTTTTTCATGAGTTAAAATTTTTGAAATATTTTAGTGAAAAATCTAGTTTACCTTTAGAAATTAAGGTTATGTGCTTTTGAATCATTTTTTTCTCTTGAACAATCCCTAATTTTGTATCATTTTTCCAATATTTGGTTTTTGCCTAAGGTCACTAAGTTAGGTTTACATGGTCTTTATTTTAAAGAAATGTGGGGAAAATTTCTAAAAATATTTTACAAACTTTTTCTTATATATTTTCCTGGGTGCCCTTCAAATTTTGCTGCAATACTTTACCTTGCCCTAAGTATCTTTTTGCAATATAACCCAAGCTTTTATTTTAATCTTACACAGGTTACATTTTATACTTAAAAAAATAACCAAGTAATGATAGCCCTTGATCTTCCTTAAGATCAGGGGTCATTGCTATGTCTCTTTGAAAAGATGTGCATCTTTTAACTACAATAACAGAGCAACAAACTAACATCTATTTGCGGGACCTAGTGAATGGCAAGGTTTCAAAATATAATCATCATCATAGATCAGATGATAGATCAATAAATACTATTATGTTGCTAATGAAGTTGCTTGTTCTTTATTCTTGGCAGCATAGTGACATTTGGATGTGTGGAAGGTAGTAGGACCAGCCCTTGCAAGAATTTTCCATAGGTTCCTATCATGAACTGTTTTCTAGCTATCAAAATTTCATTTTCCACAGAGATAAACCTTATAGAGAAAAAGTTTTTTGTCAAAAATATTAGATCCTTTAAAGATCAATGAATGTCACTTCATCATGAAATAAAGTTGCATGATACATATTTATAGTGAGATAGTGACAATACAACATGTATTTGACAGGCCCATCATAGTTATAATATGGTTACTTTATTTTTACTATCAGATTAAAGGTTAATCAATGGATGTTTCTGTTTCATTATCTAGAGTTGTAAGGTTTTTACTTTTGATGACATACTGACAATGTGACACATAATATGGTGGCCCACTTTCAAAAGATTTTAAAGTATCATGCTTGATCATCAGAGAAAAAAAAAGAAAGGCTATCCTTATGTCACTAACATTAGATTTTTATGAATTGATAGCCCATTTTCAAACTCAAAAGGAAATGTCACTCTTTTTCTTCTCTACACCCATTTATGGGAAATTAAAAGCTTCTCATGCAAACTGATATAGGGAATGTAATGAAAAAAATTGAGAATTTTATTTTGCAAATAGATTTTATGAAATCTTGGAGCCTAGTACCTATTGAAAAAACTATTATTTCACCTTGCTGAGCTATGAATTTTTTTATATCAATAATCCATTTGAGTGTTCAAAGAAGAAGTGAAAATTGTTGGAATATAAAACTAGGAAGATTACTTCTAAGAGGGGGGGTGAATCAGAAGTAACACACTTTAGCCATAAAAACTTTTAACTAAAATAAATTGCATGCATGTAAACATATCAAATAAACATAAAGTAAAGACATGCATCAAGACGCATAACACCAAATTTTGGTCACCCAAAAACCCTCCAAAATGAGAAGGTAAAACTAGGGTGGGGATGATACCCACAAATTATCACTGCAGCAATATAGTTTGACCACTGCCAATGGTCTACCTTATGAGAGGTCTTCCCTATTAAAGGCTTTACTCTCTATCAAAAGTGACCTATTTAAAGTATTTTCAAACACTTACTTGAAGTGTTACCCTATCAAAGGATTTATCACCTTGTTAAAGGTTCTACAACATAGTTGTTAAGCTAACCTATCAATATAGGATTTTCCTTCCTAATAGAATTGCTAGAAAGTATTAGATTGAATTGACCTGATAGCTTACAATCCTTTATTGCTAATTTCAAGCTCTTGATCTACTCACTCTATTTTGATCCCTTGTGATCTAATGTTTATGCATAACCCTTTTGCTCTATTCTGACCAACTATATTCTACAATGCTAATCAATTATCTAAGTCTTGACACCCCTATTGCAGTTCACTTTCTTAAATAATTTAAGTTCTTAACAACATTCAATCATGGGGTCTTTACCTTCTTATAAAGGATTTGAAGACTTAGCATTAGGTTTGAATCCATGAACTTATTTTCCTACTCAAATCCTTGCACTTTTCCTATAGGTTGCATGAATTCTCCATTTTTCTTATTGGCTATATGCAGATTACATAGGTAAAGTAAAAGATTCAACCTTATCTTTAAAATCCTTCCTGATTCATCCTAAAAAGGGTTTACATCTGAGTTTTTGAGGGCACAAACTTATATGTTCATGTTGTGTTACTCGACACATACTAATTGCTTATGCTCAACACATATAAGATTTCTAACTTGCTCTACATCAATTGTGACTTGGCACATATAGATCTATCAACACCAATTGGACTTCTAGCTTAGCACACATTTTAGCTCAGCGTGCATAGTGTACTTAGCTTCAACTTGAAAATTGGTTAAGTGTATTGACACTCAATTGTCAAAACCAACCCGAGACCAACAATCTCCCCCTTTGACATGAGTGTCAAAAACACTTAACTAAGCATTATCTATCTGATCTTATGAGTATAATATGCATTCTATTTGGCATATGTACAAAACTTCAAAAAAAATTCAAAATTTTTTATAAGACAATCTACCTCAAAGTCTTGTAACTCCCCCTGATTTGATGTGCAACTTCTTTATTTAAAAATCTAATAGACTTTATGTTGGATCTTTCTCATGCTAATATAGCTTTTCCTTGTCTTGTTGTGCCTTAACTGACCTATTCTTCCTACTATATTTTTTCCTATTTTGAACTTGAATCTTTTATTTAGTCTCCCTCTTACATCATGTCTCCCCTTTTTGGCTATCATAGGGTATATACAATCTTCCCCTTTGGTTATTTTCCCAAAAAGAATGAAACAATTTAAACAATGTAATTATTCTCCCTTAGTACTCTCTCCCTTTTTGACACTTATGTCAAAGGAACCTAGGGATGAATTGAATACTTAGCCAAAAAAAAATTATTTACCTCCAAAATGATCTTCAGAGTAGACTCCCAATTGTCTAATGCAATTTTTAGGCCTTTGAGCTGGATAGCTATCTTTTTTGCAAGGTGAAAAAGGCCATATAAAGTTGAAAAATATGGATATTTCTACAAAACAATCTTAGCATAGGCTTGTTCCTTATGAAGTACTTCCATGTGGGGAGTGATGGCTAATTGAATCTATACAAGTGTGGCCTTTATGTTTGCCTCTTCTACTATTAATATTGCTAGTTCCATCTATGTTTGAAGAAATGTTGTAAAATGCTTCTCACTTTGAGCTAGATTATTTGGTAGCTATGAGCTAAATACCTTCAAATTTCCTTCCAAACTCAGTATCTTCTGGCTTATTTCCTACGTGAAATATGATGAGTCACACAATTTGGAGTACACTAAGAAAATTTTCTCAAGTACTGTCTTGACCTTTTCAATTTTCTTTGCCAATTCCACTTGGGTAAGTGCTATCTCACTAGATATCTTTTCCTTAACTTTCATCTAGAATTTCCTCTTAAACCATTCTAATAGTTTAACAATTGTATCTAGGTCTTCATTCTATACCTAGTCCACTATGTTGGACAATTGCTCCATAATTGGCTTGGTTTCATTAGGTAATTGTAGGCATAAGGCATCAAGAAATGTCTTTGATTTCCATTAGTGCTTATCTTTGTCTATACTCATTTTTTAGTATCTCCTACTTCTTTCTCTTCTCTAATGTCTCTTGCACTTCATAAATCTGTTCTAGATTCATTATTTTTGAGTCATAGCTCGGTATGACTATTTCTTCATCTAATTTAGGGTCTCCATAATGAATTTCCCTTGCTACTTTGGTAGAGCTTGAGCCTGGTGCTAAAATCTGCACTGGTACTACATCAGTGCTCAACTACTTGGTAGGAGTCCCTAAGGTAGGAAAATTCACCAATGTTTGTATTGCCTCCTATTCCTTTTCCTTGGGGGATTTCTCCTCTTCCCTATCCTCTTCTCTACTACTTTGATTAATGATAATAATTTTAGGAGGTACACCTTGGTTTGTGCAGTAGTGACATCTTGTCTTGTTTGTTCCTTTGATGGCTCCTCGGTAGTTGTTGTTGTTGTGGCTATATGATCAACCTTAGTAGTTGTGTCCTATGATTCTATACTCACCAAAATAGTATTTGTGCATAGTTGTGATTTTAATGTGGTTTGGTGAAGGATCTTTTTGAAATCCTCTACAGTCAATGGATTGATGTTCTGACCTAAAGTGTCAAGAACAATCTTTATAGTTACAATTTCTATAGATGTTATATGTGGAGGACTTGTTGGTGGCATTTGAGTGTCTTGGATACTTTTTTCTTCCTTCTACTCTTCACCTATTGCCTCTTCACCTTGTTGTGTCTTCTCTACTATTTCCTCTTCTTTTTCTTTCTCACCTCCTTCTTTTTCTTTCTCCTCTTCTTCTTCTTTTTCTTTCTCCTGTTCTTCTTCTTTTTCCTTCTCTCTTTCTTTTTCTTTCTTATCTTCCTTTTCTTCCTTTTCCTCCTCCTCTTCATCATTCCTTCCCTCAAAGGGATCTTCTTTGCCTTCCTTCACTATTTTTAATCCATAAATAACTTTCCACATAAGAGTGGATTTTTGCACAACATCTTCAATTTGATTTTTTAAAATGCTGAATGCCCTGTATATAGGAGAAAATCTAGCTCCATACTTCTTATTGGCCTTTTTGATTTGAAATTTGTCAATTCTGGCATAACTTGAGCTAGTGTGGATTCCCTAATCTCCTTTTCCATATTTAGGTACTAATGCCATTTATTTTCTACAATGGAGCTTAGCTCCTTAGGCATTGAGTTATCTAGTTCAAGTGGGGTGGTCTTGAACTTAGCCATCATAGTATAGATAGATGCTTCCACTATGTTTTGTTCTTCACTTGACTACTTATAAAAATTAATGGTCTTTAAACCAAATAAATCTACATTATCTCTAATGTTATTACAAACATTTTAGAATTTAGATTTGGTAGAATTCCTTACCAATCGGTATTGTTCATCATCAAACTCTATCTTTTCTTCATCTCACTTAGGAGGTGCAACATATTTTCTTCTTTTCTTTGGTTCTGTAGGCCCTCCTTGTTTTGTTTCCTTTTTTTTCCCCTATTATTTTTCTACTTTGGTAGTTTCCTTGGTGTTTTCCCTTGTAGTTGGCTTGGCTGGACTTGGCTTTTTTTCTTTCTTCTTTCCCTTGGGTTGTGCAGCTAGTTGTTTTTGTGCCTTTCTCTTCTTTGGCTCAGCCTTGGGTGCTTCTTTCTTGGCACCTTCTTCTTCATTTGCATCCTCCCCCAAGCCTTGTGTTAATTTTAATGGAACTTTCCCTTGTTCATCTTCATCTTCTTCATCTTCTTCTTCCTCGTCTTCTACAACCCCTTCTCCAAATTTAGCCTTCAACTTCTTCACCAATTTATCTTTTCTTTTGATGGTGGAAGCTATATTCAATTCCATATCAACTTTGGAAGTTACCACATCATAGGTTCCAAAATGAGGAGCACTTTTATCTATCTCTTCTGCAAGAAAAGCTATGATTTCTATAGATGTCTCATCTATGTTAATCTCATAGCCTAGAGGCCTCAACCATTTGATCCTTGAAATAGCAGCATGTATATAAGTCTAGTCAATATCTAGAAGAAACCTTACATAATTTACATATTTTTCTACTAGGGAAATAGGTATTCTTAGCCTTTGCTTCATTGTCTTCTTGAAGTCTTCAAAATAGCTAGTCATAAGGGTTTCAAAATGAGCTCCCACTTGCTCAATATACTCATTTACTTGGAAGACCATTGACCTGTTTGTCTTCCAACTAACCTTTCCAAAGGATGGAAACTCATTCTACATATAAAACAAAATACAAATCAAAATTGCACCAAATTTACACTATGCACCTTTACTTCTCCTTATTGCTCCTAAATTCTCATTAATTTGTTGCAATTACAGCTCTGCAAGATCATAGGTATGATCCTTCTTAACTAGTTTATATCCAACATCAACTACAATGCATGGAACACTATTAGATTGATAGAATTTATGTGAGAAAACTCTAATAGCAAAGTTGATGAGGGGATCTTGGATGGTATCTATGTTAATCCCTCTTTTGTTCCATTTTTCTCCAGTATTCTTTTCAATTACCTCTTTGGAGTCATTCCTAAGGGTCTTTAGCTGATCTAGGGTTGGGTACCTTGTAACTCTGTGCACAATTCTTTTGGAAATTTTTACTGGACCATATTCTAACCATAGGCTCCCATCATGAATCCTACTAAGCACTATCCTAATCCATTTAGTCTTGAAAATTGTGGGGAATTCGAGACAACAAGTCAAACCCTTGGTTTCAACAATTTTGAACTCATCCGTCAGGGCTCCATCTACAGATAGCTTATCATATGCTTCACTAATTTCCATGTCTCCTATGGCTTCAATCTTGCAATTGTAACATCTCCTAATGTCTTGCACCATAACTACCTTAGGGGGTATGATAGATAGGGCTCCAACTGGGTCCTTTTCATATGCAACCTCTAGGATAGGGTGAAAATCTAGTTGCTTAATTTGGTTAGATACTAGTTGAACCTCAAATAGCTCTTTTTCCTAATTTTTCCTTGAACTAGATGCCATTAATTCCTTCTAGAGTTTGAATTCAAAGAGAAAAAAAGATTTCATAACTCAAAACTTGAATAAATACCTTTAGATCGATGTAACTATGTTGAATCACAGTTGAAATCTGCTCAAACATTGGTTTGTCTACTCAAAAATCACTCTTCTCTCCTCTTCATTTTTTCTCTTTGATCATAATGAAGAAAAATGAATGAAAATGTCATCATATACCCTATTAATCATTTCAACATTACTTGGATTCCATTGATTTTCAACTACTCAGCATCAACTGAAGTTTCCCTACTTGGCATCAAATAAAATTTTTATTAGCTTGGCATCCACTGTCAACTCGGCTGCAACTGATCATTTGGCTTCTACTATTTTTTATAGTCAACTCAACATACACTAGGATTTTACTTGGCATTTGAGGGAAACTCAAAAACACTTGTGAAAACATGAAGTTTTAACTTTTCATCTTTACTTATGTTGATTTCTCCTTTCTAGTACTTTCTTATCTTAGAATTGATGCATAATATAGCTTTTTATATTAGTCTCATACACCTTATTTTTCTTAGTTGGATGAGGTGTGACCACTTGACCTCTTTGGTGAAGTGATCCCTCCATTAGATGCACTACCTCCATCTCTTCTTTTCTTCCATGTTCTATTCATTTCTCCTTTGATATGTTCAACATCAACTTTTTCTTTTTCTTTGTTGAACTCATAATTGGGTGCCTTAGACTTGGTTGGACAAAACTTACTAATATTTTCTATCTTTAGACAACTGAAGCATGTGGTTTGACTCAACCATCTATTATAGTTGTCAATGAAATGTGTCTTTATGCTATTCTTAGGAATGTGCCCATACTCTTGATAGTAGTGACAGCTTTGCCTAGTATTGTGGTCCCAATTGTAGTGGTGTCCATGGCTTTTAGTGTTTGTTTGTTGGTTTGGTGTCCACATAGGCTTTGATCTACACTCAAAACCTCTATGACCATACTTATTTCAATTATAGTAGTGACCTTCAAATCCTAGTGTCCTTATAGTTTTGGTCTTGCAATCTTGTGTCTAGTGTCCTTGCTTATTGCATTTATGATAGTAACCCTTGTTCTTGAGTTTGTCCTACTAATTGGCCTCCTTAATCCTATATACATTAGAGGTATGTCCCTTTTTACCACATAAATGACATGTGGGCTTAGTGTTCTTACCTTTTTCACTTCTTTTCTCTACAGTCTTTGATGATTCTCTTTCTTTAGTGCTCATAAAACCTAGTCTAGAAGTGTTATTACTAGATCTTGGTGATTTCAGCAATTTTTCAAAGTGCTTAATGGATTCACTTGATTTTTTGAAGCTCTCTACTATCTCCTTTTCTCTTCTCAAGTCATTCTACTGCTATTCATTTTTCATTTTTAGTGTGGAGATCTCAATGTTCTTGACATTTAGCTCATGATGAGCATTCATCATTTGGCTGAGGGTGTCTAGCTACATGTTGGAAACTCTTGCAAGCTCTATTGACTTCTCCTCTAGTCTATTTTCAAGGTTTCTCTTATCATCCTTAATCATTGCCTTATCTTTAATATCTCTTTTCTTCTATTTAGTTATAGCACCCAACACCATGGCTTGTGACTCTTGATCAATTTTGAGAGATCTGATCTCTTCTAGTTGACCTCTATTCTTTTCCATCAAATCTACTATTGCGACATCAAACTCTTGGGTATCTCCATTGTCAAACACTTTTGTGGTGTCAATCTCCTTGTATTGTGTGTCATTTTTAGCTATGGTAATATCCATTCTTCTCTTTAGGGATTTTCTCAATTCTTCTCTGGCTTCTTCCAAATTGTGTAGAGTGAGATATACGTCAATCATCTATTTCTCTATGACCTTCCCAAGTTTTTAGAATTCCATCTTTAGATCTTTTCTCCAAGCTATAATGCTTCTCCTTGTGAGAACCTTGCTCTGATATCAATTATTGGAATATACAAATGGGAAGATTACTTTTGAGAGGGGGGGTAAATCAGAAGTAACACACTTTAGCCATAAAATTTTTTAACTAAAATAAATTGCATGCATGTAAATATATCAAATAAACATAATGTAGAGACATGCGTCAAGACACATAACACCAGATTTTAGTCACCTAGAAACCCTCCTAAATGAGAAGGTGAAACTGGGGTGGGGATGATATCCACAAATTATCACTGTAGCAATATAGTTTGACCACTTCCAATGGTTTTCCCTATGAGAGGCCTACCCTATTAATGGCTTTACACTCTGTCAAAATTAACATGTTCAGAAGATTTTTAAACACTTACTTGAAGTGTTACCCTATCAAAGGATTTATCACCTTGTTAAAGGTTCTACAACATAGTTGTTAAGCTAACCTATCAATATAGGATTTTCCTTCCTAATAAAATTGCTAGAAAGTATTAGATTGAATTGATTTGATAGCTTACAATCCTTTATTTTTAATTCTAGGCTCTTGATCTACTCACTCTGTTCTAATCCTCTATGATTTGATGTCTATAAATAACCCTTCGGCTCTATTCTGACCAACTATATTCTACAATGCTGATCAATTATCTATGTCTTGACACCCCTTTTGCAATTTTATTTCTTCAATAATTTAAGTGCTCAACAACATGCAATCATGGGGTCTTTACCTTCTTACAAAGATTCTAAAGACTTATGGTTAGGTTTGAATCCACGAACTTATTTTCCTGCTCAAATCCTTGCACTTTTCCTATAGGCTACATGCATTCTCAATTTTTCTTATTGGTTACATGCATATTACATAGGTGTGTGTGTGTGTGTGTGTGTGTGTGTGTGTGTGTGTGTGTGTGTGTGTGTGCGTTCTCTCGACCTTATCTCTAAAATCATTCATGATTCATCCTAAAAATTATTTACATTTAATTTTGTGAGGGCACAAACTCATATGTTGATTCTATGTTAATTGGCACATACTAATTGCTAATGCTTGGCACATATAGGATTTTTGGTTTGCTTAGCATACATACTGATTTTGTCTTGCTTGGCATCAATTGTGACTTAGCACATATAGATCACTTGGCACTTGTTGGATTTTTGGCTCAGCACACACTATAGCGTAGCATGTATAGTGTACTTAGCTTCAACTTGAAAATTAGTTAAGTGTGTTGACACTTAATTATCAAAACAACCCTGAGACCAACAAAAAGGCTAGGTAAGTATGTTCCTCTGCATATAAATAAGAATTCTATAATTTTCTCATTGACGTTCATTATGCCTCCAAAGAAGGGTTTTTCTGGGAAGGTTGATTATGCCAATAGAAATATACATGATGATTTATTAGAAAAATGAAATGAATCTATGAATGATGTATCCCAAATAAAGAAGTTAGTCCCCATAAACCCTAGGTTGCAAGTTACAAACAGTTTATATGATAAAGGGAATTGGACTCGAGATGCAATGACATCTAAAACTAGATTACAATTATTCAAAAAATGGTTTTCAGAGAGAAAGTTTTTCATGCTCCATGGAAATATGTTGAATTCTAATCTAGGAAAAATGGTAGTTCGTCAAGTTTTCATGGATTCAGGCTTCCTTATTGTGGTATACCAAAATTATGATCTAATGGCTAGGATGGTGAGAGGGATAAATGGAGGATGTTTGGTGAAGATTACAGTAGAAGAAATCCAAATTTTTTTTGGGATGGATCTTGTTTCAGAATATCACGAGGTCATCAATTTTCAAGGTTTGGAAAAGCAATATGTATCTTGCAAAGATCATATTGGGAAAGGGGAATCGAGAGGAAATTAATCCATAATTGGAAATCTAAATATTTATCACATCCTCATTCAAGGAACCTTTTAAGAAAAAAAATTTCAATTCTAGAGCTACAGACATATACATGACTTTATGTAAGGTTTTTAGTGATGATGAGTGATAGTTTATGACCATAGAATTCATGTATATGATGATGCAAATTTTGTCATTTGGGATTGATATTTTTTTAAATTTGCTTCAATAATAGTTGAAGAAATTCATATTGGTCTGATAGGGATTGCAAAAGGCAAAATTGAGAAGACCTTTCATTTTTACTCTATGTTGATGCATTTTTTTTGTATAAGGGAGTTATATATTTTGACAAATAAAGGATTTTGACAAGAAAGCATGATGGAAGTCATTGCCAGTCTAATTATGGAGTATAGACATGACTTGGGATGTAGAGGAGGACAAATTTGTAAGATTTTATAGGTATTTTTGTTAGGATAAACCACGGACATAAATAAAAACTACATGCAAATATAACAAATAATAGAAAATAATAGAACACACAAAAATAAACACAAGGCACCAAGATTTAACATGGTTCACCCAATCCCTGGGCTACGTCCACCAAACAACAAGTCCGATCTTATTACAATCCAGTGATTACAACCTGATTACAATCCGTAATCCCTTACAGCTCAATACCGCCACAAAAACCAATTTCGTATCACCACATATCAAAATACCCAACCCTAAGCCCTTTTTATACAAGTATTAAACCACTTTAGGGTTATAACATGTCAGCCATATGTCGGCCATAATATGTCGGCTACTTCCCAAAAAAAAAAATTTTAGGGCGATGCCCCAAACCCCACTATTTATGAAGTATGTACAGTACTTTCCTGATCAGTCACCACAATCTAACAATCTCCCACTTGGGGATTGATTAGGCTCCACACCAGAACAACAATCTCCCACTTGGAGACTGATCCTGTAGCAATACAACTACCGCATGGGGCTCCCACTGGATCAAACCACCCTGGACTCTATTGTTCTTGTATTCACATTTAGTCTAAAAGACCAACTAAAGCTGAAGAGGTGTTCAGCTTCTCCCTTTTTACAACCTTTGTCAACATATCTGCTGGATTTTCATTGGTATGTATCTTCTCCAGCTTTAACTGTCCATCCTCCAAAACTGACCGAATGAAATGGTACCGCAACTGTATGTGTTTGGTCTTAGAATGCAGAGCTGAATTATTAGCAAGATGAATGGCACTATGACTATCTGTGAACAAATAAGTATCCTTCTGAGGATGTCCCAATTCTTCCAAGAAGAACTGAAGCCATATCATCTCTTTGGCTGCCTCTGTAGCAGCAACATACTCTGCCTCTATAGTGGAGAGAGCATTAATCTTTTGTAGCCTAGAAACCCAGCTCATGGCTACCCCACCAACAGTAAAGACATAACCTATAGTACTCCACCTGGTATCAATATCCCCAGCCAAATCTGAGTCAACATAGACCTATAAATCAGTAGTAGAGCCCCCAAAGTGTAAACACTTATTGGATGTTCCTCTCAAATATCTGAGAATCCACTTGACAGCATTCCAATGCTCAAATCCTGGATGACTCATATACCTGCTAACAACTCCCACTGCATGTGCAATATCTGGCCTAGTGCATACCATAGCATACATCAAACTTCCTACAGCTGAAGCATAGGGTACCTTGGACATTTTATCCTCCTCTTCCTGTGTCTTGGGAAACATCTCCTTAGTCAATTTCAAATGACTAGGTAAAGGTGTACTGATAGCTTTAGCATTCTCCATAGAGAAACGTTGCAACACCTTCTCAACATAATCAGCTTGAGATAGCGTCAATGTTCTATTCTTCCTATCTCTACAAATCTTCATACCAAGGATTTTTTTTGCTGCCCCCAAATCCTTCATAGCAAATGCATGTGCTAATTGGCATTTCAGCCCCTTAATATGATCCATGTTAGACCCAGCTATAAGCATATCATCAACATATAAACATAAAATAATGTAGCTAGCATCATCAAACCTCTTAAAATAAACACAGTAATCTGAATGACACCTATTATATCCATGCTCATGCATAAAACTGTCAAATTTTAGATACCATTGCCGAGGTGCTTGCTTCAAGCCATATAAACTTTTCTTCAATTTGCACACTAAGTTCTCCTTACCTTTGACCTCAAAACCCTGTGGCTGAGCCATATATATTTCTTCATCCAAATCACCATGAAGAAAGGCTATTTTAACGTCCATCTGCTCTAAATGCAAATCTTCAGTAGCCACAAGACTTAAAACAGTACAAATAGAAGTCATTTTAACAACAGGAGAAAATATCTCATCAAAATCAATTCCCTTTTTCTGTGCAAATCCTTTTACAACTAACCTGGCCTTAAATCTTTTCTTACCTCCTTCCTCTTCTTTCAACCTGTAAACCCATTTATTCTGTAAAGCCTTTTTACTTGCAGGAAACTTGCACAAATCCTATGTCTTATTTTTCAGCAAAGAGTCCATTTCATCTTTCATTGCAGACTCCCACTAAATCTTAGTATCCACTTGCACAGCTTCATCATAACTTTCAGGTTCACCAACATCAGTAACTAAAATAGAATACAAAGAGGGAGAAAACCTTTGTGGAGGTCTAATTGGCCTTGTTGACTGTCTAACATTCACTGGTGTGTGTGGTATTTGTTGTTGCAGTTGTTGCGAATCATGAGGAATGGCTGGAACATCAGCTTTTGGAGTATCATCCAGCACTACATAATCATCTTCTTTGTTCTCATGTTGCTGCAACAGATCTTTGTACAACACTTTTTCATTGAATATGACATCTCGGCTTCTTATAATTTTATGATTTTCAAAATCCCAAAGCCTATAGCCAAATTCATTAATGCCATATCCAACAAAGACACATTTCTTTGATTTAGCTTCTAGCTTGGTTCTATTTTTAGAGTCTATATGAGCAAAAGCTTCACAACCGAAGGTTTTGAGAAAAGAATAACTCACCTTCTTACCAGTCCATGCTTCCTCCGGAATACCACAACCCAAAGGAGTAGAGGGAGCTCTATTAATCAAATATACTGCAATATTGACAGCCTCCGCCCACATGTGGAAGGGCAACCCAGCATGCAACCTCATGCTCCTTGCGCTCTCCAGTATAGTCGTGTTCATGCGTTCAGCCACTCCATTTTCCTGTGGAGTCCTTGGAACATTTTTTTGTCTATGAATACCATTAGTGGAGCAATAATCTTCAAATTCATGACTGCAATACTCACCACCATTATCAGATCTGAGACATTTTAATTTCTTACCAGTCTCATTTTCAACCAAGCATTTCCATTTCTTAAAAGTTCGAAATACATCAGATTTCTGTCTAAGTAAATAAACCCATACTTTTCTAGTTGCGTCATCAATAAATGTAACATAATAATGAGAGCCACCAAGGGAAGATACCTGAGCCGGTCCCCATACATCTGTATGCACAAGCTCTAATTTCTCCTTTTTGTTTTCCTTCCCTGTCTTTACAAAACTCACTCTCTTTTGTTTTCCATACACACAACTTTCGTAGAAATCCATATTCACACATTTTAGACCTAGTAAAACTTTCCTTGAATGAAGTACTTTCATACCTTTCTCACTCATGTGCCCAAGTCTATTGTGCCACAACGCTATATCAGAATCTACAGTAGCTATTTGTTCTCCCTACTCAACTGCAGTAATTGTTCCTGAATATTCATTTTTCTCTGAAACAATCAAAGTAGAAGGAACAATATGACCTGTACAAAGATATAAGGTGCCTACTTTCACACCTTTTGCTACTACAAGGGAACCTTTTGAAACCTTCCAATTTTTATCATTAAAAGTAACTACACAACCCTCATCACTGAGTTGCCCTGCTGAAATTAAATTTCTACTTAGTTTTGGAACATGTCTTACCTCATGTAGTAGCCAATGATTCTCATTCTACAACTTAGTCTTAATTTTTCCCTTTCCAACAATTTGACAGGGTTCATTATCCCCCAAATAAACAAGCCCAAAATCCCCTTGGACATAATCAATGAAATAACCTCTATGAGGTGTAGCATGAAAAGAAGCACCAGAATCTAAAACCCATGAATCATCAACACTCTCTAAAGACAGAAGCAAAGCATCCTCTTCAGATTTGTTACTTACCACATTTGCCTCTTTGTCTCCATCTGATTTATCTCCTTCATTTTTCTTTCAAGTCCAGCAATCTTTCTTTTTGTGCCCTGGTTTCCCACAGTACCAGCAATCATTTGGTCCTCTCGATTGAGACCTCCTCCCCTTTGACTTTCCTCTTGATTTCCCATGATTTCCAGAGTTACTTCCTCTTTCAGTCATTCTGCCCCTACTTTGTGCATTTAAAGCACTTCCTGATGTAGATCCACCTGAGGATTTTCTACGAGTTTCCTCACTTAAAATAACACCGATCACATCATCATATTTTAGGGTACTAGATCCAGGAATAGAATTACTCACTGCCATTACCAAGCCATTCCATCTTTCAGGAAAAGAACACAAAATCAAGAGAGCCCTAATTTCTTCATCAAAATTGATACCCACAGAAGATAATTAACTAGTAATAGTATTAAACTCATTTAAATGATCTGCAACAGATCCACCTTCTGCCATTTTTATATTAAATAAACGCTTCATGAGAAATACCTTATTTGAAGCGGAGGGCTTTTCATATAGTGTCGCTAGGGTTTTCATTAAATCTTCTGTTGTCTTTGATTTTGTAATATTAAATGCCACCAATGGTGCCAAGCATAACCAAATGCTTTCGAGTGCCTTTCTGTCCAAAAGATCTCTTTTAGCCTCTGACATAGTTCCCTGATTCTTGGCTTTTCCTTCCAACAGCTTTCATAAATCCTTCTGATATAAATAGCCTTCCATTTGCATCTTCCATAACTGGAAGTTCTGCCCATTAAACCTGTCAACCCTCAACTTACCCTCATCTGCCATTGCTCCCACTCAACTGTGAGACTCCCACTTAACCGTGAGACTTTCCTGCAGAGGATAACTGAAAGAGAACCTTGCTCTGATACCACTTGTTAGGATAAACCACAAACAGAAATAAAAAATACATGCAAATATAACCAATAATAGAAAATAATAGAACACACAAAAATAAACACAAGGCACCAAGATTTAACGTGGTTCACCCAATCCCTGGGCTACGTTCACCAAACAACAAGTCCGATCTTATTACAATCCAGTGATTACAACCTGATTACAATCTGTAATCCCTTACAGCTCAATACCACCACAAGAACCAATTTCGTATCACCACATATCAAAATACCCAACCCTAAGCCCTTTTTATACAAGTATTAAACCGCTTTAGGGTTATAACATGTCAGCCATATGTCGGCCATAATATGTCGGCTACTTCCCAAAAAAAAAATTTTGGGGCAATGCCCTGAACCCCACTATTTATGAAGTATGTACAGTACTTTCCTGATCAGTCACCACAATCTAACAATTTTGCGTCTAGGTTGAGAAGCTTGACATTGAAAGATAATCCTAGGATACCTAAAGCATTGTTATATTTCATAAGGCCTATTGATAACCCTAGAAAACTGAAGCTTTCCCATAATTATGGTAGATATTATACCATATCTAGTATCAATAGTCTTTAGAGTGTATGGATTCCAAGGAACTCCACATGTGCTCCCCTACCAAGTACCTCTTAAGATAGGGCTAGTTAAGATGTTATAGACAATAGGTGGTTTGGAGGAGACAAAATTAAATGTTATGTCAAGGGGCTCCATTTTTCCATCCTACATCATGGCTCGCCAATTTATAATTACAAAAGGTAGCTAGTTATTCTTACACAAATTTTTAAACCCATACAAAATGGCAATCTCTCATTCTAGATTTTATGATAGTGAGGGATTTTTTGAAATATTTAGATAGAGGGCCAAGACCAGTGCTTGCAAGCATCAATCATATTTCTCTTAGGATGTAATAAGGAATGAATTTTCTCACCAAGAATAAGAAATCAAGAAAGAAAAGTAGAGATTTTAATCTAGGGTTTCAAAATTCATTAATTATTTTGATAAGGACTATAATCCATTAAAGTATGCAAAGAGATTAGCTAACAAAGTGAACAAATTAATGATGACCTTTTTAGAGAACATGGATGAAATGAAAGAAAAGAAGGTGTTGGTGTTTGAAAATGCTGGAGGGTTTTCAATTATCCCATTGAGAAAGTGACATGTCTAGGGGTAGGTAACTCCCATTCTCAACATACCATTTCTGGCAATAGGCCAACTATAAGGCATGACCCTTCTTCTATTTTAGGCTCTGCTAAACCTAGGCAGGTAGACCTCAGATTCAATTGATACCGTACCAATGCAAAAACATATCCCTGAATCTATTAAGTAGATGAAACCCTTATATCTCCTAGTAACTCATGAAATGACACAGATATGTAGTAGCTAAATGAAGATCTAGAATATTCACAAGATGAGTGAGGGTTAAACATTTAGGTCCTTCAACATAAAATAGAAAGAATGTTTGATTAATAATGTTGAATTTAGAAAAACCTCAAATATGCAGCAGTAAGACCTAATGATCTTGTAGCTAATCAGCTCCTAATCCATTAGCCAAATTCATGAATCAAATGCATACATATGGATATCTGATACTTATGCATATATTCAGATATTTGATCTATCTATTTAACTTGTAAATAGACATCAATGCTCAATCTGAACCTCATTCTTACATGATATCCCCATCAAAAAACTTGCAACCCTGTTAATTCCCTAAAGCATTTATATAGCTTCTTGAGTCATAAGCAACAACAAAATAACATACAGCCTTAAGGGACTGCAACTATGATCTAGGCTCTTTGTTCAAAGACCATAAAACATTGAAACTTACTGATGAAGGGAGATAGGAATCAAATTGAAACTAATGAATCTATTATTCCTTGTATTAATTTCCTTGAAACAATACAACCATATGCATGAAATGAAAACAAAGAGAAACCTAACATATCAGAACTATCTATATTAACCATCCTACTGCTAGTCGTAAAAGAGAAATTTGCTGAAGAATGTGGTATCATAGTAAAACACTAGAACCCTACTAGTATTACCCAGAGAAAACTGTGAACCTATTGGTTTCTCAGTCACCAAAACTGGAACCCTTACAATGGAAGAAAGAAAGAATAATATAGGATGAAGATAAATTCTTGGATTGAATCTACAATTGACATGTGTCCATTTGAAATTTCCTTTCTTTTCCATTGGAAACCTCTTTGATCTTTCTACCATTGATCTGATTTTGCTTTCATCATTACTTGTAACAAATTTGAAAATATGCTCTGTTCAAATGATGAAAACCTTTTGATTCACCAAAATATCTGATTTGCCTCATAAAATGCCAGTGAAATCTCAGTTTTTACTAAATGAATTTGAACAAATTTCGACCCAAATTGAGTTTTTACTACCTTTTACTGATATTCAGGTCATTGCTATGTTAAAAATCAATTTTGGACTCTGATTACCTGAATACAGTTACAATTTAGGTACCTAAGACAAATCCCCCTGTAGCTTGAATTAGTGGCATTCTGTGCAAAAACCAACCCTAGAATCAAAAAATTTAGATTCTCACAATTCTGACAATATATGATATCGCATACTTTGCCTTTCAAAAATGCCCAAAAAGTCATTTCAAAAATCATAACCCCTTGCTAAAGGCTCTGGTCTATATTTTGAATTTCTTTAAAAATTTAAAATTTCTAAAGTTTAGAGTTTAGAAAATGAACTTTTAAATTTAAAAGACCTGCATGTATCCTTTTGAAAACAATTTTAGAATAAAAATTTTTAAAATCATTTTATTTTTACACCACCTTCAAATTTGTGGTCAACTAACTTTGACCAGCTACCACATCTCTCCATTTGATTGGTTGAGCATTCTGCATCATCCACCACATCAGTGCAACTATGACCTATACCATGTGGCACTTGCCTACCTTCCTGCATTATTTATCTTCCTTGCATCTTCTTTTTGCGAGAATGCAAGCACTGTAGGATTTGCCACATGGCAACATCCTACACATCTACCTTGAACCTACTTGTCTATGCCATCTTATTGTGTCTGGGTCCCACGCTGCCACATGACACAATCCTACTTTCTTTCTTTATTTAACCTGGGTACAACTTATTTTTGTAGGGAAGCAAGCATGGTCGATCTGTACACGTGTCAGAATCTCATGTAGTCTTCATTCTCAACACCACATTAGCTTATTTTCTTCTTCATTTAAAATTTTGTCACCCTTTACTATCCCTTCAACTAACCATGGGTCCACATATGGACTTGGCTTTCACAAAAGCCATGTGTCTTATAGACATTAACTCTACCTTGTGTAATAGTATTTAAACTATAATATATTTCTTCGCCCACCCAATGTGGAATAAAGCATTTTGACTACTTTCCTTTTCACTACATTTTTTCTATCTTTGTGTTACACTCTAGCCATACTATGGGCCTCTTCCTTTTGATTTCGCATTGACTCTCTTCAAATATTGAATTTCTTATGGTCATGGGCTGCTTCCCTTCAATGTCATGTGGGTGCCTTTTAAATCATTGACTGTGATTTCTTACTCACATTGCATGAGTTGCTTTCTTAATTGCTGCTATGGGCTTCAGTGTTGACTGTTTGTAATTGTGGATTCCTTTATTTAAGATGGCTATCTTATTTTGCATGTGAACTTCTCTTAACCAAATAGAAATTCCTCCTTGATTGTGCTTTGTGGTTGTATACTATTTAAATGTCGACTGCTTCAATTGGATGTTGCAGGTTTCTCTATTAACATGCATGAGTTCCCATGTTTAGATTGGCATCTACCCTAGTCCTATGAATGCATTTTTCCAGATGAAATGTGTGGATTCACTATTTTGCAAATTCTCTATGGTCGCCCCAGCACATTTTTCTCCTACTTCACCTCTTACAACATCTCTCTTAGCATATTAGCTAGAAATTTTTTTCTCACATCTTTGCATTCATTAATCTTCCTTCTTCAATTTTCATAGGTGTGTTCATTTTATGATGTCTACTCTACATATATGCATGGATTCAAATTCATTTCTTATGCATGGTCTCCCTTAATAATGGCATGGGTCTTTTAAGAAAGGGTAGCGAATTTCATTTCTAACATCTAAAAAACCACCTTTAATGCATCTTAAGAACACTAATGAAGCCAGTGTATTAAGAAGAGACTTGGTCAACCTCTCAAATCCTCTAACTAAAAATAGGCAGAGGTACAATACCCTAGATTGTAGCAGAGGGAAGCCATAGGAAACTGAGATTCTCCAAAGGAATGTCATGATTGATCCTTATTCCAAGGAATAGAAAGAGAATAATGTTGAGCTCTATGATCATCAAAAACCCATGCCAAGAAGAATAGGTAGAGCTTCAATATGCACAACAAGTTGAAGAACATCATTTGTTCCTCCTACAAGGCGAGTCTCAATGGTACCCCTACCAATCACATGAAAGGATTGTGCAATGGATACCCTTACATCATCTAAAATTAGTTTGGATGTAGAAGTTATTAACAAGGGGTCTTTTCCTTCTAACCAAAACCCAATTTTCATCACAAATTCCAATTAGGATCCAGTTATGTTACCCTCTTGTACTCCTATGAGCTTAAGAGGACTTAGGACTTCTAACACACTTAATAGGTTGCACTGTAGTATTCACAAGAAAGTTCAATTAAATTCTCCCATTCTAAGAGGACAACATAATGATCTTACTGTTGGTGAGAGGGCAAAGTTTCCACCACTCGATACTAATAGAATCAAACGAATAAGTTCTACAAAAACTTGGGGAGAATTTATGGCACTGGAAGATCTCTTGTTGGCATGGCTCTTTGCACATGGGCATTGATGTCCTTTTATTGTGGCATTAATAGTTGCGTGCAAATGCTCCTCCTCCAGCCTTGTCACCATTTCTACCTCCCCTATTTTATGAATGGACTCTTCTTCCCTTGGAATTGATACACTTCATCTTTTCACCCACCTCACAAATATAATGGAGAATTGCTGCCTTTTGATGTTGAATCAGTGCACCCTTCCATCCAATTTATAGAGTAGGATGCCCATTAGTTTTGGCTCTAAGAGCATCTCAAGACCTTTGATTGAAGTTTTTCCATTTTGCTTGTGAATCTGCTCCTTAACACACACAGCCTCTTGCCCTCTTCACCTTCACCGATTCCTGGATCAAAGACGTTCATCCCATATGCCCATGCATTCAAATATGTTGACCCTTCTTGATTTGTAATATATACTCAATCTAACTTTGACTTGGGCACTTAACAATATCACAAGCCCAATCACCATCTATCATGGATTATGGATGTAAGTAGCAATCTTCTTTCACCTCTAGTGCATATGTGATCCAGTACACCATTTAATCTTGAGGAAAATATATGTTCACACCAAAACATATAATGATTAAAACATTGTAATCTTCTCATAGAAAACCTTTTAAAACCTCAAATGTCTTATCATTCTTCAATAATCAATCAGAATTAGCTGGGCCCCAAAGTGGATCTAGCTAAAAAAAATTCATTTTTAGACAACTGAACTGCAGAACTAATCCATTAACCATCTCATATTGATCAAACACAAGTTCGACTACTAAAAAAAATTTTGAAAACTCATTTAGCATCATTCTGTAATTTGCCAATTTAATTTCAGGAGGTCCATTGACTAGCCTTAAAAATTGACCAAAACACCTGATCAGGCTTTGAAAGTTGGCACAATGATTTTTTGCTTTACATGCTTCCACTATGCCGAATCTCATCTTATGATGAATTTCTAGTCAAAAGATATTATCTATCAAAGTTGACCACTTAAAAACACTTGCAGATAAACATGTCAGAAAGCAATAAATTGGGTTCAAAATCGGCTTCAAAAACTGGGTAAACTGACCCTTGGGAAGATGAAACCTAGGATATTGGTTCTCCGTCATGAGGATAGTATGAATCTATGATTTGGGATCATGAAAAATAACTAGACACATTTGGCAAGTGATCAAAGTGGGCTACTTTGATTTTGCAAACTGGAAACACTGACAGAAAGCACTTTTTGCGAATGGAATTGACTTGGAAAAGCATGCAAATGGATTCGTCATGACTTGCAAACTAACACACTGAAAGAATTTTTAGAGGAAAACATAGTGGTACAATCCATTTGAGCTAGAAAATCATAGATTTCAAGTTATGACATCACGAACAGGGGTACCAAACAATCTACACTTGCTCACACCAGTAAAACTTTTAGAAATTACTTTTGGAATCGTGTTTGAAAACTAATCAAACGGATTCATCATAAGCTGAAACTTGAAACATAAAAAGTGTCTAACATATACAATACAATGAAAAAGAAATTTTAGCATTTTGATCAACTCAGTCAAAGTTATAACTAGTCAAATAGGGCTTCCCAAAAATGTGTGCAATTTGCAAATGTGAAAACAGTAATTGACCAACTTTGAGGGATTCAAAACCTAGTCAAACAAACTCAAAATGGCTCAAAATTTGAAACATAGGTTCTCTACTATGGACACTAGACACTCCCAAAGTGGAAAATTGTGACACAAGTTTGGGTCCAAGATATTTAGGTGCAAACAGGGCTTCCTGTCATTTTTGACAGGTGAAAAAGCAAATTTGGAACTAGCTCAAAATAAGACTTTGCCAAATGACTTGGAATGTCAATTTAACTTCATGGAATAGGTAGACATGCTAAATGGAAGGTGTTAGAAACATCAAACACCTTAAGGGGCCTCACAGGTATAGCTAGGTACATATGCAATTATGGGCATTCATAGAACTTTGTTCAACTCAAAATTTGAAATGGGGCTAAAAATGAAGCATGCAATTTTCAGTCCCAATAGAAGGCTCTTCTTATCAAAACTTATCTTGATAAAGAAAGGGAGGTAATGAAGAGGCTATCTTTTACTCCTATAGTAGGATCAAGACAATTGGTTATCCAAAAGAAGTCTAGTTATAGAATAATAAATAATAGAGAGCATGTAGGTAAAAAAGGAAAGCAAGTGGTTGTGTCAACTAGTGTTGTTTTGACACGTGGATTCCAATTGGAAGAAAATCCTAAAGATCCAAGGACTAAGAGGTGGAGAATAGAAGAGAATAAGGTGTCAAAAGTAGAAGATTACATGCCTTCTCAATATCCTTTACATATAGGGGAAGAACATCTCACTAAAGAGAAATTTGAGAAATTTGGTTTTCAAGGGGTAGTATTCATTATTGCTATGGAGTTAGAAGAAGGGAATCCCCAAGAGCCTCCTATGCCCAACCTTAAATTGAGTGTGGTAGATTTCATAGGTAGAGAGTTAGATCTTATGCTAGAAAAGGCTAGCCATGAATTTCCATCAGATGATAACTTTGGGAATTCAAAGGCTTTCTACCAATTTTCTTGGAGGACAAATATGCAGAATTTTGAAGAAAGATGTAATAAAAGAAAGGTTGAGAAGCTAGAGAAGGGAGATGCAATTGTACAAGATGAAATAAAAGAGGAAATGATGAAAGAATTAAAAAGTTTGACTCCTAAATAAGGAAGAAGAATGGTCAAATCATATGGAGTTCTACATTTTCCAAATTGGGATATTGTAGATGCAATGTTTTCTAATAATGTCACCAAGAAATTAAATGTTGAGGAGAAAATAAAGAAAAGACTCAGAGGTGCCAAGTTTAGTGAAGATCATGTTGCTTTAGTAATTTGGTCTATAAATGGAGGATCTAAAGCCAACTTTTCTCAATCTGATGATACCAAATTAGTGGGAAACTTGATTTTCAAGAGTAGAAGATACTCTACATGATGAAGCACTAGAATTTAGTCTTGAAAAAACTATTATTACTTTTGCTACTACCAAGAAGGAGAAAATATATATGAGATAATTGCAAGAGAGATATAAGAATGTTCTAGAGGTCTATAATAGGAAAGCCCAAAAGGGGATTGAACTTGAGAATTAAATGGCAAGACATAGAGGATAGACAAGTAAACCCAGAATTACTTATCCGTGTCCCCCAATGCCACCTTTCAACACAACACCAATTATTGAAAAGTCATCTACTCCATAGGAAGCCCAATTGTACATAGCTAAAGAGTTTGAGGAAGAAAAGAAAAAAATATGGGCCATGCATGTGGAATTGGATATTCAGTATGAAGAAAAAATAAGAAATAAAATTATATTGGTAGATAGGATAGGGTGACCTACATTTTATGAGCAATTGTCAAAACTAATGGATATATGGAATGAGCTAAAAAGTAATGAGTCCTTTTTGAAACCAATTGTGAAAAAATAGAATGGTATGGATAGTGGTGTCACTATTGTATGTTTTTCATTCATTAGTCTTTCTTGTGAATAGGTAGAAAAAATATTTGACATGACTAATGGTCTCTCTAATTCAGATAATAAGAGAATTATGCCCTAGAAGAGAGTTATAAATCATTTTCCAAATATCTTGGTGAAAGTTTTTGAATTTTTCCTCATGCACTTGAGGTTGTTGATAAGCTGAAAGACAAAGAAGAATGGGCTAAGGAATTGGATGATTTGATATGCATTAGACTCAATAAGGTCATAAATGAAATGGATCAAATATGTTTTGCCAAGACAACCAAGGAAATTGAGAAGGTACAAATATTTTTTGATTATTTTAAAATGGATGTTTCTAAAATTGAGAAATTAGGAGAAGATATCTTGAAGAAACATAAAAAAAATTGAACTTTAATTGCCCTAATGATTCACTTTGCAACATGTGGATGTCAAATCTTGATCAAGAAAATTAGTTGATATTTAAAGAAAATGATGAAGATGGTGTTGATCAAAATAAATTATAGATAATTGATGCACTAGCTCAAATAGAAGAAAGAAAAGAGGAGCAATTAACTATAGCAATAGATGAGGAGGTTCAAACTAGTGATTTAACAAGAGAGAAACCAATTGAAATTTTCGATTTGGCAGTTCAATCTAATGATCTAGAGGTAGAGTGTTGGCATAAATAAGTATTTACTATTTACACTTACTTAAGTTTACTTAGGTTAATGTATATTTTATTATTTATTTCTTAGCCACCCAGGAGTATGTGTACTCTTGTGAGTTGTCATGTTGATTACACAGGAGTCCACAGCTCTTTTATGCAAATGGTGTCTACAACATAGGAGTTAGCATACTAATTAAGCACATGGTCTCTACAACATTTTAATTTTTATCCTCTCATCTAGAATCATGGATAAGGCATGCGCTTGGTTGTCATGATGCTTATCTTATCTCCTGGTTCCTTCTAGAAACATTCTAGGTGCTTCCTGAGAGGCCTTTATATATGGCACTCCTAGAGTGTTTGTGCATACTGAATAGAGAAATGTATGAGGACATACTCTAATTAATTGATCATATCCATTTTCTATCTATAGTTGTTCTTGTTTTGATTTCTATGATCTTGGGTGAATCTTTCCCTAAGGAAAATTCTTACATGGTATCAGAGCTCTTGGAGAATCTCTCTTCACAAAGCCATTCAAGACCATCTTCTTGCTTTAGCACCTTAGCCTGAATCTAGAGTATTGTCATCATTGGGAGTGTCTAGAACTAGATATGACCTAGCCATTGCATATAGAATGCTGATTTGGCAAAAATTGGCTATAAATTCAACTACCCTAGCCCAAAGTCAATCATAAGGGAAAAAAATCTATAAATCGGCACCCAGAGGCCCCAATTTGCAAGTTTGGTTATGGTATTTTGCAGATCTCATTAGTTATTTTTTCGATCTGTACTTTATTTCTTTGTATTTTTTATTGTATTTTTTCAAAAAAAAATTCCCTTCGAGTAGTAGAGAAATTTTTTTTGCACAAGTGCCAGGTTGTCAGATCCTAGCCCTGCATAGGGAATATTCTATAGAATGTTCCATCCATTTTCGGCAAGCATCACGATATATTTTGGTAGAATTTTATACTCATCAATAGGCTAAAAATGGCAACTCACTAATACTAGCAACAACATATCCACAGCCACTTATTTCGATAACTGTGGCCATGAGGTTTTAAACTACAAAGAGTTCCCCATCCTATGTGATGTGGGTCTAAAGTCCAATCCCACTCTACCATTTTTTAAACTTGGGACATCATTGGCAGTGCAAGTGTACCTTCTTGTGTCAAAAAGTCTAAACCTCTACAATAGCTCAATTCCATGCGGCATTTTTTAAATCACCCAGGTAATCCATCCATGTGGACCAATCCATGTCACCTACCACCGATTGACACGTCAAATATGAATCAATATCCATGTCATTCAAAGAAAATTTAGCCAACCCTACCATGTAGACTCTACCATGTTGACAATTATACTACCTCATAAGTGCCAGTTGGATAGTTTGTACGACTACCACATCATTTTTTCCATCACCACATCAGATTTTTGTACTACCACATTAGCCAAGGGGATTTTTTTTTGACATCATCATTTTGCTAGGTTAAATTTGACATCCATCTGACCATCAAAATTATGCCAAATATAACTACTGCAATAGCCATTTGGCTATCAAATTTATGCATTCAAGTTTCCTACCAGACCCCTCTTCAAATGCAATTTTGAATTGGCAACTTGACTTTGCGAGGCCATAACTCGAACATCTAGACTCTGATTCATGTGCAATTTTTTTATTTTGGGTAAAATTTCCTAAAATTTCTAGTGGTGGTGTTCTTTTCTAGTTTTGGTGCAAGGACTTTTTAGAGATTGCATCTTTTGGAGACTGTACATATCCAATCCTACATTTTACAATTTGAAACACTTCGTACAGGCTCATCTAGACTCGAAAATAGGTTCCATTTTTTTTGAAAGTGTATATTTTTTTGTCTACTTTCCAGATATGCAGTCAAATTCATGGGTTGTGTGGACATAAATCTCACTTTTAGAACTAGGGCCTTTTCTGCTTTATATTGCTTTCATTTCTTTTCAAAATTGTTGCATATCTCAGTAACAGTGCTTAGTTCCAAATAAAGGCCTCAAAAGGAAGTTTTCGTAGGCAAAATTAAAATTCCACTTTGTAATTTTTAACAAGTGGCCTATTGTATACACACTACTTATAAAGTGCCAAAGAATCTTTTTCGAGGGGGGTTCTTTTAATTGAGTGAAAGGGGGGTGTGTATCATGTTTTTGTGTCTCTTTTTTGTGTTCTTTACATTTTTGCATCATGGGTTGACCTAAATATCCACCTGTAACTTTATGCAATTATTCTACATGGAAAGATATTGATTAGAGGAGATTAATGGAAAGGTTATAGTTTGTATGTTGAAGATATAATTCCTAAACCCACTGATGCTAAAGAACTCCTTGAATGGAAGAAACAACACCAATAGTGTTTAGGAGTTATTAGGAGCTATGTGAATAGAGATCTCTTCTTTCACATTACATGTTGTATGGAATCCAAACTAGCTTGGGATAAACTTACAGCATTGTATGGTAAGGTGGATGAAGAAAAGGGATTTTAGATTAGGACGATCTACTTCTACTGGATCTGAAGAACATTGACATAATTCAGGATTACATCACCAAATAAAATGAGTATAGGGAACTACTTAAAGACTATTGAAATCCCATGAGGGATGAAAAGTTGATTCATCAAATCCTAAAGAGGCTACCTTCAGAGTATGCTTCATTTTTTTTGAGTTTTAATACTCACAAGTTGACCATGGGAAGTGCTTACCAGAAGCCTATTTTTGATGCTTTTGCAGAGATGTTGATTTTTTGAACAAACTAACTTGATGCATTTAGGACTTCTCAAGACATCAAAGACCAAATCCTTGGTGGTTAATTATGAGCACAAATCAAGTCAAGGTGGGAAAATTTCTAGCAACAAGAAGAAGAAGTAGTAAAAGAAGAAATTACAATCTGAGACACAGCAATCCTCCTCTCAACAAGGCAGTTCTTCTTCTAGTAAGAAGGGAAATAGTGACAAGAAGAACAAACTTTTTTGTGCATATTATAAAAAGCCAAATCATGATGAGCATTGTTGAAAAATTAAAAGAATTGATGAATTAGAAAATCTAATCAGGAAGAACAAGATTCAAGTGTTAGGTACTTCCAAGGATTCAACTCCACCCACTTCAAAGGGAAAAGTGCAAGCACTTATGGCCAACTCAAGTTCTTCTATGGAATAGATACTTGACTTAGGTGTTTCCAACCATATGGGTTCTTCAAAGGGAGACTTTTCTTTATTGAAGCAATCATAGGTACCACACATATTTGTGGGAGATGATACTAAAATGGAAGTTGAAGGAAAAGGACACATGGAAATGGAAAATGGGGAGTTCATAGATGTTCTCTACATTCCAAATCTTAGCTCTAATCTCCTCTCATTTTACCAAATCACTCACCTTGGAGGTGGTCACAAAGTTGAGTTCCTTTCAAATTTAGTAATGGTGCACAGTCTTAGAGATGATTCATTAGCTGCAGTGGGGAAAGTTAATGATGACAAGAGGCTTCATTCATTCTCCCACTTTGTGCCTAAGTCTCCTTCTCAAGCCTTTTTGACTTACTCTAATTTATAAAATACATTATGGAATGAGTGGTTTGGTCATCTTTCCTTCCTCTACCTTAAACAAATTTTCTTCAAACACATGGTCAAAGGTCTACCTAAAATCAACTTTTCTAAGGGTGACTATTCATCATGTTTAGTGTATATGCATCTCAAGGAGAAGTATGATAAAGGTAAGTCTTCATGAGCACCATTTTTTCTCCATTTGGTTCACTTGGTTCTAGTAGGATCCTTTGCAATGACATCAGTCAGCCAAGGCCACCATATAATCACATTTTTTGATGACTTTTCACAATTCACTTGGGTCTACTACCTTCATCACAAGAGTGATGTGGTTCATAAGCTTCAAGCCTTTAAGACTCATGTTGCACACAAATACAAGAAAGCCATCAAGGTTTTATAGGTGGACAATGAGAATAGATATGTGGACCAAATACTTAAGGACTTTTATGGGCTTGAGCGAATTGATCTTCAGAATCCACTAGCATTCAATCTGTAAAAGCTAGATGTTGCAGCACTGAGGATTACTACTCTCGAATCCATGACAAGTTGCATGATAAAGGCCAAGTCTCTTGATCCTTCATTAGAAGTCAAAGCTATTAGCAGTGCCAATCACATACTTAATAGGTCTCCTCATAATGCCTTAGATGGGAAGACTCCTTTTGAGGCATGTTGTGGCAAAAAACCAGTTGTGAGTCATTTTAGAGTCTTCGATTATCCAACATGAGAAAACCTATCTTCTAGGGGATCCAAGGCACTGGAACCTTAGCCTTGTACTTTCATTGGGTATGAAGAGAGAATTAAAGCATACTGACTCATGGATCTAGAGACAAGTGAGATATTTGTGGAGAAGGATGTACACTTTGAGGAAAGTTCAACCAACTTATCCTCTGATCCTCTCTGCACCTCATATACTATAGAGACTAATAGTGATACCAGTAATAGTACTTCAATAGATTTAGATACATGGGGTTCTATCAATAGTTGTAGCGAGAGGTCACAACATCAGTCTATTCCACATGCTTATATTGCCACAGTGAAAGGTCTAGCACAACAAGGTACATGTTTTCTTCTAGCTCTAGCTTTAGTTGATGACTTCTTGGTAGCCATTATAGGTTTATTCATTGAGTCACATATTGCATACTTGGGAGATAGTCTTGATGATTTTCATCTTCTCTTTGCTGAAGATGATCCTTCTACAATTTTTGCAAGTGCTTACTCTTACCCTCATGTCCATTCTCTCCATGATCAATCTTCATAGGTTAGCTTGATTGTGGATACTTATGTACAGCAATTGGAGGAGGTCTCTTTGTTAGTGGAGGAGATAGTTATGGAACAAATTCTATAGACTCTTGAGTAGGTTTTAGGGCTACCATACACCTTTAGGGTTGTACCTTTGACTTTGTTTCTTCCAAAGTAGAGGAACATCATTCTGTAGTCTTGGATTGGCCTCTACCTTGGAGCATCTTTCACTTATTAGCATTCTTTTTTTGGACAGGGGGGGCCCTACCTTGTCTCTCTTCCTCTTCTTTCTTATGGGGGGGGGAACTTTTTCCTCTTTTGAGGTTTTGTTCTTCTCATTTCTCTTTTTTATATATTGGATGTATGTCATAATGGGGGGGGGGGGGGGGGGGTTCTTGATTACTCCATCCATCCATGCATCCCTTTTCATCTCTCCTTTTGGGGGAGGGTTTTTCCCATGAGGCTTTCCCTCTTTCTCCACTTTACAAGAGATTATATATCATTATGTACATGGGTACCTAACATGGCCTAGTAGCTAGGATCCATCATGTATTTTATCCTAGTTTTTGTAAGCTTAAGGGCATTTCACTAAGTTTCACTTAAGGGGTGGTGTTGGTGTAAATAAGTATTTACTATTTACACTTACTTAAGTTTACTTAGGTTAATGCATATTTTAATATTTATTTATTAGCCACCTAGGAGTATGTGTACTCTTGTGAGTTGACATGTTGACAACATAGGAGTTAGCACACTAATTAATCACATGGTTTCTAAAAGCTTTTCATTCTTATCCTCTCATCTAGAATGATGGATAAGGCATGTGCTTAGTTGTCATGATGCTTATCTTATCTCTTGGTTCCTTCTAGAGATATTCTAGGTGCTTCCCAAGAGGCCTTTATATCCAAGCACTCCTAGTGTGTTTGTACATACTCAATAGAGAAATTTATGAGGACATACTTTGATTAATTGATCATATCCATTTTTCATCTATAGTTTTTCTTGTGTTGAGTTCTATGATCTTGGGTGAATATTGACATAAAGTGAATTCTTATAGAGAGAAATGAGTCATGATCAAATTTTAGATATCAAAACTTGACTCATCACATACAAATCAAGTGATCCTATATTTAAAGGAACAATATATTCATCTAGACCAATCATCACATAAAGCCTCTTAGCAACAAGAAGATGCATTAGAAATGGCTCCACCACAAGAAGGTTCATGATAGAGACGTTCTATTCTAAAAGAGAAAGGTGGTGTAGGAGCACATAAAGCACAAGAACGTGAGAAAGTTAAGATTATTATTTGAAATATTTAAATCCATCTGAGTCATTTATATTGTATTTGGGTCAATTTGTAAAGGCTATGAAGCCATTTTGTCATAAATTGTAAATGTTGTCAATTTGCCCTAGTTGTCCTAGTAAGGTCATGAATTCGTCAAGAGATCAAAATATGTTTGTAAACTAAAGGAAGGCTAAAAATATTGTAAATGGTGATTAATATTCCATCATGACATGTTTGTAAGGTTGGAACAAATTTGTGAATTCAAAATTTCTAAATTGTAAAAGTTGCTTAAATGTTGCAACTTTAAAACTTTGCAAAACATGCAAAAAGGGTTAAAGAATATAAAAAGTTGGTTCAAAAGTTGGTTGGGAAGTTCTCAACTATCAAAATTCCTATAAAAGCTTTGTAATGGTTGTTCCAAATCAATGAATGAGAATAAGAAGAAGAAAGAATCATTTTAGACAATGACCTTGACCATGACAATGAACAAATTTTTATCTCATTCTGACAATGACCTTTTGTCTTTTTAATTTTATTTTGTCTTAAGAATAGTTGTCTTTCTTTTCTAACCTTGAAGCTTGTTGCATCTCATGTTATATAAAAGAGATCCCAGTGCTAGAGAAAGGCTCTAAATTCTATATAATTTGAGTCTTAAGATATTTTTGCAATCAGTCCAATAGTCTCTATATGAATTTTATGATGTATTCATCTTTTCATATCTGAGAATAATTAGAACATGGAAGGATTAGGTGTTTAATCTTGAGTTATCTTGAATTTGATGCCAGTAATGTAATATTTTCAAGGAAAATAGATACAAAGGAATATTCTATAAACATCTATGTCTATGAATTTTATCTCCTATTTCATATATCTAAAAACTTGAGAATGAATGAATAATGTTCTTTCATTTTAATATAGCTTGGATGGGTTGTATGTCTATTCATTGATTGGTCTTAATTCAAGGAATTAAATAATATTTTGATTGAATTGATAGTGTTTTTTAGGTGTATGGGAGGCTTTTCGTAACAAGAAAATAGAGTTAACTATTCATAGTTTCAATTATAAGGTAATTGAATATATCAAGTTTTACTAGTGTGATTTTCTCTGTACCAATGTGAATGGATAAGGCATTGATCACCAATTAGGATGCAAAATATAAAGTTCATGGGGTTACAAAGAGCACAAATATAAATCAAATCAATCTTTACTTTATTGTATGAAGAGTTAAACTGTTGGTCAACACTTATTTGCAATAATCCCTTGTATTTCATTGTTAGCTACTGTTGTCAAGAATTATTTGTAAAGTATAGAAGAATTGTGACCATTTTCTATTGTAAGGGGTAGAAGTGAAATGGAAAGATGATGCTAATAACAATATGTTGAAATAAAGAACCATAATCTAGTTATATGACCATATATCCCTAAGGTGCACCCACCTTGTTTTTCCAAAACCTAAAGAGTAGAGAATCCCTTTCATTTTGTTGAAGTTGGATCAAGATTTAAAGATTTCTTAGTTTAATATAGGAGGTTGCTAACCCTTAGACCAAGTTTTATTTTTTAGAATCTTGGTATAAATTTTTTTTTTCTTGGTAGTTTTGAAACACCAATGAAGGGTAAGTTATAATTTTGTATTTTGTCAAGCATGTGGAAGCATCAAATTTGACTGCTCAATAATTTTGTAAAAGTAAAGGCATAAGTAATAATTTTGTAGAGAGAAACTACATTTTATAATTGCTTGTTTGGGTAGTGGGCTAATCTAGCATATATTCATAATTAGTGATACCAACTCCTACTAGGGATGAGGCTTTTAATAGGGCATATTCCTTTAACAAGAACCAAGACACTATATGTAATTCATAGACTCCTAATACGATCAATATCCTTGTAAGAATTTTCCTTAGGGCAAAATAACACCAAGATCAGGAGGCACAAACACTAGCACAAAAATAGACCAAAGTATATAGTATAATAATAAAGAGAATGCACTCTATTATATAATATACACTAGGAGTTCTTGTATATAAAGGCCTCTAAGATGCATCTATAATTTCTCTAGAATGAACTAGGAGATGAGCATGATGACTAAGCATGCATTCACCAGAAGTGGATTATCTTCCATTATGCATGAATGTATGTGCATCAATGAGAGGATAAGTATAATAGGGTGTATCTCATATAGAGATTTTGTAGACACCATGTGCTTAAATTAGATGCTAACTCTTGTGTTATAGACACCATGTGCATAAAAGAGTTGCGAAATCATGTGTTGTCAACTAGACAACTCACATGAGTATGCATACTGCGAGAGGACTTACTAATAAATAATAAAATAATGCATTAACCTAAGTAAACTTAAGTAAGCTGTAAATAGTGAGTACTTATTTACACCAACACCCCTCCTTAAGAGAAACTTAGGGGAATTCACTTAAGCTTACAAAATTTAGGATGGGTCTTGTAGACACCTAAAAACCTTTAGAAAATAAAGTATTTTTATTTTCTGAAAAAGTCCTGATGACATCATCATTTATTAATTAATTAATTATTTAATTAATTAATTAATTTTTATGCCATTAAATCCCTTTATCTTAATTAAAAATATTTAATTAAGGAATCCCTCCCAAAAAGGTTTAAATCTTATTTAAACATTATTTTCTTATTTATTAATTATTTAATTAATAAATTGACCAAAAATCCTAAAATAAATAAAAAATTTATTTTTTTCCCAAAACTTGGCCAATTTCCTTATGACCAATAACCTCTTCCAAAATCTTCTAATCCTTCTTTAATTTCGATTAAAGGCTAATCTCATCATTTCCTACCCCTAACCCCAACTCAAAATATTTAATTAAAATTAAATATTAATCCTCATGTTTATTAAAAAAGTTTTAATAAATATCTCCTCAACCCAAACCCTTGAAATAAATAAAACTTTATTTATTTCCTAAAAATCTAATTTATCCTCACCCTAAGAAGTTCTAGACTCTTCTAGAAAGTCTTCATCCTCATCCTAGGAAATTCTAGACTATTCTAGAAAGTCTTTATCCTCATCCAAAATCTAGACTCTTCTAGAAGATGTTTTTAAACCTAATCCTAATCCCCTCCTAACCTTGTCACATTCCCTAAACATGGGTTAAAACTTACTAACCCAAGCCAAAGTTAACAAATATCTCTTCTTTCACCCACCCTCATTAAATGCCATCCACTTGCCTATCCTTAAGCTAATCCTAAACCATCCTAATCCATCCTCTAATCATTTACACAAGCCTAAGCAAGCTTAGAACCTTCCTAATCAAGCCCAAGTCGAATTTTCTCTCATCACCCTCAAAATATCTCAACCATAAAACTTTATGAAGTCCACTAGGTCATAAATGACTCTTACAAGCCCTTTTATTGCTCTTACAAGTCATTATGAGGGTCTTTATGAAGATTTTATCCCTTGAGCCTCCTTTGTTGACTCATCCTTCCCCTTTCCTCCATCCTCTCACCATGTGACATGTGTCACTCCTTGATTGGCTATAAGGAAGCACAATCCATGTGCTCTCCTCTTATGCAATCTGAGCCCTCCATAAGCTTTTTTCCATCCTTGCATCTTAGCCCTCAATCTCTCAAGCCTCTTGCCTATAAATTGGATCCTTCCCCTTTGCAAAATAACACAATCCATGAAGTAAATTTATAATGCTATTTTGAGAGCCAAATCCATACTAAAGCCATCTATCCACACAAAAAATCCACAATCATCCATTGAAGCATTTGGAAGCATATTGAGCATACATCCTATCCATTTAGATAAAGCCACTCAACAAGAGAGCTTCTCATTGAGAGAGCCCATTAATGGCTCATATTCTCAATTGAGAGCTCATCTTAGTCTATCTTGAAGTTTATGAATTTTGTTTAGTTTGTAGAAGCTTTATTTAAATTTGGTTTCTATTAGCATACTAACATTGCTCATATACAGGTCTCAGCTATGAGGCCATGTTAGGTACCCATGTACAAAAGAAATGCTCTACATACAATGTGATGCAATGAAATCCCTCATAAAGTGGAGAAAGAGGAAAAACCTCAAGGTAAAAACCCTCCTCCAAAAAGAGAGAAAAGTACAATAAAGAAGATCAAAGAGAAGAAGACCTCAGATGAAGAAAAGATCCCTCCCAGAAGAAAGAAGAGAGAAGTCAAGGGAATCCACTTTTTGAAACATCTTATACCCCTAAGAGATCTTACAAATGAATATGCTTGGCCTCAGTGAAGGATTTGGTGAATACATATGTGACCTACTTTGCTATAGGACAATACTATAATGTAATGATCTAGTCATGGATCATCTCTCTAATGTAGTGCCTATGAACCTCAATGTGTTTGGTTCACTGATACTAAATTAGATGTTTTCAGGTCTCAATAGCACTCTGATTGTTACAATGTATGACTGTGGGTTTAGGTAGATCAAATCCAAACTCCTTCAGGATTTTTTGTAACCAAAGAGCTTTTGTAGCTACATTGATAGCTCCTCGATACTTAGCCTCAGTTGAAGAAAGAGAAATATTATTTTTCTTCTTACTCTACCAAAAAATGGCACCAAAACCAAGGTGAAACACCTAAAGTAGACTTGCAAGAATCAAGATCCCCTACATAGTCTAAATCTATATATCCAACCAACTAAAGTCATGTACCTACTACACAGTGTATCCCATGTGTATGTGTACCATATATGTAGTGCAAAATGCACTTGGTGGCCTTCCAATGAAGCTTATTTGGCTCGTGCATGAAGTGAGAAACCATGCCAATTAAAAAGCTATGTCAAGGCTGTATATGAGCAATGTTAGTATGCTAATAGAAACAAAATTTAAATAAAGCTTCTACAAACTAAACAAAATTCATAAACTTCAAGATAGACTAAGATGAGCTCTCAATTGAGAATATGAGCCATTAATGGGCTCTCTCAATGAGAAGCTCTCTTGTTGAGTAGCTTTGTCTAAATAGATAGGATGTATGCTCAATATGCTTCCAAAGGCTTCAATGGATGATTGTGGATTTTTGGTGTGGATAGATGGCTTTAGTATGGATTTGGCTCTCAAAATAGCATTATAACTTTACTTCATGGATTGTGTTATTTTGTAAAGGGGAAGGATCCAATTTATAGGCAAGAGGCTTGAGGGATTGAGGGCTAAGATGCAAGGATGGGAAAAAGCTTATGGAGGGCTCAGATTGCATGAGAGGAGAGCACATGGATTGTGCTTCCTTATAGCCAATCAAGGAGTGACACATGTCACATGGTGAGAGGATGGAGGAAAGGGGAAGGATGAGTCAACAAAGGAGGCTCAAGGGATAAAATCTTCATAAAGACCCTCATAATGACTTGTAAGAGCAATAAAAGGGCTTGTAAGAGTCATTTATGACCTAGTGGACTTCATAAAGTTTTATGGTTGAGATATTTTGAGGGTGATGAGAGAAAATTTGACTTTGACTTGATTAGGAAGGTTTTAAGCTTGCTTAGGCTTGTGAAAATGATTAGAGGATGGATTAGGATGGTTTAGGATTAGCTTAGGGATAGGCAAGTGGATGGCATTTAATGAGGGTGGGTGAAGGAGGAGATATTTGTTAACTTTGGCTTGGGTTAGTAAGTTTTAACCCATGTTTAGGGAATGTGACAAGGTTAGGAGGGGATTAGGATTAGGTTTAAAGACATCTTCTAGAAGAGTCTAGACTTTGGATGAGGATAAAGACTGTCTAGAATAGTCTAGAATTTCCTAGGATGAGGATGAAGACTTTCTAGAAGAGTCTAGAACTTCTTAGGATGAGGATAAATTAGATTTTTAGGAAATAAATAAAGTTTTATTTATTTCAAGGGTTTGGGTTGAGGAGATATTTATTAAAACTTTTTTAATAAACATGAGGATTAATATTTAATCTTAATTAAATATTTTGAGTTGGGATTAGGGGTAGGAAATGATGGGATTAGCCTTTAATCAAAATTAAAGAAGGATTAGAAGATTTTGGAAGAGGTTATTGGTCATAAGGAAATTGGCCAAGTTTTGGGAAAAAAATAAATTTTTAATTTATTTTAGGATTTTTGGTCAATTTATTAATTAAATAATTAATAAATAAGGAAATAATGTTTAAATAAGATTTAAACATTTTTGGGAGGGATTCCTTAATTAAATATTTTTAATTAAGATAAAAGGATTTAATGGCATAAAAATTAATTAATTAATTAATTAAATAATTAATTAATTAATAAATGATGATGTCATCAGGAATTTTTCAAAAAATAAAAATACTTTATTTTCTAAAGGATTTTTAGGTGTCTACATTTTGCCCCTCTTTGATGTGATGCCGCAAGTGGCATGACATCAAAGATAAGAAAATAAGATGCCCAAGGCTAGAGCAGAAGAGGAGAGAATGGACTGCGAGTTGCCCCCTCAAGAAGGCGGCGGGGAGAGAAAGCGAGGCTCGATGGCTTCTTGAAAAATACAAGAATCTGGGATGAGCAAGGAGACTCAAATTGGCAAAGAGAATGGGCTGAATTAGCTCAAACTCTCACTATGGGAGAATGATAAAGGAGAATCAGAGGCACAAGAGGAAGCAAGCTTAAGATCTCAGGGATTACAGAGGATGAAGGAGCGAAGCACTATAAAAAGGAATCCAGGATAGGGATATGGATGAGGGGATTATAAAGCTGATGCAACAGGATTTCAAAGAGTCAGATTGGCGAAAGATGGGTTTCGAAGATCCCTAGGACTAGGATTGTGGATCTCGAAAGATGAGGCTTGGTGGATTGATTTGGATTGGTGGATCCCTAAGACTAGGATTGTGGATCCCTAAAGCTAAAGGTGAGGAGTGATTCAAATAGATACTGATGCATAAGGTGGGGTACGAGAGACAGATGCTAGATATGGATGGGGGATAATGGAGATGAAGGAAAACCATTGAAGCTTTTTGAGCGGGGGGATACTTCAAAGAGAAGTACCACCATGTAGTTGAGCACTAGATTTGCTATAGGACTATTGGTTAATTGCCAAGGTTACCAAGAACATCAAGGCCTTTTCACCAACCGTCCAGAGGACTGAAAAACTGACTCAAAACAAACACGCAAGGATTGCCCCAGCATCACACATGATTCCTAAAGGAAGCAGTGTGGAACCAACACTGGGTAACCCACAAGCAAAAAAGAAAAACAAACGAAAGAATGATCAAGACCTTATGCTCTAATTTCCCCATTCGCAGTATACCATGATATGGAAGATCGTGGCAACCTTGAGGAGGGAACAAGGAGATTACTTGGAAAAGATACTTCAAGACCCAAAAGGGAAGAGTCCAAATCAAAAGAAAGTGAAAATCCAAAAGAGAATCGTTTGCCAACGAGATGGGTAGGATGAGGTACTAACAGACCAAGATCAGACATGAGGAAAGCTATATCCTGCAAGGACCTATTGGAGAGCACCTAAGCTGGTGGATTTGGATGGGTGATGTGTCTAGCAAGCTGAACTAAGAAGGATAGCACTTTGGTGACAGGAGATCTAGCTAAAGGATGCATTGGAATAGCTAACCAAGATGTGTGATGGGTGCAAGATGCTGATCAAGGACGAACTGACACGAACGCTAGATAGATACAATGGTACTAAGCTAAAGAGGATGTACAAGCTGACGGACCAAGATAGTTACAAGTAGGCAAAAGCTCAGGATGATAGGATAGTAGGATGGTTTGATGTTGTGCAAGATGCAAAAGCTAAGGGTGGGGTGATAGCGAAAGATATGGATTTGGCAGGATGCATCCAATGATGATGAGAGATTTTGTGACCAAGGATAGCTAGAGGAGCAGGATGAGATGGCTGGATAGGATGGTAGATAGCTAGGATTATGATGGATATAAAGAGATGACATTGGGTTTGCATGAGGATAGCCTAGAGCTAGATACCAATGACAAGGGAGGATGGACAAGACAAGATCTCCAAGGAATATAGTGCCCCCAATTAGAAGATAACATGCGGAAGGAGGTCTTATGATGGATGTGATAGGATTGAAGCTAGGATGGAAAAAGCTAAAGGGGCTAGGGAGATGGATGATAGCTGAGATGATTGGCTGAAGCTGCATAAGATTAGTGGATGGTGTGAGATGGAAGCTGGAGGATGGAGGATAGGTGGACAGATTGGAAGATGGAGTTGGATGTCAAGAGATGACCAAAAGCATGAGGGTGATAGGCTAAGTTGGGGATGGCGGGATTACGCATGACGCTTGTTTGCCAAGTTTTCATCATGGTACTTGTCCAAGGCGCTTGAATTGCCAAGTTTTCACCAGTGGACACTTTATTTTTCTTTTCTTTTTTGACTTTTTGACTTTGGACTTAGCTGGAATGATTTTGGCTTTCTTCAGCTATTTTGGCTTTTTGGGATTTTTCACTAGCTGTTGGAATGTTCAATTTTGTTGCTAGCTATTGGTACACCGGATGTGTGATTTATGCAATAGATTGGATTAGATGGGATTGATGGTAGGAGATGGAGGGATGAAAATGCTGGAAAGGAGCATGAGATGGGGATGCTTGCAAGAGCAACATTGGCACATGTTGGAACAGGTGTGAAAAGAACATATGGGGGATAGATGGTAGATGCGGGCGTGATGGAGGATTTTTGGAAGCGTGCTTGGGGATATAGGCACCCAAGATGGAGTTAGGAGATGGGGGACATGAGTCACTAGATGGGGGTTTAGCAATGGTGGATGCCATTATGCATTGGGTTTCAAATTTTTTCTTCGGGATCCACATGATTTTGGATTTTCTTTTCATAGGCTTTTGCATTGTTTTGCATTCTTTGATTGGATTTTGCCTTTTTGGAGTATGTCTTTTAGAATAGACATATGATTGCCTAGGATATAGATTTTTAGCTTTATGCATTTTGAAGTTGGCATTCACATTGCTATGGTAAGCTTTGGGAAGATGGTTAGGAGAAGCTTTGTGAGATGGAGACGATATGAAAGAGCATGTAGGGGGATGATGATGGATGATGTGCCCTGATATGTGCCTTTGTTGATCTTGCATTGAAATGGATGGAATAGGATTTTTATGATGGCTGATAGGAGGATGGAGGATGGTAGATTTTGGGACATAGGGACCCAAAATGGATTTAGCGGATGAAGGGGGGATATGGTAGGTTGTTTTGGGTTGCAAAGATGGTGGAGGGGGGATGGCATAAGATTTCTTGAAGGAGTGATGGGAGGCTAGCATGGTGGGCTTGGAGATAGGCTTGGTTTGGGGGTGTGGTGTACCAACACCTTTAGATGGTGAGCCTTTGGATACATATCCAAGACCATGAAATCCTAGATTTTTTTGTGCAATAATAGGCTCTCTGATTCCTTGCTCTTGTGGTCCTAAACCTTGACCTTGATAATGCCATCGATTGAGCATTTGAACAAGCTGAGGAAACTTTTTGCTTGCAGAAAATGGTAGAAGTGATTTATTAGGTGTATTGCAATGGGGAGATATTGTTCTTAATTCTTCTACTAAGAGAGGGCCACCATGGATGAATGTAAGTGAACCAAGAGGGTAGATTATAGATGGTGGAATAGCTTGGATAGGTGGTAAGATGGAAGCATGGAGCGGGGGAGATGGAAGGATAGGATCTTGATGTAGCTGGTGGGATGACAAGATATCTTGTAGTGGAGGAGATATGGCTTGAGGTTTTGGAGATGGAGGAGATGGTGACTGCACTATGGATGGAAGACATGGTACGATGATATCTTCATTTATGATTTGGGAGATGTCAACATGCTTTTGGGCAGGATCTTTATAGGATTGGTTTGGAGTGGATGGTGTGATAGGAGGTGAAGAGATGGATTCTTCAAAGGCAGCGGATGGATAGATGGGAGATTCAGTAGTGGAGATGGGTGAGTAGAAGATGGATGCATAAGGGTCATTACGAGAAATTTGGGAAATGCTTGGAGGCGATGTGGATAGGATTTGGAGGGATTTGATAGGTGGTGGGATTTTGATGCTTGCAGGAAGTGGAAGGATTTTAAGCAATTTGATGGATGGTATGGGGATGATAGCTATGGGAGATGGAGGTGATATTATAGATGGGGAAGCTTCATCACTAACTACTTCACATGGTTCGATTAGATGACATGGCTTATCGACTATTGGAGGCAACTTTTCTTGTATTTCCTCTAGGAGATTCCTTGGAGACTCATGTGTCAAAGGTGGAGGTGGATTGACAGGAATAGCTAGTGTGATGGGGGTGGAAGATTGGAAGCTTGGTTGATGGGGTGATGGAGGGGAAGCTGGAATATCGGATGGCATGACTAGATAGTTTGGAATAACTCTTGGATTTTGTGGGATGCTTGGGGGAATGTTTCTAAGGCTTTCAATATACCCATCATAGTCAACAAGATTTTCATCATCATTGGAATAGGAGGTGGCGGGAGCAAGGACAATGCGACCAAACACATCATGATAGGATTGGTACTTCATGCTTTGATGATGAGTTTGATGGGGATGGGGTCTTGCATATGGATGAACACGGAAGCTCATGGTTGGATTTGGATTAAGCACAGATTTTGGATTGGCTGATGAAAGATTTCCTAGGGAGAGTCAAAGCTATATGACAGACCTAAGGAGGATTGGCTGGAGATTTTTGGCTTTCTTGTGGGTGGAAGACTTCAAGGGTATGCTATCAAAAAGTGAGATTTTGCTTTCCTATGTGTAGGATTCGTGGTGATTGTGTCAACTTAAGGATAGACTAGTGATCCTATGGCATGACACGAGATTGACCACTTGTGGATCCCAACCTTTAGCTTAAGGTGATGAGGGATACAAGTGACAGAGCTGGATTACCCTAGACAATGCTCTGTCAAAGGGATAACCTTGGTGAGATTGGTTGATTGGTAGGATTGATTGGATAGCAAAATCTAGCAAAGTGACAACAACTCTTTAAAGACTTGGGTGATTTTGGATTGGGTTGCTAGCTGGTTGGGGGGATGATTTGGATGGACTTTGGATTTGGGATTGTTCTAAGGCAAAGAACTAGATAGATTCAGTTGCATCGGGGGAGCTTGGATGATTTTCTGATAAGGCAGTGACTACGCTAAGTATGCCTTGAGTTGGGAGATTTCTGCTTTTCTGGGATTTTGACCAAAATTGGCAAACATTCATTCAAAAGCTATGAACAAACAAGCAGACAAAAGTTTTGAGCAAGAACGTCAAACACACCAACATCTTAGGAAGCTTTCTACAAGGATGAAATTTGGTTTAGCTAGGGAGTCCTCGATATACGCAAAGTACGTGAGGCCCAAATCCGTAGATGAAACCAAAAAGATGTCACACAGCCGAGAGGAGCGGTAACCCACTTCTCCTCTTTCACTTCTCAAGGGTATAAAGTTCCTTGAGGCTTAGCCCGAGTGACAAAATTTTGATCCCAAGAGAGGTGTCTTTGGATTCACCTCCCGATCTTTATACTCCGCCGGAACGCTAGAGTTGAGGTCGTCCCAAGGGGTGATGAAATCCCCAAGCAGGCCTCCTAAAAAGCTTATTTTTAATTTATTTTAGGATTTTTGGTCAATTTATTAATTAAATAATTAATAAATAAGGAAATAATGTTTAAATAAGATTTAAACATTTTTGGGAGGGATTCCTTAATTAAATATTTTTAATTAAGATAAAAGGATTTAATGGCATAAAAATTAATTAATTAATTAATTAAATAATTAATTAATTAATTAATTAATTAAATAATTAATTAATTAATAAATGATGATGTCATCAGGAATTTTTTAGAAAATAAAAATACTTTATTTTCTAAAGGATTTTTAGGTGTCTACAAAGGCATGTATGTGTCAAGTAGATGAGACTCCTAGCCAACTATCTATATAATGTAGCATTAACAAGTAGAGTGTTACACTTGTCCTCTAACTTGAGACCTAAAAGAAAGGGAGTAGGAGTAGGCTTATAGTTACTCATGTGAAATTAAGAAAGCAAGTCAAGAGCATACTTTGGTTGAGAAAGTGTGATCCCTACTGAAGACTGTGTGATCTCAATACCAAGGAAATAATGGAGTAAACCTAAGTTAGTCATAGAAAATTTGTCCTATAAAGAGGTCTTGACATTGAAAATAATGGATGAAATACTTCCTATACTGATCAAGTCATCTACATAAAGCAAGAGTATCAAGTATGAGTTATCCCTCTAAAGAATATAGACATTCAAATCAGAATGACACCTAGTGAATCCTGCTGAGAGTAAGAAGGAATCCATCTTGGCATACCAAGCCCAAGGAGCTTGCTTAAGACCATAGATATACTTCTTCAATCTACAAACCATAGTAGAATCTTGTATAAACCCCTGTGGTTGCTCATTTTAAGACTAACAATCCCCCACTTTGACATGAGTGTCAAAAACACTTAACTATGCCTTAATGGATTGATCTAATTCTATACATTCTTTTTGCTACTTGGCATATATACAAAACTTCAAAATTTTGTGAGTATAAATATACCTTATGAATCCCCCTAAGTTTATTGTTCCTTAATCACTCTTGAAACTGAAATTATGTGTTGTTGTGCTTGATTCTCTCTATCCTTCATCCTATTTCTACATTCTAAGCCTGTATGTTGTATCTATTCTATATGAAGTCCTTATTTTTGAGTTGTTTACCACTTTATTTGCATCTCCCCCTCACTTCTCTTATTACTTGTCTCACCCCTTTTTACTATCTAGAAACTTTCCACTTTATTCTTAAAATGAATGAAAGAATGTAATCAAAATTGTAAAAATTTGGTATCATCATATATCTTCATATATCTCCCCATATCTTCCCCTAATGTATATATCTCCCTCTTTTTGACACTGATGTCAAAGGGTTCTAAGGACAAATACCATATTTAACCAAAAAGGTACTATTTACCTCCAAAAATATCTTCAAAGTTGCATCCCAATTTTCCAATGTAATGTCCAATGACTTATGTTGAATGGAACTCTCTATAGTAAGGTGTACAAGTCCATCTAAGGTAGAAAGATTTGGATATTTCTGTAGTACTATCTTTGCATATGCTTGCTCCTTGTGGAGGACCTCTAAGTGTGGGGTTATGGAGGACTGGATTTGCACCAATTTTGCCTCCTCTATTGTTAATACATCTAGTTCCCTTTGTGTATGAAGCATCTATGTAAAATGCTTCTCACTTTGAGCTGGATTAGTTGGAAGTTGCATGCTAGAAATCTTGATATTTCTCTCCAAGCTCATTATCTTTTGGCTAGTCTCCTATGTGAAATTGGAAAAATCACACAACTTGTTATACATTGAAAAGGTATTCCCAAGAAAAAATTTTACTTTTTCTAATTTCTTAGCCAATTCAACTTGTGACAATGCTATGTCATTAGAAATTTTCTCATTAAATTTTCAATGAAATTTTCTTTCAGACCATTCCATTAATTTGAAATTTGTATCATGGTCTTCACTAGTCACCTCATCAACTATATTTGATAGTTGCTCTATTATAGTCCTTGATTCATTTAGTGACTACAAGCTAAAGGCATCCATGAATATGTCCTTTATCTCAATCAATGTTTGCCTATACTTGTATTCTCTCCTCAATACTTCTTTCCTTTTTCTTCTATCCAGTGCACCTTGTATTTCATTGATCTTTTCTATGGTGAGGGTGTTGGATTCATAGGAGGGAATAATGATCTCTTCATCACTCTTAGGATCTCCATAGTGAAGTATCCTTGCTACCTTTGTGGAGCTCAAGCCTGGTGTCTAAACTTGCATGGTTATCATATCAGTGCTCAGCTTCTGAAGAGTTTGAGTAGGAGTGCCTATTTTTTTAATCCAACCAATGTCTATATTGGAATTTTTTCCTCATCTCTTATTTCTTCCTTCTCTTCTTCTAATTTCCCTTTATCAGTTACAATTACTAGGGGTGAACCTATCAATTGTTCTAGTTTCCTTATTTCTTCCCCTATTGCTACACTCAACATCTATGGTGTATCATTTGTTGCACTTGGTGGAGATGGTGGTGGAAGTAGTAGGATTTTAGTAGCATCAAAGGTTTAAGGTGGTTCTTGTGTTTTCATATTGACTTTTCTTGAATCTACTAATGCCTTGTTCAACTCATCAACATTGGGTTTGTGCATAATCGTGTTTTTTGTGTGGATTGGTCAAGGATCTTTGAGAGATCCCTTAAAGTCAAGGGATTGATGTTTTGACATGATGTGTCAAGAACATACTTTATTTTTATGGTCTCTGCAAGTGTGATGGTGGCATGAGGAGGGCTAGGAGGTGGAACTTATGTGTCTTCCACACTTTGGCCTTTTTGTTCATATGATGCCTTTTCCTCTCCTTTAGCTAACTCCTAATTTTTTTTCTCCTTATCTAATTCTTCTAATCCTCCTTCCTCTTCACCTTTCTTCTCCTCTTCATATTTCTTCTCTTCCTCTTTCTTTCCTATTTATTTTTCTTCTTTTTCCTTAGTACTAGATTTTGCATTATATTCTTCTTCAAATACATCTTCAATTTTCTTGTATATTGATTTCCACAATTGTGTGGATTTATTTACAACATCCTCAATCTTATTTTGGAGGATAAAAAATGCACTATATTTTGGTAAAAATTTTCTATTATGCCTTCTATTTGCCTTAGCTATTTGACCTTTAGTCAAGTCTTGCAACACTCTTGCTAGGGTAGATTCCCTTATTTTCCTTTCCATTTGTAAACAAAAATGCTACTTATCTTCAACTATCTTGTATAGCCCCATAGGCATTTTACTATCTAATTCTAGAAGAGTATGCTTGTATTCAATGATCATTTCATACACTCATTCCTCTATTCTATTCTACTCTTCCTTATTGAACTTCTTCAAATCTAGAGTGTTTAAACCATTCAAGTTTTCTTTTCTAATATTTACACATAACTTGTCAATGGCAGACTTAGGTGGATGACTTACCTCTTTAAATTGGTTGTTTTCATATGACTCTATTCTTTCTTCATCTAAGTCTAGTTGGGCAACATATTTCCTTCTCTTTCTTGTCTCTTCACCAATCTACTTTGTGGCTTTCTTCTTCTCTTTGGCTTCATCTTTTTCCTTTTGTGTTGTAGCCCTAGTGGTATCCCTTGTAGTAGGTTTCTTTTTTTTGATTGCAATGGGCTTAGCCATCTTCTTTTCCTTCGGCTAGGATGTAGGTTGCACCTTGGCTTTCCTTTTCTTCTCTTTGACTAGTGCTTCCTTGACATCCTCTTCCTCAGCACCTTCTTCTCTATCTTCTCCTAGGCCTTGAGTCAATTCCAATGGACCTTGCCTTGGTTCTTCTTCTTGTTCACTTTATTCTTCTTCTTCATCAACTTCTTCTTCCTTTGTTGGTGTGCCTGCTACTTCTATGTTAGCTCTAAATATATTCTTGATATTTCTTATCATTTTGTCTTTCTTTTTCACTATAGAAGCTAGATTCAACTCTATTACCACCATAAATTTGACAATATCATAAGTTCCAAAGGGTTTTGTAGCCTTGTCTATTTCCTCTGCAAGTAAATCAGTAATTGTAGCTAAGTTTGGTCTACATCAAGTTCATATCCTAGTGGCCTAATCCATCTTACTCTAGGTACCACTACTTGAATGTAGGTGTAATCTATGTCAACCAAGAAAAAATGTAATTAACATGTTTTTCTACTAGTGATACCGGTATCCTCATCATTTGTTTCATGGACTTCTTGAAGTCCTCAAACTAGCTTGTTATTTGGGCATCAAAATTGTCTCCCATTTTCTCAATAAACTCATTGATTTGTGCAACTATTGTCTTGTTTGAATCCCAATTTACCTTTTCGACTAAAGGAAATTCTTTCATCACATAAAAGAATATACAAACCAATACTGATCTAAATTTTCACTGACCTCCTTTTGATCTCCTTATTGCTCCCAAATTTTCATTAATCTATTATAGAATAAGCTCTACTAGGTCATATGTGTGATCCTTCTTCACCATTTGTATGCAACATCTCATGCTATTCATGGCATGCTATTCAATCTACTTGACTGATAAAATTTTTGGGATATGATTCTAACAATGAAATATACTAGGGGTTCAATGATAATGTCAATGGTCATTCCCCTATTATTCCATTTTGCATTAGTATTCTTCTCAATTGTTTTCCTTTTTCACTTCTAATAGAGTTGGGAAACTAGTAACCCTATGAACAATTTTCTTTGTGATCTTCACTGGCCCTATTTCTAACCAAAATTCTCCATCATGAATTTGGCTCAACACTATATGAATGCATTCAATCTTAAAAATAATGGGGAAAACTAGGGCATTGGTTAAACCCTTCTTCTCAACTACTAAGAACTCATCCTTTAATATTCCCTTGTCACATAGTTTTCCAAAGGCATTGAAAATATCTAGATCTCCTATGGCTCCAATCTTACAATTATAACATTTCCTGACATATTGGACCATTACCACTTTGTTTGGAATGACTAACAGGGCACTAGCTGGGTCATTTTTGTAAGCGACCTCAAGAATGGGTTTAAATTCTAGTTGCTTAACTTCATTACTAACCAGTTGGACTTCATGACTATCCTTTCCCTTAGTGGTTTTAGATCTAGAGTCCATTGTAACCAAACTAGGGTTTAATATTCAAATAAACTTTTAAATATTGTATAGCTTGGCACTTGATGAAATACCTTCGAATCAAAGAAGTCATGCTGAATTGTTGTTGAAATCCATGCAAATCATTGTTTGATCACCTCTTCTCTATACTTGTCTTTTCTCTATGTTTGAATGACTTGAAAATGAGTGATGTTCAACTTTATTAGGTTCAAAACCTAGCATTTATTGTATAGTTCTTATAGCTGTACACTCAGCATTCGAAGGTTTTATCACAACTTGACATCCACTATCTTCTATTTACTTAGCAACCACTAAAATACCTCACTTGGCATCAACTTGACTTTCCAACTCAACATATACTAGATTTTCACTTGGCAATCAAAGGTAGCTCAGCATCATCTACAAAATTTTCAAGTTTTGTCTTAGCATCTTTTCACATGTTGGTTTCTTCTTGGTAACTCTTCTTTGTTCTTTGGGACTGATGTAAGATATATCTATGTATATTAGTCCCATACAACTATCTTGTGCTTAATTAGATGAAGTGTGATTACTTGACCTCTTGGATAAAGTGACCCCTCCATTGGATGTGCTTGATTCATCTCTTCTTTGCCATTTCTTTTTCATTTCTACCCTAATGTGTTCCACGTCAATTTTTTCTTTACCCTTATTAACTTCTGTCTTGGTTGGGCAACACCTACTGACATGTCTAGTCTTCAAACAACTAAAACATGTGGTTTGACTTAATCACCTATTGTAATTTACCTTGAAGTGTGTTCTTATGTAGTTTTTTGGAGCATGACCATATTCCTGATAGTAATGACAACTTTACCTAGTATTGTAATCCTAGTTGTAGTGGTGTGCATAGTTGTTTCTCTTGGTAGCCTGATTAGGTGTCCACATAGGCTTTGATCTACACTCAAAAATTTTATGTCTATACTTTTTGCAATTGTAGCAGTGACCATGAAATCTTGGTGTCCTCATGACTTTGGTTCTACAATCTTGTGTTAGATGTCCTTGCATGTTACACTCGTGACAATAACTTTTGTTTTTGGATGTGTCCTATTGATTGGTCTTCCTACTGCTACAAAAATTAGCAGTGTGCCCCTTTTTATTATAGAAATGACAAGTGGGTTTAGAGTTCTTACCTTTGTGACTCCTTTCCTTAGCACTCTTTGATGTTTCACCTTCTTCAGTACTGGTGAATCCTAGTCCTGAAGTGTCATTGCTTGATCTTGGTGATTTCAGCAACTTCTCAAAGTCCTTGATGGCTTCACTTGATTTTTTGAAGCTTGCTACTATCTCTTTTTCTCCCTTCAACTCATTTTTTAATTGATCAATGTGCATTTTTAGAGTGGAGATCTCAATGTCTTTAATGTTTAGCTCATGGTGAGTATTCATCATCTGGCTAAGTGTATCCAACTGCATGTTGGAAATCTTTGTGAGTTCTATGAAGTTCTCCTCAAGTCTATTTGCAAGGTTTATTTTGTCATCCTCAAGCATGGATCTATCCTCAATTGCTCTTTTCTTTTGTTTAGTTATTTCACATAGCATCATGGCTTGTGATTCTTGTTCCATCTTAAGAGATCTTATCTCTTCTACTTGAGCTCTATTTTTCTCCATCAATTTTGCTATTGCTATATAAAATTCCTTGGAATATCCATTAGCAAAAACTTGTGTAGTATCAATATCCTTGTAATATATGTCATTCTTAGCTATGGCTATGTCCTTCCTTCTTTTCAAAGATTTTCTTAGTTCCTCTCTTGCTTTCTCTACCTTGTGTAAAGTGAGGTCCACATCAATCACCTGATTGTCAATAATCCTTCCAAGTTTTAAGACTTCCATATTTTGATATTTTTCTCTAATTTTTTAGGCTTCTCCTTGTGAGAACTAGTGCTCTGATACCAATTTTTGGAATTTTCAAAATGGGAAGTGTACTTCTGAGAGGGGGGTGAATCATAAGTAACTAGTTTTTATCCTTTTAAACCCTTATTAACACATAACTAAAACTAAAGTGCATGAATGTAAAAATATAAGAAAACATGAAATAAATACATGAATCAACACATGACATAAGAGATTTGGTAATCTAGAAACCCTCCAGGAATAAGAAGGTAAAATTGGGGTGGGGATGACACCTACAAAATCACTATAGCAATATGTTCAACCACTTCTGATGGTCTACCCTATTAAAGGCTATACACTATGTAAATAGTGACCTAGTTAAAGAATTTACTAACACTTTACAAGAAGTGTCACCCTATTAAAGGATTTACAATAGGTTGTTAAACCCACCTAATTCAATAGGATTTTCATCACCTTCTCCAAAGGTTTTCCCACCTAGCTTTTAAGATAACCTATCAACATAGGATTTCAACATCTAATACAATGGTAAAAAATTATTAGAACAATAGACCTAATAGAATGCATTCTCTAATTGTTGGTTTTAGGTACTAGATCTGCTCTTCCTATCCTAATCCTTTCTTGATTTGATCTCTGTGTATGTCCCATGTTCTGTTCTGATCAACTAGATGTGTAGATGCTGCTCAATTCACTAAGCCCTTGACACCTCTATTGATTTCTCTATTTTGTAACAATCTTTTGTTAACTTGATAACTTCAAAAACTTTGTCAACAACTTCATCTTTATGGTATCCTAGTCTCCTTATAAAGACATTGCAGACTTAAGGTTTGCAATGTAATCATTAACTTAAAATTCCCACTCAAATCCTTGGATTTCACCTATTGGTTGCATATTGTCTCCAATTTTTTAATTGGCTGCATGTTGATATCATAGGTAAATGCAAAGACTCGATCTTATCTTCTTATCCCTTCATGAGTCATGCAAAAATGGTTTTGCATCTTAGTTTGTGAAGGCACAAACTACTATGTCGATTCTATGTTACTCAACACTTATTACATTATTGGTGCTTGGCACATGAATGTTTCTAGATTGCTTGGCATCTATTAGATTTTTTGATTGCTTGGAACCTATTATACTTTGTATTTCTTGGCACATGTTATATTCTATATTTCTTGCTACATGTTATACTCTATATTTCCCAACACATGTTATAGTTTGTATTGCTCAGCACATGTTATACTCTGTATTGCTCAGCACATGTTATATTTTGTATTGCTTGGCACATGAACATTCCTAGATCACTCAACACATACTATGTTTTGTCTTTCTCAGAATGAACTGTGACTCGACACTTGAAGTCACTTGGCACATGTTGAAATTATGACTCAGCACATACTATGAGTCGGCATAAATGGTAGAATTGATTAAGTGTGTTGACACTCGAATGTCAAAATCATTCTAAGACTAACACCAAGTGCAGTGTAAAAAGTCATCAATAAAGGTGAGAACATAGCGATTACCAAATGATGGTACTAGAAATGGGCCAGCTACATTACTATAAACCAATTCAAGAATAGCAGTAGCTTTCTAAGACTTACCCTTGTCATATTTCTCTTCGCGATGCTTGCCTACTTCACAACCTAGACATACACCCTCTGAATACTTAACTTGAGGTAGACTAATGACCATATCCTTGTTTCTAAGTTGTTGAAGGTACCTATAATTGATATGTCCAAATCTCTCATGCCATAGTTTACTTTGTGAATTTTAATGAGTCAACAATGCAAGGGAAGTGGACTTAGGCACAAAATGAGAAAAAGAATAAAGTCTTGTCTCATGATTAGCCTTTCCAATCACCACCATAGAATCATCCTTGAGATTTTTCACCACAACTATATTAGGAAGGAACTCCACTTTGTTACCACATCCATAGTGAGTAATTTGGTAGATGGAAACAAGGCTGGTGCTAAGGTTAGGAACATGAAGAAAATATTTGAAGATGCCATTGTCCAACTCAACATTTTCTTCCCTTCAAATTCCACTTGAGTGTAAGGTAAATTTCATGATTTCAAAGAGGAAAAATTCTCCCTTGAAGCACCCATATAATGTAGCTCCTGAATCAAGAACCCATTCCTCAACATTGTTTGTACTTGCTACCAAAGCTTGTCCCTTACCCTTTGAAGTGGTTGAAGATCCCTTATCCTTATAGGAATTTGGTACATCAATTTTGTGTTTCCTCATTAGGTTTACTAATTCATCAATCTTCTTATCCTTACACTCATTTTCATCATGACCATTCTTCTTAGAATATGCACAAGTTTTCTTCTTCCTTTTGTTGGAGTTGTTCCCTGCCTATTATTTTTGAAAAAAGACTTTCCTTGTTGTGAAGAATATTATTGAGTGGAAGAAGATTGACACAAGGAAGATTTGTGTTTCGAAGAAGATTGTTGTGTGTCATCTTGTGGCTTAGCCTTCCACCAAGGCTTTGGTCTTGGAAAATTGGAAAATCCCCATATCCACTAACTTTTCATGTTCTAAGACAAATATTTTTGAAAATTTCTCGAATGAAGGTTTAGTGAAGGAACTAACCATTGTTAATTTGTGATTATTATAACTAGAAAAAAAAAAGATGAATATTCTAGAGGAAGATGATTCATCACATGTTTGATCAACTTTCTATTCTTGATGGGTTCACCAAATCCTTAAGTTGTGCCCTATACATGTCTACTTGGGTAAGATAATCTTTGATGGTGTTGAAATTCCATGAATCCAACTTCAGAAGTTTGTCCTAAATAGTGTAGGTCATATCTTAATCTATAGTCATGTACAATGCTTCAAATTTAGTCCAAACTTCTATTGGATTGGTAAGTTTCCTAATGTGATATTTGATAGGATCTGAGATATTCATTAGCATGGTTCCTAGGGCCTTTTCTTGTTTGGATTCCTAGTCTTCTTTTCGATCCTCATCAGCATCAGTAGGAGCTTTCTTTGCTACACTAGTTACATAATGTAGTAAACCTTTTTCAACGAATGGTTCCTTTATGTTTACTTTCCAAGTAGCATAATTATGTCAAGTTAACTTTGAAAAAGAACCCATAATGCAAGAGCACAATATCAAGGAGACACAACACACACACCCCCTTTTCACTCAATCAAAAAAATCCCCCAAATGAAATAGTTTGGCACTTTATATGGAGTGCATTTATAATAGGCCATTTGTCAAAATAGACAAAGTGGGCTTCTAATTTTTTTGTTTAAAACCTCCTCTTGGAGTTCAAATCTAGAACTTTACAATGTAGCTCAGAAATACAACAATTTTGAAGCAATATAATGGAAAATAGGACCTATTTCTAAAAGTGGTATTGTTTTCCAGTGAAGCCTATATTTTGATTACATATATGAAAAGTATATGAAAAAATATGCACTTGCAAAAAATAATAGAACCTAAAATGTGTCCAGATGAGCTGGTATAGAGCATTTAAAGTTACAAAATGCAGGATTAGATAAGAATAGTCACCAAAAACTAAAAATTTTGACAAATCTATGCACCAAAACTAGAAAAAAATAGCATCACTAAAGTTCAAGAAATTCTACCCAAAATTGAAAACATCGCACTTGATTTGAAGTCCAGATGATCGAGTTATTGCCTCTCAAAGTCAGACTATCAAATCAAAATTGAATCTAGAGAGGGGTCTATAGAGAAAAATATTGTGTTAAATTTGACATCCAAATGATCATCATAGCAGTGTAAGTTGGCCTATAAATAATAGTCAAATGATTGTCAAATGAATGCTCATGACTGGCTAACATCAATAAAAAATGGGTCCCCTACTAACATGGTAGATGATGTCAATGATGACATTAGCAATATAAAATGCCTATGTGTTGTGTAAAACTACTTACATTTTGCATGATTGCTATTTACTAGGACACACAATTTGATTGGGTCACATGGCATCAACAGGTGATGAGGACACCAATGTGGAGGGGTCTCCTTTAATCACCACATATAGCTTAGCTAGATACACGAGGTTGGACAAAATTTGTCAAAGGCTAGGAATGTTGACTGTTGGAGAAAGATGTCAAAAGTTTGAAGAAGTGGTGCTTGGGAAACATTGTTGATGCCAGCAATGGAGGGTATTATGGGTTGCTGGAAAAGAATACAGCCGATAGGTGTGGGAGTTTAGTCCCACATCTACTATGCAAAAGCACATAGAAGTAAATAAAATAATTGAGCCATGGGAGTTTATACAAAGTCGCTAAGAATTGAGTGTTTCCTGCTATTATTACAGGGTTTCTATAAATATTTCAATCTACTGGTAGGTGTTACGAACTTGCCAGATATTGTGGCTAATTGGTGACTATCTATATGGTGTAGGTTGAGCCAATGTTGTTGTACTACAAATATTATGAGAATATTCTCTACAACGGGAGGGGTTTCACCACCTAGTTCCTAAAAAAAAAATTCTTTGCAGCCAAATAGGCCTAAAAAATTTCAAAAATTTGCTCCAAAAAATGTAGATGAATTGATGAATTGCAAAGAAAATTAAAATGATAGATCTAAAACAATAAAATTGCAGATCTAATAGATCATACCAAATTTGCAAATTGCACCTTCAGGTTTCATTTTGCAAAAAAATATTGCCTCAAATTTGACTATAGCCTAGGGTAGGTGTATTTATAGTCAAATCTTACCAAATTAGTGCTTCAAACACAATGGAAAGGTCTACTTTTGCTCTAGACACCCCCAATGATAGCAGATGCTCTAGATCTAAATTACGTCCTTCAAGAGGTGAAGCAACAAAGTTCTCCAATGGCTATGTGAAGAGAATCTCCCTCAACTCTAATACCATGTAAGAATTTTCCTTAGGGAAAAATAACACCAAGATCAAGAAGCTCAAACACTAGCACAAAAATAGACCAAAGTATGATTAGTATAACAATAATGAGAATGCTCTCTATTGTACAATACACACTAGGAGTGCCTATATATAAAGGCCTCTAAGATGCATCTAGAATGTCTCTAGAATTAACCAAGAGATAAGCATGACAAATCATACATCCACCAGAAGTGGATTATCCTTCATTGTGCATAAATGTACATGCATCAATGAGAGGATAATTATGACAAGGTGTATCTCATATAGATATGTTGTAGACACCATGTACTTAAATTAGATGCTAACTCCTAAGTTATAAACACCATGTGCATAAAAGAGTTTCTAACTCGTGTGTTATCAACAAGACAACTCAGATGAATACACATACTCCTAGGTGACTAACTAATAAATAATAGAATAATGCATTAACCTAAGTAAATTTAAGTAAGGTGTAAATAGTGAATACTTATTTACACCAACAATCTTTAACTAGATTCTTTTGTTTAGTGGATCATTTTGTAAGAACCATCCCCACTAAGGTTTTCCCTTGGCTAGGGTTTCCTTAGTTAACAAGATATTATGTTACAAGTTCTCTTCATATATAGATTTATTTACTATTCAACATTATTGGTTTATTTTCATATGCATGTTATAAAGCAATACACAATATTTAGTTGTGGGAAAAATTTGGTAGAATACTATTTCACTCCCTATTGGAAATATAAGAGGAGTAACTGAGAGGGGAGGGATGAATCAGTTACCACTAAAATAAATCCCAAATCCCTTAGATGTCAGTACAAAAATAAAAGCTGAAAATTGAACTCTACTGATGCTCACAAAATACACACAAATTTTATAACTTGATAAACACTAAAAATTCTTGGCAAATACTTAATATGAAAAACTTAAGATGTTATTTATGACTACCATTACTTTAACTTATTTGAAAACATATGAAAGAAATAGCATGAACACATTTGACATGAATATTTAACTTGAAAACCCAATTTGGGAAAAACTACTAATTGCAACTAGTTATTGATTTCACTTTTAGGAGCCAACCCTATCAAAGGTTACAAAACACATTGTTAGGTGTGACTTTGTTAGAGGATTTAATCACCCTATTAGGAGTGGCCTTGTTATAGTTCTTTGGAAAATTCAATAGAAATTTCACCTTGTTAGTTGATTTACAAATAACTCTTAAGCCAACTCTATGAAGAGATTTAGATTACTACTACAATGGTTAGAGAGTAACAATGACATGACCTAATTTGGATGCAACTGAATTGCTAATTATAGATCTCAATTTTGGCTTGTATTCTTGATCCTTCTTGATTTAATATACATTATTAGCTCTACAAGGATATTCTATTTATCCTTTTGATTCACTTCCTCATAGCATCTTCAATTATCTTCCATTCATTCACATACACTTCTAATCCTTAGCTTGACCTTATTCTTATATCTTGCATATTGTCAAGTCAAATAGAATACAACTTAGAATAATTAATGTTCATAGACTTAGTCAGCTAGAACTAATTAGATAAATCAATTGAGTTCAATATGCCAAAACAAAAAAATCCTTCGTTAGTTGACCTTGCTTGGTAGACACTATCTAAGAAACAATTTTCCTATGTTAACCAAGTAAACTCAGTCAACACTACATACTTGCAAATTTTTGTTGGTAACTAAGTGAGCTTGATTAACAATGGTTCCATCCAACATTTCCTTCATTAATCAAGTGAGCTTGGTTAACACTCAACTTCCACAAAATTTCCTTTGGTGCCTGAGTGAACTTGGTAGATACTATCTTTTGAACTTGGCAAAATTAGGAACGCTTGGTAGACATAGAAAACTATCTTCAATGCTTGAGTGATCTCAGCATACACTGATTGGTAATGACATGTCATTTTATGTAACATCAAATACAATACACAATTAATCAATTATTTCAAAAATATTCCTCTTTGGCATTGATGACAGTGAAACATGTCATAATCTAATGAGATTTTGGAGCAAGAATAAAGTAAGGAACATATCCTTACTTTCATTCACATTCTTATCTATGAGAACTTCCTCTATTAGTGTGATCTCTGTCTTCCTTTTGTTAGAAAACTTCTTTTCTACTAGAACTTCTTTAGATAGAAAAACTCTACCTTTGATATCAGACTAAGTTTAGTCTCCTCTTTGACATAAAATTTCTATGATGGAGATTTCTATGAGATATGACAACAAAATTCTCCCTCTTTGACATCTCATGCCAAAGACAATGTTTAGTGAATATCAATGTACCTCATGTGTTAATTCATTTGCAATATGCCTTTGTCAATATTGCATCAACTGATTGATCTTCAACATGCTCTGGTTGATGCATCCTAGGTAATTGGTTTGTGAATATGTCTATAATTTTTTCTATTGTATTTACATATTCCAATGTAAAATATTTATCTTGTATCAATCCTCTCAAGAAATGATATTTTAATACAATGTTTTTTGTTTTGGTAACTATCACTATATGGCTATTGGATCCTTCATCTCTATCTTCATACCTATCAACAATTGTTTGAACCAAAAAATGTTAGAAAAATTGACTACTACTACCACATATTATGCCTCTACTGTGGACTGAGAGATACAATTCTATTTCTTCCTTGTCCAAGACACTAGTATTTTAGTAAGAAAGAATGCTCCACCATTGGTTCTTTTTCTATCATTAATATTTCCTACCCAATCAGAAATAGTGATACTTTTAAGTCCAAATTGCCTCCAATTTTGTACCATAAGTCATAGTCTTTAGTACCTTTCATATATCTCATGATTCTCTTGATTTCCATCATATCATTTTCTTTGGGATCTATATAGAATCTTGCCACCATACCAACTACAAATGCAATATCAGGCCATGTATGCACTACATACTATAATTTTGCAATCATTGATCTGTATGTGGTCTGACCTACCTCTTTGGAATCATCATTTTTGGAAAGTTTATGTGCACTAGACATAGGGGTTTTAATTGGTCTTGAATCTCCCATTCCAAATTTCTTTAGTATCTCCTTCATATATTTAGATTGAGTAATTTAGATACCATCTTTCTTCTACCAAATCTACAATCCAACAAAGAATTTTATCTCACCAAACATAGACATTTAAAATTATTTACTCATTTCTTATGAAAATTACTTGCACAAGTCATCATTTCCCATGAATAAAGTGCCATCCACAAATATTTCTTCCAACACAATTTTCTTATCTTGTCCTTCTTTGATGTATAGGCTATTGTTATCATTGGTTATTTAAAAACCAATCTATACCAAGTACTTATGAAGTCTTTCACACCAAGCTTTGCAAGCTTAGTTGAGACCATATAATACCTTGTGTAATTTTTAGACCATGTCTTTTTTGCTAGGATCTACAAAACCTTCTGATTGTTCAATGTAGACTTCCTCATGAAGAATTGCATTCAAGAATGCACATTTTACATTCATTTTATAAAATTTAAATCCTTTGTGTGCTACATATTCTAATAAAGTTCTAACACCTTCTAATCTTGCAACAAGAGAAAAATTTTCACCATAGTCAATTCTTTCTTCTTTAGAATAGCCTTTACATACTAACCTTTTTTTGTTTTGGATACTTCTTCATCTTCATTTAGCTTCTTTTTGAATACCCACTTTGTGCCAATTACATTTTTATCCTTGGGTCTAAGAACAAGAGTCCAAGTCTTGATCTTCTCTATTTGTTCTATTTCTGCATTCATTGCTTCAATCCAACTTCATTATCCAATGCATATTTAACATTTCTAGGTTCAAATTCAAAAAGTAAACATGTAACTTTTAATTTTTTTATTGTCATTGTTCCATTTGATTTTTCTCAATGATCTTATCAGGTGCATGATGCCTCCTAACATATTTTTCTAACATGGGTTCTTTGGATTTGGAGTGTATTTCACTAATTTGATCATGAACTTTAGTATCAAGCTTAGGTCACACTGTCCATGACTTAGATCCATCAAACACAATTTTCTCTTGTAGTAGCTTAGTAGACTCTAACTATCACTTATTCTATACTTTCTATAACTCAATAGCTATTGGAGATTTTGAGGATTCAGGAGGTGAAGCCTCCTTTCTTCCAGAGAGGTTTTGTAGGAAATTTTTTTGTAATCCTTAGACTCTTTGTTTCTTTCTTCTTCACTCTTTTCTTCAAGCTCATCAATTCTCACATGTTAACATTCAATCATTTTATGAGCAGAAAAATTCAAATACTTATATTCTTTACTTCTATGGGAGTATCCCTAGAATATGCCTTCATCACCTTTGACATCAAATTTACCTTTCCTAGATTCTTTTAAGATATAACATTTTCTACCAAATACTTTCACGTAACTTACATTAGGTTTATAGTCATACCATAGTTCATAATGAGTTTGATTTGAGTCTTTCTTTAGTTGTACTTTTTTCAAGGTATGTATTGCAGTGTTGATTGCCCTCTTGTAGTATTTGATTACAACATTCTTTTCTATCATTAATGTCTTGCACAATCCATGATGGATCTATTTCTTCTTTTAGCAATACCATTCTACTAAGGTGTATGAGGGGTTTATACTTGTCTTTTAATTCCTTTTTCAATGCAAAATTTATTGAATTCATTAGAGATGAATTCACCACCTCTATCTAATCTTAAACGCTTCAACTTTTTTTTCTACTCTTGCTAGATACAACTTAAATTTTATAAAAGATTTTGAATTTTATTCTAGATACATTACAATCATCATTCTAGAATAGACATCAACAAAAAGAATGGAAAACTTATATCCATTATAACTTTCTATTCCAGTAGGTCCACATAAGTCTGCATGCACAAGCTCTAAGACTTCTTTTGAATGATTGTTTTTGCTTTTGAAACTAGTCTTTCCCATCTTACCAATTTGAAAAAATTTGTATAGACCCATATCAGGTTTCGTCAAGCTACGAATATCTCTTTTATATTTGATTATTGTAACCAAATTATTAAAGTTTACATGACATAATTTTTTGTGCAATAACCAAATTTCTTCTACTTGAGCAATAAAACATGAACTTTCATTGAGATCAAGATAGAATATATTACCTTTTGTTTTTTTTCCATAACCAGCCAGATTTCCTTTTTTATCTAGTAGTTTGGCCTTCCCATTTATAAATTTCACCTTGAATCCAATGTTATTCAATTGTGCCACACTCATTAGATTGTGTTTTAGTCCTTCAACTCAATAAACATTATTAAATATAAGTTCATTGGTTAATGAGATACATCCTTTTCCTTTTATACAACAAGGTTCATTATTTCCAAATCTCACATTGCCACCATCATAATATTCCATGTGCTCAAACTTTGTTTTATATCTAGTAATATGATGTGAGTAGGCATTATTAATAATCCATGTATCATTTTTGCTAACATGAGAGATAAATGCCATCTTATCTTCTCCATCATTAGATTCATCTTTTACAACAATATATGCCATTTCATCTTTACTATTATCAAAATATTTAGCCATAAAACAAGATTTCTTACATTTTTCCTTGTAGTCCTTGTAGTTTATGAATTCCTTCTTGCCTTTATACTTTTTTTTTTATCCTTTTTTTCTATGTTTGGGCACCTAGCATCAATGTGACCAACTTCTTCACAAGAAAAATAGATTAGAGGGATCTTACCTTTGTATTTTCCTCTACCATTGGAATATTTCCTTGCAAGTAGGGCTTAAATAACTTCAAGATCACTATCAAATATTTCTTCTTCTTCTTCACTTCTTTATTCATTGGTCTTTGATTTCTTTTTCTTTTTCTTGAGTGAGAGTTTGACTTCAAATAAAAATTCAATACATTTGGAACTAAGTACATAGTTGTCATAGTTATCCAACTCAAAAGCTATTAATTTTCTGACTAAAGGATCCAAAGTTATATTACTATTTGGATCACATCTCATTTCTTGAATAGTAGGAACTCCAATCATAGATAGGAAGAAGAGTTCTGAGTACCTTTCTTACAACTATTTTATCATCAATATCTCATCTAGATGATTTGATTGTGCTTACACTCACTATGATTCTTTCCACATATTTTCTAATATTTCCATCTTCTCTCATCTTCATCTAATCAATTTTTTCTGTAAGACTTTCCACTTTAGCTCTTCTTACATTTTCACCTCCTTCATAAATGCATTTTAGTTTGATACACATTACATGAGTTGTAGTGCAATATTTTACTTCATCAAATTTAGCATAACTAAGATCAGATGCAATATCAATCATCATGATGTTATGATTTTTCTTTTTAGCAATATAGTCAACTTATAATGTTCCAGTAGAAGTTTGTATTTAGCATCAAGATACTTACAACTTGAATCATTGATAGTTGCCAAATGTAACCTCATAACTCCTTTCGATGTGACAAAGTTGTATTTTTTCAACCTTTGAATCTCTCTTATGTAAGATATTTTGATCTTTAGCTTAGGTCATTGAAGCCCCTTCTACAAGCACCAAAAGATTTGATACCAATTGTTGGAGATATAAGAGGATTAACTAAGAGGGAAGAGGTGAATCAATTACCACTAAAATAAATCTCAGATCCATTAGATATCAGTAAAAAAATAAATTATGAAAATTAAACTCTGCTTATGCTCGACAAACACACACAAATGTTGTAACTCAGTATAACACTAAAAATATTTTGTAAATACTTAATATGAAAAACATAAGATGTTATTTGTGATTGCCAATACTTTAACTTAGTTGCAAACATATAAAAGAAATAGCATGAGCATATTTGACATCAAGATTTAACATGGAAACACAATTTGGGAAAAACCACTAATTGGAACTAGTTACTAATTTTTGCTCTTCTAAAATGAGACCTATTAGGAGCCAACCTTGTTAAAGGTTACAAAACCCATGATTAGGTGTGACTTTATTAAATGATTTAATCACCCTATTAGAAATGGTCTTGTTAGAGGTCTTTGGACAATTCAATAGAAATGTCACCTTGTTAGAGAATTTACAAATAGCTATTAAGGCAACAATGTTAAGACATTTAGATTATTGCTACAATGGTTAGAGAGTAACAATGACATGACCTAATTTATATACAACTACATTTTTTATTATAGATCTCAATTCTAGTTTGTATACTTGATCCTTCTTGATCAAATATATCTTTTCAGCTCTACAAGGATATTCTTCTTATCCTTTTGATTTTCTTCCTCTTAGCATCTTCAATTATCTTCTATTCATTCACAAACTTCTAATCCTCAACTTGACCTTATACTTATATCTTTCATATTGTCAAGTCGGCTAGAATACAACTTAGAATAATTAATATTCATCTTTGTAGTCAGCTAGAACCAATTAGATAAATTAATTGAACTAAATATGCCAAAACAAGAAAATCCTTCATTAGCTGACCCTAGTCGGTAGAAACTAATTGAGAAATGATTTTCCTATATTAACCAAGTGAATTGGGTCAACAATGCATATTTTCAAAGTTCTTTAGGTAACTAAGTGATCTTGGTTGACATTGGTTTCATCCAACATTTCCTTCATTAACTAAGTGAGCTCAACTAACACTCAACTTCCATAAACTTTCCTTTTGTGCCTGAGTGAACTTGATAGATACTATCTTCTAAACTTGGCAAACTCAGGGATACTCAGTAGACATAGAAAACTATCTTCAATGTATGGGTGAGCTTAGCATACACTAACTGGTAATGAGATGACATTTTTTGTAACATCAAAGACAATACACAATTTATCAATTATTTCAACACCCCCTCTTAACATTATCTATTTCTAATAATTGGTATCAAAGCATAGTTACTCAAAGAGCCTTGACGGCATGAATAAGATCTCAATGGATATGTTGGAAATATAAGAGGGGTAACTAAGATCAGAGGGGTGAATCAGTTACCAAATAAATAAATCCAAGATCCCTTACGATGTCAATACAATTCAAAATCAAGCTCTATTGAAACTAAAATATTTTTGTAACTTGATTAACACAGGAACACTCGATTAACAATAAGAATTATTGGCACTTGGAAAACACTAAAATAATTGCTTCTTAATATGTTTAGTGTGATTAACCTTAATCAACTTAGTTACATAACCATAAAGAAAATGAATACAAGAGACAACAATATTTAATGTAGAAACCCAATTTGGTAAAAACCACCAATTGCAACTAGTTACCATTTTTCACTCTTCTAAAGTGAGCCTTGTTAGGATCCACCATTGTTAAAGGTTACAAAACACATTATTAAGTGTGACCCTGTTAAAGGTTTTAGTTCACCCTTTTAGGAGTGGCCTTTTTAGAGGTCTCTAGACACTTCAATCTAGAAATGCCACCTAGTTAGAGGATCTAACAAACAACTACTAAGCTAACTTTGTTAGGATATTTGACTCACTACTACAATTATTAGATAGCAACAATGATATAACTTGATTGCTAATGTAACTATATTTTTTTATTTTAGATCTCTATTCTGGTTTGAATAGTTTAGCCTCCTTGATTAGAATGTTCTTTATAGCTCAATCAACTCAGATACTCTAATATCTTTCCAATTCACTTCCTTGATTTATCTTTTCAATCCCATGCTTCTCACAATTTAATCCCATAATTTGACCTCATATCATTTACCTTGTCAAGCCAACTTGAGTACGATTTCAAACAAATGAAATTCATCCCATAAGTCAACTAGAACTAACCAACAAAACTATTAGATCAAATAAACTAATTCAGGAAAATCCTTTGTTAGTTGACCCAACTCTATCAACACTAACTCAGAAATGACTCTCCTTCGTACTTCCTTTGGTAACCGAGTGAGCTTGATTTAAAAAAATTCCATGCCAACCTTTCTTTGGTAACTAGGTGACCTCGATAGATACTATCTTGTTGTAAACACCCTTTGGTAATTGAGTGAGTTTGGTTAACACTTGTTCCTTGTAGAATTTCCTTAGGTGACCAAGTGAGCTTGATAGATACTAGCTCTGAACTTAGTTAACATTGAAATGCTTGTCATATAGAGAAAAATCTTTTGACTCTAAAGTGAGCTTGACATACACTAATTTCTTAGTATATACTTTACATTTGTGTAACATCAAAGACAACATACAATTGAATGATTATATCCAAAAATCTCCCTCTTTGGAAATAAAGGCAACACAACATATCATGATACATAGAAATTTTAGAGAAAAATATAAGTGAGGATAATATCCTTAGTTTCATTTTGATTCTCATCCATGAGAACTCCCCCTATTAGTGTGAACTCCCTCTATCATCAATCTTTGTTTTCAATGACTCAGACATCTCTTTTTGATAGAAAAATTTCCCTCTTTGATATCAACTCAAAATTTCTAATACAACAATATGACAAATTCTCCCTCTTTGAAATTTACACAAAAATTTCTTTGATGTATGACAAATGTATAGAAAAATACCCCTCTTTGACATCTGATGTCCAAGACAACAATCAATATAGTTTCCATGTACCTAATGTATAGATTCATATACAATTTGTTCTTACAATATGTTGGTTAATAGTTTTTTCTCCTATTAGATTTGATAATCTTGACTCTTTAATACACAATTTTTGGATAAACAAAAGGATGTTTACCAAAAAATGGGTCAATGTATGTACTCTTTTTCTACCCTTTGAATTAGATTAGGTATAGCTCCCTATGATTTTTAATGATATGCAATGAATATGTTTTTATGAGAGAAGAAGTATTAACATTATAAGCTTTTATTCTGAGAGTAGTAAAGGATAACCAAATTGTTTGTAGGAATAAATAGCTCAGACAAGATGTATATGAATAACCTATCACAATCAATGGAATGATTATAGTATATTATCTTGATTTTTTTTGACTTCTAATTCTATTCTAAATGCAAATTACTCATCTAAATGTAGAAGTAGGAAAGAAAGAACTTTACATATAAAGGCAAGTGGAATTTCTTTATCTATTAGATCTTACTAAAATGAAATTCAATAAGTATCAAATAGATTCACATACATATCATTCTTTAATCCCTAATGAATTATCCAACATTTATGAAACTATCAAGAGAAGAAACAAAATTATATATGAAATAATAAATGGAATTACTGAACTGCAAACATCAAAATGAAGTGGAATCCATCAAATTCTTTACAGGATCATACAAAATTGTCTTTCATCTTTGACTGTAAAGCTACCTAATGCATGGACTACAAAACATGAAAAATAAATATTGTAAATGGAATTATGGAACCATTCACCCTCAAGTTTGTTGACCTTTGTTATGTCAAATGAGATTACATTTATAGTTCTCTATTATTTTTAAATTTTGGAGGAACAACAATCACAAATAGAAAATAAAATGAGGATAAAGTATGGTGTTCTCCAACAATATGACCAAGTGGCATCTTCTCCATCAATGATTCTTAATCAAAGATATTCCTAAAAAATCTCATGACCTTTCAGCTTCTTGTGATCTCAAAAAACCCTGTGGAAAATCATTGTTTCTTTTATTTTCTGCCATTTTACACCAAACTACTTATTCCATATTTAATTGATCACTACATTTTCAAATTCTAACTGCCGATGTTAAATTGATGATCATGGTTTAAACATTGAGACCTTCCTTTATAATTTGCACCATATGCCCCTCCTTGTACATGTGTTGAACTGTCATTTTTTTGTAATGGTTAAGAAACTTTTTATAGTGAGATAGTGATAACAGTGGATCCAGCTCAATCTAATAGAGGTACTAAAATAATGTTACATCTCTTTGTTTTATGGCATGGGTCCACCTTTCCAACTAGGTACATTGTGGCATACATGTGGTAGTACTTTATTAGCTAGAAGATCTAACATAGACTTTCACTATACCACATTACTAAATTATGACTACTCTTTATTAAAAGTGATAACCCACTAGATATGTGTCTTTCTATTGTTATGTCGCTATGATTAATTTCTCTACATCTCTTCATAGTGATATAACAAAAACTGTTGATTAATTTCAATCAAATGGCTTAGAATATGCATGATCCATAGTATTATTTTAAACTATTTGACTTGTCAACTAGCCAATGATGTACATTCTTTATTTCATTTGACTTTTCTCTTCCATATATCTTATTATGATCACATATGAGCCCTTGATTTTATTTTTGAAATATTCATACCACTTTTGACTTGATTCCTTTTCCATTTTTGTATTTTCAAGCATTCATTTTATATTGAATTCAACTGAACTTGATTCTGAACTATTCTTATGACTAATATACTAGTCTTCTACCTCAATCTTCAATTTCTCTTTTGCATTTTCTTTGTATATATCTATGAGAATGTATCCTTCTCTAGATATATATCATTGACCTTGGAGTTAGAACTTTTTAGAGATGAAGAAATGCTTTCATATAGAACTATTTCTCAACATGAATCTTTGTCTTCAACATGATTAGGAATAAGAAAATATGAATCATTAGAAACATCCTGATCTTCTCCTTATTAGGAAAATGCATAACAAGCCCACCCAAAACCTAATCATCCTAGCCAAGAAATAATGTATTGCTCATATGGTTTCCCACATTAGGTTAACTCAAAGAGAGATGAGAAGAAAGGCCATCCTAAGGGCAATCTAGACTTAGACTCAAGACTTTAATATTTTACTTGACTTCAAACCCTAAAGAAAAAGCATATGGACTGAAACATAGGCAACAATTTGCTCTAAGTGGGGATTTATGCATAATAAAGCTTGAAAGAATCCAAGCAATCTCTAGTTCCACACAAAGGGTGACAACTTAGAAACAAAAAATAGGCTAATCTAAGAAGGAAACAAGAATTACCTAGGAAAGCAAGCAACTAAACTAAAGAGAATGAATGAAAAAGAAAACCCACCTAGCTATCTACTATACAGGGGTTACTTGTTTTCAGTTTTTCATTTGATACAACTTTAGATCTTGGCCATTATAAGACCATGGCAGGGTTTCTCAAGTTAGATATGCCAATTTGAAAGAATTATTTTGATTCACCTGTATGATCTGAAAAGGTCCTTTCCACAAAGACTAGAACTTCAAATGCATACCCCTTGGCTCATGCCTCTTTTCCCATAGCAATAAAAAATCACCTTCCATAAATTTTCTTGGCCTTTCTCTTCTATCAAACAGTTTATTTATATTTCCTTGATGTTCAGTGGTCTTATCCACCATCTCTTTTCTTTCTTCTTACAACTTAGTGAGATATAAGATCCTCTTCTCTAATCCATCTTTGAAAACATCATCTTCAATTGCAGTTTTCAGTTTACAAGAAGCATGTTCTAATGGAAATAGAAAATTAGCTTCTACTCCATATACCAATTCAAAAGGTGAGATCCCAATAGCCCTTTTTGGTGTGGTCCTATCAATCCATAAAGAATCACAAATTTTCTTATGAAAACCTTTCTAATTGTCTGAGACCAATTTATTCAAAATACTAATCATATTTTTATTACTAGATTCAGCCTACCCATTTCCTTGAGGGAAATAATTAGAAGAATTTCCAACTTGAATACCATTATCATAACAAATTTCAATGATCTCTGATGAGGAAAAGTAAGATGTGTTATCCATTACTAACTTCATAGGGACTCCAAACCTAACCAAAATATATTCTTTGACAAATTCACATACCATTTTTGAGGAAGTCTTCTTTATTGGCTTTTCCTCTACCCATTTGTTGAAATAATTTGTGGCACTAATTATGTATGAGTTTCCTTGACTAGAGGGAGGATTAATTGGACCTATAAAATCTAGACCTCATTTATGAAAGTGAGCTTCAATTATTACTGGCCTATGAGGTAAGGTAGCAAGATGATGTTTTCCAATAAACATCTTAAAATTATCACAATTAGCAACCCATATATAGGAGTCTTTAAATATACCAGGCCAATAATAACATTGTCTAAGAATTTTGAAAGTAGTAATAGTAGAAGAAAAGTACCCTCCACATGCTTCATTATGAAAATATATCAACAACTTCACCTTCTTATCTTTATTTACACATCTCAAAAATGTTTCATCAATGGCTCTTTTGTATAAGACATCCTCATGGATCACATATTTCAAGGCCTTTTTTTGAGATCCCTTCTTTGTTTAATAGTCAATCCCTCAAGGAATTCACCATATGTTAGAAAATAAGCAATGTTTGGAAACTAAGGATCTTGAAGACTTACCATAAGAACTTTTGAAATATCTTCTTATTTGCATTGTTGATATTCTACCAAGACTTTACAAAGTGCATTCCCTCTTACAAGTTTGGCTGATTTAATTTTTATATCGTATTAATGAACCATTGCTATCCACATTCCTCTATTATTGCAACCAATATCTTGTTGTGTAAAAATACTTTTTACTACAGCATCTATCACATCTATTATTGAATGAGAATGCAATGCATAAAATTGAAATTCTTGAGGGCTCTCACCACTACATATGCATGTTTCTCCATTTGAAAGTATCTTAGTTCCTAATTTTTCAATGGTATACTCATGAAATTTATTGGAACTTGTATTTTATATTGATTTTCTTGCATCAGTATAGCTGACATGGTATGCTTTGAAGCATAATAGTAGATGAATAACTCTTTGGTGTAGTAAGGATGAACAAAAATAGGAGCTTTGGCAATGGCATCCTTGATATCTTCAAAGGCCTTTTTCCCAACATCACTCCATTTGGAAGTTTTACTTCCGTTTATAATAATAGCTATAAATTTAACTATTTCAAAGAAGTTCAGTACAAATCTTCTCAAGAAATTCACTTGGCCAAAGAAAGATTTTACTCTAGTTTTACTCAATGGTAGACTTAATTGTTGAATACCTTTAACTCTATCTAAATCAATCTTCACTCCTTAAGATACAATATGACCAAGAAACCTTCCTTCTATCACACAAAATATCAACTTCATTGGATTCAATGAGATACCATGGTCTTTGCATCTTTCCAACACATTTTCTATATCTTTGATATGATCTTTTCTCTTCTTGGAGAAGACTGTCAAATCATCAAGGTATATGACAATGATTCTATCTTTCAAATATTCAAAGGCCAACTTCATGCCACATTGAAATGTTACACCTACATTGATTAGACCAAAAGGCATTATATTGTAGTCAAAAGTATCCCATGGTGTAGTAAATGTAGTTTTGAACTGATATACTTTATTTCCCTAAATTTGATTGTATCCTAAAAATCTATCAAACATGGACATCATTTTTTATCCTATAATAGTCTACAAAATATTATCCATATTAGGGAGAGAAAACTTATCATTAAGTGAGGCTTTACTCAAGTTTCTAAAATCTACACAAATTCTTATTAATCCATTCTTCTTCCCTATTGGTACAATATTAACTACCAAAGTTGAACGATGAATAGGGTATATATTCCTCACCTAGAGTATTTTTTCAATCTCCTTGAAGATTGCTCCTTCAACTAAAGGATCATGATTTCTCTACTTCTATCTAAATGGTGTTGCATATTGTTGTCCATATTGTAGACTTGTTTTTCAGAGAGGTGGTAAGACTACATGGTCTTCCAAGGAGTATAGTTTCTGATAGAGATACTAAATTTGTGGGGTATTTCTGGAGGACATTGTGAAAGAAGTTGAGAACAGACTTGAAATTCAGTTCCATGCATCACCCACAGACTGATAGCCAAATAGAAGTGGTAAATAGAAGTTTGGGCAATTTGCTGAGATGTTTAGTTGGGGATAAACCCAAGGGATAGGATTTGATTCTATGACAAGAAAAGTTTTCTTACAATAACCCTATAAATAGGAGTACTAGAAAATCACCATTCCTAATTATATATGGAAGTAGCCCAAGGACTGCACCAGAATTGAGGAAGATAGAGCAAGGGGAGAGGACAAGTGCTGAAGCTGAAGAATTTGCTGAACATATCAAGCATCTACATGAGGAGGTTCAAGAACACATTACCAAGATGAATCAAGAGTATAAAGCTAGGGCTGATCAAAGAAGAAGACATAAGGAATTCCAAGTAGGGGATCTAGTCATGGTGCACTTATGAAAAGAAAGATTTCTAGCCAGTACTTACAACAAGCTAAAAATGAAAAAATTTGGCCCCTGCAAAATTCTAAAGAAACATGACTCAGGAAATGCATATGAGATGGATTTGCCAGATGGTGTTCACATTTCTCCTATTTTCAACATTATAGACTTAATAGAGTATCATGATGATGGCGCAGATGAGGAACTAATGTTAGAGCCATGTCCAATTCTTGCTTCTAAGAAGGAGGAGATAGAAGACATTCTAGATCATCATGTGGGTAGAAGTACCAGAAACAGGCAGTATGAAGAGTATTTGGTCAAGTGGAAATGACGGCCGATAGAGGACTCAACCTAGATTTCAACATCTGAGGTTTCCCATTTGGGATTTCCTCTACCATTCATAAAGTGATAGGGTCACTTTTCAATCTACCTTGGGTGTCTGATGCAGGAGCATCCAAAGGTATAAGGGCAATCCTATGTCACCCAAAAAATGTAATTAGACTTAATTTATGTTTCATGTGTTTTCATTTTTGGATACCCATTTGGGTCAAATAAAGGTTCCAACTCTCACAGTTCCACTATCAGTGTTCTAAGATAGAGTATTTGAACACCTTGGGATACGTGTAAATGCCAAAAAATAAGAGTGTGTAAATGAGCCATCATCTTGGTAAACTAGGAGGTGTAAACTGGTTAGATGAATGTAATTGTAATTTAGAGCATTCTAAAAAAAGAATCAGGTCAAAAGGCCCACGGTTTGAAAGTTATCGCAGTTTTTCAAGTTTTGGAGACCTCCTAAGAATGCTTCAAAGTCAGGTTAGGGGCATTAAATGACCTCAAAAAGGGCCAAAAAATGGGGGATGTGCAAAGCTCATCCATAGGGCTATAGAGCACTTCGAAAGCTTTTTATAAATGTAAACGGTTCGTCAATCGAAGCTATGATTCAAAAGTTATGCCTCTCGAAAGTTTGATTACCATTTTTGAATTCTTCTAGATTTGCACCAACTTCTAACATAGCTTCTAGAGCCTTCTACTTGGTTGGTGGATGCCTAGTAGCACTTTGTAGAATGTATTCCTAGTCCTTAACCCTCTGGGGTCTATTTAAGGACATTTTTGGCATTGTAAAAGGCAGTTCGGAGTGGAGTTTGAGAGGAGGTACTGAAAGGAGAAATTATCTCTAGATTTATGTTATTGTAAGCCCATAGGGCATGTTATGAAGTCTATTTTCTCTGTACTGAATGTACTAGCTTATTTTCATAGTTAATACAATTTCCCTTTTCTTGTTGTGTCCATTCTGTGCTTGGGTTATGTCCCCATCACTAGTTTAAGAGGCATCTCATGCTTAAACTTTCCACCCATGAAATTATTAGGTCCTCGTAACTCCAAGAAAATACATCTTGAAATTCAATGAGCAATTTATTGATTTCTACTCTCTCTCTTCTGGTGTGCAATACTTGCCTATGTTTATCATCTTGGGGCTAACTTTTATCCCTATGTTGGTTCCATCATATTCACCACATGTCTTGTATTTCTTATCTCTTTCCTCCTTTATGTATGCATCATATGTATCAAAAAGTTTTTCCAAAGAGATTAGATGGGGTGGAATCTTATTACCTTTTAATTGAATCATAGCATGCTCTATTTTCTTTTTATAACCTATTACTGAATCATCACCATTTGCATTAGTGCTTCCTTCAAAATACAACCATTCAAAAGTATTTTTCCCTTTAATGAATTTGAATATATATTTATCATCCTCAAGCAGCTACCATGAATCTTCATTATCAAGGACATTAGGTCTTAATAGTACTTCTACTATATAGGTTTGTTCTTTGAAATCAGGGTGTGGTAAGAGTACTAATGCAAAAATTGCCAAAGAATGGGCTCTTGAATTGAATTCTTTGAGTAATGGTGTAATTGAAAAGGCATCAAAAATTTCAATTTCATCCGACATCTTATAACGGTAGCATCTCAATCTTGAGTTCTTAATTGGATATTGATTTCTAACTTTTCTTAAAAACAACTTTGCATCTTCTTGAGCTTTAAGCATCTTAACTCCTTTTTTCTTTGCTACTATTATTCCAAGGAGAAGAGCTTCATACTTTTTAGTATTGTTAGTATTTTTGAAATATAACTTATAGGACAAGCAAATCATTTCCCCACTAGATGTTGTCAACACTACCCCTACACCCGAACCAGCATTAGCACAGCTACCATCAAATTCCATTGTCCACAATTGATTACATTTATTTGGTTTTGATTCTTCTAAAATCTCAAGGGTGCCAGAGCACAACATATAATTTACAAACTACATTTCATGATACAAGATATGAGATCTAGGGTCATCTAATTTTAAAATAGTGAATTTTTTTTGTCTTCTAGTTCTAGCTTCACCTTTTTGTCTCCAACTTGTTTATTGGCACTATACCAATCTAATTTTATCCCCCCCCCCCCCAAACCTCCATGTCTTTGCAAAAAAATATACTCAAGAGGATTTCATAGCTTGCAAGGATTTTTGCTACTAGAATGGTAAATTTCAATCTCTTAGAGGGGTAAGCAGCAAGGGAAACTTGGGAATATTTGATCTATCCTATAAATTGCACTTGTTTGGCATACATTTAGTAGAATCTACCAAAAGTTTTAGTCAATGGGAGTCCTAAAGCTTTATAATAGAAGCAGGCATCACATTATCATAGTCTCCTAAATCTATGATGCAATTACTCAATCTATTTCCATTCATGAAAAAAGAAATATAAAAATGATCTAGTTTTTTATTTGGGTAGGTAGCTAAAATAGTATATTCTTCTTCTTGAATCAACTTAGGGAGTGCAAAATCTTCATCAGTTAAAGAAAATCCAATAGTACTAGATTTATTGAGATAATCAACATTAGCATTAATATGATCTTTATGTTTATTGCAATGCTCAACTAACCTTTTCAATTGATCAAGATTAGCTTTCAAGTAATCTAGTAGAGAAATCTAAATTCTTGTATCTTCATTGTATTGTATTATGTCAAAAGAATCAGATTATTTACCCTTTTGTTCCTTCTATGAAGATGAAGTTAACATGCCTTTATCTTTATCAATTTTTTTTGATGGTACATTATTTTTAACAGGGACTAATTATTGATCTGATTTCTATTCTTTTGACCTTTGGTCATTACTGTCAACTAAGGTCATTCTAAAGTTGTAAAGAAGTCACCTCCTATCTTTGAATCTAATTCATACTCCAAGAAATAATTTGTAGAGTCACCACAAGGAGCATGATCATCCTCAGTTTTAGGATATTCAATTATTTTTTCTTTATTATCCACCATTTGTTTATATTTGATCTATCAGCACATGTATCTCCATCATGGTCTTCCCTTAAGTAAAAATCACACATATTTTATCTTTTGGGAGCACTTTCAATTGCTAATCTCTATTGAATAGGTGGTATTTTCAAGACTTTTTATCCATTTGGATTTTTATAACCTTCTCAATGAGGTTGATGAAAAGAATTAGTAAGCCTATTCATTTGTTTCTTCAATGAAATAAGTTCATTGAATTTTTTTTGAAGCATAGCTTCTTTATTATTAGAAGTAGTAGTTGTATTTCTCATGGTCTAAGATTGAAATTCTCCCTTCCATTTACTAGAAGACAGCATATCATCTTCCATCTCTATAGCTATTGTTTAATTAGCTTGCAAGTTTTCTACATTATCTCTTCTAATTTGATATCCCAAATTAGGAGGCATAGAACTAATGTAGAAAGTCTTCTTATTATCATTTTTAGGTGCACTTGTAGTAGTTATTCTTTTGATAAGTTTATTGAATCTTACATTAATATCTCTTATGGAAACTGATGATTCTTTCTTAATATATGCCAACTACAACACTAATACTTGTGCATCCTCTATACTTTTAAATATTCCTCAAACCTTTGTTTCATAGTGGCCCAACTTGTGATGCATCCTGTAGGCAGGTCTTGAAACCAATCAACAATATTGTCCACTAGTGTATCTACAAGCATCTTGATTTCCGTATCCTCATGTTGAGGATTTACTACATCATAGGCCTTATGGTAAGCACCTAAGTGTTGTTCTACAGATGCGGTACCATTACAATTAAATCTTGTGAATTTCTTCCTTGATGCTTTTGGAAAATCATTATTAGCTAAAAGAGCAAGAGGACCAATATCATTTTTCCATTTTTGTGCCATAAATACTAGTAAAATAATTTGATTTGTTTGAAAACTAATAAAAATAGGAAGATTAGTACCAATCAACAATAAAGCATCAAAAATAGAAGGAATAGAATTTTTGACAATAGGAGGCACAGGAAATTTGTTGGGGTTGATGAAATCCAACTCTGAAGATGCCTAAGATCACCTGTATGCAAGAACCTATCAAAGAGAAGCCAAGGAAGGAAGAGCAATTAGCAAGGGAGAAACCCTAAATGGACATGAGAGATAATATGCAAACACAAAAAGAATATGTATTTACGATATGCAATATGAGATGTTATAAAAATACAATGAGGGAGCCCGAATATAAAGAGCTCAAGGAATCTTCTAGAACAAGCTAGAAGATGCTAGGAGATAAGTGTGACAACTAAGCATACATCCACAAGAGGTGGAAAGTCCTTGAACAATGTGAGAGGATAAGTATGACTTAGGAGAGAATAAACTCTTGTATTGTCAACAACTTATAACAAACTCCTAAAGTACAACTAATTAATAAATGCATTTACCTAAGTAAGCTTAATTAAATAGAATAAATAATTAATTATAAATTATTTACTCTAACACCCCCCCTTAAATGCAACTTAGGGAAATGCCTTAAGCTCACAAAACTAAGAAATGCAGAATGGGTCCCGGTAATGAGGCCATGTTAGGTACCCATGTACAAATGCAAAAGAATGCAAAGGATGCAACCTCTGTAAATTGAGAAAGAGAGAAAACCACGTGGAAAAAACCCTCCCCCAAAAAGAGGTAAGAACCTAGTGAAGAACTAAAGAAGCATCCAACTAGGGGAATGTCCCCTAAAATAGGAACAAGGAGTGATCAAAAGAGCATCGCTGAAGCATGAAGAAGCCACAAATCTTCCAAACTACTGATCTGAAGAACCTCCATGGAAGAAGAAGGCATGAACTGAGCATGTCTATATGATAGATGATCCATCTCATCGAAATGCATAGGTAGCTAGCCACTGCAATCACCTTGTACATAGGATCAACCACTAAATACATATTTCACACTATCAAACCATTGAACCATAGATGAATTAGAACAACATAATAACCCCCCCGTAATGTAGACGGGGTGAGATGATAAGCAACTAAAAAGGTGGGCCAAAGTCTCCTTCAAATTAACCAAGAATGACAAGAGAGGGAAGAGGTACAGACACCTATAAAGATATGGTCACACTGACGCTACATGGGGCCAATGTCATGGAAGGGACACTCACTTGACAAAGGGAGAATGCCTAAAATAAAAAACAACTATCCCCCCATGGTGCTTTATAAAAAATAGTGTATGTACAACTGACTCAAAACAATGTTCATGACCCCTAAAATGCAAGAGTGACACTTTATCTCAGTGTGATACATAAAAGTGCTTCATAATAATGTCTACAATGATCAAAACTAAAAACAAGCTAATATAAAACATAGTACAATCGAAAACAAAGGAAACCGTGCCAGGAAAATAATCCTTGGGTCTAAAACACTCAAGATATCCACCATATAGCAAAAATGCCAAAAATATGATAGAAAGAGCATGGACCAAAAACTAAGCAAAATGACCACATTTATGAAAAGATGACAGAACCGGCTTTTCAGAAATATAAAGTTTTCAAAAAACTAACATGGGATGCAAAAGATATGCATGTCAGAGTCAAAAATACAACTTCAAACTTTAACTAACAAAATTGGCAATAAAAAAGAATCAAAACTTAAAAATACTAGCACCAATGTCTCCATCTTGGAACTAGCTTTTCAACACTTCTTTTGGATCTGAAAAATACCTGTGTATGCTCAATTTATGGCCAAAAAACTACAAGTAGCTCCAAAATAGAACCTGGAGAGGTGCAAGGAGAAGGATGTTGATGTAGTGCTAACGTCAAAAAGTCACAGCTTTAAATTTGATGGCCACATGGCCATCGGTGCAAAAAGGATGCCACATGGCATGCCATGTGGCTAGAAGGTGATGTGGCAGGGTCCACGTGGAAAAGTGCCAGGTGGTACCCCTACCACATGTCACCTCCACGCGGTGCTAACTATGCATAAACCGTTGACAAACCTGGTGACTATGTTTAATGAGTGTGTGAAAGGCTAACTGTGTTACAACTGTCCATGCATCAGAAGTTGAGTAGGCATGAAATCCATGCAAGCAACGATGTGTTCAAGCAGTGCAGAGGGAAGGAACCACCAGAGGAGCTGGGCAGAGGGCAGTAATCTGAAGGCTGAGTAGCAGACATCGACAGTGGATAGGAGTGTCACAGTGGAGGTGGTGCCCAGGGAAACGCTACCTATGGTGGCCACTACGGGCTATGCTTGGGTAGCATGGTGGTAGTCCCGCAATGGCATGATAGTGGCCATTGGGCGATGCGCCCCAATTTAAAAAAAATTGTTGAAAATGTCTATATAGTAAGTATGACAGCCTGTAGGGCTAAAAAAAGTTTGCCTCCCAGGCTAAAAGAATAGATATAGACATAAAAGTATCTTGAAGTTGTTTAGTTAAAGATTATTCCCTTGCATGTGTTCTTCCTCTTTTGCAAAGATCTTCTAGGATAAAAAAGTTAGCCTTCTTGAGTTCTTTGTATATTGGGGCAATCTTTCCTTTCACCTTGGCATTCCTAGTATATTTAGAATCTAAATTGTATCAAATGTTTAGAAAATGGTGTTTTGAATTTACATTACCAGTCTCCAACTTTGTATTTTCTTCTTTTCTTCAGTAGGTTGAGGTTGTAAAACTGGTATCAAGTTCTTATGGAAAATACCTTCCTACCACAAGTCCTTTCTTGCAACTCAAATATAGAAATATATTTCAACTTAATATGAAAGAAAATTATTCATTGATTTCATCTAAATTTCCATACTAGAGTTGCTAAAAACTATTGGCTAACAATTTTTCTCCTATTAGATTTGATAATATTGACTCTTTGATACCCAATATTTGGAGAAACAAAAGGATGTTTACTAATAAATGGGTCAGTATATGTACTCTATCACTAGCCTCTAAATTAGATTAGGTACAACTCCCTATGATTTGCAATGATATGCAATGAATGTGTTTTTATGAGATCAACAGTCTTAACATTATAAGCTCTTAATCTAGGAGTAGTAAATGATAACCAAATTGATTATAGGCACAAAAAACTCAGGAAAGATGTATATGAATATCTTATCATTATTTTGGTGTTTTATGACTTCTAATTATATTCTAAATGAAAATTACTCATCTAAATGTAGAAGTGGGAAAGAAAGAACTTTACATATGAAGGTAGGTGGAATTGATTTATCTATTAGACTTGACTGAAATTAAATTCAACAACTATCAAATAGATTCACATACATCATTCTTTAATCCCCAATGAACTATCCAAAATGTATGAAACTATCAAGAGAAAAAATTGAATTATATATGAAACAACAAATAGAATTACTAAACTACAAATATCAAAATGAAGTGGAATCCTTCTGATTATTTATAGAATCATACATAACTATTTTCTATTGCAAAGTGTAAAACTTCCTAATGCATGGACCACAAAACATTAAAAGAAAATACTATAAATGGAATTATAGAACCATTCACCCTCATTTTTTTTACCTTTGTTATGTAAAAGTGAGATTACATTTATAGTTCTCTATCATTTTTAAATTTTGGCAAAGTAACAATCATAAATAGAAAATAAAATGAGGATAAAATATGGCATTATCTAATAATATGACCAAGTCACATCTTCTCCATCGATGATTCTAAATCAAAGATATTCCTAAAAACACTCCATGACCTTTCAACTTCTTGCAATCTCAGAAAACCCTATGGAAAATCACTATTTTTTTAATTTTTTTTTGTTTCATGCCAAACTGTTAATTTCATATTCCAATGGTCACTGCATTGTCAAATTTTGGTCATCAATGTTAAATCAACAATCATGGTTTAAATATTGAGACCTTCTTTTATAATTTCCATCATGGGTGCCTCCTTGTACACGTGTTGAACTATCACTTTTTTGCATAGAATAATGGTCAAGGAACTTTTTATAGCAAGATAGCAATGATGGTGGATCTATCTCAATCTGACAATGGTAATAAAATTATGTTACATCTCTTTAGTTTTATGGTGTGGGTCCACCTTTCCAACTATGTACATTGTGGCATATATGTGGTAGTACTTTATTGGCTAAAAGATCTAACATAGGCTTTCATGATACCTCGTGATTTAATTCTTACTATGCATTGTGAAAATCAATGACCCACTAGACACATGCCTTTCTCTCATTATTTTGCTATGACTAATTTTTGTGCATCTCTCCATAGTGCCATAGAAAAAAGCATTGATCTATTTCAATCAAACAACTTAGAACATGCATGATCCACATTCTTCATTTAAACTATTTGACTTGTCAACTAGCCAATGACATGCATTCTTTTGTTCATTTGAATTTTCTCTTCCACATAGCATTTCATGATCACATCTCAGCCATCAATTTTATTTTTCAAAGATTCATACCAATTTTGACTTTATTCCTTCACCATTTTTGCATTTTCAAGCATTCATTCTATATTGAATTCAACTAAACTTGATTCTAAACTATTCTTATGATCTATATACCAATCTTCTACCTTAGTCTTCATTTTCTCTTTTGCATTTTCTCTATATATATCTATGAAAATGTATCCTTATCTAGATATAGTTCTTTGACCATGGAGTTCAAAACTTTTAGAGATGAAGAAATGCTTTCATTAAGAACTATTTCTCAACATGAATCTTTGTCTTCAACATGATCAGGAACAAGGAATTATGAATCATTAGAAAAATCTTAATCTTCTTCTCATTAGGAAAATGCAAAAAAAACCCTCCCAAAACCTAATCACCTAGCCAAGAAATAATTTATTGCTCATATGATTTACCATATTAGATTAACTCAAAGGGAGATGAAAAGGAAGGCCGTCATAAGGGAAATCTAGACTTAGACTCAAGTCTTTAACTTTTGACTTGACTTCAAACCCTAAACAAAAAACATATGGACTAAAACTTAGGCAACATGATAGTGCATCAACTTTCCTGATCTTCAAGGTACTTGGACCCTATGAGGGTAAGCTAACCTCCAAAACCTAGCTTTAATTTAGATTGGAGACTGCAACTTGCCTTCATAAAGTAGGAATCACTAGTAATCATCAGTCATCCATAAGGCATTAAATTTGTTCTCAAGCCTTGTATACACCACCCATCATAGTAGGGAAATGTGCCATGCTCAAATTCATTGTCTTAACCATAAGGAGGGAGATGACCAAGGCATGGCTAGTGACTAGAGTGAACTCATAACAAGGTAGCCATACTAGAAGTTTTGGTTGGATTACCTCCTTTTTAGGGAGAGCTAATGCTCTTTGAGTTAATACACTATTACAATTGTGAAAGAGAGTGAGGGACATGAAGATACATCTACAAGAGATTTACTCTTTTGTTTGAGACTTCTATAATAATTATTATCCAAAAATAAATATTGATAAAATTAATATAGAAAAATACAAAGTCTGAATAGCAATAAAGGAGATTATTTTGAGATAAGATGCTAAGAAAGCATCATAGGGTAATAAGCAAGCATTGGATCAAGTTAAACTAAAATTGGATGATAAATACAAAAAAGTACACAAATCCTTCAAAACCAAGGCTGAACCCAAGAAATCTGATGAATAAGAGATAGATTTCAAAATTGCCAAAATGAAATATCTAAAAGAACAAAATTGTTTGCAATGGGAGGCAAAACGCCTTGCAATAGGGGAAGAGTTAAAGGAGGGGCTGAAACTTGGGGAGAAGAAGTAGTGAAACCACATTTACAAAAAGAAAGATTAGCCTATCAGGAAATGGCCAAAAATATTTATACTTGGAGAATAAAATTCAAGCTTGAAAATATGCCACTAACTCCTTGGGTTTCCAAGTTCAAAAATGCCTCTCATTTTTTTATAAGAAAAGATTAGACAATGAAACTATGGTAGCCAACTGACTTTTTCCATGTGTCAAAAACAAAGATCTTGACTTAGAATTATTAGAGACTATATTGTATCTCAAAAGTTTCTTCCCAAAACATAATGATATATGTAGAGTTTTTTGTGAGGTAGCTGAATGATCTATACCACTTGCATTAGGGTACTTTAATGATAGATTCTTTGTATATTACTTAAATGCAAGATCCAATCCCCTACCTACTTAGAAGGTGCCTAACTAAAATCAATTATGGTTGGGAAGATTAGAGTAGCAAATGTCATTGGAGTCATATATTTTATACATTAGAAAAATTACTTTTATATTCTTAAAAGAAAAATGATTGATCAAAAAAGAGAATAGTCATCTATGAAGAATCAACTCCAATGACCATAGTTAAACGTGGGCATATCACAAAAAAATATCAAAAAAATATTATTGCATTTGTATTTGGCTCTTGGAGAGCCCATTCAAAACATTTTAGAACCACGAACCAATAGAAAATGAGAGCTTTAGTTTCCACTCACCAAGATAGAATTAAGCGGAAGATATATTTTCATCATTTGTGGATTACTCAGATTAATGCATCATCCTGTGCTAATGGATTCTCCTATAATAAATTTATTCAATTTTTATACAAAATGAAGTTTCTTACAAATCGTAGAACACTTGCACAAATAGTTGCAATAAATAATAATTTTTTCTCTATGATGCTAAAAAATATTCCTATATTATGAAATAGTAACATCCAATCTCCCAGAGAAATTATCTGGAAAACTAAAGACAGTACAAAAATGAATTTGACATAACTTGGATAAAGAAATTATTCATTTTATTTATAGAAATAGAAAAAAAATTCACTATCTATGTTAGATATCCTAGCATGAATTAAAAGGAGTCTTGGGCTCTAAGTACTTTTAAATTGAAAGAAAGAAAGGGTATCAAAGATAGAGTATGATCTTGTTTAGTAACTCTAGCTATTAAGTATTGTCCTTTCAACATTAATTGATTCCTTCGATGAGAGAGTATTTTTCCTTCCTCACAAATAAATCAACTACTTAATCTAATATTTTTATAATCCATTTTCTCTGCAGGTTGAATTGGCAATAAACATTTTCGAAAACAATTTTGATTTTAAGAATTGCTTCAATGAATTTCAAAAAGATGACTTCTCAAATTCTAAACTTAGATCTACTTCTCAATTTAGATCTACCTCTCAATTTGGATCTATTTCTAAACTTATTAGATCTATTTTTACAATATGGTTTATATGTATTTCGAAAAGATGGCCTCATTTTATTCATAGTTTGTTTTATGAACCTTTCAAATACTATTTATTTTGTTTCAAAATATTTCAAAAAGAAATATTGTCAATGACATATTTTGTTAATATATATACAAAGATAAAGAAATAAATATCTACCCAATATATATTTCTAGGTAGAAATGTTAGACTCAATCTATTTTTATTTCTCCATGAATGGTATGCTTGTAATGAGGACAAAATTTATTTAGTTCCAATCGATGAGGAGTATTGTGATTTTTTTTTTGAGTTGTATATCTAGAAATACCCATTGATTTTTTTCAACACTGCCTTGGGTACAACTAGTACATTCTAAAGTAATTTTTATTCTTACATTTCCACCCTTAGGCATATAACTTACTTTTGGTACTATATCTACTTCTTTTCTTTTCAATTTTGAAAAAAAACAGAGAAGAAAGAGAAAGGGATAGAAGTTGTCTTAAAAATGATTAAATATTTTATTGCTTAATTCATTCTCATAATAAAATCTTTAATTAATATGTTCAAGTAGTTTACTATTTGAAGAACTTTTGGATCTAGATTTTTTCTTTTATCCTAATCCTAACTTCCCCCTCCCCTTCTAAAATTTTATTTATCCAAGAAGAAAAGGAAATGAATCTAACATCATTTTTCCTTTTGGGTTTGTAGGAAAAATGATGCATGACTAAAATCTTATTAGTGAGTTTCACATAGGGGAATGACCCCTAGCTTACCTCTTAGATACAAAAATGCATCCTTAGGAAATGGCTTGGTGAATGTCTCTACAACCTATTCTCTCTTTTTTTCACATATTCCAACCTCACCTCTTGAAATCATTATTTTTGGAAAGCTTATGTCTAGTAGACATAGGTGTTCCAACTAGTCTAGAATCCTCCATTACAAATTTCTTTACTATCTCCTTGATGTACTTTGATTGAGTAATGTAGATACTATTCTTCATCTATTGAATTTTTAATCTAACAAAGAATTTAATCTCTCCAAGCATTGACATTTAAAATTCCTTATTCATTTCAACAAAAAAATATTTACACAAGTCATCATTTCCTATAAATAATTTAAGATTTTTACCAACACAATCTTCTTATATGGTCCTTCTTTGATGAATAGGTTTTAGTTATTTGATAAAAAATCTTTATGAAATAATTATGTGAACTTTTATAACATGCTCTAGGGGCTTGTTTTAGATCATATAAATATTTGTGAACTCTACAAACCATTTCCCTTTTGCTAGAATCAATGAAACCTTTTGGTTTCTCATTGTAGACTTCCTCTTCTAAGAATCCATTCAACAATGTTGATTTTACATCCATCTAATATGTTGAAAATATAAGAGGAGTAACTGAGTGGGGATGGGTAAATCATTTATTCCTCTTGTATTTCCAACAATTGGTATCAAAGATTTTGGTACTTGCAATGAAGGTTTCAAGGACCTAAGCTAAAGATCAAGATGTCTTACAGAAGAGAGATTCCCAAGTTGAAAAAGGATAACTTTGCAGCATGGCAAGGACTGATGATGTTACATCTAGCAACTATCAGTGGTTTAAGTTGTAAGTATCTTGATACCAAATACAAGACTCCTTCTAGAACATTATCAGTTGAAGATATTGATGACAAGAAAAGGTAATATCATGATGATTGATATTGTATCTTCTCTTAGTTATGTTGAATTTGATGAAGTAAAAGATTGCAAATAAGCTCATGAAATGTGGATCAAATGGAAACACATTTATGGAGAAGATGACAATGTAAGAAGACCTAAAGTAGAAAGTCTTAGATGTCAATTTGATCAAATGAAAATGAGAGAAGATGAAAATATTGAAAAATATGTGGAAAGAATCAAAGCAAATGTAAGTGCAATCAAAGCATCTGGAGAAGACATTGATGACAAAATAGTTGTAAGTAAGGTACTTAGAATACTTCTTCCTATCTATGCAATTAGAGTTTTTATTATTCAAGAGATGAGATGTGATCCATATAGAAAATTAACTTTGGATACTCTAGTTGGAAAATTCACAGCTTTTCAGTTGGATAACTATGATACTAGTTCCAAAGATCTTGAGTCTCCATTTGAAGCCAAACTCTTACTCAAGAGAAAGAGTAATAAACCAAAGGCCAATCAATCAGAAAGTAAAGGAGAAACTAAAGAAATTTTTGAAAGTGATCTTGAAGTTGTTGGAGCCCTCCCTACAAGAAAATATTCCAAAGGTAGAGGAGAGTACAAAGGTAAAATTCCTCTAATTTTTTTTTTCTTGTGAAGAAATTAGTCACATTTCTACTAGGTGCCCAAAAATAGAAAACAAGGATGAGAAGGAAAGAAATAGTTAAATATTTTAGAATATTTGGAAGAAAATGTTACATTAAACAAGATTATGACACTGGAAAGTTTGATCCAAGAAGTGATGTAGGTATGTTTCTTGGCTATTCATTGAAAAGTAAGGCATACAAATGTTTTAATCACAAAACCAAGACAATAGCTGAATGCACAAATGTAAAGATTGATGAAAAGTTTGGAACTAATGAAAAGATGATAGATTACAATTTTGATGAAGAAGAAGGTAATATTGGAATTGCTAGAAAGAATGTTGAAGTTAGAAATGAGACTAACAATGATCTACAAAATGATTTACAAATTATTGACCAAAGAGGAGAACAAATATCTAAACCAAGAGAAGAGACAAGAGTTTAGTTAGCAACTCCTATATCTAACAAGAACATGACAAAGAATCACCCTCCAAAGTAGGTATCGGGAGTAAAGATAAAGGTGTGATGAAAAGAAATAGAGTTAATGAGGAATTATGTCTAATTTCTCAAGTTAATCGTAAAAGTGTAGATGAAGCATGTAAAGATGATTATTGGATTCAAGGAATGAAGGAAGAATTGGATCATATTGTGAAGAATGGAACATGGAATTTAATTCCTAGACCTAAAGACAAGAATGTGATTTGTATAGCAAGGGTCTAGATGGAATGCATCTTAGATGCTTACAAAAGAAAGAATCTGATCAAGTGTTAGTTGACATCCATGAGGGCATCTATGGGGGACATTCCAATGGTCTTTCCATGGCTTGAAGGTTTCTTAGGATAGGATACTACTGGCCTACAATGCAGATTGATGTAGAAACTTTTGCAAAGTCATGTGAAAAGTGTCAAAAACATGGCTTCTTCTTGTCTTCTTCTCTCATGCATCCATGGCTTCCATCATCATGCTTCATCCTTGCATTTTCATATTATCTTAGAGTCATATTTTCTTTCATAGCTTAATCTTGCATTATTATTTCCTTTCATAGATTAGATTTCCTTTCATGTATTGCTTCGTATTATTATCATTTAGATTAGCTTGCATCTTCCTTTGCATGCATATTTTGATCTTTGAATCTCCTATTTTATGGTGTACCTACATGGGCAGAAACTTGATCAAACTAAGGGCCTCCATTATAAACCCTTGCACTCCATGAATAGAGAGCTATGAGTCACCATTTGATACCTCATTCTTGAAAAATCTTGAATATAATGAGTCATAGAAGTGTATCAATATTTTAGCACACATTAAGATCCAAATGGATATTCAAAAAAAAGATGAATGAAAAGGGTGAGTTGTGAAAAATAAGCTTAGACTTGTATGTGTATTTTACTCATATCAAGAAGGAAAAGATTATGAGGAGACATGTGCCCTTGTAGCTAGAATTGAAGTGGTAAGAATGTTCTTGGATTATGCAGTGAATAAGAAGATCAAAGTATATTAGATATATGTTAAATCAACTTTCCTAAATGGAGAATTGAAAGAAGAAGTTTACATTGAGTAGCCTGAAGGTTTCCCTCTAACCAAAGACAAAGAGATGGTATGCAGACTAAATAAATCTCTATATGGTTTAAAGAAAGCACCTAAAAACTGGTATGCAAGGTTGGATAAGTATTTGACAGAGCTTGGATTTTTTAAAGGTGTGGCAAATGGTTATTTGTATTTGAGATAAATTGAAAATGGTTTGCTGATCATAGTAATATTTGTGATGAAATAATACTTGGAGGCAATGATGAAGCAAGTGATAAGTTTGCTAAAGATATGAAGAATGAGTTTGAAATGAGTATGATAGCAGAAATGAAGTTTTTCCTAGGATTGCATATTATGCAAAATAGTGATGGTATTTTTATTTCACAAGCTAAGTACTTGAAAGATTTTTTGAAAATATTTGTATTGGAAAGTTGTAATCCTATTGGTACACCTATGATAACTATTCACAAGTTGTCTAGCCAGGATGAGACACCTAAAGTTGAGCAGAAGAGGTATACATCCATGATAAGAGGTTTACAATACCTAACTCACACAAGACTAGATATAAAAAATATAGTTGGGATTGTAGCTAGATTTCAAATTAATCCTAAGGATTATCATTATGTAGTAGTAAAGAGGATATTGAAATATTTGCAAGGAACATCTAACGATGGAATTTGGTATGATAGATCAAATGATTTCACAGTATATTCATATACGAATGCAGATTGGGTAGGCTGCATGGATGATAGAAAGAGCACTAGTAGTGGATCATTTTTTCTTGGAGGAAGATTGGTCTGTTGGTTGAGTAACAAAAAACATTTCAATTGACAGAGTACAACTAAGTTATAATATGTAGTAGAAGAAAATAACTGTAATCAACTTATATAGATGAAGCAGATGGTGAAAGATATCAAGATTAAGTTTACAGAACCTGTTATCATATATTGTGATAATACAAGTACTATAATTATGTCTAAGAATCATGTATTGCATTTTATGAAAAAGCATATGTCCATTAATTATCATGTCTTGAGAGAGAAGGAAGTAGAAAAAGAGATCAGATTAGAGTATGTGAGCACTAAAGGTCAAATTGTGGATATCTTTATGAAGCCCTTACCTAAAGATACATTTCAGTACTTGAGAGGTATGCTTAGGGTTTTGCTCCTACCCACTTATGAGTAGATGATGTAGAGAGTGCATCAGTCTAGTGGCACAAAGCATTATTATTATTATTATTATTATTATTATTATTTTTCTCCTCCAGCTATTCATATCCTGATGATGAATCACAGAGTGTGATTCGAAACGTTGATGCAAAAAAATGGCGCACAATCAAATCTAGAATGCGCATCTTCATACTTTATCTAATTGTGGAAATCTATTCTTGTCTAACAAAGCACTATTGTTAGGCTCAATTGTATGTTGATGCTTCCTATATGGAGGAGCATCTGTAATGAGATGAGTTATTAAGGACTCTTAGTATTTGGTATTTGTTATTGAATAGTAGCTTTATGCAAATGTGTTGGTTTTAAATTGAACATACAATATTGATATAATGATGTATTTTTCATTTATGTCAATGGAGGATAAATGTACATGAAAAAAAACCCTCCAGTTGAATGGAGGAGAGACATTTATTAGGGAGATTTAGAAAGATTCATGTAAGAATGAAAGAGGAATATCTCTACAGGGGAGATATGTATGCTTAGTTGTTCATTATGAACAATTGTTGTTGATCCTAAGAAGAAGAAGAAGAAGAAGACAGAAATATTCTAGAGGTTTTTAGATTTGATTGTTGAAGAGGATTTGAAAAGAAGAGAATAGCAGTAGCAAAGTACTATTTGATATCCTTGGAACTTAGGTGTTTTTCATCTATGTTGCCATCAATGCAAGAGGGGGAGAGTGTTATTATGAATCATAATGATACTACATTTGGGGAGTATCCTAAGAATTAGAGAGTATTTTCATGTTGCATTCATGACTATGTTCGTCATTGATGTCAACATACTAGTAAGTTTGTGAAGACTAACAAAGTAGTAAATAGAGATCTTAGTTGTATGGACAAGGTTTTGATTGTTTGATAATGCGCGGTCATGGATATTTTCTACACTATGTCCTTCTAATGTGGTTAAGTGTGTGTGACATAAGTTGAATATGTACAAAAGATATACTTAATTCATAGAGAGCGGTGCAGAAATAGAGCAACTATTAAGAAATTTTAGATGATTGCATTATATCTTTTAGCAGAGATATAATCTAGAGATGTGTGGTCAACCAATGACTAAAGATAGTTTGATAGTGATGTCAGAAAGTGTACAAGCCCTAGTATAACATGTGTGAGAAATTGTATAGACTATGAGTCGATAGTTCTATTGTAATTGTAAATTAATTAATTACCTTATTATAATTAATTGGGAAAGCCTCAAGGCTAGCTCAAAGAATTATCTTGAACATATGATATAAAGCAAAGTTATTTTCCTTGTTTGTAATAAAAGTGGTAATCATTGTGTTGAATGTAAAGTGCGAAAAGGAGAAGAGTGTTTTATGAATTTGAATAAGTAATCCAAGGGACTATTAGATGTGATTTTTGTGATCTAGTTAAAAAATCTAAAGGAGAAAAATTTTGGTTGATAGGAAAAAGGAAGTGTTAGTTTTTGGTGACTAATCAGGGAAGTATTGTAACCCTAAAGTGGAAAAAATACTTGTATAAAAGGGCTTAGGGTTGGCATATTTTCATAGTGTGTGATGCAAAAATTACTTCTTGTGGTGTTATTGAGTTGTAAGGTATTATGGATTGTAATAATATTGGACTTTCTTTTTGGTGGACATAGCCTAGGGATTGGTTGAGCTATGTTAAATATTGGTGTCTCGTGTTCTTTTCTATGCGATTCAATATTTTTTAATATTTTTTTATTTATGCATGTAATTTTTATTTTTGTCTACGATTTCATCCTAACAAGTGGTATCAAAGTGAGGTGGGTTTTTTAGTTATCCTCTATAGGAAAGTCTCACAATTGAGTAGGATTCTCACAATTGAGTGGAAGTGATGGTAGATGAGGGTAAGATGAAGGTTGACAAGTTTAATGGGTAGAATTTTTAGTTATGGAAGATGGAAATGGAAGACTATCTTTGTCAGAATGATTTATGAAATCCATTAGAAGAAAAAACAAAGAAATGAGGAACTATGACAGATGAGGACTGGGATATTTTATGGAAACCTTAGCAAAATTGTATGAAAAGCCCTCTGATTCAAATAAAATATTTCTCATTAATCATTTATTTAATATGAAGATGACATAAGTTGGATCTATTGCAAATTATTTAAATGAGTTTCATACTATTACTAGTCAATAATCTTCTGTGGGTATTAATTTTGATGAAGAAATTAGGGCTCTCTTGATTTTTTGTTCTTTTCTTGAAAGCTTGAATGGCTTGGTAATGGTTGTGACTAATGTTGTTTCTGGATCTAATACCCTAAAATATGATGATGTGATTGGTGTTATTTTGAATGAGGAAACTCATACAAAAACATCAGTGGATCTACATCAAGAAATGCTTTAAATGTACAAAGTAGAGGCAAGATGACTAAGAGAGGAAATAATTCTTGGAATCATGGGAAATCAAGAGGAAATTCAAAGAGAAAGAGGTCTCAATCTAGAGGACCAAGAGATTGTTGGTACTATAGTAAACTATGGCATAAGAAGAAAGATTTTTTGACGTGAAAGAACAATGAAGAAGATAAACCAAAAGGAAAAAACAAGCCAACTATGGCAAGTAAAAAATCCAAAGAGGCCACTTTGCTTCTTTCTTTAGAAAGTATTGATGATTCACAGGTTTTAGATTCTGGTGCTTCATTTCATGCTACACCTCATAGAAGTTATTTCCAAGGGGATTTTGTGCTTGTTTATTTGGGGGATAATGAATCTTGTTAGATTGTTGGAAAGGGAAAAGTTAAGATTAAGTTTCAAAATGGGAATTATTGGCTACTACATGAGGTAAGGCATGTTCCAAGGTTGAGTAGGAATTTAATATCAGTAGAGAAACTCAGTGATGATGGTTGTGTAGTTACTTTTAATGATAAAATTGGAAGGTTTCAAAAGGTTCCCTTGTAGTAGAAAAAGGTGTAAAATTTGGGACCTTATATGTTTTTATAGGTCATATTTTTCCTTCTACTTTTATTGTTTCAAATAAAAATAAATGTTTTGGAATAGTTCTTGCAATTAAGAAGGGAGAACAAACAGTTCTTGTAGAATTGGATACAGTGCTCTTACAAAATAAAATTGGGCACATCAATGAGAAAGGTATGAAATTACTTCATTTAAAGAAATTTTTACTAGGTCTAAAACGTGTTGATATGAATTTTTGTGAAATTTTTGTGTATGGAAAATAAAAGAGAGTGAGTTTTGTGAAGACTGGGAAGGAAAATAAAAGTGAAAAATTAAAGCTTATGCATACAAATGTATGGAGACCAGTTTAGGAATCTTCCCCTAGTGGCTCTCATTATTATTTTACATTTATTGACGATGGAACTAGAAAAGTATAGATTTATTTCCTTAGATGGAAATTTGATGTATTTCAAACTTTTAAGAAATGGAAATGCTTAGTTAAAAATGGAACTAGTAAGAAATTAAAATGTCTTAGATCTAATGATGGTGGTAAGTATTTCAGTCATGAATTTAAAGATTATTGCTCCACTAAAGGTATTCATAAACAAAAAATTGTTCCAAGAATTCCACAGAAAAATGGAGTGGCTAAAGGCATGAATAGGACTATAATGGAGTGTGCAAGGAGTTTGAGGTTATATGTTGGTTTGCCCTTAAAAATGTGGGTGGAGGCTATTGATACTATTGTATTTGATTAATAGAGGTTCCTCTACTCCTTTGGGTTGTGGTATTCTAGATGAAGCATGGAGTGGTTAAAAGGTGAGTTATTATTTTTTCAAAACCTTTAGTTGTGAAGCATTTTCTCATATAGATTCTGAAAATAGAACCAAGTTTGAAGCCAAGTCAAAAAAATGTGTATTTGTTGGATATAGAATTGATGAATTTGGTTATATGCTTTGGGATTTTGAAAATTGAAAAATTCTAAGAAGTAGGGATGTCATATTCAATGAGGAAGTGTTGTAAAAAGATCTATTGTAGCAGAATGAGAAGAAAAAAAGATGATTATGTAGTGTTGGATGATACTCTAGCAAATGATGTTCTAGTAATTCCTCATGATCTACAAAAATTGCAACAACAAATACCACACACCCCAGTGAATTTTAGATGCTCATCAAGGCTAATTAGGCCTCCATAAACATTTTATCCTCTTTTGTAGTCTATTTTACTAATAGATGTTGGTCAACTTGAATGTTATGATGAAGTTGTGTAGGTGGATACTAAGATTTAGTGGTAGTCTGCAATGGCAGATGAAATAGACTTCTTGGTAGAAAATAAGACTTGGAATTTATGCAAGTTTCCTATAGGTAAACAAGCTTTACAAAATAAATGGTTTTATAGGTTGAAAGAAGAGGATGGAGGTAATAAAATATTTAAAGCCAAGTTAGTTGTAAAAGGAATTACATAGAAAAAGGAATTGATTTTGATGAGATATTCTATCACGTTGCTAAAATAAATTCTATTCATATTGTTTTAAGTATTGTGGCTACTAAAGATTTGCATTTGGAGCAACTTGATGTTAAAATAGATTTTCTTAATGGTGATTTGGATGAAGAGCCATATGGCATAATCATATAGATTTGAGGTCAAAGGTATGGAGAACTTAGTGTGCAGATTGGAGAAAATTTTATATGGCTTGAAGCAAGCACCTTGGCAATGGAATCTAAAAGTTGATAGTTTTATGCATGAGCATAGATATAGTAGATGTCATTGAGATTATTGTGTTTATTTAAAAGGTTGGATGATGATAGCTACATTATTTTATGTTTATATGTTGATGATATGCTTATACTTGGGTCTAACATGGATCACATTAAGGGGTTGAAATGCCAGTTAGCACATGCATTTTCTATGAAGGATTTGGGGACAAAAATAAAAATCCTTTGTAAAAATATTTGAAGGGATAAGAAAAATAGGGAACTAACATTATCTTAGGTTGATTATATTGTGAAGGTGTTGCAATGTTTTTCTATGGCAAATGCTAAATATATCAACACACTTTTACCTGGTCATTGAAGTTGACCAAGGACATGTGTCTAAAGACACAAGAAGAGGAGGATAAGATGTCCAAGGCACCTTATACTTCAGCTATAGGAAGCTTGATGTATGTTATGGTATGTACAAGGCTAGATATTTCACATAAAGTGGGAGTCATTAGTCGGTATATGAGTCATCCAGGGCTTGAGCATTAGAATGCAGTTAAATGGATTCTTAGATATTTGAGAGGAACATCTAGTAAGTGTCTACATTTTGGGGGCTCTACTATTAATTTATAGGGATATGTTGACTTAGATTTGGTAGGGGATTTTGATACCAAGTGGAGTACTATAGGTTATGTATTTATTGTTGGTGGGGTAGCCATGGGCTAAGTTTCTAGGTTACAGAAGGTGAATATTTTATCCACTATAGAGGTAGAGTATGTTGCTACTACAAAGGCATCTAATGAGATGGTATGGCTTTAGTCCTTCATTGAAGAATTGGGACACCCTCAAAAGGATAATATTTTTTTACAAATAGTCAAAGTGTCATTCATCTTGCAAAGAATTTAGCTTTTCATTCAAACACAAAAAATAGTTGTGGTACCATTTCATTTGGTTAGTTTTGGTTGATGAACAGTTAAAGTTGGACAAGATCTATATAAATGAGAATATAGCAAATATTCTTACAAAGATAGTGACAAGGGAGAAGTTGAACTCCTCTTTAGCTTTAGTTAATCTTCTAGACTAAACAGAATAAAAGAATAACTGAGTCCAAGGTGGTTTGATCTAGTGGTAACCCAAATGGTAGTGATATTGCTACAAGATCAGTCACTAATTGGGAGATTGTTGTTTAGTGTGGAGCCTAAGTGGGAGATTATTAGTTTGTGGTGACTAATTAGGGAATTACTATGTGTACTTCATAATTATTTATAAATTATGGACAACATATGGCCAACATGTTATAACACTAAAGTGGCAAAAATACTTGTATAAAAGGGCTAGGGTTAGGTATCTTTTCATGATGTGTGATGCAAAAATTACTTCTTGCAATGGTATTGAGCTCTAAGGGATTATGGATTGTAATCAGGTTGTAATAACTAGATCATAATAATATTAGACTTTCTATTTTCTATACATACCCTAGAGATTGGCTGAACCATGTTAAATCTTGGTGTCTTGTGTTCTTTTATGTGCAATTCAATATTTTCTAATATTGTTTATATTTTCATGTAATTGTTATTTATGTTTATGGTTTCATCCTAACAAGAAGATGAAGGAAGGATATTTCATTTCTATTATTCTACAAGGAATAATATGGAGGTCATTTGGACAATGGGTTCATTGATCTTAACCTTGAAGTTGTTTAGGCAATGGGTCCAGTTGTCTTCCACAACTCCTAATAGGGATTCAAAGTCTCCTAACAGGGATTGATATGTACTAAACATTTTTATGGACTCCTAATTTAGTATCCATCCTCTAACTAAGAATATTCTTATTAGTATATCATCTTGTGGGTACCATCCCCACTGAGGTTTTCCCTCTAATCAAGGGTTTCCCTAGTTAACATATCTAGTGTTAATTGTGCATGAGTTTCTTGTTGTAGTTTTTTATTATATTGCTCATATGGTTAAACATTATTAAGGTTGATAATTGTGATATTAGTTGGATAACTAATTCAACCCCCCCACCCCTCTTAGTTATTTTGGTGGACTATATATTCTAACAATATCACCCTTCCCATCCCATGTAGAGCTAGTTCTTATTTTAATATTATTTTCATAATTCTTTATTTATTAGTTTTTAATTTTAGTTCTTTTTATTGCACTATTTTTTTTAAATAATATTAAAAATTAGTATATTATTTATTTAGTTTTTAATATTATTCAATTTTAAATTTTATTTATTTATTTTATTTTTTATTCTTTTTGCATCTCGAACTTCTCTCCTATACACCAAATGCCCTCTATTTATTTTTTTCATTTTTTGAATTCCCTTTTTTTTTGAATCCAGGTTCTTCTTCTTCTTCCTTACCTTGTGTTCCCCCTCTCGATCTACGTGCTACCTCAGCTACCCCCCTTCTCCCTCTCTTCCTCCTTTATATCTCTTTTCTCCCTCCAATTTTCTACTTTATATTTTTTCTCTATTCTCTTGCGCTCCTCATCCTGATGATGGATCACTGTGTGTGATCTAAAACGTTGATACTTAAAAATTTTGACACAATCAAGCTCCAAAAAATCTTCTCATGATATTACTAATGGATTGTGGAAATCAAATGACATTAGTTCTTATTTATTTTAGCACAAGAGCACCCAAGGTCATTCTATTATTTTCATTTGATGGATGTAATAAGGTAATGGTAAGGTCATTAGTGTTCTTTTTTCTTCTAATAATTTCTTATGGAACAAGTGGAATTACTATAGCTCAGTCTGTAAGTCATACAAATTCATTTGTCTAGTGTAAACTTAAGGTCCTAAATAGGTCAAATTTGGTCAAGATGCTTGAAAAATTCCCAATATGGGTAAAATAGATGTAAAACATCCTTTTGGGTTGTTTTTATCATGTCTAGGTTTAGTTGGTCTAGATTGGTAGTGTTAAGACAAAAAGTGCAAAAGTCACACAAAATTGCAATAACTTTTTGTGCAAGGATTACAACTTTTGATCTTTAACTTCCAATAGATCCAAAGGCTAGATGGAAAATTTTAGAAGGATGTAAAATGTATAAAATTCCTCTTTCGGCTAAGACATGAGGTTTTTGGATGAATTGGGAGATAAATCAATACAAGTTTATCTAATTTTTTAATTTATAACTAATTTATGCAAGTTTTATTTCTTTGTATAGATCCTTATAGTGTCTTGAACACCTACAACCTACATTTATGAAAAGGGATATGAGTCCCATTTCCAATGACTCTAGTTTGATAAGATTTTATTAAGTTTTGAATAAGTTACATCCATTTTGGTGAAGGTGGTCCGTTCCAAAAATATTTTGCTATAGGCAAAAAAATGTGTTAGTACAGTCATATACAGATATTTGTAGACCTACAACTTGGATCAATGGGAAGATATTGATTTTTTTGAAAAAAATACTTGTTTACAATAATTTTTATAACACTTTTTAAAGGGTCAAATAGATCCATTTTTAATAATTTACCTAAACATAGGATTTTTGAAGTTTGTATTAAAAAAGTGTGATTTCTCCTCTTTTCCCCATGGGAAAATTGTACAAATAGCTAAAATGATATTTATGAGAGTCCTCTAAGAATTAAGGCTATTTTTAGAGTGATTTATGGAGTTTTAAGGGATTGGATTGATGCCTTAGGTTTGTAACTTTCATGAAGATATATTATTTCTTATGACTAGTGACTGTGTCTATGAATTTAAATTTTATGATAAACTTGAGGGGTTTGGTAATTAAACGCCAGAGGATTGTAAGGTTAGGAGTTTTAATCTACCTTTTCTTGATGTTAATGGGGTCAAATAGTGTATTTTAGTAGTGACTAATGTTTAATGGTGGCCTAACAAGGTCTTAAAAAACTTATAACAACCAACTTGTGATCAGTAGTTTTCAAATGATCAATGTGCTTTGTTTGAAATTATTATAACATGTTAAAAGATATCCATCAATGTTATCCCTTGGTCTCCAATGTCTTTGAATGGGATTTTAATTCCTAATCTAGGGTGGATAGGGCTAGTGGGTCTAATTTTTCATTGAAGGAAGTATCAAGGATTTCTGAAACTATGGCCAATTGAGCTTCAAAACTCATAGTAAATCCCAACTTGCGATCATTATTAAGGTATCTTAATTGGTTTTGAGTCTTATTGATACATTTCATCATCCTTTCCATCTAAGATGTTAATGACTAGTACTTATAGAATGGGTTCATTGATGAGGAAGAAGGGAATGCCATACTATCTTTATGGATGAAAATAAATTATTTGTCTATGGTTTAGAACCCTTCTCTTGCACCATACACATTAATTTTAATTTTTCTACTATTATCGTATTGAATTTAATACTCACAGCTAGACCATACCCTAGTACATGCTCCCTTATGATGGTGGTTTACTAAGCTCTTATTTCTTAATGTTTAATATTATTTATAAACATTGTTTCTCAAACATCTATCACGGGGTCAACTATTGGCGATCTGACACTTTCCAAGTTCAACATTTCAATTTTCCCTATTTTTGAAAGTGACTTTGGTCACCTATTATTTTTATAGTTAACTTTTGGAGCTTTATCATCTTGTACAAGTTATGTAAATTTTAACTCATCTTTGAATAGGTAGTTACTAGGATTTTATGATTTAAGCTCTCTTGATTGAATCATATATTCAAGGACTATATGAGTAGCCAAAGAGAGGTATTTTCAAGTCCAGAGATTGATATAATACTAAAAAGAAGCCAACATAATGTTATAATTTTTTTTCCTTTGAAACAGAAACACCCAAACACCTAAAAGGTGTAGAAGCAAGCTAGAATGAAGGTCATGACACAAAGAATGGATCAAAACTATTTGTCTCTCACCAAAACAACCATAAAGTCCATATCATCTTGTATCCCAAATTGAAACGAAGAAAAAAACATCACACAAGTCCACCAACCATATTTTCAATCCAAATTGGACTAAAATAACATTAATGGATTAAGTTACAAATGATAAATATAAAATAATAATAATAAAATATTGGCATCAATGTTCACAATAAACATATACGCATTGGTTCATATAAAATAAAATAAAATATTGACCCCTTGTCCAAATTATATTGGGGCTAGGGGTTGTGCAAGGGAATTAATGAGATTTTTATGGGATGTGACAAATGTTTTCTTACTACATCAAACAAAGGGCCAAACTGACTATATGTTAAATACATATAGGATAGAGGAATTTCAATAAATGTTGACTTTGCATCAATTACAATTATTGTCAAAAATGGAAATTGCTTCATCATCCTTAGGGAAAGAAATGAAATCACTGTCAAGTGTGCATAAAATGTAGTAAATTGAAAAGGTTTTAGAAAATTTTAAGTAAGCACAATCTAAAATGAATGTTAAATGTTTGATAAAATGAATCATAGGAATATGATCTTGTGGCATGTTGGTGTTCAATGTCGTAGGAGCCAAAAAAAAAATTTGAAAAGGAATGTGAAATTTTGAAGAAAATGGTGTTGGCTGGCAACATCAATCAGTAGAACCACTACTAGAATATTGTGTGATTTGTGCAAACTAGGAGCATTGAAAATATGTTTCCAAACATGCATGAAAAATGTGATAACATACACTTGCACAAGAATTATACTATTTTAAATTGAACACCTCAAAAATGGTAGTTGCATCAAAGGTATTACTCACAACATTTGTGCTTAATGGTTTTACTAAAAAGACCTTCTAAATTTTGACCAAATGCATGGAAGATATAAATTGGATAGTCTCCACATTAGAAAACACATTTTTTTGCTTGGGAAACATGAAATTCCTATGATAGGGTATGGACATGCATGAAATCATATTGCCTACCATACCTGTATTTTAAACAATCTATGTAAAATAAGCTAAGAGACAACATGTTTTACTTTAACATTTAAAACTTATAAAATGGCCCTCTTTTTCCCAAATAATAATTATTATTATAATTTAAATTCATCTACACAATAATATTCACACCTACAATATTGGCCTAAAAATCCATGATAACTTTGAACTATACCAATGATAGATTGTTATGACCAATAAATAAATGTTGTTTACATATTGTATGGCTGTGACAATCCATCAAAATGACCAAATGATAAACAAATGAATGTCAATACTCAAACTTGGTTACCAATCCATCTTATTATAAACAACCAGAGCATAAATTTAGTAATGTATTTATCCATATGATCTAAAATATGCATTAAATTGTTGATAATTTAAACTAAAATCAATCGCAATTTTTTATAAACTCAAAAACTCATGATATTTTGGTAAGTGATCTAAGAATTGAATTTACCATTCTGTGGATATGCACAAAATGGAAATTTTGATAGGGCTTTTGAAATTTTTAAAGCTACAACAAATAATATCATCACGTGGAGTGGAACTATCACTAGTTTTACACAAAATGAACTTATTGAAAGGAAATCTAAAACTTCTAAGAATATTTGTTATGCAAAAATGCACACTAATAGATAGACTTTCATTTAAACACAAAGAATAAGGAATCTTGTCCAATATTTTAATTGATATTGGTATGGAAACATGAAATATGAAAGGAATTACAAAGTGCAAAGGATGTAAACCTTTTGTTAGATATTGTATTTGAATACACCCTGCTTGAAATGCATGTAAATAAAGCATGTGAAATTTTTGAAGGAATTTCCTGACTAAACACCATCCTATGGTGTGATGATTGTAGGAAATGTACAAAATGAATGTGTTGAAAAGACTTTCAAAAAATTTCAATAAAATGTAGGTGGCTGGTATGAAGCTAGTTCAATAGTCTTTACAAGTTTTTTTTCTATTGGTATGAGCTTCAAATAGAGTATTTATCTCCATCAATATACAAAGGATAGAGGAATTACAATGAACATTTTCTTTCCAAAAACTCTAGTTAACTAATATGTAGAATATGATAGTAAATACAAGCACGTGCATTGTCTAATAAAATGCTTCAAGAGATGTCATCATGTGAAATGTGTGAAAAAATTTACTAGACAATTAGGTATTGAATCAAAGAGTGGTTAGAGGAGCAATTACAAGAGTGGGTTTTGTTAGAACATCAAGACAAATGATCTTTACTTGTACCTTATCTTCAAACAATAATTAAGATTAGTAATTTCTAAGAACATATTAGTTACTTTAAAATTCCAACCCAACATTTGTGGTGTATATAATATCTCAACAGCATCTACAACATAAGACATTTGAAGATGAGTTTTTATTGTAAAGGAATTCAATAATTATGAAAATTAGTTAGTAAGTTACTTCATGTTTGGAAAAAGATTAAATTAGCAAATAAATGTGAGGACTTGGGAAAGGTATTAGACATAGAATCATACCCCACTCAAGTCATTTGCCCCATCTTTTCTCCTTTCTTGTAGAATCATACCTTCACATCACATACATGCTTGATATGGTATTAAATGGTTAGTTTTAGGATATATTTCCTAAATAAAAGACTTTTTTACAAATTTATACTCAATTAAAAGAAACATAGCTTCGTATATTCTTTATGGAGGGGTGGGGGGCACATCACATTGATCTTACCATAAGCTACAAAGATCACATGCATTTAATACATTTTGGGCATCCCATGGCTTGTTGAATTTACTTGGTGATTCTTATAGAATATTTTGAGCTACATTTAATGCATGCACTTTTGACACAACTCAAGAAAGAATATTCCAACACATAGAGGTATATTTCAAAAATATAGAGAATATTCTATTAGGATGAGCATTTTTAGGTGACATGAATATGCTGGGAAATGTTTCTTGTACTAATATCTGTTGGAAATATAAGATGATTAACTGAGAGGGGAGGTGTGAATCAGTTACTACTAAAATAAATCTCAAATCCCTAAGATTTCAATACAAATTATAATCTAAAAATTGAATATTGCTGATGCTCAATAAACATGCATAAGATACTGTAACTCGGTAAATGTTGAATGTACTTAGTATTCACTTAACTTTGCAGATCATAAGATATTGTTAGTGATTACTTAATCTTAAATACAAGCATGAAAGATATAACATGAACAACATATGACACTAGAATTTAATGTGGAAACCCAATTTGGGAAAAATCACCAATTGTAACTAGTTATTATTTTTCACTCTTTTGAAGTGAGCCCTATTAGAAGCCAACCCTATTAAAGGTTACAAAACACACTATTAGGTGTGACCCTGTGAGGCCTCACCCGATCTATCATAGTAACAATGAGATAATTGCATTATGGTGATTTTAATCCTATGTATTTATACACTTTTGAGACTGTAGGGTTATGTCATTTAGATATCTGCATTTTGATGATCCACAATTACCTATGCATATTATGACCTAATTGATGCATTTAATGATTCTATTCATGTTTTAAGATATTTACATTGCTTTAATAGAAATTGAATGGTAGAAATGATTGTAATGTAAGAATGTAATGTTTAAATTTGAAATTAGAGTTAAAAGATAAATTTTGTTATGCATTGAGACCTAACCCGCATACCTAGTGATTCAATAGTTGTAAAATTTAGCATCTTGTTGCAATGATAAAAAAAAAATGACTATGAAGTTACTCAGAATATTAAATTGACCATGTGATGTTGATAAGTAAAGTTTGATGTTATAGTATTTTGAGCATTTTACATGGAAATTATTAGAAAAAGTAATTTAATTAAAAAGAATGAGGTGTGGAACTCAAATGTCGAAATGTGATATGTAAGTTTTGATATTTTAATATTTTGAAGGTTATATTCAAAATGATTGAGAAAGGGAAAGTTAAATTGAGATGATGAAATATATGCAAGTCTAATGTTGAATGAGATAATGATTATTTCACTTATGTACTTATTATTTACATGATTTTCTTGGACTACTGATGCTTGAGTTTAGTGTGCAGGAATTTGACCATGGGTTTAAAGAGGAATTAAGGCTCAAACTACTACAAAAATGACATAGCCAAGGTTGAATCAGAGGAAAAGATTCAAACCTCATTATAATGTGTTTTATTTCATGTATGTGAATTGTATATGTGTGTAATAGCTTAGTTCATGTATTATTGGAGTCAAGTCACTTTTAATGTAATGTGTTATTTTGTGTATGCCATTTGACACTTGTGTTGTCCATGTGGAGATGCCATGTCATTTAGGGTTTGGCAAGAAGTAACCTAACCTAAACCTAACCCCAATGTAGTACCCAAGTTAACCTCACATAGAAAAATGCCATGAGGAGTCTCAACCAAAGGAAATTCGAATTTGGACATGGCTAGGGTTTTTAGGGGTCATTAGGTGGTCCCAAAGTGTCTTTTATGAGAGAATAAGATATCCATGTGATAGTATATCAAGTTAGGAACCTATTTTTGACCATGTGAGTGCCTAGACAGCCTAGAGGGCCCCTTTACCCATGCATTCTTCCATCAATTCGAATTTGGAGTTGTCATATCCATGTTCCCACTTAGTCAAAAATAGAAAAGTTACAGGAGACAAGTTTGTAAGAAGTATGGATTAGTATTTTTGCTAAAATAAGTTAGTCAGAAGGCTTTATTAGAGGGTCTTGGCCAAACTAGTGGGGTGTCTACCCATTCTCTAATTTTAGAGATTGTTAGGTTTTGGAGGGAGATTAAGGGAGCTCTACTACAACTATCCTTACCATAGCTTGGACCAAGGTTGGTGTCTCAAAACTTGTTTCTTTCTCATTTCTTACTTTTAGCATGGTTAAACAAATTTGCAAGTGTGAGAGTTCATTAATAGAGTATGCATTTGCATTGTAAATCTTGTGATATGGATTTTTGGGTATTGTGTGAAAGTGTGGTGTTATTGTTGCATTATGAGCATTGATTATGTATTGTGACAATGTGAGAATGTGTGATGTTCTTGTAAATTTCTTGGTTCACCTTCTTGGTTTTGTTTTTGTTGGAATGGAAAGTGAATGTGTTTTGTGCTTTTGGAGATCCTTTCTTGATTTTTTTAATTTTTTGTTCTTCATTTGTTTGTTGTTTTTCTTGTTTGAATGTGAGTGTTGATTGTGATTATGGGTGTGCAGGCTTCACTCACCCTTGGGAGGATAGAGAAGCCTTGGGTGAAGGGCATAAGTTGGGCTTGACATTGCAGGTGAGAAAGAAAATTTTGTTTTTATTGTTAGAATCTGAAAAGATTAACAAAGCAGAAAACTAGTGCAAAGAGTAAATATCTAAACTATGAATGCAAATGATACAAAATCAAAATAGCATCATAGAGTTAGTCTCCAAGAGAGTAATGCAAATGCTGAAAGAAAAATAGCATTAAGAGGATGCAAAAACAAGAGATGCAAATACAAGCCAGGTAGCATGCTTATATAGGCTAGGAAGAGGGAGGAGGTGGCAACACCAACCAATGAGGAGCAACCATCTATCGGACTAAAGATAGCAAAGTATCTTCCCAAGATAGCTAATGGATGCTCACATGTAGGAAGGTGACACCTCGCAACCATTCACCTAATAAGACATGCTTTATTAACCTAAGCGAGATTATTAAAAGTGTAGGAAAAACCTATCAAAATAGGAAAAATAAAAAACTACACTAACACCCCCCCATAAGTGAAGCTTAGGTGGATGTAGAAATGGGTCCCGGCAAGTCAAGCCTGATGAGGTAACCATGTACATAAAATTCCCCCAAAAGAGAGAGAAAAGAGACTCCCCAAAGAAAATTAGGACTTCAAATGAGAGGAAGAGGCCCCCCCAAAAGATGAAGCATCCCATACCTCCAGCAAAGCTTGCAAATTTTGTCCAGTTGATCCACTTAAATCGAACAAGTTTTCTTCCCTTAGGAAAAGGGACAAGATCCCAAGTGTGGTTCCTCATCAAGGAACTATACTCTTCCTGCATAGTTGTATCCCACTCAGAAATACCAGAAGCCTCATGAAAGGACTGTGGATTTGAGGCAATAGCAATGAAGATATGTAGAGCATCTTGGAATTGTAAATGAGTCTGCTTGGTGTCTGATGGATCCTCAACCAAATCACCTGCAAAATGCAAGGTTTGTCTAGCCCAAAGTGGACCAGAAGATGGAGAATCTAGAGGAGAATCATCAACCTGTGAATGATGACAAAGAGAGGAAGGAGGTGAGTCCTCTGAATCACTCTCTACATCAAAAGTGGAGGTAGAAGACTGCTCAAGTGAATCTGACCCATTAGAAGATCTATCATGTATTCCAAGTGACTCCAATGTCAAAGTAGAAGGCAACCCTATGACCATGCTCTTCTTGTAAAGCTGATGCAAGTAGTGAAAGTTAAGATGGCCAAATCGCTCATGCCATAATCTGCTCACATCATTAGAGTGAGTGAGTGAAACAATCAAAGGAGGATCAGGAATAAAGTGAGAAAACATATAGAGTCATGACTGATGATCTGCTCTCCCAACTACAACTGTAGAATCATTGTACAACTCACGTATCTCCACTAAATTAGGAGTGAACTCAAATTGCTTGCCTAAACCTGTGTGAGTGATCTAGTGTACCGATAGGAGATTAGTTGACAATGAGGGTACACAAGGAACATCATGGAATGTGCCATCCCCCATATCAACAAACCCTCTCCCACACACCTCAACAAGAGTGTTATCACCCATCAAAATAGAAGGCATAGTACACGACTCCAAGGATGCATGTTCTTCCTTAGATGAAGCCATGTGGTGTGAAGCACCTGAATTAAAAACCCAAGTGGATGGTGAGGAAGCAACTACAAAAAGGGCCTTGCCCTTTCCTTTCCCCTTGTTGTTTTCTTTTTCTTTGTTAGACCCTTCAGTAGAACTTTGTTTGATAGACTCAGGAACACTTATATTATTCTTCTCAAGAATGTATGTCAAGTGATCAAGTTGTTTCTGCAAACATTTATGTTCATCATGACCAGGTCTTTTACAATAGACACATTTGACCTTTTCTTTCTTAGGCTTATCGCCCTTGGCAGATGGTGTATCAATAGTTGCTTTTGAAGAAACCAACATCTGATCCTTCTTCTCCTCGCTATTCTTTTATTTTTTGTCCTTACTATTGCTATTACTATTTTGTCCTTGTTGTTCTTTTGTGCCTTGGTTGGTAGCCAAGGCATGTGACTTAGAGGACTTAAGAATGCCCATCTGGATTAGCTTGTCCTGTTCTCGAGTGAGATTGACAGAAAAATCATCTAAAGATGGCATGGTGAATTGAGTACCAAGTGCACCCTTAGTAGCATAGAAGGTAGAGACAAACACAAAATATTCTGAACTTAGCTTAGGGAGAATACTAAGAATTAGTTGTTCATCTTTCTTTTCAATTCCACATTTTTTTAACTGCAGCCTTAGTGATTTCAATTTGGTGAAGAAATCTTGGATTGTGTTGAAATTTTCTAGACTCAAACTAATTAATTCATTTTCCAACATATGACCCCTCATTGAATCTTGTGTGCCAAATAGTGTTTCTAGCTTTGTCCATACTTCATTTGGTGTATCCAAAGACTCAATGTGAAATAGCAAGTTAGGAGAAACAGACAAACACAATGTTCCAAATGCCTCATCACATTTGTTAAACCACTTAAGCTTATCTTCATCTTTAGCAGGTTCAGTTTCAAGTCTCATAGTTATCCAATTTAATCCAGCTTTCTTTAAGTGAATTGTCATGCGTGATTTCCACTCAAAGTAATTGTATGGAGTTAGGATGGGTATATTTGTTTGATCCATGATGAAGAAATGCAGAGAAGAAATGCTAAAAAGAAGAGAACCCAGCCATGACAATGCCCCCTACTTTTTACTCAATCAAAGAACCCCCCCAAAAGAAATATGATTTGGCACTTTATTTTAGTGCATTTACAACTACCACTAGAAAGAAATACTTAGTGGTCTTGATTTCAATGAATTACAAACCCTCATGAAGAGCATATGCTAAAAGTGAAATTTGGGCACAATAATCAAAAAAAAAAAGCACCACTATGATCTACTCAAAAAATCATGCACTTTCAAAAAAGGAATCGCCTCGATATGAGGTCGTATGAGAAAGTTATGATCCTTCGAAGTTTCCAAAACAAGAACTATGCACAGTCATGGCTAAGAATCTGCAATTTTTGAAGAATTCATGCATAAAAATCAAAAAACAACTCCACTAATGGATAGAGCACAAAAAAATAGCCAAGTTCATAACAAGAATCATATAAATTGGAGTTCGTATGAGCAAGAATGAAACATTTGAAAACTGCATTCAAATCTGCGACTGCCAATGGAGAGGGGTATGGTTGTAGCTTTGCATGCTCGATTTTGCAAAATATGCAGCTTGCATGAAAAATTTAAAAGATACCCAGATGGTTTTTTGGGGTTGCGAACAAAACCCAAAAAGCATTTCTCTTTCTAATGTACAAAAGATGTTGTTGTAGTGTAAATCAGACCCCTTTAATAGTAAAAAATGGCTCCAAAAAACAAAAAAGACCCCAGCAACCAGAATATGACATGCAAATGTTGGATCAGCTTCCTAAGTCTATCAATGGCATGTTGGAACCTGCAAAACTGATTGAAAACTCCAAATATGCAAGTTGGTTGTCAAATTTGAGATTGAAACCCCAGAGAAAAACCGTTTTTGTCAAAACTTTTCTGATTCTCACGATCATCCAAAGATGCAAGAGAAGAGCATACTTCATTTTTCAAAAAATTACAAAAAAATTTATTAGCCCCCCCCCCCCCCCCCCCCCCCCCCCCCGAATCTCTCAAATAAGGAAACTAAGATCTACTCTTGCACATAGAAAAGCTCTGATACCATGTTAGAATCTGAAAAGATTAACAACTCAGAAAACTAGTGCAAAGAGTAAATATCTAAACTATGAATGCAAATGATACAAAATCAAAATAGCATCATAGAGTTAGTCTCCAAGAGAGTAATGCAAATGCTGGAAGCAAAATAGCATTAAGAGGATGCAAAAATAAGAGATGCAAATACAAGCCAAGTAGCATGCTTATATAGGCTAGGAAGAGGGAGGAGGTGGCAACACCAACCAATGAAGAGCAACCATCTATTGGACTAAAGATAGCAAAGTATCTTCCCAAGATAGCTAATGGATGCTCACATGTAGGAAGGTGACACCTCGCAACCATTCACCTAATAAGACATGCTTTATTAACCTAAGCGAGATTATTAAAAGTGTAGGAAAAACCTATCAAAATAGGAAAATAAAAAAACTACACTAACATTTACCTCATGATGAGGTTGTTATTATGGAGCATGGGCTCCTTCATGGCCATGAATCTTGTTGTTTCGGACGTACAAGGAGGTTTGGTGGATGAGGAGAAGATGGTTGTTTTGAAGGTGTTGAGAGGCAATGTAGTGGCAATATGTTGTTTATGTTGTGGTGGCCTTGAGAGGAAAAATGTATTGGCAATATGATATTTATGAATTTCTCCTCCTTGAAGAGCCCACCTTCACCCAACGTTTTATGATTCCAATGGTGAATCATTGTGCAATCCATGGAAGGGTGTTGATTGTGTTTTGTGTTGTGTCTTCATGCAAAATATTGTGATGTATGTAACCCGGTTTGAGCCTTGTTCTCCTAGCGTGGGGGTGGTCTCTTTGGAGGCCTATGGTTGGGTGGAAAGCACCCATGGTCCTTGTTTTTTATTTGTGATGCATTTACAAATTTTGTTCTCAAGGGAGCAATGGAAACAAGCCTCGAATGATCATCCTATGGACGTTGCATGAAGATAAAACTTGTCATTTTCCTTTGTAACTGTAAAGGTGAACTCTCCATATTGTTCATGTGGTTGCAATGAATGATTGCATAGTAGAGAACAAGGGATATGTCTTTTTCTTGGAAAGAAATATTGTTTTTTTCATTGCACCAAATGTTGTAATTGTAAAAGTATAGTTCCTACTCTTTTGCTTTGTGTATTGAGCTATAAAAGTAAATCTCCATTTGAATATACCACTGTGATGTATGGGTTCATGGGCAGAGAAAATAATTTGGAGGTTCTCTTAACTAAATGCATTGTAAGACTCTATCTTTATGTGCTTTATTGGAATATAAGGGATTGGCTATCCTCTCTATCATATAAGAGATAGTTTCATGATAAGGAATAGTCATAATTATATCTTAGAACAATAAATTTAAGATGCATATGATTGAAGCTAGAATTCTCATTAAGTTTTCATTATAATGAATACTTTGGTGAAATTTTGCAATTGAACATGATAAAATGCAAGCTATAAAGTTGATGTAATATATCAAGCCAATAGTATGGAAGGTTCTATAGATTCTAGTTTTATTTACTACAATTTCAAGTGGCATCAATAGAATCGATAATCATATAAAATAGGATAGCCCGATTAAGCCAAATTTAAACCCATACTCATATCCTATCAAATGAAGGATAGAAGGAAATTCAATAAAACTTTTAGTGAAACCTTGTTGTAGATACATTTTACCTTTCTGGAATTTTTATGGGAAAGGAAATTAATTCTTTCCCTATGATTACAGACCATTAAAATAATAAACACAATATTCCCAAAAGTATAGTACATTCAATAATAATAGATTATTATATAGAACTTGTAAGAGCAACCAATAATTAAACCATAAGTTTGAAAGTAAAGGCTCATATGAGCCATGTGACCTTTGTCACATCTTCCTCAATTAAATACATGAGATATGTTCTAAAACTAGGCTTGGACTAATATAGTACCTAAGTCATCCATTCCCATTATACTAGGTGCTACCCTAGAAAACATGACCATTCTAATCAATGAAATCAAGGTAACACAATAAATAAATTTTAAAAAAAGAAATAATATATATTAAACTCTTTGTTTTCTACTAGCCCAAGCGCCCATCTTTCTAGGGCTTGAAATACATGTGGGACACCATTCTGACTTCATGCCAGACCCGCTGCTCAAAAAGGGGTGCTTACCATTGAAAAAAATAAAAATAAAGCTATACCTATTAACCAATTCACTTGTCCTAGTTTAAATAAAAATAAATAAAGTAAGCTAATGTGACTTAAACACTTGAGCTTCCCTAGGCATTTAATGTTTTATGGACATATGATTATATTTTTGCATTATGAGTTGTTCTAACATAGAAACAACTTCCACCTTTCCCCTAGACGTACCACCTCATGGGGAATAAAGTGAGTGATATAGAGTGGAAGGGTTAGACTAGCCACCTAACTCCTTGGGATATGAATTTAAACAATTCAACAAACATACACTCTCTTCCATTACTCCACGCCTAGAAGGAAGAAATCAATGAATGGGGTAAAGGGTTAAGTGTTGTGATGCATACAGATTTAGTAGAAGTTGGTAATTAGTAATTTATGTGTAGGGGGGGAACTAAAAAGTTAGTAGGGGCTCTAACCAAGACTTAGATGCCAGATATGGGGAAGTATGCTAGATTTTGTGGAAAAAGGTTCTTCTCAATTTTAGTATATTATATTGAGAGGAGAATCCAGCTTAGTCTTCAAGATTTAGACTTATTAGTACATAAGTAGGTATATAGGTAGTCCTAGCACCATTTGATTTTGAGATAATCTTAAGGATTAGCAAGTGGTAATATTATAAAAGTAGTATGTAATCATGTCCTTCCTAGAAATAATAGTGGACTAATAAGGAGTATATACTTTGGTTTAGAAATCTATATTAAATTAAAATGCAATAATTGTTAAGTAGGAATGTACTTATTAACTAGGATAACTAAGCGTTGCTTGTTAATTTTAAAATAATAAAGTTATATTGTCTAGGCAATAGATTACAAGGAAATTTTAGTGTTTTGATCTCACATATACATATAGATACTAGTGAAGAGATGTGTACATGTAAGAGTAATAATAAAATAACTAAAACTAAAAACAAAAGGATATATAAGCAATGCATTAAGAAGATACCATTATACATGTTGGGTGATGCGACACGCTCCCCTACCCACAGTTGGTTAATTATGTGGTGTTCCATGTTCACTAACAGTTATGGCTTTTGGTGCAACGGAAAATGGGCCCAACAATTCGTATCAGAGCCTAGTTTTGGCCTGGTCATGGGTTCAAATCTCCCCGGTGCCTTCCCGACCTGCGTAAGCACCTGGTATGTGCGTCGAGGGGGAGATTTTTGGGTGATGCAATGCGCTCCCCTACCCATAGGTGGTTAATTATGTGGTGTTCCATGTTCACTAACAATCATGGCTTTTGGTGCATCGGAAAATGGGCCCAACAATACATTTATACTAGTAAGAGAGATAAACTTGTAAGATATCTATATTGTCTTGACAAGGATATAAAGTCTATATAGAAAACCTACTTAAAATCCTCGTATTGCCATGTATGTAAGAAGTTGTGATTGCTTTGTAATGATGTATATCATAAGAGGTAAATGTGAATATGTTTAAGGGGCCATGATTTCACATATACAATTAGAAAACACATTAATTTAGTACTCCATTATGGGTTGAATGTAACCTTAATGTAAGGATTAGATTTTTCGATAATAATTATGATAAGTACCTTGCTATCTAGTAATTATAAAAGGTTTATAATTAGTTCATATTTCAATCGTGGAAATTCACATTGAGTTATTGAACCATATTTATTTAATCACGAACTAAGAAATTAGTGGGTGATAAGGAGAAATAAAAAAATAAAAAGATGAAAAAAAATTGTTGTGTTTTTTTTTTACAGTAAATTTTGGGCATATCAGACTCTATTAAAGGAATTAATCACCCTATTATGAGTGCCATTTTAGAGGTATTGAAATAATTCAATAAAATTTTCACCTTGTTAGAGGATTTACAAATGATTGTTAAACCAACTCTATTAAGAGATTTAGATCACTGCTACAATGGTTAGAGAGTAATAATGAAATAACCTAATTGAGATGCAATTGAATTGCTGATTACATATCTTTTTTAGGGCTTGTACTAAATCATTCTTGATTGAATGTAGCTTTTCTACTCCACAAGGTTATTTAGCTTAACCTTCAAATTTTCTTCCTCTCTTCATCCTTTGCAATTCATTCAATACAATTTGTACACTTTGAAATCACAACTTGACCTTTTACTTGTTCCTTCCATATTGTCAAGTTGTCTCAAATATATTTAGAATAACTAATATTCATCACCATAGTCGACTAGAACAAATAGACAAAATAATTAAGCTTCATATGCCAAAACAAGAAAATCTTTTGTTAGCCGACCGATCTCGTTCGAAACTAACTTGGAAGTGATTTCCTATGTTAACCAATAGAAGCTTAGTTAATGCTGTGAACTTGCAAAAATCCTTTAGTAACTGAGTGAACTTTGTTGGTCTGACTTTTTGTGTGATAGAAATCTTTTGTCCAATTGTAGAAAAGTCAAACTTTTATTTCTAAGTGAAACATAGGGTTTCTGGATAATCCATCCGTTGGCTAACCTTTGAAAAATCCTTATGAAACCCCACGTTCTTTCTATTTGTAAATTGTCAGGCGCAAAATTTTTGAATTTTCAAATAAGATGAATATTATGTTGACTTTTATCTTCTGTGCCCCCAAGATACCTTTCCTCTCATATTTCCCTAGCTGTCCAATCTAAGTAGATCTACCGTTGTCGTTACCTCGCTATGCAAACATGGGCACTTTTTATGTATGGCGAGGTAGCAAGTGCTGAATAATTTATAAAATAGGACCGCAAAATGAAGATACAATGGTCGGAGCTTTATTTTTTGACTGATTTATTATTCAGGTACACGTTGCAATTATCGTCAAAACAAGAAAGGGGACCCAGCAGAATGTCTGAAATCAGAGCCGGAATGATGATTTTTCTAATGCTTCGCTATCTCACTATCAAAAAAATTGTCCACTTCATCGTTAGTGAAGTAGCGAGGCCTTGCAAAATTAAGAGCCGGTGACATTGCAATTTGTTAGTACCATAACTACACCAGGTGGCATGACAAGTAATAAATGTTGTTGTCAGAAGCAGTTTAATAGAAAAAATAATTATCTAATGGCCCCTTGCATTTCATGGTGCTGAAATTCATTAAAGTGCTAGAGCTCACTACCTCTCTATCGAAAAAATTTGACATCTTGCCGTTAGCAAAGTAGCGAGGCCCTGTGAAATTTAAGAGTCGGTGAGACCTTTGATAACGTGGGATGATAATTAGGACTACAATAAAATCTTGAAAGGTGCCAACTATGCAAAATTCTGTATTTCATCAATGCCCTTCTGATCAAATGTACAAAGAGTTCCTGAGCGTCAGATTGGAACAAAATCAACAGTCCTCGCTACTTCACTTTGAAAAGTTGCATGCTCTTTAAGCTATGCAACGTAGCGAATATGAATCAAAAGAATACGTGCAATTTCCTCGCCGTTGATTTAACCTATGATCAATGGCCATTGTCTTCCCACTATGAAGAGTTGTGAGGGAGATATTTATAGCGACATAATGAATAGGGCCCACCACCTTCTTTCTAAGAAAGCCTAGTAACATATCATTTACTGATTTCGAATCAGATCAATGGTTGTCGCTGCTTTGCTATTGCAAGGTGCTCTTTCTTTATGCATAACGAAGTAGCAACCTGTTGACACATGTCCTCAGTTGCCAGTGGGTCCAAATATAAGTGTCATCAAGGAAAGAGTTATGTATGTGGTAAGTTGTCATTAGATGAATTGACCGACATGTCAAATGCAATGCCTAGTTGTTCTCTCCGTATCACATGATTGTAGGATCTTTGAAAATTGATGGCGCAGCTTTAAACATAGAATGTGGTGCCACTCTTTGTAATAATTAGACATGAAAGCATCATCCGTAAGAAAAAATAGAGTATAATATAGAGAGATTTCATCAGTTTCATCTTACGCGAGAAAATATTTTGATCCATTCTTGCATAGAAGCAATTCCTGAAGGAAAGTGTGCTGAAATCTGGCAGAAATTGTGAAGTTGTCTGTTCATGAAAAGTTTGCAAAAATACAGAGGAAAACAAAGACAGAATTCAAGTAAGTAGTACTGCCATAATCTTCCTAGGTTTTTTCTAGTTCTAAAAAATAGTCCAAGATGCCTCCAAAGAAATCATTTTTAGGTCAAATAAACCATTTGGATAGAAATGTGCATGATGACTTGCTTGAGTAGCCTCCTGAGCCTACTGTAGAGATAGTGCAAGTTAAAAGGTTAACCTCATTGAACCCTAGGCTAAGGATAGCTGATGGATTGTATGATAAGGGTAATTGGGTCCAGGATGCTCAAACTTCTCAAACTAGTTTGAGTTTCATGAGAATTTCAAATGACATTAGTTTGAGTTTGTTCAAAAAATGGTTTGCAAAGAGAAAATTATATGCCCCTCATGCCAATATATGGAATTTTGATCTTGGAAAGCTAGTTGTTTCCAGTGTGTTTATGGATTATGACCTTCTTGAAGCTGTAGCAAAAAGTTATGATCAAGCCACTAAGGTAGTGAGAAGAATAGATGGTGAGGTTTTAATTACCATTAGTCCAGAAGAAATTAGGGAAGTTTTCAGTCTGGGACCTCTCACTAGGTATCATGTGCCCATTGATTTGATAGAGTTAGAAAAAGAATATATGTCCAAAAGGGATGTAGTTAGACAAGGTGCACTGAAGGCCCACATAGGTAGAATTGGAAACCTACTAGCAATAACATCATCTTGTAAAGAACCTTTCATGAAATTAGGACTACAATAATATCTTGAAAGGTGCCAACTATGCAAAATTTCGTATTTCATCAATGCCCTTCTGATCAAATGTACAAAGAGTTCCTGAGCATCAGATTGGAACGGAATCAACAGTCCTCGCTACCTCACTTTGAAAAGTTGCATGCTCTTTAAGCTATGTGACATAGTGAATATGAATCAAAAGAATACATGTAGTTTCCTCACCCTTGATTTAACCTATGATCAACGGCCGTCGCCTTCTCGCTATGAAGAGTTGTGAGGGAGATATTTATTCTAGGATGACTCTGTAGTTAATGACCATGATGAAGTGCGTGTGAGGTTTAGAGGCCCACAATCCATACATTCATTTCTAGCACCCACCATGGAGCTGAGAAAATCAATTTTTCTGGCCTCATCTACATTAATTTCTATCATTTTTTATTGCTCTATCTGTACTGTCTAATACAATTTTCTAAATTTTTGCATGAGAAATTTCATTTTTGCACGAATATTTGAGGGTCTCACTCAAACCTCCACACCTCCTCACATGAAAAAAGTGCCCTATTGCACAAGTCTTCATGCGGTACCTCATTTTCTCAAATGGGTCAATGAAAGATTTTGCACAATCCTATGTAAGACTTTGTGCAAAGTATTGAAACAACAAGTTTAATTTTGTTATTTTTCAGCATGATGTTCATTATCTTTTACTGACGTGTTTGTTTCTAAAGCATTACTATTCTATTTTTCTAATTTTTTACATAGGATTTTTGACAAAGATTAGTTATTCAAACTAGTTCACCTAAAATTCTCTATAATAGGTTTCATCTTGCCCAGATAAAATTTCAGGTTTTGATCCTTTAGATAGTGATTAGGTTTCCAACTAAGTGCATGTTTTTACTGGGCTTGTCCTTTCTTCCTTTTAAAAATTTTCCTTAGCGTGAGATTTTAAAAAAAAGGGGAGGGAAGGAAGATTAAGCAAATGATTTTATTCACCTATGTTACCGCACCGTCAAATTTCTTTTAAATCTATGATTGTCGCTGGCTCGCCATGAGGAGATACGAGAGAATTAAGCATAGCAAGTTGGTGACATTATGACATGTATACGTGGTCATCAGGAATAATAAATCTTGCATCCAAATTACTCCAGAAAGTCGCTAAGTCACTATCAGAATATACAGGGAAGTTGTCGATAGTGACATAGCGAGGACGAAATCAGTCCTAAAGGCGGTTGTTTTTTATGACCAGAAATGATTTGGAAATACTCAAAAAAAAATTTTGCAGACTATGCTACTTTTCTCGGTGCCTATTTTTTGGTGGGTCATTGCATCGCTAGCCGAATATGGTTATGTTTTGCTGATAGCAACATAACAACTGACCCAACAGTCAAAAAATACAACAGAACTTGAGATAAAGTATGGTTAAAACATATATGTGCATGCTAGCATGTTTCGCCAGCTCAGCAATAGATGTATCATGGACCCACTTCTCAGGAATATAATACAAGGTTTTTTGACTGTAAGATTGGGCCAAGATCAAGGGTTGTCATTAGCTCACTATGAAGAAATGCTCAAAAGTTAAGCATAGCAAGTTAGTGATGTGATGGCCCACCATTGATTCTTTGAAAAGTCATCTCAAATGTATGCCACATGATTAATATAAGATCAAAGGCTATCGTTAGCTCGCCATGGGAAGATGCTAGAGGAATAAGCATAGCGAGTTACCAATGTGATGACATGTGTATGTGGTCATCCATGGGCCCAGTCTAAAGTGCCAGCATTGAAGGAAAGGTGTAGGTGGAGCTATCCTATTGGTTTGATTGCAAATATGTTAAGTAAGGAAACGAGCCAGCTTAGTTGTCATTACCAAATCACAAGTTTTTCCAAGAATTGACAGCGCATTTTTAAAAAAAAGGAGAAGGGTGGTGAAATTTTGTCCTACGCATTTATGATGAATAGAGATTTCGCATGTGAGAAAAAGGTAGAGTATAATATGTAATATTTTCTTTTATTATTCACTACAGTCCACTCTAGCAAAGAGTTTATTTTCCCTGAGCATAGGCACCTATTGATCATTTTCTGATTAAGCATTGGTGAAGACATGAAGACAATTTCATATCTATTTGAAAGCAGTTGCAGAAGTTCAAAAGAGGATAACTTTGGCGAAATCAAGTAAGTATTCGATCATAACTTTTGTAATATTCCAATTATTACAATCAAGATGCCTCCTAAGAAATCATTCTCTAGGCAAGTTAATTATATGAATAGGAATGTCCACGATGATTTCTTAGCATTACTCCCAGGATCCACTATAGAGTCTGCACAAGTCAAAATATTAATTTCATTGAGTCCTAGGTTTAAAATTGCCGATGGCTTGTATGATAAGGGGACCTGGGTAAGGGATGCAATAACCAATCAAACTAGCCTTGTTTTGTTTAAAAAATGGTTTTCAGAGAGGAATCTGTTTGCCCCTCATGCTAATATATGGAATTTTGACTTGGAAAAGTTAGTAGTTCCTAGTGTTTTCATGGACTATGACTTGCTAGAAGATATTGCCAAAAACTATGACCAAGCCATTAGGGTTGTGAGAAGAAGTGAAGGTGTGCCTCTAGTATCAATTAACCCTAAAGAAATTAGAGAGGTTTTTCATTTAGAACCATTATCAGATTTCCACGTGCCAATCAATTTGCTGGAATTAGAAAAGGAACACAAAGCGAAAAAGGATATAATTAGGGGAGGTGCATTGAGGGCACACATTGGTACCATAGGAACTCTACCAGTAATAACTGCAGCCTCTAAAGAACCTTTTAAGAAGAGCTTTTTCACTTCTCGGGCTGTAGAGATATACAGGACCCTATGCCATGTTCTTGGTGTAGATAAGAAGGATTGCATGCCCATTGACCTCATGTATATGATGATTCAAATTGCCTCTTTTCGTGTAGATGTCATTTTTGATTTTGCCTCCTTTCTAGCTGAAGAAATTCACATTGGCTTGGTTGGAATTGTGAGAGGTAAGGTGGAGAAAGCTTTTGGCCACTATTCCTTATTAATGCACATGTTCATGTTCAATGGGGTAACATATTTTGGTAATGAGATGAAATTAAATAGATAAGAAAATGGGGAAACATTGCCAGTCTAGTTGTGGAGTGCAAATATGACTTGGGATGCAAATAAAGCAAGTTTTGTCAGATTTGATAGATATTTTGCCTCTAAATTAAGATGTCTATTTTTTAGTGATAATCCTACGATCCCTATAGTATTAATGAATATCATAAGACCTATGGATAGCCCCCATAATTTTAAAGTTACACACAATTGGGGAGATATTATTCCATACCCTATTTCCACCATTTTTAGAATTTATGGTTTTAAAGGGAGCCCTCATGTCTTGCCTTACCAAGTACCCCTAAAGATAGGGATGGCAGAAGTATTATGGCAACTAGGAGGAGTAGAGGAAATGTTCTTGTCAAAGAGGTAACTAGGGTCAATTTTCCCTACTTGCATAGTGGCCCATCAGTTTGTGATTACTAAAGGAGGTTGGCTCTTTTTGTACAAAATTTTGGATCAGTATATGATGGCTATCTCCCACCCCCATTTTTGTGATTCTGAGGGATTTTTCAATCAGACTCTGAGGCATAGGATCAAGCTAGGACCAGTAAAGCATGATTCATATTACCCAGAAGATATTATAAGAAATGAATTTTCTTTACAAGAATAGGAAACTAAAAAAGAAAAATTGAGATTTTACTCCCGAGTCCTAGAATTTATTCATTGTTTTGATAAGAATTATAGTCCTTTAGACAATGCTAATACAGAGGCTGACAAAATAAATAAGCTCATAAATAACTTCTTTGCAATAATGGAAACCATGAATGAGAAGAAACATTTTTTTATTAATTCTTCTCCTGATAAGGCCAGAGAAGTCATGAAGAGGTTAGCCTTCACTCCTAATATAGGGATTGGTCAAATAATTGTACAGAAAAAACTTGGTTACACTATAATTCAGAATAAAAAGGCTCCTATAGATGAGGGAAAACAAATAATGGGATCCACCAATATAGTTTTAGAGGAGACACCTGATGAGCCTAGCCCAAAGAGGTAGAGGGTAATAAGAGAAGGGAGACCTCAAGCTGAGGAATATTCACCCACCCAATCTCCTTTGAGAATTGGAGAAGAGAAGCTCACAAGTAAGCAGGTTAAAGAGATTGGATCACAAGGAGGTGTTTTTATTACCCAAGTAGAATTGGATGAAGGTAATCCTCCAGAGCCTCCTCTCCCAAGTTTAGATCTGACAAGAGCTAATTATAGAGGCAAGGAATTGGACCTTGTATTAGAACAAGCAAGTCATCAATTTTTGACTAATGACAATTTTGTAAAATCAAGAGCTTTTCAACAATTTGCATGGAGAACAAACATGAACATCTTTGACGAGAGATGCAAAAGGATGAAAATAGAGCATCCATAAATGGATGAAGCTTCCATACAAAACTAGATAAAAGAAGAAATGCTGAGGGAATTCCAGAACATTACTCCTGAAGAAGGAAGGAGAATGGTAAAGACCTCTAACATATTATTGTTGCCAAATTGGGATATTGCAGATGCTTTAATTTTCAATTTTGTTTCAAGAAAATTGGAATTGCAAGACCCAAATAAAAAGGATTTCCAAGGAACTGCATTCATTGAGGATCAAGCTACTTTGGTCAGTTGGTCACTGAAAAAAGGATCTAGAGCCACATCATTACAGCTACATGAGTCTGGGTTTATGGGCAACATACTTTTAAGAAGAGTTGCTGACACCTCCCATGTACAGGCAGCCTATTGGAATGTGGAGTCTTCCTAGTTGCTTTTCACCATTGCTAAGAAAGAGGATGGAGCTTGAAAATAAGCTATTGGAACAATCCACAGGCCTAGAATAACCTATCCTCATCCCCCAGTAGAACCTTTCAAGTCTACCCCCCTCATTGAAATGCCAGATACACCCCAGGGACCACGATATTATACTACTGAGGAATTTGAAGAAGAAAAGGCTAAACTATGGGCCTTACATATAGAGTTGGAGTCTAAATATGAACATAAACTCAGAAAAGCTCTTACATATATAGGAGACAGAGTTGAATGGCCATTAATCCATCATCAATTGGTCAGGGTGATTAACATCTAGGAGGAATTAAAAGGAAATGATGAGTCAAAATTTAAAATTATTTCCTCATGCCCTGGATAAGAAAAATAATTTGAAAAGCAAAGAGGAATGGATGAAAGAACTTGATGATGCATTCTATTTAAGAATGAATCAAGTAGTAAATGAAATAGGGCATGCATGGTGGGCCACCAAAACAGAGGAGATGGTGAAAGCCAAAATATTCTTTGATTCTTTAAAATAGGATTTCATTGATATTAATAATATGGTTGATTATGTAATAAAAAAATAGAAGGACATTTTGCATTTCAGCTGGCCAAATGATGCACTATTTGACAGATGGATGGCAGAAATGGTTTCTAGCGACTAGTTGGATACAGATCACACTGACAATGATAATGTGTAGGATGAGGGATTCCAAACCACTGATACTATCGTTTATCAAAACCAATCAGAAGAAGAAGACAAGAGAAACCTATCATTTTCAGTTACAAACTCAGGACCACAGGATGCTGATACGGCTAGAGAAGAAGACAAGATAGAAGTTGTTCCTGCCACCCGAGATAAAGATGAAGAAAGCCTACAAGTGGAAGTTAATATGCCATCATCAGAACAATTTTCATCATTGACTAATTTGGCAGTTACCTATATAGAGAAAATGGATCAATAACCAATCAGCAACAAAAACTCCTATAACAAAAGTTGATTCACTTAAAAGAATGGTTTGATCTAGGACATCTTCTATTACCCGCATTTTGTCTTTTTTGTGACAGGTGTATGTAAATATTCTTTGTAAAGGATAGCTATCTTTTCTTTTAGCCTAAATCTTGTTGCATCTCACACTATTTAAGTGAGATTCCAAGGCTAAAGAAGGGTACAAATTCTATTTCTCTAAGTAATAAGCTTAGTCTATTTTTGGTCCAAATTTCAAAAGCAAGTTTACGATGTAGTTTCTCTGTCAATTATCGAAGAATACATGAATATAGAATGAGCTATGTTTCCTTCTTAATGTCATTCTGAGTCTATTATAAATGAAATACCATTTGCAAAGAAGATGAATAAAATATTGTGAACTGTCCCCATATCAGTTCTTTCTAAATCTTGTCTCCTTTCAATTACTTGGTTGTCTTGATATTGTATAAGTAAAGGCTTGTGCAATTGAATGCAATCTAGTTAGGTTGTATATCTATTTATCACTATTGTTAATTCAATGGATTAAATAAAAGCTTTGGTGAACATGATAAGGTTTCTTTAAGTAGTGGGAAGGATTTTGAATGATGAATTTTGATAAGAATTGCTGATAGCATTTGCTGTAAGGCAACAAACTAGATCTGAGAACTTGCTATAGACTCTGAACACCAATGGATTAAGCACTAATCAAATTGATTCAGATGAAGGAGAAATATATCATAAATGGTTATCAAAATGCAGCATTATTAAATCAAACTTTACTTTTGTTTCTTGTAGATCTTCAAAGTTGGCCAACACTTGTCTGCATGGAATGTTTTAGCTTTAGTTAGCCACTATTGTTAAGAACATCTGCAGATCTATAGAAGAATTCTTGGCCATATCTATTTTATGGGATGTGTTTACCAAGTTAATAAGAATTATGTATACGTCTGAGGATTTTGAAATGAGAATCATAATGAAACTAAGAATAATCCTCATACAGTTGCTCCAGTTTTAAATCATCCCTGGGTATACCCACCCTGGTTTTGCAGAGCCAAAAGAGTAGAAAACCATCTGTGGTTTTGTCGAAGTTGGGTCCAAATACTTTGCATATACAATTGTTGATAAGAGTTGGCTAGTCTTTAGATTTTTTTTGCACTTTCATTTTGGTATTAAGCATTTTGTCACTTAGTGGTTTTAGTGCATTTTAAAACACCAACAAAATGGCGACTCTACTAGGGAGTTGTCCAACACATTTGTAAGAAAGCACTGCAGTTTCTTTGGTCCTATTGTGTATGTGTGTGTCATGTGATCTAATTTTTGCCCATGGTTATAAGGGAATCTTTTAGTGACAAACCTTGAGAATTTAAAGAAGATAGAGCCCAAGTAGCATTGCTACACACTGACGTAATTAGCTTATCCAAGTGTCTTATCTAACAAGCAAGAGTTGCAGTCTTACAACATCACTGATTGGTCTGTCTATGCCATATATTTTTTTGTTTCTATTTGTGTTTTTTTCCTTGAGTCAGAAAAAGTGTCATTACATATTTTCCCAAAATAGGGTGGTGACTCAGTCAAGTTTTTGAAGCTAGTGTTGTTGTAACAGAAGGTGAACATGGCTGACAAGAGAAAGAACACAAGAGCTTACATGAGACCAATCCTGATGTATCAATGTATACTGATCTACCCCAAGGTGGTAGAAAGAATCAAAATAAGAATAAGATACATCCAAATCCTACTTGGAAACCCAGAGGCAATCCATCTTTTAATTCCCATTATCAACCAGTAATAGGAAGAGAGTCTTCTTCACTTAGTTCTAAATCCGAAACTACAAGACTCTTAGGAGGCATTTTTAGTACCCCATTACCAGACGAGAGAGTCTTTTAAGACAAAGATGTGTCTACTATGGGAATTGCTTCATCAAGGACAAATCCTCTAGCAGATATGAACTATAGGCTAGGATTTAGGAATTCATTTGATAATCCTTTTAATCCCAGAGTGGCCCCTTATGTAGAGCCAAATCTTATAGATCTGGATGACCCTACTGATTCAGAAGGAACTTCTATAGATCCTAAAGAAGTGCACTCCAAAATAGAATTTTTGAAGAAATGGATTTCTGAGGAAGAAGCTAAATGCATTCATCTTGAAAAAGAGAAGGAGCAAGCCACTTTCGATGCCATAATAGAGAGGGATGCTTTGCTAAGAAGGGTGGCTTCTTTGAAGGAGAAAAATAAAAAGTTAGAAGCAAATACCACTACTCTCCATAAGGATGTTTTTGGAGATGTTGATAATTTGAGAGGTAAAGTTCAGGAACAAGAAAAGCACCTAAGTCAGAGGCAAGAACAAGTTATTGCTCAAATCCAAGCTTATAAACCTATTCATGTGTATCCTGTAGAGCCCACTACAAAAGCTCTAGCTAAAGGGAAAGGCAAGGCTATAGGAATCCAAATAAATGAGCCTCAAGCTATACCAAGAAAACCTATACAACCCTCTATGTCAAAATTAGATCTAGATCTTGAGAAGGCTTGAAAAGAGAGAGAAGATCTTGCAAAAGAACTTGAGAAGTTTGAGAATGAAGCTCAAGCTGCAGAAACTAGGAGGAAAATCCAATTCATAAAGTCTAATTTTGCACTTGCTTCATGGTCCAATTTGTTTATCCCACCAACAATTCCTGCACTAGGAAGTAGTCTAATAACCTCAACCTAGGGAGTACCCCAATCTACTCCTACCTCATCTACCACCATTGTCACCCAAGTCCCATTTGTCCCACCTCAATAATCCCAAGCTTCTCAGATGAGTAAAGCTAATATAGCTAGTACCTCAAATGTTCCTGGCTTCCAAAAGGAACCTGTATATCTAGAAAAGTATAGACAAATATCATTTTGCTAGTATTCCTGGTGCCCCACATCCCATATCATTTGATTTAAGAGATAAAGTGGTTAAGTTCTATGGGAATAATGTTGTTACTGGTGAAGAACATTTGAGAATTTTCGTTGATATGTTGAATGATTATGAAGTTGAACATGAAGATATGGTATGAAATTGTTTGTGCATTCACTAACAAAGGATGCAAGGGATTGGTTTAGGAGGTTTCCTGATGATAGTATTACCTCATGGAGTGATTTGGAGAAATTGTTCAAGGAGCAATATGGAGACAACACTAATGTTGGATTCATGTTGAATGAGTTCAACAACATCAAGAAGAATCCAAATGAGTCTACATTTGATTTCAATGTAAGATTCCAAAAAGGTATGTACAGACTATTTCAAGTTATGAGGTTAAACGAAGATGTCTATCTCACAACATATTTTAATGCCTTTGATAGAAAAATGGCTTATCAATTAAGGGATAAGGATCCTAAGACTTTAAGGGATGCCTATAAAATTGTAGTAAATATATAGAATAGTAGGAAGGCATCTGGTAAACTAGGTAGCAGGGATGATCTGAATATTTTTAATCCTAAGAACAATAATAAAAGGGAGGGTGACAAAACTCCTATAGGAAAGAAGCCCAAAGAACCTACTATAGGCCAAGTTTTGGAATTGCTCAAGAAGATGAATCCCACCAATTTCAATAAGCCAAATGTTGTTGAAAGACCCCCTATAAATAACAACAATTTCAATAGGCAGCCTAGAATGCAAAATTACCCTTACACCACTCAGTGCAAAGATGGTAAGCCAGTTCCCAACCAGACCCACAATGTGAAGGATAAGGGTACTCCAGATCCCCTACAAAGGAACACTATAAATATGAATGATGATGTACCATGGTGCATTATATGTCAATCACCTCATTCTACTGATTATTGTGTTGTTGCCGAGTCATTTTCCCAAGGCCAAGGAGTGCAACCTGAAGAAGAAACTGAAGAGAAAAGCCATGATGACATAAGTTGCAATATGGTAAGCATGTGTGATGACTTGATAGATTCTAACTCAAAAGAACCTGAAAATGATATTACTAGCCAGAGAATTGCTTACCAGCTACATCATCAACAAGTGCTTTCAGATGATGAAGGGTATGATACAGATAAGGTATGTAGTACATTTTTTGATGTAGGTCTCACAAGCTTAAGATTTCCCTCTAAGGAGGAAATTGATAGAATTATAGCAGAAATGATTTCACAAGTCTATAGTAATTACAATTTGAGAAATAGAGCAATAAATAATGATGTAGGAAAGCCATCTAGTGTATTAATCAAAGACATCACTCATAAGATGAATGATCAAAACAAGAAAGTCAATGTAGATGTGCCTAAGATCAAGGAAAAAAAGGGTAAAAAATGGGAACCAAAGAAGAAGGTTCAATTTCAAATAAGTGAAGCAACAAAACCAGTTGTGCAACCAAAGAAATCAGAACCTAATGCTATCAAGCAAAATGTGGTGCCTACTGCTCAAAAGATTCTGACTCTAGGTACTATTGTAAAACCTATTGTTATTGAACCTATTGATATGATATCCATGTTATCTCAAATTATTGTAAAATTTCCCTTGTCTAAAATTTTTAGAATTGAAGAGCATAAGAATAAGGCTTTGTCATGGTTGGGTGGAATAGCAAACAATAATATTTTTGTAGATCAAACTGTGTCCCAAAAAACCCCATTAGTAATAAAGGATAGTGGTATCATATCCCACATTCCTCAAATTTTTCTAGATGATTCCTAAGTGGAATTTATAGAAGATATTGGTCCTTTTTTCCTCAGTCTAATCATAAAAGGGAAGACCTTAAAAAATTGCATGATAGACTGAGGAGCTTCCAATACTATAATGACTTTTAAAGTAATGGAAGCCTTAGGTTTGAAGGTGGATACCAAGCAAGGTAGATGTAGAGGAATGGATGCTAGGGAAGTCCCAATCATTGGTACCATAAATGCCTTACCATTCAAATTGGTTGCATATGCTAAAGTAGAATTAACCATGTCTGTCCTTGTGGTAGATATCCCTCCACACTATGGAATGTTACTCTCCAGAAAATGGAGTGCTGCCATGGGGGGAAGCCTACAATGTGACCTCACTTATGCCACTTTTTATATAGGGGACAAAGTTGTCAGGGTAAATAGGGAGCCAAGGGTTAACCACATTTTAGAAGAAGAAATTGACAAAGATACCACTTGTTTCCTAGATACTGGGATTAATGCTTTCAAGGTGAATTAATTATTCAAGAAGTTGAAAACTTACCTAGTATCATTGAACATGAAGTTGAATGTTGCATGAATTCACCAAAATTATGGAAAATGTTCTTTGATGGGGCTAGTTCTAAAGAGGGTGCAAGGGCAAGTGTAGTTTTTGTGTCCCCTGAAAATAACACTTTTAGGTACTTGAAGTTTTCCTGCACTAATAATATTGCAGAATATGAAGCATTGCTGCTAGGACTCAAAGTTTCCATACATCATAGAATTAAGAAATTATGTGTCATAGGGGATTTTGAACTAATTATCTCTTAGATCAAAGGAACCTACTCATCCAAGAATAAGAGATTGAAACAATATAGAAATGTAGTCTAGGATCAGATAGAATTCTTTGATGCATTTAGGATCTCATGGAGAGATAGGACTCAAAATAAGATGGCTAATCTATTAGAAAATGTAGCAATCAAGCCAAAAGAGATATCATATGCAGGAATCTCCTAGATTGAGGTGCGAAATAGACCTTCCATACCTGACAACATTGAAAATTGGCAGATCTTTGAAGATGACAAAGATATTACAAATTTTTTGTTAAATGAACACAAGTACCATGGTCAGGAGATGGATTGCAGTGGACTGATTGAAACCATAAATGGGAAGGAAACCATTTTTGGTCAAGAGATAATGCAATTGAAAACAAATAAGATGCCAAAGGGGTTAGTAGTCTTGGAAAATATTTTTGATAACCAAGACAGAGTAAAATCAGGAGTAATCAACTCCAAACCTCAGGAGTCAGAAGAAATAAACTTGGGTACTAATGAAGTTCCTAAAAGGGTTTATATTGGCCAAAATTTGCTTGTTGAAATCAAGAAAACATTGATTGACCTACTTAGAAAATACAAACATATTTTTTCTTGGTCATATAATGACCTTAAGGCTTACAGGGAGGATCTGTTCCAACATGTCATACCATTGAAGGAAAATGTAAGACCTTTCAGGCAAAAATAGAGACCAATCAATCCTACCCTTGCCCCAAAAATGCCAGAAGAACTGACAAAACTAACATATGGTGGGATAATCAAACCAATTAGGCATTCCACCTAGGTTTCAAACTTGGTTCCTATCAGGAAGAAGAATGGAGATATTAGGCTTTGTGTTTTTTTTAAAAATTAAACATTGCATCTCTAAAAGACAATTATGGCTTACCTAATATGGAAGCCATGTTGTAGCAAGTGACTGGCTCCGAATTAATGTCAATGATGGATGGTTTCTCTGGATACAATCAAGTTCTAGTAAAGGAAAGTGAACAGTTCAAGATAGCCTTCACAACCCCATGGGGAACATATGTATATGTGAAGATGCCTTTTGGCCTGATCAATGCAGGAGCTATCTTCCAAAGAGCCATGGATGTAGCATTTCATGATTATATTGATAAATTTATGGTTGTGTAACAAGATGATCTTACTGCATATTCTAATAAGGTTAAAGATCACTGCAAACATTTGGAAAAAATATTTATCAAAGCTCTAGAATATGGAGTTTCTTTAAACCCAAAGAAATTTGCTTTTGGGGTCACAGAAGGCAAACTACTAGGACATATAGTGTCTAAGGATGGGATGAAAATAGATCCTGAGAGAGTAGCGGCTATTGACAAAGTCCCCAAGCCAAAAAATGTAAAAGGAATTCAATCCTTCTTTGGCCATGTTAATTTCCTTAGGAGATTTGTTACAAATTTCGCTGAGATCAGTAGACCTATCTCAAAGATGCTCAAAAAAGGAGCCATTATAGATTGGAATGGTGAGCCTTCACAAGAATTCTAGGATATTAAAATTGCAATAAAAAATGCTCCAATATTGAGAACACCAGATTATTAAAAACCCATGCATATTTTTTCTTTTGCATCATTCCATACTGTGGTTGTAGTCTTATTGCAAAAAAATCAAAAAGGATATGAGCAGCCTATTGCCTTCTTCAGTAAGTCACTACAGTTTGCTAAACTTAAGTATGAAATAAATGAAAAGAAAGCATATGCTTTAGTAAAGGCTGTAAAAGATTTCAGATGTTACCTGATAGGTGCTACTGTTATCGCTTGTGTACCTATTGCTACAGTCAAGGATATATTTTCTCAGCAGGAAGTATCAGGCAAGAGATGTAGATGGATCAATAGAATCCAGGAATTCAACATTGATATACAGATAACAAAGTTAGTAAGGGGTCAAGGTTTGGCCAAACTTATGGCTGAAGCTAATCTAGAGGCTAACTAGATAAATCTAGTAAATAATGATCTCAGAGCTGACTTATTCGACATGGACCAGTGTGATTGGTACACCAATGTCATATATTACTTGCAACACATGGAAGCTCCTCCCCATTTGCCTAAAAATGGAAAGAGGAATACTAAATTGCAAGCCATCAGGTATGTAATTGTCCAAAGCAACCTATGGTGGAGAAATTTTGAGGGAGTATTATTGAAATGTGTTAATAAGGAAAAGGCAAAAGAGGTTTTGAAAGAAATGCCTGCTGGAGTGTGTGGGGGGCACTATATGGCCAAAACCACTGCACATAAGATAATGAGGGTTGGATTCTGGTGGCCTTCCCTTTTCAAAGATGCTCAAGTTATGGTTAGGAAATGTGATCCTTGTCAGAGGTTTGTTGGAAAGCTAAAATTCTTAGGAAACACCCCATTAAAGCCAGTGGAAATTCAAGCTCCTTTTCAACAATGGGGTCTAGACTTCATAGGAGAAATTTTCCCCAAGTCTAGCACTAGCTATTCTTGGATTTTGGTTGCTACTGACTACTTTACAAAATGGGTAGAGGCTATCCCCACAAGAAATGTAACAAGTAAAGTGGTCAATAATTTCCTACTGAATAATATTATATCCAGATTTTGCTATCCATAGAAAATTGTAAAAGATAATGCTATATGCTTCAGGTCTGAGGAATTCATCAAGTTTTGTGATAAATATGGAATGACAAGGTCATCATCTGCTCCATATCATCTACAAGGGAATGGTCATACTGAGTCCACAAATAAGACCCTATTGAAGGTCATTAAGAGGACCTTGGATGATAATAAAAAGGCATGGGATTCCAAGTTATAGTTGGCAATATGGGCTGACAGAGTAACTATAAAGAAAGAAATTGGTGTAGCTCCATTAGATTTAGTTTATGGGATTCAAGCCAGAATGCCTCAGAACAACTTGATGGGACTCTACAATTACATCCAGTTGTATGCCTAAAATGTGAGCACACTTTTATGAATCATTATATTCAAGATTACTCAAGAATGAGGTCTCAAATGGCAACTCATAGCTCTCTAGTGATGGAGTGCAAGGTTTTTGTAATGGAGGCCCTTAGTTTGACCTAGTTCATGCCCACAGAACATAGGAATCTCAAGGAGTGCAAGGTTTTTGTAATGGAGTGCAAGGTTTTTGTAATCTCAAGGAACCTAGGCAGAGCACCTAGATACCTAAGATTGAAAGCATTTAGAAGATTATCTCCAGAATAGAGCTTAACCTTCAAGGATCTAGATAGAACACCTAGATACCTGAGATTGAAAGAATTTAGAAGATTATCTCCAAAATGGAGCTTAACCTTCAAGGATCTAGATAGAACACCTAGATACCTAAGATTGAAAGCATTTAGAAGATTATCTCCAGAACGGAGTTTAACCTTCAAGGATCCAGATAGAACACCTAGATACCTGAGATTGAAAGCATTTAGAAGATTATCTCCAAAATGGAGCTTAACCTTCAAGGATCCAAATAGAACACCTAGATACCTAAGATTGAAAGTATTTAGAAGATTATCTCCAGAACAAAGCTTAACCTTCAAGGATCCAGATAGAACACCTAGATACCTGAGATTGAAAGCATTTAGAAGATTATCTCTAGAATAGAGCTTAACCTTCAAGGATCCAGATAGAACACCTAGATACCTAAGATTGCTAAAAGATAAACAAAGTCTAATCATGAGTCATAGGATCATCCCCAGAACGAGGCTTGATCCTCAGGAGTTAGGGTTTAGACTGTCCCAATACCTATCCATCAAACTTTGAGAGGAGCTATTATAAGGTTGATCAATTGATGAAAAAAAATAAGATAGATAGAAAAGATGCTAGATAGAAGGGAACAAGATGCCCCGAGTGATGAGATGCCCCAAGTGATGAGGACATAAGATGGGAACAAGATGCCTCAAGCAATAAGTATTCAATGATGTAATCATCCTGCCCCCTTCGGAGTGAAATTGAAAGATGACACACCAGAAATATGATGTGAAGCAGTATATTAATTTTGAGATTCAACAGAATGTAGAAGAGATTAGAATAATCTAAAGAAAAGATGAGGAGATTAGAACGATCAGAATAAATTGAAGAGATCATAACAATTTGAAGAAATGTGGAAGTTGATCTGAAGTGATTTTGAGGTCCAAAAGTCCAAGTTTGATTTGAAAAGATTCCAAGAATTGCAAAGTATCAAAAGAATTTAGATTGCCCTTTTGAGCCACTTAAGTGTGTCAGATTTCAAATTCGATCTCTAAAAAAATGGGTTCTAAGCAGCCAAAGTAGCCAAAAGAGTGATTAATCAATCATTTGTGCAGTCATGAAGAACATGATACTTTGAAGAGATCAACAATCCCTCATCAGAGAAGGTTAAAGTAGATTCGTAATTGAATTGCATGCTTATACAAGTGAAGTATGCAATGCGAGACTATGTTAAATGCAACCCTAGGTCTGGTTACCAAGCCTTAATATTTAATCATCACCGGATATAGAACAAAGCTCGTAGGTCATACAATTCCCACTGACATTGCAATCATGGAAATATGAATATAACATACATTATTGGTTTTGTCGAGATTAAATGTAAGCATTCGAGGCGCAAGAAGCCAGAATAACAAAAATATTTGTCCCTTTTAATGTAGAAAGTTAACATAATCATCAAAGCATAAATGCTAGGATGACCTGAATGTTGCTTGCATAATAGGCACACCAAACACATGGGAGATCTCTCTTATGCTAAACACTTAGTATTCATTCTGTCTGCAATGACCCTTACATTCATAACCTAAGACAGAAGTATGCTAGATATACTCGTAGTGACCCGTACATTCACTTAGTAGGATGAGTATCAGTATGTACTATAGAATAAGGAGTTCACTCCAATAAACAAGGAGAAGAACCAATGTTATTGGTGTATTCATATAAAAGAAGTCGAGGTGCACATGGCCATCCAATATGAGATGGAGGCTCTTATAGTGGAAAACCCCTCTTATAGGAATATATCAACTTATTGGAACTAAACCACAAACAAAAAGCAAAGAAAAAAGATCATGCCCCCAGTCATTACTTCCCTAGTCGAAGATGACATCATCGAGTTGCTCAAGGAGATATGATAAAGCAAAGACAAAGCCAACAAAGGAAGAGCTCAGCATATCCAAACAAGATATCATTTTTGAATTCAGTGTTTTGGGATTGATGTCAAGTACTAATGTCTAGAATAGATTTGAAAGAAATCTCTTTAGTAGGGTGACAATAGTAGGTAGATGTAGTCAGAACAAATGGTGACTAATGTCAAAGAGGAATCTTCATGATGAAGAACCTAAAGAGGACTGGGTGACAGTATACAAACACAGCCAGAATGATTGGTGATTGATGCAATAGAGATCTTCCATAAATGAAGCTGGAGACGTGACCTAAGCAACAGTAGGCAGACACAGCTGAAACAATTGGTGACTGTTCCTAAAGAGATTCTATGAGGAGAATCTAAAAAAGCATGACACTAGCGACAGTAGGCAGATGTAGTTTGAAACAACTGGTGACTATTGCGAAAGAGATTCTATGAGGAGAACCTTGAAAAGTGTGACACTAAAGGGGGATGCCCCAAGCTGTAACAAGACTCAATCCATGGATACATGAGCGGGAAAAGTAGGAAAGAAAAAGCGTGAAAGTGACTATATAGAATAGCTAGAAGATGTGCTGCAATATGGAGCATTGGGAACAAGAGGCACCTGTTTACCAGGTTTTCACCTTCTTGGCAAGATTTTCTTTTTTTTGCTACCGTGATGCCTGTTTCCAGGTTTACACCAATGGCACTTTTCTATTTTTCTATTTTTTTGTATTTTTCTATTTTTTTGATTTTTTTGGTATTTTTTAGGACCTTTTCTGATTTTTAGATTTTTTCAGAGATTACTAGCTCTCTGAAAACCCATTGCAAAACTGAGGGCCTCCATTGCAAAACCCTTGCACTCCATGACTAGAGAGCTATGAATCACCATTTGAGACATCATTCTTGAGTAATCTTGAATATAATGATTATAGAAGTGTGCTCACATTTTAGGCATACATTGTATGATCAAGATACTACAGATGAAATGCAAGAAAGAATGGATGAATTGGTAGCACTAAGAGAGACAAGAAGAGAAGCATCTCTAAAAAACCAAAATTTGCAATTGCAAGTCAAGACACTCTATGATAAAAGAAAAAGTTGCAATTGTAAGCAGAAAGTTTGAAAAAGGAGATTTAGTCTTAATGTGGAATGCCAAAATTGAGGATAAAGGAAAACATGGCAATTTGATCCAATTTGGTTAGGCCCATATCTAATTTAAAATACTTGGGGTGAAGATTCTTATATACTCAAAGATGTATTTGACAGTAATCTTGAATTGCCAGTTCATGCACAATTCTTCAAGAGGTATTTTTCTTGAAAAATACTTACTTTCTCCATGAACAGTAGTTTTAGGGTTTCCTGTCATTTTGTATTTTCTATATGTCCTTGTAAGTATCCCTGTGTAGTTTGGTTGTTTGTTTATGTGTGTTGCTTTGTGCTCTCTAAAGAAGTTATCATTTTTGGACTAAGTATGTGGTCTGCTCTCCCATAGATTCTGAATTCTTGCATAGACTCAAGTAGTCTATCATCCCCAGATAGAGCCACTGTTGGCCTGAAATTATGTATAATAGGTTTCATCTTGCCCATATAAAATTTTAGGTTTTGATCCTTTAGATGGTGATTAGGTTTCCAACTAAGTGCGTGTTTTTATTGGGCTAGTCCTTTCTTCCTTTTAATAATTTTCCTTAGCACGAGATTTTAAAAAAAAGGGGAGGGAAGGAAGATTAACCAAATGATTTTATTCACCTATGTTACCGCACCATCAGATTTCTTTTAAATCTACAGTTGTCACTAGCTTGCCATGAGGAGATGCGAAAGAATTAAGCATAGTGAGTTGGCAACATTATGACACATGTACATGGTCATTGGGAATAATAAATCTAGCATCCAAATTACTTCGAAAAGTTGCTAAGTCGCTATCAGAATATACAAGTAAGTTTCCAGTAGCAACATAGCGAGGACGAAATCAATGCTAAAGGCAGTTGTTTTCTATGACCAAAAATGATTTGGAAATGCTCAAAAAATTTCTTTATAGACTGTGCTACTTTTCCTGATGCCTATTTTCTAGTGGGTTGTTGCATCACTAGCCAGATATGCTTATGTTTTGCTGGTAGCAACATAATGACTGACCCAACAGTCAAAAAACATGGCAAAACCTGAGATAAAGTATGATTAAAATATATATGTGCATGCCAGTGCATTCTACCAGCTCAATAATAGATGTACCATGGACCCATTTCCCAAGAATATAATACAAGGTTTTTCGACTGTAAGAATGGGAAAAAATTGAGGCTTGTCGTTAGCTCGCTATGAAGAAATGCTCAGAAGTTAAGCATAGTGAGTTAGCGACGTGATGGCCCACCATTGATTCTTTGAAAATTTGTTTCAAATGTATGCCACATGATTAATATAAGATCAAAGACTATCGCTAACTCGTCATGGGAAGATGCTCAAGGTATAAGCATAGCGAGTTAGCGATGTGATGACACATGTATGTGGTCATGCATGGGCCCAGTCTAAAGTGCCAGCATTGAAGGAAAGGTGTAGGTGGAGCTATCCTATTGGTTTGATTGCAAATATGTTAAGTAAAGAAATGAGCGAGCTTAGTTGTTATTACTAGATCGCAATTTTTTCCAAGAATTGACGACACATTTTTAAAAAAAAGGAGAAGGGTGGTGACATTCTATCTGGCGCATTTATGATGAATAGAGATTTTACGTGTGAGAAAAAGGCAAAGAATAATATGTAAGATTTTCTTTTATTATTCACTACACTCCACTCCAGCAAAGATTTTATTTTCTCTAAGCATAGGCACCTGTTGATCATTTTGTGATTAAGCATTGGTGAAGATGCAAAGACAGTTTCATATCTGTTTGAAAGCAGTTGCAAAAGTTTGAAAGAGGATAACTTTGGCAAAATCAAGTAAGTATTTGATCATAACTTTTGTAATATTTCAATTATTACAATCAAGATGCCTCCTAAGAAATCATTCTCTGGGCAAGTTAATTATATGAATAGGAATGTCCACGATGATTTCTTAGAATTACTCCCAGGATCCACTATAGAGTCTACACAAGTCAAAAGATTAATTTCATTGAGTCCTAGGCTTAAAATTGTTGATGGCTTGTATGACAAGGGGAATTGGGTAAGGGATGCAATAACTAATCAAACTGGCCTTGTTTTGTTTAAAAAATGGTTTTCAGAGAGGAATCTATTTGCCCCTCATGCTAATATATGCAATTTTGACTTGGGAAAGTTAGTAGTTCCTAGTGTTTTCATGGACTATGACTTGCTAGAAGATATTGCCAAAAACTATAACCAAGCCATTAGGGTTGTGAGAAGAAGTGATGGTGTGCCTCTAGTATCAATTAACCCTGAAGAAATTACAGAGGTTTTTCACTTAGAACCATTATTAGATTTCCACATACCAATAAATTTGCTGGAATTAGAAAAGGAATACAAAGTGAAAAAGGATATAATTAGGGGAGGTGCATTGAGGGCACACATTGGTACCATAGAAACTCTACTAGTAATAATTGCGGCCTCTAAAGAACCTTTTAAGAAGAGCCTTTTCACTTCTCGGGCTATAGAGATATACAAGACCCTATGTCGTGTGCTTGGTGAAGATGAGCAGGATTTCATGCCCATTGACCTCATGTATATGATGATTCAAATTGCCTCTTTTTGTGTAGATGTCATTTTTTATTTTGCCTCCTTTCTACCTGAAGAAATTCACATTGGCTTGGTTGGAATTGTGAGAGGTAAGGTGGAGAAATCTTTTGGCCACTATTCCTTATTAATGCACATGTTATTGTTCAAGGGGGTAACATATTTTGGTAATGAGATGAAATTAAATAGAGAAGAAAATGGGGAAACATTGTCAGTCTAGTTGTGGAGTGCAGATATGACTTGGGATGCAAATAAAGCCAGTTTTATCAGATTTGATAGATATTTTGCCTCTAAATTGAGATGTCTATTTTTGAGTGATAATCCCAGGATCCCTAAAGTATTAATGAATCTCATAAGACCTATGGATAGACCCCATAATTTGAAAGCTTCACACAATTGGGGAGATATTATTCCATACCAAATTTCCACCATTTTCAAAATTTATGGTTTTAAAGGGAGCCCTCATGTCCTGCCTTACCAAGTACCCCTAAAGATAGGGATGGCAGAAGTCTTATGGCAAATAGGAGGAGTAGAGGAAATATTCTTGTTAAAGAGGCAACTAGGGTCAATTTTCCCTACTTGCATAGTGGCCCATCAGTTTGTGATTACTAAAGGAAGTTGGCTCTTTTTGTACAAAATTTTGGATCAATATATGATGGCTATCTCCCACCCCAATTTTTGTGATTCTAAGGGATTTTTCAATCAGACTCTGAGGCATAGGATCAAGCTAGGACCAGTAAAGCATGATTCATATTACCCAAAAGACATTATAAGAAATGAATTTTCTTTACAAGAACAGGAAACTAAAAAAGAAAAATGGAGAGTTTACTCCTTGGTCCTAAAATTTATTCATTGTTTTGATTAGAATTATAGTCCTTTAGACAATGCTAATACAGAGGCTGACAGAATAAATAAGCTCATAAATAACTTCCCTACAATAATTAAAACCATGAATGAGAAGAAACAATTTTTTATTACTTCTTCTCCTGATACGGCCAGAGAAGTCATGAAGAGGTTAGCCTTCACTCCTAATATAGGGATTGGCCAAATAATTGTATAGAAAAAACCTAGCTACACTATAATTCAGAATAAAAAGGCTCCTATAGATAAGGAAAAACAAATAATGGGATCCACCAGTATAGTTTTAGAGGAGAGACCTAATGAACCTAGCCCAAAGAGGCAGAGGGTAATAAGAGAAGTGAGACCTCAAGCTGATGAATATTCACCCACCCAATCTCCTTTGAGAATTGGAGAAGAGCAGCTCACAGGTGAGCAGGTTGAAGAGATTGGATCACAAGGAGGTGTTTTTATTATAAAAGCAGAATTGGATGAAGGTAATCCTCCAGAACCTCCTCTCCCAAGTTTGGATCTAACAAGAGCTGATTATAGAGGTAGGGAATTGGATCATGTATTAGAACAAGCAAGTCAACAATTTTTGACTGATGACAATTTTGTAAAATCAAGAGCTTTTCAGCAATTTGCATGGAGAACAAACATGAACATCTTTGAGGAGACATGCAGAAGGATGAAAACAGAGCATCCATAAATGGATGAAGCTTCCATACCAAACCAGATAAAAGAAGAAATGATGAGGGAATTCTAGAACATTACTCCTGAAGAAGGAAGGCAAATGGTAAAGACCTCTAACATATTATTGTTGCCAAATTGGGATATTGCAAATGCTTTAATTTTCAATTCTGTTTCAAGAAAATTGGAATTGCAAGTCCCAAATAAAAAGGATTTCCAAGGAACTGCATTCATTGAGGATCAAGCTGCTTTGGTCAGTTGGTAATTGAAAAAAGGATCTAGAGCCACATCATCGCAGCCAGATGAGTCTGGGTTAATGGGTAACATACTTGTAAGAAGAGTTGCTAACACCTCCCATGTACAGGCAGCCTATTGGAATGTGGAGTCTTCCCAATTTCTTTTGGCCACTGCTAAGAAAGAGGAACATGTTATGTTTGAGTTACAAAGCAAGTATGAGACAGTGGTGGAGGCATACAAAAAAGAGGTAAAGAGGAGGATTGAACTTGAAAGTAAGCTATTGGAACAATCCACCAAGCCTAGAATAACCTATCCTCGTCCCCCAGTAGAACCTTTCAAGTCTACCCCCCTCATTGAAATGCCAGATACACCCTAGGGACCACGATATTATACTGCTGAGGAATTTGAAGAAGAAAAGGCTAAATTATGGGCCTTACCTATAGAGTTGGAGTCTAAATATGAAGATAAACTCAGAAAAGCTCTTACATATCTGGGAGATAGAGTTGAATGGCCATTGATCCATCATCAATTGGTCAAGGTGATTAACATCTGGGAGGAATTAAAAGGAAATGATGAGGCTCTAAAGCCTATTGTGGACAAGTGGGTAAGAAGAGAAAAGGAAGTAACCTTTTTGTGTTTATCTGTTATAGATAATTCCCATGATTAGATTGGAAAAATCTTTGATATGGTTTTTGACCTTGCTGACTTTGATAATAAGAGGACACATTTACAGAAGATAGAAATAAATCATTTAGACAAATATAGGAGTCAAAATTTCAAATTATTTCCTCATGCCCTGGATAAGAAAAATAATTTGAAAAGCAAAGAGGAATAGACAAAAGAACTTGATGATGCATTCTGTTTAAGAATGAATCAAGTAGTAAATGAAACTGGGCATGCATGGTGGGCCACCAAAATAGAGGAGATGGTGAAAGTCAAAATATTCTTTGATTCTTTAAAATAGGATTTCATTGATATTAATAATATGGCTGATTATCTAATAAAAAAATAGAAGGACATTTTGCATTTCAGCTGGCCAGATGATGCACTATTTGACAGATGGATGGCAGAAATGGTTTCTAGTGAACAGTTGGATGCAGATGACACTAACAGTGATAATGTGTAGGATGAGGGATTCCAAACCATTGATACTATCATTTCTCAAAACCAATTAGAAGAAGAAGACAAGAGAAACCTGTCACTTACAGTTACAAACTCGAGACCACAGGATGCTGATACGGCTAGAGAAGAAGACAAGATAGAAGTTGTTACTGCCACCCGAGATAAAGATGAAGAAAGCCTATAGGTGGAAGTTAATATGCCATCATCAAAAAAAGTTTCATCATTGGCTAATTTGGCAGTTACTTATATAGAGAAAATAGATCAATAACCAATCAGCAACACAAAATTGTATAACAAAAGTTGATTCACTTAAAAGAATGGTTTGATCTAGGACATCTTCTGTTACCCGCATTTTGTCTTTTTTGTGACAGGTGTATGTAAATATTCTTTTTAAAGGACACCTATCTTTTCTTTTAGCCTAAAGCTTGTTACATCTCACACTATTTAAGTGAGATTCCAAGGCTAAAGAAGGGTCTGAATTCTATTTCTCTAAGTAATAAGCTTAGTCTATTTTTGGTCCAAATTTTGAAAGCAAGTTTATGATGTATTTTCTCTATCAATTATCAAAGAATACATGAATATAGAATGAGCTATGTTTCCTTCTTAATGTCATTCTGAGTCTATTATAAATGAAATACCATTTGCAAAGAAGATGAATAAAATATTGTGAACTGTCCCCATATCAGTTCTTTCTAAATCTTGTCTCCTTTCAATTACTTGGTTGTCTTGATATTGTATAAGTAAAGGCTTGTGCAATTGAATGCAATCTAGTTAGGTTGTATATCTGTTTATCACTATTGTTAATTCAATGGATTAAATAAAAGCTTTGGTGAACATGATAAGGTTTCTTTAAGTAGTGGGAAGGATTTTGAATGATGAATTTTGATAAGAATTGCTGATAGCATTTGTTGTAAGGCAACAAACTAGATCTGAGAACTTGCTATAGACTCTGAACACCAATGGATTAGACACTAATCAAATTGATTCAGCTGAAGGTGAAATATATCATAAATGGTTATCAAAATGCAGCATTATTAAATCAAACTTTACTTTTGTTTCCTATAGATCTTCAAAGTTGGACAGCACTTGTCTGCATGGAATGTTTTAGCTTTAGTTAGCCACTATTGTTAAGAACATCTGCAGATCTATAGAAGAATTCTTGGCCATATCTATTTTATGGGATGTGTTTACCAGGTTAATAAGAATTATGTATACGTCTGAGGATTTTGAAATGAGAATTAGAATGAAACTAAGATTAATCCTCATACAGTTGCTCCAGTTTTAAATCATCCCTTGGTATACCCACCCTAATTTTGCAGAGCCAAAAGAGTAAAAAACCATCTATGGTTTTGTCAAAGTTGGGTCCAAATACTTTGCATATACAATTGTTGATAAGAATTGGCTAGTCTTTAGATTGTGTTTGTACTGTCATTTTGGTATCAAGCATTTTGTCACTTAGTAGTTTTAGGGCATTTTAAAACACCAACAAAACTCTCCAAATATTAACTGACTATTTTTTTTTAGGACGATTGTGGAAGATAATTTTTTTGGAGAAAACATTAAAACCCACAAAACATTGTGTCTTCATCCCTGTTTTATAAACATAGTCTAAATAGGGCTTGTGAACTTCTTAGGGTGCAGGACAAGGGAATAGGGGAGTATGCTCGTTACCACTTGGAGGTCACAACCAAGGGTAAATTAGTAACCTAGATGCCTCTGAAAGATGGCATTCTGAGGGAGGCAAGTAGCTTAGTGGTTCCCTAGTACGATTCCTTTCCTATGAAGGGATGATGATTTCCTTTTAGGGGATTGAAATCTTGAAAAAGAAAATTTTTGGATTGATTAAACTAAGTCAATAATTAATATGTTCTACATGTTTGGTCAAGGAAATAAGGTAGAGGATTATACTCTTTCCCCTTGAGGGAAATCAAAAACTTAGACCCTTAGATCCAGACCACCAGTCCAAGTCAATCCTTTAGAGGGCCTGTTAGAGTGATCAAACCTCCAGGAATGACCCAAGTGAGCACACTCCTTTCGCCAAAGATTCCAACTTACTATAATAAAGAAGCTTTGTAGAGAAAGACTCCAAACATTAATTAATTTCCTCTCCTTCAATCTTGATATCGCATTTCAAGGAGAGGCTTTGTCTGTTGCACTGACCAGTGCCAGCCCCAATCTTGCTAAGAAAGTGTGTGCAGTTTTAGATGATGGTGTTGGAACTCAAAATTGTATCCCAAATTTTGAGTACCTTTGAAAAAATCAAGCCCTTAAATGTTTTTAAAATGCATATGTACTTGGTTGTACTCGACTGTACCTTTGAGCCATTGAGGTGTTTAATATTTCTAACACCCTCCATCTAGTGCATGTAAGTGTTTCATGATGATAAATTGACACTCCAAGCCATTTCGTGAAGTCCTGTTTTGAGCATTTATCAATTTTGCATTTTTTCCCAAGTGTCAGACAGCAATAGGAGGTTGTGTTTGCTACTGAATATCTCACACCTAGAAATGTGCCATGACTCACTACTTTGGGAGTGTCTAGTGTCCATACCTAAGAGCCCATGTTTTAGATCTTGAGTCATTTTGAATTTGTTTGACTAGGTTTTGAGTTCCTCAAAGTTGGTAGTTTAATGTTTCTATGCATTTGCAAATTGCACATAATTCTAGGAAGCCTTGTTTGACGTGCTATAAATTTTGACCAGTTGACCAAAATATTAAATTTGCTTTTGCATTGCATTGTAAATATCAGAGACATGTTATGTTTCAATTTTTAGCTCTTGAAGAATCCATTTGATTAGTTTTCAAACTCGATTCCAAACGCAATTTGTAACCTTTTACTGGTGTCAGCATTTACAGATTGATTTGTACCCCTGTTCGTGATTTTATATCTGGAGATCTGTGATTGGTCAAGTCAAATGGATTGTACCCATATGTTGTCCTTTGAAAATAATCCAAGTGTGCTAGTTTCTAAGCTTTGATGACTCCATTTGCACACTTTTCAAGGTCATTTCCATTTGGAAAAATCACTTTCTGACATTTTTTCCTATTGACAAACCGAGGTAGCCCACTTTGTACATCCACCATTTGCGCCCTGTTATTCATCATGAACCCAAATTCTCATGATAGAGAACCAGTGTCCTAGTTTTTGTTTCCTCATGTGCTCATTTGCGCCCAGATGATGACAAGTGTCCCAATCGAAGGGTCATTGCTTACTCGCCAACTGAAGGTGCTTGTTAGTTAACCATGGCGACATAGCGAGGGTGGAGGTGGTGTCAACACATGTCATTGGGCCTAGAGCAAGTGATGATGTGGAAAAGGATGACACATTTTGTTATGTCGCTAATGACATGGCAATTATTGAGTTAGATAGTGACATAGCAAGGGAGAATCAGGAAATGACATGTGGCAAGTGGTCCCAAAGTAGATGGTGACATGGTGGATGATACAGATCAGGTGTTCAATCAAGAAGTGACATGTGGCATTGGTCAAACCTAGAGTTGACCCAAAATTAAAGAGGCTAGGAAAAATAAAATGATTTTAAAATTTTCATTTTAAAATTATTTTGTCAAGAGATCGACATGTAGGATTTTTGAATTAAAAGAACAATTAGCCTAAAGTCTAAATTTTAGGTTAATTTAAATTTTTCAAATTTTAAATTTGAAGAGTCACAAACCTGAAGTTTTTGGCAGAGGAGGACTTTTTCAAACTGTGATTCTGGAGGCTCCTGGTATGCAAAGTATGCCTTATCATATACCACCAGAATTGTGACAAGATAAACTTTCTGATTCTGATGTTATTTTTTGCACAAGATGTAGTGGGTTCAAGTTATTCAAGGTTTTCTCTCAGGTTCTTATCTTGCAACTAAATTCAAATATCAAAATTCAATTGTGATTTTTAACATGGAAATAACTTGAATATCAGTAAAAGGTAGTAAAAAATGTAGGTAGGGTCAGGTTCACTCAATAAAAACCCAATTTCACTAGTATTCTCATAAGGTGGATTAGATATTTTGGTGACTCAACATAGGTTTCACCATTCAGAACAGGATATTTTCAAATCAATTAGAACAATGATGAAACAAAAATCAGATCAAAGGGGAGAGAGATTAGAGAGAGTCTTTTTAGTGCAAAGGAGGGAATTTCATGAGGACAGATGTTGAGTGCAAATTCAATCCGAAATTTCCTTCTTCCTATATATCTCTCATTCTTTCTCATTATAGAGGTTCCAATTTTTTGTTACTATGAGACCATTGTGGGTTGGAAATCTTCATTCTTTCTGTGAGACCACTTAGTTGGATCCAGATCTGTGATTCCACCTTCATTATTCAACATTTTTCTCTTATGTGAATAGCAAGTGTAAAGATAATATAGATAGTTTTAAGATGTTAGGTTGTTTCATGTTTTGATTTCATGCACCTAAATGTATATTTTCAAAGAAAATGAATACATATGAGCAATAATTTCACTAGTTTCATTTTGTTTGTTGTCCCCTATCTTAGCAATCTGTACATCTTATGTGGTCTTAGAACAAAGATCTAAGATCCATTTGCATCCCCTTCAGGTTGTATGTTTGATGTATTTTTCTATTGGACCAAAGGGCCAAGTAAATGCTTGATATGTTTAACAAGGTTATTGGTTACTTGAGAAGGATATTTTGTGAGAATGAGATCTGAATGAACACTTATATCTGAATCACAAGGTGATTAGATAGATCTGATGTTCAGGTATACAAAATATGTGCTGATGTCATAGATGTATGTTTTGAATTCATGGAATTGCCCAATGGATTAGGCACTGATCAGTTATAGGATCACTTTTTATATTGTTGCATGTTTGAAGATTTGTTGAAACTCAACATCAATAATCAAACACTTTTCCCCTTTCATGTTGAAGAGCTATCATAGAATGCCCTCACTCAGCTTATGAGGTTCCTAGATCCACATTTATCTATTGTATATTGATGTTATTTCGTGAGTTATCAGGAGAAATAAGGGTTTTATCTACTTCATGTTAGATTCAGTGTATGCTTTGACAACTGGTACCAAAGAATCTTATTGATAATCTCAAAGCATCTAAATAGGTTAAAAAACCTCCTTCTAACAAATAGACATCTAGGAATAGGTTGAGAAACTCTTGGGCTATGCATCCCAGGAGAGAGTATACACCTTTGGGTGAATTGCTTGATGTGGTTTACAAAATATTATTGCAAAAAAAAATCATATCCCCAATGGATAACTTACATCCTTATGATATTCAACCTCGACCACCATTGTGGAACAAGACATTGTTTTGTGAATATCACCAAAACAAGGGTCACAAAACTAGCAATTGCATTAATCTGTGTCACAAGATCTAGGACTTAATAGATGATGGTGATATAGTTGTGGATGGACACAACAAAAATACAGATCATAAGGCTTTCAAAGAGCCATTCTCATCTTATGAAAAAGGAGAAAGTTCAAAACCAAAACCTCATAACAAGGTCAACTACACTTATTCCAACAATGACAATGTGATTAACATGGTTGACCCTATAGATGTTGAATACTATGATGTCATTACCATTAAAGGAAAACAAGATAACGCTAAACCTAAGACACCATTTGTCTTAAGGGGCCCTTCTTTGAACAAATCTGATTATGAACTATCTCAAAACTGTGCTAACCCTATCACATTTTCTCGTGCTAAGTTGGTTCTCAAAGGCCCCGCACCTTCATCTGTTGAACTAGAACAACATAAGGATAAACCCCTTTCTCATCCATCTAGAAAAGATACAAAACCTATGATAAATAATGTGGTTGCTAGCTATAGTATTATTGATCAACTATAAAGAACTAACACTCAAATCACAATATTTGAGTTGCTTAAAATCTTCCCTGCTCATAGGAAAATTCTAGACAAAGCCCTCACTGAGGCAAATGTTCCTCAAGATCTTGATCATGAGAAATTTCAATCCATGGTAGGTCACCTAGCCTCACCCTATTACATGCCTTTCTCCGAGGAGGATGACAATTCATTCAGTCACCCACACAATCAACCTCTACATATTGAGGTCATGATATAAGAGAAACGGGTCTATCGGGTGCTCATTGATAATGGAGCTATCTTGAACATTGTCTATGTAGCTTTTCTCAGACAATTAGACTATTCGAAAGAGTCTATCAATCCTCATCACAAGATCACCATTAAAGCATATGATGAATTTGAGCAAAAATTATTAGGTCTTGTGGTGTTGCCTCTTTGTGTCAATCTTATAGAAAGGGATGCCACTTGTCAGGTTCTTGACATTCCCTTAGCTTATAATATCTTGCTTGGAAGGCCATGAATACATGAGATGCATGTTATACTATCTACCTATCACCAATGCATCAAATTTATGTTCCATGGCTCTGAAGTCACTATTCCCACTAGTACCAGCTACACTTGCAACATGCTAAAAGCTGCTAAAAACTTTGTACCTACCAATAAGGAATCTACTAATTACCATGATAACAAGTTAAAGTAGACTAAAAAGTCACTACAGCTAAAAGAAACTAGAATGGGTGAATACCAGATGGAACCAATCGTGTCATCGACTGCTCCTCCTAAGTCTCCCTGTCATTATGGAAGACCATCTGAGGCAAAGAAGCCATTTCTATAGACACCTCAGACTAAATTGGATTGTACTTTTTTCAAGGCTATAGATCCTCTAGAAGAATAGAGTGAAAATAGAGCTATTGTTGCATAGCTTTACAAAGATGAGACACGAGTTGATCTCATAGAATAGGCTCGTGAGATCACTCCTGAGAAATATGGTCCTAGTCTTAAACTCATGAACTGCTATAGCTGTAAAGGACATGGTCCTATCAAATGAAATAACAATGGTCTAATAGATCCTCTCAAAGCTAAAGCTCGAAGGAATAGTGACAATTTTGGTCTAGGCTTTAAGAAATCCCCCTTTCACTTAGGGATCAACAAATTCATACCAAAACCTAAGATTTCATTGAAAAATGAATCACAAGATGAATCTGACATTCCTCAAGATAGTGATGACAGTGAGGATCCTTATCCTTATCCTATTCCTCATGATTTGGCTAAGTTCTTTTCTAAACTAGATGACTTTTTGCCACATGTCAATGCTATGAATAGCACCAGTAACTCATCTGAGGACACTACTAACACATATCATAATGAACTAGAGAAAGGAGAATCTAGTAAACCTTTGGGTATTGAGTATCTTTGTAAAAATCTAGGGGAAGAAGGAGAATATTTCCCAATCACTCTTGGAGAGTTTTATAGTTTGTCACCCTATAGCACAAATTCTAGAGAATGTGAATTTGACTCTCTTTCAGAGGCTACTATAGAAAAAGACATTGACCAAGTTCATGTCTATGAAAACTAACTCAAAGTGGATGAAGCATCTAGTGTTATGTCTAATGAGTCTAATCCAACTAGTGTTCTCAAGTCTTTAGTTGATGACGTTAGTGCTCCTATGCATTCAAACACACTTACAAATGAAGCTGCTCTAGTCCTCAAATTGTTGGTCCAAGCATTCCATGACTATACCATGAATGCAATTGAACCTGCCACTACTCTCTCACTCACATATCCTAAGCTTATAGACTAGAATTCTAATATACCCAATGAAGTCCCAACATTCTAGAATGACAATGCTCTTGCCTGCTATCTAAATGCTATCGAACTAGTAACATCTTCCACCAGTGAAAAAAGTGTCAACATGACTGAAGCTGACATCAAATATCTCATTCATACAATTAAAAAGAAGAAAAATAGAAGGTCTGATAGTGAAAACCACATTGTGGCAGTATCAGAACAAAAAAATAGTAAAAATAAAAGACGTATCCAAGGGAGAAAACCTCTCTAAGGTGCCCTAAGATGAGATATTTGAAGCACTTCCAAATCACTTTCAAGAAATATCAGCATTGAATCGATTAACTTGGGAATAGAGAAACACCCCCACATGATACATCTTGCACAGTCATTGTCTCGAGAAGAAAATGAAAAATTTATTGCTTTCTTTCGAGAAATGAAGATCAACTTTGCATGGACATATTTTGACATGACAAGATTAGATCTTGATCTCATCATGCATCACTTGTCTATTGCACCAGGCATTAAACCAGTTAAATAAAAACTTCAAAAAATGCATCCTCATGTTGTGTTTCTCGTCAAAGCTAAACTAGAGAAGCTCCTAAAATCTAGTTTCATACGTGCCATTGATTATGCTAAGTGGATATCTAACACTGTTCTAGTTTCCAAACATGAAAAATCTATTAGAGTGTGTATAGACTTCTGAGATCTAAATCTAGCATGTCATAAGGATGATTTTCCACTTCCAAACATTGATATGATAGTGGACATGATAGCATGATATGAGATGTATCCACTCATGGATAGATTTTTTTGGTTATAATCAGATCAAAATTGCACTAAAAGATCAAGAAAAGACTTCTTTTACTTGTGCATGGAGAACCTTCTATTGGAACATGATGCCATTTGGCTTGAAAAATGTTGGTGCTACATATCAGAGAGCTATTACTATAATTTTCCATGACATGATGCATAAGACCATAGAGGACTACATGGATGATACCTTGGTCAAGAGTGCAAGACGCAATACTCATCTTCAAGATTTGGGATCCATTTTGGATCGTATGGAGAAATTTAGCTTAAGACTTAATCCCAAGAAATGTGCATTTGGTGTCACATCAGGGAAACTATTGGGATATATTATGTCTACAAAAGGAATTGAGGTGGATCCATAAAAAGTTCAAGAAATCATGGATATGCGTCCACCTCATAACATCAGTCAAATGAGAGATTTACAAGAAAGATTTTAAGCTTCATGTCTAGTTTATTTCATGCGTTTAATTCCTACTTTATTTTCCTACTTTTCACTCATGGATCCATGGATTAAAATCTTGTCATAACTCAAGGGAAACATCCCACAGTGTTATAGAGTCTCTTTTGCGATAGTCACTAGTTCTTTCAACTATTTCTCCCTACAGTCATTATTGTCACTCTTTGTTAAGATTCTCCTTATAGAATCTCTTTTGCAACAGTCACTAGTTGTCTCAACTGTGTCTACCTACTGTTGCTTGTGTCATATTTCAAGGCTCTTTCACCAACGATCTCTCTTGTGTTAGTCACCAATCATTTGGACTATGTTTGTCTACTATCACTCAGTCCTCTTTAGGTTCTTCATCTCAAAGATTCCTTTGTGACCTCAGTCACTAGTCATCCTGGTTGCATCTGTCTACTATTGTCACCCTCCTGAAGAGATTTTCTCCATTAATGTTATGGATAGTAATACTAATCCTATAACATAAAATTGTAGACTCAAAATGATGAATTTCTTTGGATAGCTTGATCTCTCTTAGTTTTCTTTTATTTTCTAATTTTTCATGTCCCCTCGAACAACCTGATGATGTCATTATCGACTAGGGAAGCAAGGACTAGGGGCATGATTTTTTCTTTATTTTCTATTTGTGGTTTAGTTTCAAATAACCTAAAATATTCATGAAAGAGGGGTGTCCACAGTGCCTCCATATCATGTTGGATGACCTTGTGTCCCTCGACTCCTTTTAAATGGATAAATCAATAAGATTGGTTATTTTCCTTGTCTATTGAAGTGAACTATTTATGCTACTATAATGTTTGATACTCATCCTACTAAGTGAATGCATAGGTCACTATGAGTATATATGACAAATGTTGTCCTAGGTTATAGATGCAAAGGTCATTTTACAGAACACACTTTCTAGTTACTTAGCATAAGAAGGATCTTCCATGTGTTTGGTGTGTCTGCATGCAAGAAACATTTTGGTCCTCCAATGCTTTGTCTTACCCAGGCCTATCTAGGTAAGATTCCCTTTGTATCTACAAATGTAGGGCTCCATGGGCTCTCTGGCATCCTTGAAAATTGGTCTACACATAGGAAGGTTCTCCCAAGCCCAAATCTAAAGTACATACACACCAGTGGCCATTCTCTTCTGCCCATCATAGAAAATCTCATGCATCTCATAAAAAATATGTGAGAGCATGCACTCACCCCATCCAAATTGCTCGGATGAGTCGTGCATCCTCTAGAGAATGACACCCCACCCATACTCTAATCTATGCTATCCTCTATCTAGCATCAAGAAGTAGCTGATAGAAATGGCTAACACTAAATCCAACCTGTGCATCAGCCCATATGTGTGTATGAGCTCATTCTAGTAGATGGTTTTCCCTATCGCTAACTCTCTCTAGAATATGGCCCTCAATGCCTCTATGCCTACTTGGGGCACTACATCATAGACTACCCTTGGTCCATAGAAGGGTATGCACAAGATCCTGTAAATGTCCTCTGGAGTGACTACCATCTCTCCTTAGGGCAAGTGGAATGTCTTTTTTTCTGAATGGAAACACTCCACCAAAGCTGTTAGTAATCTGTGATTCGCCGGCACTACTAGGATCTAGCATAAGGAAGATAAGCCCAATCTATCTATGTGGGCCAAGTCTACATCGTTAAGGCTCCACAACAGAGCTCCGTAGGGTAGATAATGGGACCTAAATGTGACATCATCAAAGACATCCTACACACACAAATAATAGCAACAAGAAAATAGTCAGTACTCACTCAACAAGTCAAAACAATGATGAAACGAAAGCAAATTCAAGGTTAAATATCAAAAAAATGCAAGTTTAAATTAAAATGTTGTCCTGGATTTTTGTGTGAGAATCCAATTCTTCACGTGAGAATTCATTTCTTCATGCGAGAAATCAAGTTCTCATGCAAGAAAAGAAAATGTCATGTGCGAAGAATGCTCCTAATCTCACGCATCTTGTGTGAGAAGTGGGTATCTCCCGTGCAAGATCCTCCACCAACACACACAAAGAAACACTGAGTTGGTGTATCTTCACGCAAGAAGAGAATGGCTTTGCGCGAGAAAGGATAATATCGTGTGAGACCCGATTGACAACCTCCTAAAACATGGTAAAAATGTGCTAAATAGACCTCAAAATGCGTAAAAATGAAAGTATGAAGCAATGTTATCGACCACTCGCTAGAGGTTCGTAGTCCACTGACTAGCTATGTCATCAGGAGTGCTCAAAATGATGAAATCACATGAAGACTGCCATCTTCCTCTTAGAACTCCTATTCACTAAAGACAAAAAGCACAAATGATTTGAAAATGACCCCTTGGGCCCTTATATAGGTTTTGAACTAATTTTTCAAAGTGCTTTGATTTGTATGAAAATCACCCCCTGCCTAATTTGACTATTCTGGATCCATTTTTGAGATTGAATTCAAAATCTGACACACCTAAGCAGCTCAAAAATGTGTTTTAAAATTTTGGGACTGACGCGATCGAATGCTTGCACAATCCCAATTTTTTTGATACTTTGTGATTCTTGAATCTTTTCCACTCAAAATTCTTCATGTTTTCAAAATTTATTTTGGAAAAAGTCAACTCAAGTCAATTTTGGTCAACTTTTGGTCAAACTTGGTCTTCTAGACCTTGAAATCACGTTGAATTGACTCTAAAATTTCTTTTGATCATTCTAATCTCTTCTCTATTCTGCTAACTCTTATATTTCTTCTGTATCTATCAACATACTACTTTACATCATATTTCTAGAGTGTCATCTTTCGATTTCACTCTCGAGGGGACAGGATGATTATATCATTGAACTGGAATCTCAAATCAATATGAATCTTTATTGCTTGGGGCAGCTTGTTCCCATCTCATGTCCTCATCACTCAAAGAATCTTATTCCCCTCTTTCTACATCTTTTTCATCTATCACATCTTATAAAGAGTGTGATGGACAGGTATCGGGACAATCTAAACCCCAACTCCTAAGGATCAAGCCTCGTTCTGAGGATGATTCCATCACTCATAATTTGATCTTGCTATCTTTTATCAATTCAAGTATCTAGATTTTCTAACTGGATCCTTAAAGGTTAATCTCTATTCTAGAGATAATCTTTTAAATGTTATCAATTGAAGTATCTAGATGTTCTATCTGGATCCTTAAAGATTAAACTCCATTCTAGAGATAATCTTTTAAATGCTATCAGTTCAGGTATCTAGATGTTCTATCTAGATCCTTTAAGGTTAAGCTCCATTTTGGAGATAATCTTTTAAATGCTATCAATTTTAGGTATCTATATGTTCTATCTGGATCCTTAAAGGCTGAGCTCTATTCTGGAGAAAACCTTTTAAATGCTATCAATCTTGGGTATCTAGGCATTCTATCTAGATCCTTAAAGGTTAAACTTCATTTTGGAGAAAACCTTTCAAATGCAATCAATCTTGGGTATCTAAGTTTTCTATCTAGATCCTTCAAGGTTAAACTTTGTTCTAAAGAAAACCTTTAAAATGCTATCAATTTTGGGTATCTAGGTGTTCTATTTGGATCCTTAAAGGTTAAGCTTAGTTCTAGAGATAATCTTTAAAATGCTATCAATCTTGGGTATCTAGGTGTCCTATCTGGACCCTTAAAGGTTAAATTTAATTCTAGTGAAAAATATTAAAATTTTGATCAATTCAGGTATCTAGGTGTTCTACTTAGATCCCTTAGGATTAAGCTTCGTCTTGGAGATAGTCTTTAAAAGCTTATCAATTGGTCTTTGTCTCATCAATTTTGGAACCAATCTTATTTCTTGATCTTCGTACCATGTTTTCTAATTTTCTTTGAATTGAATGTGCTACTCTCACATTCATTCAAAGAGGGGAAAAATGTAATACTCCAAAATTGGCTCATTGCCATGACTAAAAATTTGGGTCTATCTGATCAATGCTAAAGTCCTATTTCGCTAGGCAATTCTTATTCTAATATTCGCTACTTGACTTAATTGTCAAATGTAGAAAACCTTAATCTACATTAATCATGTTAGCTATTTAATTCCTATAGTATTGACTTGTATTAGTCACATTAAACCTTTTTGATTAAGATATAATATAATTTAAAGTATTTATATTTAAATTAAATTAAATTATCTTCTAATGCTAATGTACTAAGGAATTAAATTTATTTAATTTAATAACTATGCTTGTTTTAATTAATTGAATGTAATTATTCAATTAAATGAAAAAGTTATTTATGAGGTCATATCTCATTTTATTAAATTAAATATCTTTCCCAAATTCTATTTCTCAATTCAAAATAGAAATTCCTAGTTAACTACTTCTCGAATTAGAAGTGACTTAAATCACTTACTCTCACACTAAAGTGAATCTGAGTTAACTATTTCTTGCACTTGAGATTTGAGTTAGTTAACTACATTTGTATTGGGAATCTTCAACTTTAACTAAATCTTGGCTTCAATCTTGACCGTCAATCTGAGTTGATCTCAACCATTGATGGATTCCAGGAATTCTATCTAAGAGACTCCTAATTCCTCATTACAGAAGTTGAATTTAATTAGTGTTGAATCTCTACTGAATCGTGCACTCATTTTCTCATTATTAGCATAAGCTTTTCATTTCCTAGATTTAAAATATCATATAGCTTTAATATGCATACATATAGTCTAATTTGTTTTACAAGTTATTAGATTAATTGCGTCTTTCATTTTGAATAATTGCATATCATATAGACTTAATTGCATTCAAAACCCTTTGTTCTAGAATGGTCTAGTTGCCTACACCTCAACTCTGAGAGCATAAACAAGCAGTATCCTTATAGTTAGAAGGAAATGGGTCGTGTTGTCAAGTGTCTTGGATAAATGAGTCCATGTTTATTCCAAGGTGACTCCACTATTGGAATTATGATATATTTGTCATTAGTTAAGACACTTACTCGATTCTAAATGCTTATCGAGGTCATCACCTAGTCTACAGTTCACACCGAGCATTCAATAGTTACCTTATAAGTTTCGTGGGTAAACAATTGATATCGAGTATTCCTTTGGAAACTAAGAATATGGGCAGTTCAGTAGTATTTACCAAGTTCATAATGGTTACCGAGTAGAACAGTGGTTACCATTTGGCCGACCTAGTAATGTTTGTTCACTTGTGTTTGGCCAACCTTGCCAGTGTAAATATTGGAATGGTATATATCATTTGAAATGATGAGATGTTGAATATCGTTGGTTTTATTGTATTGCAATATTTTGAGAAGAGGGAAAGAAAATCACCAGCAGAATAGAGGAATACAGCAAGGTCAACATTGATACAGAAAAGCTATATCCATCACATCAGGTGATCAGAGCACAAAGGATCTTATCAGCAATTAGTTGTAACCAGATCCACTGCTTCATCCTAATAGGTGAATCAGTTTCCTAAATCCCTTAACAAGGTAGACTTGACAGTCTTTTGTAAATCTCCTAACAGAGTGCATACTTCATTGTACATTTGTAAATCCTTTAACAAGGTGGATCTAGCAATCATACTTGCTCCTAACAGGGCAGATCATCAAAAGTGATCATTGTAAGACTTAACCAGCCAACTTTATACTACAGTATTGAAGTTTTGTGGGCATCATCCCCACCCCAATTTTACTTTCTAATTGGAAGGTTTCTGGGTCACCAAATCTGTGTGTTCATGTGTTACAAATGTTTATCTTTTCATGCATACAATAGATTAGATAGATAAATGGTAAAAATGTTATTATGTTGAATTGAATCAACGTTTTAGAGTTACTGATTCACCCCTCCCCTCTCAGTAACCTTGTTAGTCTTGATTATTTTCAAGAATTGGTATCAGAGCATTGTGGCTCTCAGGATAAAGTTTGATGGCTTGAGCAAAGATCAAGGACAATGAAAATATTCGGACTTGACAAATCTATTGAGAATGAAAAGCTAGATCTAAAAATGGCCATGACTCAACTCAAAGAAGCAAAGGATCATCTTTCTCAATCTCTAAAAAGAAGGAAGGAACTTGCAAGACAAATGAATGATCATCAATATATTGAAGAAAGGATTGAAGACCTTTTACCATCAAGCATTTCAAATGAAGCTAATGAAGTAATCAAGGAACTCCTAGCAAAGAATGGTTCTCTGCAGAAAGAAGTAAGAAAGCTCAAAAGAGAACAAGAATCCAATCCATCAGGCTATGTGAAGTTTTAGAATAGAGAAACAAGGCAAATGAAGACTTAGAGGTAAGAAATAATCTATCCCTTCAGCATGAAGATCTTGTAGGGCAACTATTTGATGCAAATGAAGAAATTATGAATCTAAGATCTGAGAATGAAAGTTTGAGAAATGATTTAATCACTGAAAGACAAATCAATGCAAGCTTACAAAGTGATTTGAGATCTGAAAGATAAACCAATGAAAGTTTTAAAAATGACTTAAATATTGAAAAAAAAGTCAATGAAAGAATGATAAAATCTCAATAGATATGGACCAACTGAATCTGCAAAATGAGCAGAATCTTCATAGACAAAAAGGTAAAGCAAGCCTTGGATACAATGAAGAAGGTGAATCTTCCAAATAGGGTACCCAAAAAAATCAAAAACCTACTTGCAATCACTCTGGTAAGTTAGGTCATACATCTAACAGATTTTGGAGCAATGGTAAAGGAAAATTCAATGGTAAATGCTACAATTGCAATCAGCATGGTCACAAAGCAAACGAATGCAAAGAGAAACCAAAGCTTGAAGGTAAATGTCACAAATGCAAGAAACAAGGTCACAAGGCATCTAAATGTAGATCTAAATCATTCAATCCAGCAAAACAAATTGTCAATGCATTATTTGATTAGGACTACAATACTTGGTGCAGATGTCACTATTGTGGAGAATATGGACGCATTGGAATAAATTGTGCAAGGCATCACCTAAGGAAGAAAGATACTACTATAAGATGTCATACATGTACAAAACTTGGTCATATATCCAAAAATTGCATGAACATAGGAAGAGTTGAAGATAAAAAGAAAGCCAGAGCTGAAAACATTCAAAAATAGATGAGACAACAATGGATTCCTAAGTCTACCGAGCCAGAAAGTTCAAATGATGATAATGTCACTCAAGAAATGGGTGACTCCACCATTTCTAATTAGACTCATCAAGAAGGACCAGGGATTGCATCTTCAAGCAATATCCTAAGCAATTCCAGAATGTAGAAATGACAAATCAGTATTTCAGATACAAGTCATATTTCACTGTGGTGCATCTACCGAGCAAGGTTGGTTTTAGACTTAACCGAGCTAGGTCAGTAATGTGAAAGGTTTTGTTTGTTCACTGAGTTGCAAGGTCTATCGAGTAAGTCGGTGACTATCTGACAAACCCTAAGTCATCTCAGCTACTTTTATACCCAAGCATTAATGGCAGATTTTTCATCAAAAAGGCAGAATTTGATCTCATTTTTCACCGTGAATTTAGAATATACAGAGCGAAGAATTTTCCAAGAGTGCGAAAGTGAGTTCAAGAAATTTGAAGTGATTTTCAAGCGAAGAATTTTTTAACAAAATCATTCACTCACCAAGCAGCAATGGCATCCACAAGCACTAGCAGCAGCAAGGCAAAGAAAGGATCTGAAATGCTTGTGAAGGGAGTAGAATGGAAAGCACCTAGCTTCAAGCTCGTTCCCGCCATACCTGAATCGCTCGACCCACATGGAGCCCAATTGAAGATTCCACCAAAGGTACTACTTATAAATGACATTCGTACTCATTTCAAATGCACTATTCAAGAAATAGGGACACTAGATATGGATAATGCCCTAGCCGAGTTATGTGTATGGAACCCTCAAACCTGAGCACAAGCATCTGGAAACCAAAGGATTGACCCATATCCCGCACCTGCCAAGGAACTTTTAAATGAAATGGATAAGATAAATTTTAAGCCATGTGCATAATGGTCAAATGTGGTTAGAGCAACTCGTCATGATAACAAAAAAGATGATTCATAAGATCACGAGTTTACCAATGTTGAGCAAATCTAAAACCACTAAAACCTTAAGTCAGGATGAACTTCAGTAGTTAACCCTAGCCGAATGGGATGGCAGATGATTGAAACCTAACAATGTATATGATGTAGAGCTATGTTTCAAAATTTATTTAATTGCATATAAGATGTATATTTCCAACAAATTGAATAGCATGCCCTGTGAGGCTGTAGACTTAGCTTATAAGGTTGTGAAGAAAAAATGGAGTTTGACCTAGCAGATGTGCTGCTGAAATAACTTAATAAAAACATGGACAGTATAAGGACCTCAAAAACCAACTCTTGTAAATTTGGTTCTTTATTAGTTTGTCTATTTTTCTATGTACAAAATTTTTCCCTTTAAAAGGTACAGTTGTATGGAGAAAAGATATTTCAGTTTTGTATCAAATAAATGAGTTTGTAGCAGAGATGGGCAAAATTTTTGATAGTATTATGGACAATTATTTTCAAGACTTCAAGGAAAGGATGAATAAAAAATTTAGAATTCCTCCTAAGCTTGTTGAGGACTACAAAGATGATGTATGCTTCATGGTTGACTATGACAAAGTGTATATACAGGCAGTCAGACCCCGAGTTGCATGGGTGAAACCTCTTCCTTATGAGGTAAATATTGATGAAGCCAGAGATATTGTAGAAGCACTGGTAAATGAACCAGTAGACCCAAGGAAACAAATTTTTGGAACCTATGATAAAGCTAAGGCCAGAATTGAGCTTGAAATCAAGCTACCACAGGCCATAACTAAGGGCAAGAGGAAAATAGCCAAATTGAAAACTTCTACCAGTCCTCTTATTCTCACCGAGGGAAAAGGTGAAGATGAAGAAGGTGAAGAAGAAGGAGAAGAAGAAACTGCAAAAGAACAGCAAAAGAAGAAAGGTAAGGTAATCATTACCAAACCTAAAAAGAAGCCTACTGCAGTGTTTACTAGAAGAATCAAGAAAGGTAAGAAGGAACCTATACTAGTTAGGCCTGCACCCACATTCGAGCAAAGGCTCAAACAATTAGAGGAAGGAGCTGGCATCACAAACTTTAAAGCATTGAAATTTGAAACTAGAACTGATGCTGAGAAAATGCAAATTGAGGAACTGGTACTCAACAAAATGGGCAAATGGAAATACTCCCCAGACCAGATTACCCCTCAAATCTCAAAAGAACTACTGGAGAGATTGCAACCGAGATGGGAATCAGCCACCCAAATGGTAAAAGATATTTATGAGCAATCTTTGAAGAATCTCCAACCAAGTCTCACTGGAGCAAAAATAAAAACTGAAATGAAAAGCCATGAAGGTAAAATGATGATCAAATTCCACACCTGTTTGATTTTGATTAAAGATATTGAACATGTTGTAAATGATGCTACAAACATGTGGAAAAAAATCTATCATCTACATAAGCCCAGTGTAGACCTTGTAGAAATCAAGGATGATGACAGTGATGATGAGCAAGGTAATGATTCCATCTCCATGGATGTAACTGATGAAGATCTTCAGGATCTGATAAAGGAAAAGGAGGAAGAAGTTGATAAGGAAGACAAAGAAGAGGATGACCTTGTGAAAATTGCAGCAGCAGTCATTACATCCCTTCCTCACACTTCACCAAAATCTGTTACCATAGAGACAGCTTCCACTAGTGAGATTGTGAGCACTACTGCCACATCAATTGCTCCATCTTCACCAATCTCCTCCTAGCTCCAAGTATTCCCAATGCAAGTGCCAAGCACTTTATCTACCGAGCTACAGGAAACTTCTTCAGTTACTGAGTCATCCATAGTAGCAGTCACTACATCAGAAGTATCCATTCCTCCTACAGTATGTACAATAAGTTTTCTAGTTTGCTTTCCAATTTTGTCAACTTCAGCTACATTACCACCAATTTTTGCACTACTAAGCTCTTCAATTGTGAATATTTCGGTATGCACATTAATTCTAGGAAGTATATCAATTTTGGATACATTTAGCCCCTCTCTCAGTCTTCCTTTAGTTGGTCCTATTCTAGTTTTGACAGCCAGTCCAACCTCATCAACCATTGTCTCTGTTTTCCAAGGCAAAGATGTTAGTACATTAGAAAAACCAAAGACTTCATTAAAACTTCTGCTTACAGGCAAGACAATTGATGAGGATGTAGACTTAGATACTGAAATTGTCATTCCCAAGATATATACAGACACTGCTTCAGTTGATGAACTAAGACTGCTCAGTCAGCACATAGAACTGAAGGCAAAGGAGAAACAACTAAGGAATGAGAGAGATAGAGAGTTTAAAATTATTGATGAAGCAAAAAATATAATTACAGAGGCTATAGGTGTTGATGTTGATACTTCTCAACACATTTTTCTACAATTAGAAGAGATAGTCAACAAATTCAATGAGGATACCTCCGGTCAAGAAAAATTGATGGAGAAGGCAGAAAAGAAGTTTGATAATAAGGTGCTTGAGCACATTGCTCAGCATATAGCAATAAAATAGGTTGAATTAACCATAGTTTTGGCCAATAGTGAAAATTCTTTTAATAATGTAACATCTCTTTTTGCTAAGCTTTGTGATTTTACTGAGTATACTAAGGAGATAAGAGAGCAATTGAATAAGATAGATGAGGATTTGAAGGCAAGCGCACAAAATCTAAAGCTTGACCCCAGTTCAACCTCATCTCATCACCTCAGGATCAAATTTTTGTCAGAAAAGCAAGAGCAATTGCTGAGAGAAGAGTCAAGGATCCAATCTACATTGTTAGATATTCAAAATATGATCCTTCCCATCATGGACACAATGAAGAAGCACATTGCCCATTCAAAAACATTGATCCATGACAGTAATTTCTCTGTTGCAGACCATGTGATTGAACTCTCTGCAGAAGTTCAAATAGCTCTATCCACATGCAAAATCCTACAAGAGAATTGGGATAAGACTCTACAATTCATTCTTCAGGTACATTCAGATTTTATCTCACATTTTGGTGTTTCTATGTAAATTCATTATTTTTTATTCTTTGATCCATGACAGTAATTTCTCTGTTGCAGACCATGTGATTGAACTCTCTGCAGAAGTTCAAATAGCTCTATCCACATGCAAAATCCTACAAGAGAATTGGGATAAGACTCTACAATTCATTCTTCAGGTACATTCAGATTTTATCTCACATTTTGGTGTTTCTATGTAAATTCATTATTTTTTATTCTTTGGCAGTATTGTCAAAAAGGAGGAGAATACTCAAAAAGAGTTATTGGTGAGATAAATGTACAAAAGGGACAAAGAGATACTATAAATAAAAGTCATATAACTCATGTAAATACCTTGTGTATATTGTATGGGGGAGTCATATGTAAGGAAGCCATGTATATTCAGCAAAATCAGTTGTCAATATGTCAGATATTGTATATAAGTTTTGGCTCATAAGTGTTTTTGTCACTAATGCCAAAGAGGGAGATTGTTGGAATTATGATATATTTTTCATTAGTTACAACACTTACTCAATTCTGAATGCTTACCGAGCTCATCACCTAGTCTACAGTTCACACTGAGCATTCAACAGTTACCTTATAAGTTCTGCAGGTAAACAGCTGATACCGAGCATTTCTTTGGAAATCGAGCATATGGGCAGTTCAACAGTATTTACCAAGTTCATAATGGTTACCAAGTAGAACAGTGGTTACCAAGCAAAATATTGTTCTCCAAGAAGTTAGTGGTTACCGAGCTTTGCAGTATTTACCAAGTAGTCAGTGCTCACCGAGTCATCAGTAGAACTTAGTGTTTACCGAGTGATCAAGGTAAACAAAGAACTTAGTGTTTACCGAGTGATCAAGGTAAACAAAGAACTTAGTTTTTACCGAGTGATCAAGGTAAACAAAGAACTTAGTGTTTACCAAGTGATCAAGGTAAATAAAAGAATCAGTGTTTACCAAGTGAAGAAGGTTATCAATGGATTCAGTTTCTATCGAGTGACACAATATTCACCGAGTCACCAATGGTTATCGAGTTCCAAGCTACTTAGAATGATTAGTATGGACCATATCTCTACTCTTACCGAGTGCATGATGATGCAGTATATTGTAGTGGATGTCGAGTATCAAAAGGTCACCGAGTCAGTTTGTGGAACCTGATTTTTCTACCATCTGGCCAACTCAGTAATGTTTGTTCACTTGTGTTTGGCCGACCTTGCCAGTGTAAATATTGGAATGGTATATATCATTTGAAATTATGAGATGTTGAATATCGTTGGTTGTATTGTATTGAAATACTTTGAGAAGAGGGAAAGCGAATCACCAGTAGAACAGAGGAATACAGCAAGGTCAACATTGATACAGAAAAGCTATATCCATCACATCAGGTGATCAGAGCACAAAGGATCTTATTAGCAATCAGTTGTAACCAGATCCACTGCTTCATCCTAACAGGTGAATCAGTTTGTTAAATCCTTTAACAAGGTAGACTTGACAGTCTTTTATAAATCTCCTAACAAAGTGCATACTTCATTGTATGTTTGTAAATCCTTTAACAAGGTGGATCTAGCAATCCTACTTGCTCCTAACAGGGAAGATCATCAGAAGTGATCATTGTAAGCCTTAATTGGCCAACTTTATACTGCAGTATTGAAGTTTTGTGGGCATCATCCCCACCCTAGTTTTACTTTCTAATTGGAAGGTTTCTGGGTCACCAAATTTGTGTGTTCATGTGTTACAAATGTTTATCTTTTCATGCATACAATAGATTAGATGGATAAATGGTAAAAATGTTATTATGTTGAATTGAATCAAAGTTTTAGAGTTACTAATTCACCCCTCCCCTCTCAGTAACCTTGTTAGTCTTGATTATTTCCAACATCCACAAGTAATGACCACATTGAAGTGTGTGAGAGGTTCAGAGGCCCACAATTCATACATACAAATATGATAGTACACTTCTCCATCTTTGAAAATACATGCCAAAGATAATAGTTATGATTAGTATCAATGTACCTTGAGTACAGATTCATCTACAATATGCTCTTGACAATGTTACATCAATTGATTGATCTTAAACTTAGTTCCTATTGATGCATCACTAAACTTTGTTTAGTGAGATTCAAAGAGGGAAATGATCACTAGCTTACCTATTAGATAGAAGAACGCATCCTTAGGTAATGGTTTGGTGAATATGTATGCAATCTATTCTTTTATATTTACATATTCCAATCTAAATTATTTATCATGTAATAATTCTCTTACAAAATGATATTTTATAGCAATGTATTTAGTTTTGGAATGCATCACTAGATTCTTTGATATGTTGTTTGCACTAGTGTTATCACAATATATGACTACTAGCTCTTTGATTTCAACCTTCATTCCTTCCAGCAATTGTTTGAACCAAACAATGTTAGAATAGTTTGCTATTGCTGCCGCATACTCTACTTCTATTGTGGATTGGGATGTGCAATTTTATTTCTTTCTTGTCCAAGATACTAGTCTTTTACCAAGAAACAATGCTCCACCATTAATGCTTTTTCTGTCATCAAGACTTCCTACCCAATCAGCATCAATAAACACCTTTAGGTCCAGATCACCTCCAAGTTTGTACCATAAGCCATAATCTTCAGTACCTTTTAGATTTCTCGTGATTCTTTTGATTCTTTCCACATATTTTGCAATATTTTCACCTTCTCTCATTCTCATTTGGTCAAATTTTCCTCTGAGACTTTCTTCTTTGGCTCTTCAAACATTGTCATCTCCTACATAGATATCTTTTAGTTTGGTCCACATTTTGTAAGCAGTTTTACATTCTTTTACATCATCAAATTCAAAATAACTGAGAGCAAATGCAATATCAATCGTCATGATGTTATGATTCTTCTTTTCAGCAATGCCTTCAACTGATAATGTTCCAATGGGAGTTTTATATTTAGCATTAAGATACGTGCAAACTGAATCATTGATTGTAGCTAGATGTAAGATCATGAGTCCTTTCCATGCTAGAAAATTTTCTCTATTGAGATTTGGAATCTCTCTTTTATAAGACATCCTAATCTTTAGCTTAGGTCCTTGAAACCTTCTTTGCAAGAACCAAAAGATCTAATACCAATTTTTGGAAATATAAGAGGAGTAATTGAGAGTGAAGAAGTGAATTAGTTAGTATTAAAATAAATCTCAGATCCCTTAGATGTTAGTAAAAATTATAATCTAAAAACTAAATACTGTTGATGCTCGGTAAACCTGCATAAGATATTGTAACTTGGTAAATCTTGGATGTACTTAGTAACCAATTAAATTTGTAGATCTTTAGATATTGTCAATGATTACTTAATCTTAGTTGCAAGCATGAAATAAATAACATGAACAACATATGACACTAGAATTTAATGTAGAAATCCAATTTGGGAAAAACCACCAATTGTAACTAGTTACCATTTTTCACTCTTATGAAGTGATCCTTGTTAGGATCCAACCCTGTTAAAAGTCACAAAACACTCTATTAGGTGTGAACCTATTAAAGGATTTAATCACCTTATTAGGAGTGGCTTTGTTAGAGGTATTGAAACAATTCAATAGAATTGCCACCTTGTTAGAGGATTTACAAATGATTGTTAAACAAACTCTGTTAACATATTTAGATCACTACTACAATGGTTAGAGAGTAATAATGAAATGGCCTAATTAAGATGCAACTGATTTGCTAATTATAGATCTTTATTTTAGCTTGTACTAAATCCTTCTTGATCGAATATAGCTTTTCTACTCCACATGGTTATTCAACTTAATCTTCAAATTTGCTTCCTCTCTTCATCCTTTGCAATTCATTCAATACAATTTGCACACTTTGATTTTTGCTTTTTGACCAGAGGTGGATAGCTTTAGATATTTAAATTTTTGATTTGCAAAGGATTTGAAGTTCTCAAGGTCTAGTCCTAATTCAAAAAATTCAATGTACGATTACTAGTTAAGGTGAATTTTCATCATCTAGAGTTGCAAGGGGTCCTTAAGCTAAAATCCTTCTTTCGTTCTAGTCTCAGGATTGCTTCCCTTGGTTCTACTTGCCTTCTGCTCCACCACTCTATGATCCCGTAATAGGGCGACAAGCATAGAATATGTTAGTGAAAATAAGAATCCCAAGCAGACAAGACTAAGAAAGACAAAGAGGATATGATGCCCAAAATTCCCTTCTTCTCAAAAATGAAGAGAATAAGTGACACTAATATCAGTGCAGTGGACATGATATGGATGAAGGACAGACTAAAAGAAGGACAAACATCCTTGGCAAACAAGAGATATAGAATGCAATTGCACAATACAACCCAAGCGTCAACACTTCCATTACAACCATGATGAGCTACATTGGGACGAAACTTGATTTTGAAGATATCAAAGAAGAGGACATTAATGAGACAAGATTTTGGATCAAGGTTGGATGAGTTGGGAAAGGTTGCTATCAAGAAGAAGCATTTTGAACACCCTTTCCTCCCTAAATGTCTTCATTGGATACAAAAAATAATATGAGAAGGTCCATGAAAATATACTACAAACAGCAAGCAGCACGGTGAAGTCAGCGGAACTTAAGGCGAAGCACACACCTTGTCCTCCTATGGAAGAAATTAATGAAAGGCTAGCTAAGTTCATTGCCTTAGCTAAGAAAATGAAAGAAAAGGGAAGATTTATATTAGAAGATCATTTGATGTAAGCCCAAGTGGCAATTTCCCCTTCTTCTAGGATGGTACAAGTGTCTATTTTTGATTGGCTAACATTTTGGTGCCTTCTCATTGGTTGCCACTTTTGGACTTTTTTCATTGGCCCATGGATGAGATGGGATCTTCTTATTGGTCGATGGGGTGGCAACCCTAATTAGGGTTTTGATGATCCAATCCAGATCATTGATCTTGTTTTGATCTCCACCATCTGTTATATTTTTGGCCCCTATATAAGGCCACTTGCTCTCATTTGTAAAGTGTTGGAGAAATTGTTGCAAAAATAATACCAAAATCTCTCTCTTATTCATTGTTGTGACTTGCATAGTGATTAAGAACATTGGGTATTATTGCATGTTTTCTACTTCCACATAGTTAAATTTCCTTTCAAATTGTTAAAGTTGGTTGCATCTCAAGTTGTTTAAGCAAGAGTAAAGTAGATGGATAGCTATGTGGTAGCATTAGTAGATGTTTGATAGGGATCAATACTAAACCACTACCATCCTAGCGGCTGGTTGAGAAGCCTTATGTGGTAAACTAGTTCATTTTACTTAGAATCATTGCATCTATGGAGTTGGGGCCGCTAGTTATCCTTCATTAGATTCAATCCCTATCCATTTCCTAACCTTCCATTCATAGGGGTAGGAGTAGAATAGTGAGTAGCTAGGTAGTCCAAGTTTAGAGAAGGAAGTTAGAGAAATAAGTTAAGAATCAAAACACACCCATTCACCTTCCACTACCATCGCTTTTCCATCACCATCATTCCACCAAAGCCCAAGTCATCCTTGAATGAAAAGCGTAAGGCCGCCTATATGATTACCAACAAATCACATCGATATACTGAGAAATTATCCACAAGTGTAAGGAACATTGGAGTTATTCGCATATCCCATGAGCAATAACTTTTCAAGAGAGGAATTGTATGTTTGATACTCGGTATCAGATATCCAATTACTAATATGTTATGTAAGTGATACAAAACTCGCATCAACACACCCTTGGCTTCCTTAAAGTTGGAAATGTGGAAGAAGAGATCTCTATGAACACAATTATGAATGATTCATAAACCCTGATTGTCTTTGATTTGCCAATCAACTAGTGTTGTAGCATCATTGGGTTTTACAATTGTTCCATCAACATATAGATTTAAACCTTTTTCCATTCATCTGCTCCATATAATATCTTTCCATGTAGTATAATTGTGTGAAGTTAGAAGTGAAGCTTTAGGTGAACCCATGATGCAAAAAATCAAAAGAGTGCAAAAGAGAGAAAGAGAGACATAAGAATACAAGACACACCCCCCTATTCACTCAATCAAAGAACCCCCCCAAAAATGATACTTTTGGTACTTTATATGTAGTGTGATTACAATAGGCCACTTATCAAAATGGACAAAAGTGGGCTTCTGATTTTGTTGTTTAAAACTGCCTTTTGAGGTTCAAATCTAGTACCAAGCACTGTAGCTCAGATGTACAACAATTTTGAAGAGTAATCAAATCAATACAATGCAAAAAAGGACCTAATTATGAAAGTGATATTTTTATCCACACAAGCCTATAATCTGATTGCAAATCTGGAAAGTAGATAAAAAATTATATAGTTTCAAAAAAAATGAAATCTGAAAATGTGTCTAAATGAGCCTATACGAAGCATTTGAAATTGAAAAATGCAGGGTTAGATAGGTACAGTTGCCAAAAAACACAATTTTTAACAAATCCACTAAAAAGTTCAGGAAATTCTACCCAAAATTTAAAAAAATTGCACTTGATTTGGAGTCTGGATGACCAAGATATGGCCTCCTAAAGTTGGACTGTCAAATCAAAACTACATATGAAGAGGGGTTTGAGCAAAAAACTCTGAGGTTAAATTTTACATCCAAACAGTCGTCACGATAGTGTAATCTGGCCTGTGGATGACAATCAAATGGCTATCAATTTTAACATAGTGAAATGTTTGTCAGCAAAAAAAGATGCCCCTGGGTGATGTGGTAGTGATGTCAACGTATGGCTAATGACGTCAGTTGTACAGATGTTAACATCAGCAGTATGGAAAAGTTGACTTTCCAATAGTCATGGTAGGTATGGCAAGCTGATGTGGATTGTATGATGTGTCCACATGGAGGTGAATTTTCTAGATACAATAACACAGAGGTGGCAGAGAGAGCCACATGTCCTGGCCTAGATGTGTTGATGGGGTTATGCAGTCTGATGTGGCATGTGACTGTCACAGGGGTCCATGTCTCAGTTACGAAGAAGGGGCTGCATGGCAAGTCATCATAGCACCGTATGGCAAGAACTCATCATCAGCAGAGCTTCAGAGATCCCCGCGAGAGGAAACCGTGAACGGTCGGTGGTGAGCAGCCGGTGCCAGCATTTAGGATGATTGAAGAACATTAATGGCCACTAATAGGAAGATGTATGTTGTTTTCATTGCCTGGAGTTTAGATTGGTGTCGAGAAAGTTTGAAACCACCGGTGGGAAGGTGGTTTAACGAATGCGGTGGGATATGAATTTAATCCCACATTCATGTGGATTGCACACAGTGTTGTTTAAAAACAACAAACTACGTAGTGTAAACAAAGAGAAGTTGTGCGTGTTGTGTTGGGGCCAAAACATTATGTAGTCCGCAGTTTCCAGTGAGGTCGATCAAAATTTGTGAAATTTTCTGATGGAATATTCTAAAATTATAGTGAATATTCCCTGTGGGGGCTGAGGTTTCACCACCCAATTCCTGCAAAAAAAATTCTCTGTATGCTTGATGGCCTATAAAAAAAAATTGAAACATTCTGAAAATTGCAAAATAATGCAAAAAATTCATAGATATGAAAATCAAATGAATAGATTGAAAATGATCATACCAAATTTGCAAATCAGGTCTTCGAGTGCCAGTTTGCAAAAAAAAAATTCTCCAATTCGACTATGGCCTAGGGTAGGTAGATTTATAGTCAAATTTCACTGAATTGATGCTCCAGACGCAATAGCAAGGTCCGTTTTGGCTCTAGACACTCCCAATGACTATGATACTCTAGATCTAAGTCAAGGTCCTCAAAGAGGTGAAGCAAGAAAATGGTCTCCAATGGCTATGTGAAGAGAAATTCCCTCAGCTTTGATACCATGTAAGAATTTTTCTTAGAGAAAAATCACCCAAGATCAAGGAACTCAAACACAAGCACAAAATGGACCAAAGAATTATCAGAATAACAATATGAAATTGTATTCATGTAATTTTATGTCATGTACATATACACTAGGAGTGTCTGTATATAGAGTCCTCTAAGATGCATCTAGAATGTCTCTAGAATGAGCTAGGAGATCAGCATTACAAATAAGCACACGTCCACCAGAAGTGGATTATCCTCCATTGTGCATGAATGTATGTGCATCAATGAGAGAATAAATATGACAAGGTGTATCTCATGTAGAGATGTTGTAGACACCATGTGCTTAAAAGAGTTTCTAACTCCTATGTTGTCAACAAGAAAACTCATAAGAGTACGCATACTATTAGGTGTGAAACTAATAAATAATAAAGTAATGCATTAACCTAAGTAAACTTAAGTAAAGTGTAAATAGTAAATACTTATTTACACCAACACCTAATTGGCGTATTGTTCCTCTATGGAGGTTGTGGGTTCAAACTCTAGTCACAGGTCTCGTTGTTGGTACACCAGGGTCTCTACCTTCTTGGGCTCGATTAGTATTATTTTGGATCATCTTCCCCCCTTTCAGCTTTCTTTGGATGCTCTAGCCCATCTTCTTCCACCTCAGTGGGAGTTGAATGAGCATGTTAGACTTGACCAATCCCTTAGGTGGGCTCTGTTCTCGTATGGCCTTCTATACTGAACACTTCCTTGATATCTAAGATGAGATTATCCTATGCCCCTTGTACCTCACTCCTCATTGGACTCATGCTCTTTGCATCTCCTTCGGATCTTTTAGAGTGGGATCTCACTAGCTACATATCCAAACTGACCACCAAATCAGTAGGGAGGACAAGATCTATCAGCTTTGTCACCTCGACGAGGTTGAGACTGAGTCTCAGTTTATTTTTCATTGTCTCATTTACTATAAGATCTGAGGGAGATTTTACTATTTGTTCAGAGAGTGTCAGTCTCTTCCCTCATTTTTCAAATATATTGACCAGTACTATCTTACACTACCTATAGGAGACCATGCAGTTTCGTGAGCACAATATACAACTCTAGCTTTGCTCGACATCAACCCCTATGGAGCTCATCACCTCTTTTTTTAGTCCTATGGTTCCTACCTGAGGATTAAAGTGACCTCTCTACACTATCTCAGTTCACACCAGATCTATGAGACCCCGCAGAGATTGCACTCGGTACCATCCCTCTAATAGACCTCAAAGGCGACCTTCCAGAGTACCTGATTCCTCTAATGTCCATCTTTCCATTCTGGACAACTTCTCACCTATGAAGAGTTCTTATCTATTTTTATTCCTTTTCTTGGTTCTTTTGTTGTTTTGCTTTCATGTTCTTTCTACGAACACTATTTGGTGGTTTCCCCAGCTAGTGTTTTCCCTTTGTATTGTTTCCAATCCCTTAAAACCTCATTAGTCTCTTGCTAGACATTAATAAATTTATCTTATCTTATCTTATCTCACTGCGAAATGCTCCTCTGATAAGGTTAGATCAAATAAATCACCTTCTTGGTGGTTGGGGGTTTTAGATGATCACTATATGGTTCAGAAAGTATCCACGAATGTGGATGGGTTGGATAGCGCTTCTCATATTGATCTCACTTTGGCTAAGGATTTTGTTGATGTCTTTGATGATTTGAATGTTGTCCCTATGAAAGTTTTGACTCAAACTATTGATGTTGACCTGTCTCTTGTTGCTAATTCTATTAATTTGATTGTTGACCCTTTGGCAGCTTTGAGTTAGAATGTTGATGTCATCCTTTTTGCTATTGACCATGTCCAGAACACTGTTGTTGGAGTTTCTCTTGCTGTGAGAATTTTGGGGGTTAGTGGGGATTGGCAGAAGGCTGCTAGGAAGGATGAGAGGTTGGACATCAGTTAAAGGAAAAAAAAGGAAAATCCTCCAAACCTTCATTTGATATATGGATCACATAGTGTGATCCGAAATGTTGATGACAAAAAATTCACACAATCAAATCCAGAAGCTAACTTCTATATACTAATGGATTGTGGAAATCCAATAGCTCTAATGTCTTTACGTTCTTCAAAAGACTGAACCAAAATGTAAATCTTGATGGTTTGTTTGCCCTTTTGTTGGAAACTTTGGTGTGTCCCTTTAGTTTATTGGGTGGTTTTCCACTATTGTTTTAAAGTCCTGATTGTTATATCTTTCTTGTTCATTTGTACAAAGTTTCTGATACTTTCAAAACCTATTTTTACTTAATCAAAACAACTTATAGACTGTCAATTTAATGACATCTAACACTTGGTTGTTGATTTACAAGATAAATTCTTTCATGATCTATTTCAACATTTACATAAAATGTATATCATGATTTAAGTTATTGTAATATCATCACCTTTCAATAACCTTTACAAGTACAAGTGATAATCATTTGGAAATTGTCACTTCCTCATGATGTACAAAGGAGGCAAGCACATACACACATTAAGTCACCACCGATACTATCATGTGGTGTTGTCATGACATCCACCATGGATCATACCAGAGAATAAGGTTTTCACCTCAAACTTATCTATCATAGAGAAGAATTTATTAAAAGGGATTTCACATGGAACTTCTTCTTCATGAATAAATACTAACCTTTTGACCTCCTTGTCAAGCTTATTTCCCATAAGGTGTTATGACTCCCTTTGAATCTGAAACAAATCTTCTATCTGTGCCCCCTCTTTGTCCACAGTTGCCTCTAATGAACTGTAAATGCTCTCTGGTTTAATGAGTATCAATCTATCTAAGAATTGTATAGTCTAGACATATTTCGTTCACATGGAACTTCATCACATGAATCATAGTCCCTTTAACTACTATAATTTTTTGATTTATAGAGAAACCATCTCAGCATAGTCTACTCCTTCTAAACCAATATAACCAAGTTTCTTAGAAGCGAATTGAAACATATCATCTATTTCCCCCCTCTCTAATGGATGTGCCGAAATCCCTCATGTTATAGAAGGCTACTCATATTAGGTAGCATGCCCAATGTACCATTGTTTTTTTTTTGCAAGAACATCATCAATTCAAGCAACACTTATAGTACATATATATGAAAATACAATTAAGAGAAAGGATATAGCGATTAGTAATACTCAAAGCTAATGAATACTTATCTGCATATCTTTGATAGAAGTTTCTCCAAAGAAGGTCCATATAGATTAAATCAAAACTATCTCTATATAAGTGTTTGTCAAATAATGAGAATGAAACATTGATTATTATTCCCCCTTCAATATAAAATTCCCACTTATTTATCATCGAACAATTTTTGCATCACATTATAGCAGACAAATCAGATCCTTGTAAAGCCTCTTCCAATTTCTTGTACCGCCTATGTTCAATGCCTTCATCTATGCAACACTACCTCAGCTCACTTGATATTTTGGTCTTTTGTTTTCATCAAATCATTTTATTTTTAAAATCATTCTCAATATGTTGGTGAAGCCTAGATTTAAACAGCTTCCACCAACATATATAGTAAGCGATCAAACATATATCTTCAACACTCAATATATTTATAATTTTTCTGGAGGTAGCCATTTATATCCAAAAGTCACTATCACAAGAAATCAATAATTTTCATGTTGATATTTCTCTGCATGTCCCAGTTGATTCAAGTGGCTCGTAGTTGATTATTATGTGTTACGTGGATTTGTGTGCTTGATCTGTCAATTTATTTTCACTTGTGCAAACTAATAATGTTCTCCACACTACTTATAAACTGCGACTCCAAAAACTTCTCCTTGCACCTAATTTGTTTGTGGATTTGTTTTCTCCTTAGCAGTTGATACTTCATCTTCATTGTAACTGCAAAATCTCTACAAATCACCATGACAAATTGGAGGACTAACATTATCTCCAAGTTGGGACCTCTATCAACATTCCTCTACAAGTTCTAGCAATATTGATATTTTCCAGAATAGATGGCCAAAGCACAATTATATATACACTACACAAGCTATGGAATATTCATCATAACACAGATTGCATCTTTTCACTGTTGAATGAAAATGCACTCTTCGTGTTATCATTATCCATATTAATTGCATACATTGTAGTCTTTGAATAGGTTAAAGGTATAAAGGTAAAGAGCTTAGGTTTGTCAACAAATAATAATTAGTATCTCCACATAGATTTGAATAATCTACACCTCATTCTTCAAAGAGAAATCACTCGGTGGTTGGAGAAGTGGAAGATTTAAGATCCTCAAACGAAAGTCATATTAGCGAGCATGAAGACCATGTCTGAAATTACATTTAGACTGCATCAGGGAATTTACCACCAAAGAAAACATGTGTTAATCCTTACAACCTATTTGAGGCCTATGTTGGTAGTGAGAGCATTGGGGATGAGATTGAAATTCAGGGATGCATATTATGCATTAGGCTTTAGCTGGACATGTAACTAATGTTGATCTCCTAACATAAGATCAGTGACACTGAGCAAAAGCAATAAAAAAAAATTGAAGATGTGGAACTTGAATTGATTCCAAGCAATAATGATTATGCTCCTGTGATACCATCCTAGAGCATAAGTCAAGAAGAGCCTGTGACAAGGTCATGGATTGCCCAATTGGGCAAGTTATGTAAGAATCCCCTCACATTTTCCTGTCTAAACAAACACATTCCCAACAATTATTTTGTGAAACAGATTCCACACTCTTCTATGGTGTAGTTTCCTTGTTTACAGAGATATCTACATCAAAATTGCAAACTTTTTGTATTGTGGTTTATGCAAGTGTGGAATGTGAGTCATTTGCAACAGAAAGACAAGTATATAACAAAATTGTGATGTTTAATTACTTTTGGCAGTACTTGGAAGAATCGTATCAAAGGCATATGCATCAACTGTATGGAATATTATTTATCAAAGGTAGAATTAAAATATTTAGAGGACATAAATATATTATACTCCTGAATTGATAATTGATGTGATGAACAAATTTCTTCCAATACAAAAAATGAACTGAAATATGTTTCAAATGTTATGCAGGTTTAATTTTTTTTGTACACTATGACAACCCTGAACATACTGAAACTATGATCATCATTTGTTGTCCAATTGACACATCAGATTACCCTTGCCTCTCCAATATCTTTCTAGAAATCAAGGTGGATAGATTTTTCTTCTTACTCACAAAAAACTGAAAAATGTGACTTCTAAAATACCCATGCCACCATACATTTATTTGTTTAGCCAATTTGTAGAGGTTAAAGATTGTTCTTATTCTAGATAAAATACAAAGGTCTGGATTTGGTCACAACAGACCCACAATTTTCTCAAACAAACCCTCAAGCAACCCTCTGCAATTTATCAAAGGCATATGCATCAACGATATGGAATATTATTTATCAAAGGCGGAATTAAAATATTCAAACAACATAAATATATTGTACTCCTGACTTGATAATTGGTGTGATAAATCTTGAACAAATTTCTGCCAATATAGAAAATGAACTGAAATATGTTTCAGATGTTATGCAGGCATAATTTTTTTTGTACACTATGACAACACTGAACATACAGAAATGATGATCATCATTTGTTGTCCAATTGACACATCAGATTACCCATGCCTCTGCAATATCTTTCTAGCAATCAAGGTGGAAAGATTTTGCCTCTTACTCACACAAAACTAACAAATGTGGCTTCTAAAATGCCCATGCCGCCATACATTTATCCATTCAGCCAATTTGCAGAGGTAAAAGCATCAGATTACCCATGCCTCTGCAATATCTTTCTAGCAATCAAGGTGGAAAGATATTGCCTCTTACTCACACAAAACTAACAAATGTGGCTTCTAAAATACCCATGCCGCCATACATTTATCCATTCAGCCAATTTGCAGAGGTAAAAGACTGTTCTTATTCCAGCAAAAATACAAAAGTTTGGATTTGGTCACAACAGATCCACAATCTACCCAAACAAACCCTCAGGCAACCCTCTGTAGTTTATTTCTGCTATCCATATCTCCAAGAAGCTTTCGATCATATGTGCCCAACTGAAGATAAGAGGTAGAAATCAATCTCATGCCATAAGGTACTTAAGTCGCTCAGTCCTCAATGTTTGGAAGAATGCTACTCAGTATTGCTTCAAGTAGAAGCTCGTGCCTCCATTATCACAGACTGTCAACTTACATACATGCAATCAAATTGTTACCTTTGTTAAATTTGGTACTATAGCTATCCTTACTATTAGCAGACCCAGAGTTGTCTACTCTGATATCATGTTGAATTCAGAGGATTGCTGCAACTTAAACAATACTACTAGTGATTTTTGTATATCTTCAAATGCAGCAATCTCACTCACACTTATATTGGGAAAAGGGTTATGAAGAGACATGTCCCTTCAAGGGACATTTCTATTCATTAATTACATAGTTTATATATATATATATATATATATATATATATATATATATATATATATATATATATATATATATATATATATATATATATATAATTATTTATAGGTTTATCTTACTAAAGCTACAAAACATTAAGAATGAATTTATTAAAAATTCAAAAAAGGTTTGGAGACAAATGTGTTTTAAGAACAGCAGTACAAGGGAATTTTTTACCAAAATTTAGAACAGTAGTTCCAATCTGTATATATAGCTGGCTATGCCTCTAATTGAGAGATATTACTCTGTTAAAGTTTGTTTGAAGTATTGTTTGAGGTCTATATTGGTCATTTCTACAAATTAAAAATAATCTCTCGTCTTCTTTGTGGCTATATTTTTGACTTCAAGGCTAGAAAAGATTGATTTAGCTTCCCAAATTTAATAATCAACATTTAGGTTGAGGTCAATGATAGCGTCTTTGCCTTGTATTCATGAATTTAATAAGAATATTTAAATAACCTTTGCACTGTGATTTTTACAATAGAAGTAATCTTCCATTCCATTTTAGTTTAATCAATTATATTGTATTTTAATGACTGAGTTCCAAAATTTAAAATACTTGTAAATGAACTTGAATCAATAGCTGCAAACAAACATTGGCATCCATGTAAGCTAGAAATGATGTTTCTCTTTAAGCTATGAATAAATTTTTGAGCCACTTCATGAAACCTCGGTCATTATATTCAGACCAGTATATTCCTCAAGTTCTTTGGTCTAAAAATGCAAAACCATTCAATTTTACTAATATAGATGAAAGATCCATTGACCACAACATCTACTAAAAGCTTTTTCTTTGATAGAAATCTGATGTCTCACATGGCAAAAGGGTTAGTCTGGAAGCTCGTAAAAAGGGTGGAATCTGGCTTTTACACATACCAATTGTATATGCTTGAGAGATTTTGAAGTGTGGGGCTTGCTACTGCTTAAGTCTACCCTTCTTTCAGCACTAACAATTTAATGCTAACTTACCCACATGGCATGTTAATTAATGGTGGACATAGTTAATTTCATTTCATTTCATGTAAAATTCTCAGGCTGAAATTTTTTTTCATTTGATAAACTATTTCATAACCATCATATAGAGATTTTGTGGACAAGCCAAATTTAAAAAAATATAGTACACCTTTTAAATTACATCTATATACACTTCGTACATAAACTATAATTAATAATGAACCTTTTTTCAGCTATAGTTCCCCAAATGTTTCTTGCGTTGTTCTTCCTGCAGTCTATAAAATATGCAGGGAGATAGACAGTGGATTCAATTTTTCTTATCTTTATAATACCATTTCTGTGTGCTTGTAACTGATAAGGTTTGCAAGGGAGTTTCATTGATCTACATCAATTACCAGAATGCAAAAACATTATGTCAGTATTAGAGTAGTGTTGAGTATTCAGAATATAAAGAAATAAAGGTCATCTTTTTAGACTCTATAAATGCACAATGGGTGCAGAACTAAACACAATGTGAACCCAGATTGGCCGAAATCAAAGCCTCAAAACTCAGAAACAATCCAATCGATAATGGGCTTGAGATTTTTTAATTGACGAGTAAGGATAACCTAGTTGGAGGTCTTACAAAGATGTAGTACACTGAAAACCAATAATTAATTCGTCAAGAGTTCTAAGTACCTAAAACCAAACATTCTATGCAACCCAGAGAGTGCTCTGCAATTTAATTTTTGGACTAACTTAAAATCTGTCTTGAAAGCAATTATCAAGTGGCTGTTGCATTGATCCTCTAGCTGATTTGGGAATTTTATTATGAGGCTCCTGTAAGTCTTACCAAGTTTAAAATTTGGGAAAATAATTCAGGGTTGCCGCTAAAATTTATGATTCGCACACTTGAGATATTTGCTGCCAAATTTTTGACTTATAAACTTGTGGCGTTAAAGAAGCCTGGTTGTATTCCTCTTCCATAAAATTTAGCAGAAAAGGATTTCTTAAAAAAGAGATGAATTAAGACAATTAATCATGATCCAAAAACAATTTCTATTACTAACCTTATGTATGCAAACAAAGGAGAACAAAGGGGGAAAAAAGCAATACTTCATCTAACCTAAGAGCAGTTCAGAATCACCAAGAAACACCCACATGCCAAATGCCAAATGACACCCATCCTGCATATATGCCATGAAAAAAGTATATAGATTCACAAAATAACTGACTAGAAAAATATCTACCAAAATATTAGCAAAACCCATAGTCTTCGTAAAGTGGGTAGTTTTAGGGTTCTACACAGAATCCCGCCTTAAGCTACAAATCTTTCAAAATGGTTAAAACCATCCTACATTCTATAGGAAGCAACTATAAAATATCATAGAAATTACAAAAGAAGATGAAATTTTAACACCCAGTTATAAAATTGAAAGCACTAAAATCCGAAATCCAGTTAGAAATAGTGAAATTGGAAGATACAAACCAGTAGCGAGGGCTTTGATCAATGTTGTTATTTTTCCCTTAAAGTCCTTCACCCACCTGAAAAATCATTGAACTCTTGTGCCAGGGGAAAATTAGCAAGAAATCTTTTTGGAAACATCGAATGTCCATTGGCTTGTGTTATTTGTGCCCTGTTTAATTGGCAATTGAGACACTGATGTTGAGAAATAAGGACATCAGCGCATTTAATAACACTAAATGATATTAACTATATTATTAGATGCTACAATAGTGACATGTCGACGATAAAATCCATAAAAAAATTTAATGTAAATATATTTTCCTCACTGCTTAAATATATCTTCTTCATTGCTTTTTTCACATAGGCCAATAGGATTTTTTTTTTAAATTACATCTTTTAACTTTTCAAATTTATAGAACTTTTATAAACCTTAGTATATCTGCTAATTTTTAAAATTTATGTGCTCTCCAATAATAATATGGAATCTAATGATTCCATTAGTTACCTACCAAAGGCAGGAACTAATAATACATCTAAAGCAGTGCAACATATTATAAGTACGAATATATAATAATATCAGCTGAAAGTGCAACTATTCAATAGATGGAGCAGGTTGAGCTATTCTTTCTTATTTAGATATTAGTATCTGAGAAAGTACTTGAATATAATGAAGGAACATCAGCACTCATTGTGTTCGTAGATTGAAATTTTTTTTTTATAAAATAGAGGACTTCAGATTGGCTCTAATATAGCACAATTGATTCATTAAAACTTCCAAAGATGCACCATGAGATAAGCAATCAGTTAAAGGCTTTCTTCAACCTAATAGCAGTAGACAACCCTCACATGTACAAAAATAAGGATCATAAATAGCATTCAGTTATCAGAGCAATATATCTATTATATTTGATTAATATACTCTAGAAATAATAATTCGCTGTCATAAGTATTGAGATCTATACTATTCTTCATCAGCCATTTTAGGGGATGAATGAACTTCGTATATTCAGATTCATTCCAACAGTCTTATTCTTACAACAGTAGTGGGAATCGAAGGGTGACTTTGGATGACCTAAGGTAGTATAACATCATCAAGATTCATATAAGATTGACAAAATACTCCTTAAGTACTTCAAAAAATATTTCCTAAATTCAAAGGATCGGACAAGGGACAATACAAAAAATCACACATGGAGGCCACAACACATGGAAGTGTGCTGAAAACCCATAATGGGTGACAAAACACAGTTAGAAATGTTGCTACGATCTACTTTACTAATCCATATTTATAAAGAAATAATGTATGCAAGTGCATAGACCCTAAAGGAGTCACCAAATTCCTCGATTGAGACTTAGAGAGCATCAAATCTGATAGCACCCACTCTGACAGAAGCACAAACTTCTCAAATTGAGCACCAACTCAACATCTTAGAGGCACTAACCATAAGAATTTAAAATTTCTTTTGCAATACTCTTTTCTTACAAAGACTTCTCTAATTTACAGATGTATTTCATCATAAATCTTTCAGCTTGATATCTGTCAAAACATTAGACAGAATATATGCGCCACAAATTATACAGTTAAACTCTCAGTATTTATCAATACTTCAAAGAATTCTCCAATTTTACAATGCTGATTTCTTCATACAACTTGGGGGAGACTTATCCAAATAGCCTATGCATACATCAGTCTTTATATTATATTTATCTTCTCACCAGCAATCGTATACTCCATTCATGGACCTCTCCACTTCTTATCGATGATACATACTCGTACCCTTTCCATGAGCCTTTAGAACTTCTTAAAAAGAGTTTTTATTGGTTGAACAGATGTACAGTAGTTTCAAGTAGTTTATAAAACAAACCAACCTTTGAACAACTTGATTTCATTATGCAAATTGTAAACTTTGAAGAAGAATACTTCTGTCTAACCAAAATGGATTTAAGCATAATATATATACACACACATGTATGTATGTTTTTATGCACAACTTGAAGTTACATGAAGAGCAGGTCATGTGACTATCCCAGACAACATTCTAAATGTACATATGAATACCAAGTTTGATCTCTCATAGCAAGTTCTATATGCTCGATATGTGCAGAAAAAGAAACACAGGGGATATGCAGAATTACCAGTGAACAATAAACTTGCGATCAAAAATATTGACACACTACTATGAGATTTCCTGTGATTGGTATTATTTTTTTACATTCATAACTTCTGCATATTTCCTGAATATTAACAACATATATGATCAGTCTATCATGTTTCTTCTTTTTGCATCTCCTACTGTAACGCATCTAGAGTATAGTTTCTCTTTATGACATCAGTTAAAAATTTACCTAACCAATTGTTAGCTAGAAATTGTGATGTAAGCAGGGGCATTAACAAATGTCTACACAAATTGAATGAAAGGGGGGCCTGGATCAAGTGCATGAACCATGTCAATGATGATTGACTATCAATGTGATTGTAGGCCCAATCGAAGTCTATCTTTAGTTAGATGGCAGGCTCTTGAGAGTGGCAAGTCCACTCCGTTCCTTCTTGAACTGCAATAATATCATCTAGGATGAACTTAAACTCACTAAATTCTATTTATTTAGGATGAATGAGCTGAGGGAGGAAAAGCTTGAGCTTGAGAGCTGGAGCTTTGTCAATGATTTGGAATGAAAAACTTCAAGACAGACCTTATAGAGGTTCCTACCAGAATGTCCCAGAGGACTTGTAAAATCCCAAAGGAAACTCATCCAATCAAGGGGCTTTCTAATTGGCCTTGAAAATAACACAAATCCTTAAGAAGTTGATGACACAAAATAACTAGGAATTAGTGACCTAGCAAGGGACCATTTGTAGAGATTTCTGCCAATGATCTACTCAGTGTATAATTTCGAACTGCAAAGACCTACTCAAAATGATGGATAAAGGCTTTAATATTTGGCAGTTTAGCCAAAAAGTAAGGAATGTTGTCCTTCATGAATTTGCTTGATGGATGGTAATGAATGTTGAGCATGCGAGGCTTGAAAGCTTTCCTTTGAGACATGATTACCAATTTTGAGCCAATGGAGCCTAGCCCTGATTTACAAGATTTGCAAAAATGTGGTTCAAAAGAATGAAGTGAGGTGTGGAATTTATGATGGATTACTATGAAAGTGCAAATTACTATGAGCTGTTATTATTTCTATTTGCTTTATCAAACTACAGTATTACACCTTATTTTTCCATTATGCTTTATTAAATATAGTCATGCTTATGCATGCTCATGTTTGTTCCTACATATTACCATAATTATATCAATGATAATAATTAATAAGATTTTCTTGCTCTTATATGTTGAATTGGCTAGGCATTTTCTCTTGGAAGTCTCTTAATCTATCATCCGACAAGGGAATTCTGATTGATACTTGCTTTGAATTGTTTGATTCTGATATAAATCATCTCCCTAATGACTCTCTTTTGGTTCTGTGTATGGCCAAATAGAAAAGTGTTTTATCATCTTAGTTGCATGTTGTCTGGTAAATAGAATGGTAGATAGTCTAGTTAAACATGTACTGTTCAAAATTCAAAGTGCTATATGTTATTTCTTAATATTAGAAAACCACTTGAATTGGGTTATATGATGCACATCATTTTTGCAGGATCAACATGGGTTATGTCGACTCGTATTTTTTTGAGTTCTGTATATGGGGGTGGGATAATCTACCTAGAATAGTTCTCATGTACTACACAAACTTTATTTTATCCCAAGAAAGGTACTTTCACACAGTCATTTGCAATGCTCAGGTTTTTTGGAATACCATAGTGAACCATGACTTGCACTAAATAGCATGGGATACACCCACTAAAAAACACCTGAAGCTGCTCTCCTCAAAGGATTTAAATGATGTGGTTAAAAGTGGTGCTCCATTTGCTAGGAAATTCCCCAAAGATGATCCTATTTTGGATAAATTAGACAAAGAGCTTTTAGGACGTGCTAAGGGTCAATTCAAACCTGGTGGGTAGTGTGTAGGGAGCAGAGCAGGTGGTAAATGTTGAAGATGTAGCTTTGTTACCGGTCATCAAATGTTTTAATTTTGAACTTGTTGATCCCCTGGTTATGTGTGAAATACATCCCATTTTGATCATTGAAAAGGTTATTTTATCTCTGAGTTTTTGTGAGTTTCAGAATCTTCATATCTCTGACTCGTTCCCAGCTCCGGCCAGCACTTGAAATTTTCAAAATCTGACTTCTGAGCCCCAAGTTATCGTAGGTTAATGGAGAGACCCAAATTACGCATTTTCAAGTCTATCATTAACCATTAACCTCTCATATAGGTTAATGATAACTTTAAAATTGTGCATTTTGGAGTAGGTTAATTAAGCTCTCCTAAAACATGTATTCATTAACCTCTCAAAATAGGTTAACGATAACTTCTGAATTACACATTTTGGAATAGGTTAATTAACCTCTTCAAAAATGTGTATTTCTTAACCTCTTTGAGACAATCATTAACCTCTCTGTTTAGCTGATTAAGGTTAAGCACTAGAAGTAAGATGATCCAAAAAAAAAAAAAAAGCAAGTGTTGAGATAGGACGCATATTGAAGGTTAAGAAGAAACATATTGATGAATCCTTGAAATCTGTTTACCAACAAACATCCATGTTATTCTGCCTGCATTATGTGATCACAAATCCTTAAAAGGATGAGAAAATCGTCATATCAATATCAATATCCCATGGCTACCTTCACTACTATAAATACAAAATTCTAGTGCAACGATGAAATAGTTGATCACCAAACCATAGAATTTCTTTCAGAAGATAAATTATACCACGCTCGTGTGATTTTGAATGGAATAGACAAAAACATATTGTAAACCAAACTGGTAAACCTGTATTGCAACCATGGACATTTAGACACTTCACTACAGATAATGTCATAGAGAAAAGTGCTTGCCTGGACTGAGATTATTTTGGGCTATGTCAAGCACGGCTATTATGAAGACATGCTTGATATCTATTATCAAATGCTAATGCAATAGGAGAGTGTGTAGGCTGACCATTATGTTTATCCTAAGGTTGTAAAGGCTTGTGTTCAACTGATGGATCTACAATCAGGCAGAGAGATCCACGCTTCCAAAATTAAAACTGGGGTATGCGTAGAGAGGGCACACTGGTGACGCATCCAATTGTTTTAGGCAAATGAAGGAAGATGGTATTGAACCAAATGTTACCACTTGGAATACTATGATCACCAGCTATGCACAGAGTGGATAGTGCGACAAGGCACTGGGTTTCTTTCATCAAATGCAACAAAAGACTGACATATTACCCAATGTGATTTCATGGATTGCCATGATTGCTGGATATTCTCATAATGGACTTCATGTGCCCTTATAGCAATGTATAGTGCTTGCGGCAACATAACAGGTGCTTGATGGGTGTTTGACAGAATAGCTGAAACAAAGAAGCACTTGGTCTTGTGGAATGCCATGGTCGCAGGTTATTCCCAAAGTAGAGACAGCAACTAAGCATTGAAACTCTTTCGAGATATGCAAATATGTTGTGGGAGGCTGGATTCAATCACCATAGCAAGCGTTCTACCTACTTGTGCTTGATTGGAAACGTTGAAACAAGGAAAGGAAATGCATGCCCATCCAATTAGAAATGCTTTCGTAGACATGTATGCCAAATGTGGAATTATAAGGTATGCACATCTAATGTTTGACAAAATATCTGAAAAAGATGTGGTGTCTTGGACCGCTATGATTTCAGGTTATGCACAGAATGGATATGAAGTGGAAGCAATTGTACTTTTTTGTGCAATGTTGGAAGCTTGTACAAAACCTAATACATTTACCACTGGTAGTGTGCATAGTGTGATTGCAATCCGCAGTGATGTTGAACAGGGATAGATTTCTCATGACTACATTATTAAGACTGGGCTTCAACAGGATGTGTGTGTGGGAAATGCCTTATGTACCATGTTTTTGAAATGCAGGGATATAGTGTCTGTATGCCAAATGTTTAATAAAATGCCTGAGCGTAATGTTATCTCCTGGACTGCAATTTGTAGAGGGTATGTGAAAAGTGGTGATATCGAGCAAGCATTCAATATCTTTCGACTAATGTGGCTATTAGGGATAAAGCTGAACCAATTCACTTAGACTTCTATCCTTAGTGTATGTGGTTGCTTCTTAGCAAGGGAAGTGGGCAAGAAAATTCATGCTTGCATTATTAAAACAGGTCTTGAACAGATTGTTCCTGTGGACAATGCGATGGTTGACATGTATACCAAGTCTGGGACCATAGTAGATGCACGGAAGTTGTTTGATGGAATGTCTCTAAGGAATTTGGTTTCATGTAATGCAATAATTGCGAGCTACTCCCAGGACGAAGATTTTCATAAGGAAACCCTCAAGCTCTTAGGAAAAATGCAGCAAGCAGGCTTGAAACCTGACCTGTTCATGTTTGTCAGTGTTCTCAGTTCATGTGCTACTTGTGTTTCACTGGAATAGGGTAAGCAGATGCATTTGAGCACAATTAAAGCAAGGCACATATAGAATGGGAACTCAAAATCTTTCTCAACAAGGCAAAGAAAGGGCATGGTTCTTCCATTTTAACCATTTAGTATGTACTTCAAACATGTTAACTAGTATGTGGACATGCCACCGGAAATGAAACAACAAGGCATAACAAAGGACCGGCTACAGCTTTTGTGAGATGTGAGTGGAGCTTTTTAGACCTGGCATTCTTATTGCTTTAGTGGGAGTTAGTGGAGCTGGTAAGACCACATTCATGGATGTATTAGCTGAATGGGAAACAGGTGGATGTCAGAGGGCTAATCACACTGGAATTTCTGGTGCTCTTGAAATATAAAGAGATGACGAATGTATTTTTCAAAGATAGTTGAATCTTACAACATTTCAAATAAGACTATGTAGCAGTTTGATAGAGTTGCCAAATATTGGGCATGCCAGTTGTCTGAAGAAGATCATTTTTAACCACTGTCAAATCTTGAAGGATGTGCCAGCTATTAAAAGTTTGAATGGATTGGTAAGGATCTGGATTGCATATTGTCCAGAGTTGGGGAGTAAAAAAGTTATTGAGCAATTGAAGAGATTGAAGAGAATCTTCATTAACGAATGCCCAAAGCTGGAGGGTGAGATTTGTTTTGAAGAGTTGAAGAAGTTGAAGAGTCTCTTTATTGGGAATTGTCCAAGGCCATAGAGTATACAAGGCATTGAGTTTTTAACAAGCCTGGAGAGCTTTGTCATTACCAGATGTCCAAAATTGCAGAAGGTACCAAGTTTTGAAAGACTGGAAGGACTAAAGGAGATGATTATTACAAATACTCTTATAGCAAGTTGTGTTGAAAGGTTACAAATATTTCTGCGAGAGCTACACATTTTAGGGCTTTCCGAAATAGATCAATTGTGTCCAAGTAGATAGAGTTAGTAGCTAGAAGATCAATGATTGGATATGTATACATTCTTAGGAATTCTAGCTAAAAGTTTTGCTTTTTAAAATCTTCCTTGTATAGGTTAATTTTCTTGAGGTTAATTAACCTCCCCAAAATCACGTATTTTGGAGGTGGTTATTAACCATGAAGAGGTAGTTATTAACCTCTATGTCTGATGGGGACATAACCTAAGCACAGAATGGACACCACAGGAAAGGAAAATTTTTATTTACTATGTAAATATGCTATTACATGTAGTACAAAGAAAATGGACTTCAAAACATGCCCTATGGTCTTACAATAGTATGAATCAGGAGATAATTTCTTCTCCCAGTTCCTTCTCTCAAACTCCACCAATGCCAAAAATATCCTTAAATAGATCCCAAGGGTTAAGGATTAGGAATACTTTCTAGAAAGTGCTAGTTGGAATCCACAGACCAAATAGAAGGCTCCAGAAGCCGTGTTAGAAGTCGGTGCAAAACTAGAAGAATCCAGAAATGGTAACCGAACTTCTGTGAGGCAAAACTTTTGAACTGTAGCTCTGATTGACGAACTGTTTAAATTTCTGGAAAGCTCTCAAAGCTCTCTATAGCCATATGGACTAGCTTCGATCGTCCCCCATTTTTCAGCCTTGTACGAGGTCATTTAATGCCCTGAACCTGACTTTGAAGCATTCTTAGGAGATCTCTAGAAACTAAAAAACTGCAATAACTTTCAAACCGTGGAGACTTTTGACCTGATTCTTTTTCTAGAATGCTTTAAATTACAATTACAATCATCGAACCAATTTACACCTTCTAGTTCACCAAAATGATGGCTCAATTACATACTCCTATTTTTTTGGCATTTTCACTTATCCCAAGGTGCTCAAATACTCTAACCTAGAACACTGATAGTGGAACTATAAGAGTTGGAACCTTTATTTGACCCAAATGGGTATCCAAAAATGAAAACACATGAAATAGAAACTAAGTCTAAGTACATTTTTTTGGGTGACACAGGATTGCCCTTATACCTCTGGATGCTCCTGCATCAGACACCCAGGTTAGATTGAAAAGTGACCCTGTCGCTGTATGGATGGTAGAGGAAATCCCAAATGGGAAAGCTTAGCTGCTGATATCCAAGTTGAGTCCTCAATCGGTCGGCCTTTCCACTTAACCAAATACTCTTCATACTGCCTATTTCTGGTACTCCTGCCCACACAATGATCTAGAATGTCTTCTATCTCCTCCTTCTTAGAAGCAGGAATTGGACATGGCTCTAACATCAGCTCCTCATCCGCACCATCATCATGATACTATGTTAAGTCTACAATGTTGAAAATAGGAGAAATATGAATTCCATCTAGCAACTCCATTTCATATGCATTTCCTGAGTCATGTTTCTTTAGAATTTTGCAGGGGCTAAATTTCTTCATCTTCAACTTGTTGTAAGTACCTACTGGAAATCTCTCCTTTCTTAAGTGTACCATGACTAGATCCCCTACTCAAAACTCCTTATGTCTCCTCCTTTGATCAGACCTAGCTTTATACTGTTGATTCATCTTGATAATGTGTGCCTGGACCTCCTCATGTAGACGCTTGATATGTTCAGCAAATTCTTTAGCTTCAGCACTTGTCCTCTCCCCTTGCTCTATCTTCCGCAATTTTGGTGCAGTCCTTGGGCTACTTCCATATACAATTTGGAATGGTGATCTACTAGTACTCCTATTTACAGAGTTATTGTAAGGAAATTCTGCCTATGGTAGAATCAAATCCCATCCCTTGGGCTTATCCTCAACTAAACATCTTAGCAAATTTCCCAGACTTCTGTTTACGAGCTTTGTTTGACCATCAGTCCGTGGGTGATGTGTGGAACTGAATTTCAAGTTTGTTCTCCACTTCTTCCACAATGTCCTCCAGAAATACCCCACAAATTTAGTATCTCTATCAGAAACTATACTCCTTGGGAGACCATGTAGTCTCACTACCTCTCTGAAAAACAAGTCTGCAATACGGACAACATCATGAGTTTTGTGGCAAGGAATGAAATGTGCCATTTTGGAGAACCTGTCAACCACCACAAATACTGAGTCATTACCCCTTTGTGTCCTTGGCAATCCAAGAACAAAATCCATACTTATGTTCTCCCATGGCTTTGATGGAACAAGAAATGGCTGAAATAGTCCAGTATTGTGACTAAATCCCTTGGCCACTTGACAAACCTGGCAATTCTGTAAAAACTTCTTCACATCCTATGACATTTGAGGCCAAAAACAATGTTCTTTGAGAATGGCAATGGTCTTATCTCGACCAAAATGTCCTGCCATCCCTCCACTATGTTTCTCCTTAATCAGATTTTCCCTCATGGAACTCCTTGGAATGCATAAGTGACTGCCCTTGAACAACATACCATCCTGAATCAAATAGTCTAGCCACTTGGTTCTGTCTACAGCAACAGGCTCTTTACAAGCTTTCCACGCTTCAGCAAAATTGGGATCCTCAGGGTACAGATTCTTGAGTTCATCAAACCAAACTACTTCAACCTACATTACCGTAAGCAACAACTGCCTCTTGCTTAATGCATCTGCAACCCTATTAGATTTTCCACTTCTATGCTTCAACACAAATGTATAGCTCTGCAAGAACTCTACCCACTTCATATGCCTCTAGTTCAATTTACCTTGGCTATTTAGGTAATGTAATGCCTGGTGATCACTATATAAAACAAATTCCTTTGGCAATAAATAATGTCTCCATTTCTTTAAGGCCTGAACTATTGCATAGAGTCTTGATCATAAACAGAATACTTCTTCTTTGCATCATTCAATTTTTCACTAAAATATGCAATAGGCTTACCTTCTTGGCTCAATACAACTCCAATAGCACTACCACTAGCATCACAATCCACCTAGAACACCTTACTAAAATCTGGAAGTGCCAAAATAGGTTGTTCTGTTACCTTCTTCTTCAACAATTCAAAACTTCTCGCAACTTCTGCAGTCCACTTGAACTCTTTTACCCTCTTATTGTGTCAGTCAAGGGTGCACATATGCCACTGAAATTCTTAATGAATTTTTTGTAAAAACTAACCAGACCATCAAATGATCTTACCTCAGTAGCATATCTTGGAGTAGGCCATTCCAAGATGGCTTTTACCTTCTCTGAATCCATTTTAAGACCTTTAGGTGATATAACAAACCCCAAGTAGACTAACTCTCTTTTTGCAAAGATACACTTCTTCAAATTAATTAACAGTTTCTTTTCCCTCAACCTTTCAAGGATGCTACGAATATGCAATAAATGTTCTTCCAAAGTCTTGCTAAAAATTAAAATATGATCCAAATAGACAAAAACAAATTTTTCCAAGAACTTTTTAAGTACCTCATTCATAAGCTGCATGAAGGTACTTGGGGCATTAGTCAATCCAAAGGGCATGACTAACCACTCATAAAGACCCTCCTTGGTCTTGAAGGTAGTTTTCCACTCATCTCCTTCTCGTATCTATATCTGGTGATAGCCACTCTTGAGATCTATCTTTGTGAAGTACTGAGCTCCACTCAAACAGTCCATAAGATCGTCCATCCTTGGCAAAGGAAACTAATACTTGATAGTTATCCTGTTTATAGCTCGAGAGTCTGTACACATTCTCCACTCACCATCCTTCTTTGGTGCCAGTACCGCAGGTACTGCACATGGACTTAGGCTCTCCCAAATCAACCCCTTCCTCAATAACTCCTGAACCTATCTATTTAGCTCCTCAGTTTCAGTAGGAGTCATCCTGTGAGCAACCTTGTTAGGAAAACTAGCTCCTGGGATTAAATCTATCTGATGACTGATTTGTCTTACTGGTGGCAATCCTTCTGAAACATTATCAAAGATGACATCTCCAAACTCACCTAATAAATCTGAAACTTCAAGTGGTATTTCACTACTACCTTCCTTATCTTTTCTAGGAATCAAAGCATAGCACATATGCTGATGTTTCATGCCATCTAAAAACTTCCTTCTATCAACAAGACAAATCCTAGCACTACTACAAAGCTTTTCGCCTTCCTTCTTCATGGGCTTCAATTTGTGGCAAACTCCATCCTTTGTTAGAGAGTATGTGTTTGCATGACCATCGTGTATTGCATGCCTGTCAAACTGCCATGGTCTACCCAACAATAGATGACAAACATCCATTGGAATAACATCACAAAGAACTTCATCATGGTAAGTCCCAATTTTGAACTTCACTAAACATGGTTCACTTACCAGGACCTTATGATCATCCTTCACCCAAGCGATCCGATAGGGATGGGGGTGTTTCTCCCTCTTGAGCTTCAGCTTAGAGATCATCTCCTCTGGTACCAAGTTATCAGTGCTACCTCCATCAATGATCACATCACAACATTTATCCTCACACTTGCACCTACTACGAAATAAACTCCTTTGTCCTAGTTCAATCTCACCACTTAGTAGGACCCTTTCATTTACTAAAGTCTCTCCTCTTTTTTCATCCTTTGAATGTGATGATTGTGCATCCTCATCCACATGAGAAAACCTAGCTTGGCCTTCAGTTCTCCTATCTGTCTTTCCTTGACATTGAGTGAATTCAAAGGCATGATGACCTTCTTCATTGCAATGGAAACAGGTACCACAGAAGCCTCATCTTCCTTGTCCATGTCCATTGATAGAGCCATCTGTTACCCGGTAATCAAACATTTCAATTTTGAACTTGTTGATCCCCTGATTATGTGTGAAATACGTCCCATTTTGATCATTGAAAAGGTTATTTTATCTCTAAGTTTTTGTGAGTTTCTGAATCTTCATATCTCCGGCTCGTTCCCAGCTTTTCCCAGCACTTGAAATTATCAAAATTTGACTTCTGAGCCCCAAGTTATCGTAGGTTAATGAAGAGACCCAAATTAGGCATTTTCAAGTCTATCATTAACCATTAACATCTCAAACAGGTTAATGATAACTTTCAAATTGTGCATTTTGGAGTAGGTTAATTAACCTCTCCAAAAACATGTATTCATTAACCTCTCAAAACAGGTTAATGATAACATCCGAATTACGCATTTTGGAGTAGGTTAATTAACCTCTCCAAAAGTGTGTATTTCTTAACCTCTTTGAGATAATCATTAACCTCTTTGTTTAGCTGATTAAGGTTAAGAATTGGAAGTAAGATCATCCAAAAAGAAAAAAAAAGCAAGTGCTGAGATAGGACGCATATTGAAGGTTAAGAAGAAACATACTGATGAATCCTTGAAATCTGTTTACCAACAGACATCCATGTTATTCTGCCTGCATTATGTGACCACAAATCCTTAAAAGGATGAGCAAATCCTCATATCAATATCAATATCCCAAGGCTGCCTTCACTACTGTAAATACAAAATTCCAGTGCAACGATGAAATAGTTGATCACCAAACCATAGAATTTCTTGCAAAAGTCAAATTATACCATGCCCGCGTGATTTTGAATGGATTAGACAATAGCATATTGCAAACCAAATTGGTAAACCTGTATTACAACCATGGATATTTAGACACTGCACTCCAACTAAATGTCGTAGAGAAAAGTGCTTGCCTAGACTAAGATTATTTTGGGGTACGTCAAGCATGGCTATTACGAAGACATGCTTGATATCTATTATCAAATGCTAGTGCAAGAGGAGAGTGTGCAAGCTGACCATTATGTTTATCCTAAGGTTGTAAAGGCCTATGCTCAGCTGATGGATCTACAACGAGGCACAGAGATCCACGTTTCCATTATTAAAACTAGGGTATGCATAGAGAGGGCACACTGGTGATGCATCCAATTGTTTTAGGAAAATGAAGGAAGATGGTATTGAACCAAATGTTACCACTTGGAATACTATGATCACCAGCTATGCACAGAGTGGATAGTGTGACAAGGCAATGGTTTCTTTCATCAAATGCAACAAAAGACTGACATATTACCCAATGTGATTTCATGGATTGCCATGATTGCTGGATATTCTCATAATGGACTTCATGTGCCCTTATAGAAATGTATAGTGCTTGTGGCAACATACCAGGTGCTTGATGGGTGTTTGATAGAATAGCTAAAATAGATAAGCACTTGGTCTTGTGGAATGCCATGGTCGCAGGTTATTCCCAAAGTAGAGACAAGAACCAAGAATTGAAACTCTTTCGAGATATGCAAATATGTTGTGGGAGGCTAGATTTAGTCACCATAGCAAGCGTTCTGCCTGCTTGTGCTCGATTGGCAACCTTGAAAAAAGGAAAGGAAATTCATGCCTATGCAATTAGAAATGGTTTTGTCTATGGTGTTCTTGTACAAAATGCTTTCATAGACATCTATGCCAAATGCAAAATTATAAGGTATGCACATCTAATGTTTGACAAAATGTCTAAGAAAGATGTGGTGTCCTAGACCGCTATGATTTCAGGCTATGCACGGAATGGATATGAAGTCGAAGCAATTGTGCTTTTCTGTGCAATGTTGGAAGCTAGTAAAAAACCTAATACATTTACCCTTGGCAGTGTGCTAGGTGTGATTGCAAGCCATAGTGATATTGAACAGGGATAGATTGCTCATGACTACATTATTAAGACTGGGCTTCAACATGACATGTGTGTGGGAAATGCCTTATGTACCATGTTTGTGAAATGCGGGGATATAGTGTCCGCACGCTAAATGTTTAATAAAATGTCTAAACGTAATGTTATCTCTTGCACTGCAATTTGTACAGGGTATGTGAAAAGGGGTGATATCGAGCAAGCATTCAATATCTTTTTACTGATGTGGCTGTCGAGGATAAAACCGAACCAATTCACTTACACTTCTATCCTTAGTGTATGTGGCTACTTCTTAGCGGGGGAAGTGGGCAAGCAGATTCATAGTTGCATTATTAAAATAGGGTTTGAACAGATTGTTCTTGTGGACAATGCGATGGTTGACATGTATACCAAGTCTGGGACCATGGTAGATGCATGGAAGTTGTTTGATGGAATGTCTATAAGGAATTTGGTTTCATGTAATGCAATAATTGCAGGGTACTCCCAGGAAAAAGATTTTCATAAGGAAACCCTCAAGCTCTTAGGAAAAATGCAGCAAGCAAGCTTAAAACCTGACTTGTTCACGTTTGTCAGTATTCTCAATTCATATGCTACTTGTGTTTTCACTGGAACAGGGTAAGAAAATCTATTTGAGCATGATTAAAGCAAGGCATACATAGAATGGGAACTCAGAATCTTTCTCAACAAGGCAAAGAAGGGGCATGGTTCTTCCATTTTAACCATTTAACATGTACTTCAAACATGTTAACTACTATGTGGACATGCCACCAGAAATGAAACAACAAGGCATAACAGAGGACCGGCTATAGCTTTTGTAAGATGTGAGTGGAGCTTTTAGACCTGGCATTTTGTTAATGTTATAATTCTGTTGGATAAATTATATTATATATGAGATATATAAATAATATATGGCAGATATTATATATGGAATAATTAACTTATATATATATATATATATATATAATCATTATAACATATTGATTATATATTACTTGTATTATAACTATAACTAATGTAGGTTAATATATTAAAGAGACATGTCTCTTCAAGAGACATGCCTCTTTATTTCATATATATATTCATTCATATAATAACTTGGAACACACATAAATATCCACAAGTGCTATTACAAGTTATAGATCAGATTTAATGGATCCTATCACTAACATGGTATCAGAGCAGTGTTTCTTTCTCAGGGCTTGTGAAATTTGAAAACATTAATAATTAATATGTTGCAGTGTTTACGACAGCATTCATCATAAATCATTGAGCAGCAAATGGATCAAAAATTACATAAAAATGAGGTGTATGAGGCTATGTCAAACCCACCACGTCAATGCATTGAATAGAGTTGAAGGTTTCATTAGAAAATATAGATATAAAGCAACAATCAGAGAACCACTGAAATGTAGGGCGAAATTTCCTGTGCATATGCAAGTCGATGCTTTACATAGGAAAATCTATGCAGGCAACAATAAATGTCAGAAGTCAGAGTGATTATTGTTTTCAAATAACATTGGTGGCCCAATTGAGATAAGAAGTGATTGAGCAAGACAAAAAAACTATACATTACCATCGAGAGTTTGTGAAGACAACTAATGGCAATTTTTGTACGATGAAGACATCGTTGATAAAAAAAATGACATGCAATTGTATTGAGAACATGGAAAATATACGAAATGATTGGTAATGTCAAATATAAGGATGAAATACCTAGTGGCATGCAGTGATCTAGTCTTTCATATTATATATCATACTAAGCAGCACAGATTTCACCCAGTCTCGAATAAGGCATGATATATGGATCAATAACAACAATGAATATGACGATTTGGATATTGACATAAAATATAACATTGACATGAAACACAAGAAGTTCATTCATTTCTATTCAACCTGAGCTGATCAATACTGAGGAGGATTGATAAGGTTATCAACACTCACATGGTTAATTGAGTGATAGGAAAATCCACCTCAATCCAAGAGATGTTTAAGCACATGAATGTCTGGATATATACAGTACTAAGATGTGCAAGATGTGATAGCTGAAAATGAAGGCAAGTATAACAATGAGGAAGAACAGGAAATGTAATCAATTCAAAATAAATGATCTTGAGATCGATCCCATGGGAAGGTATCAAGGTATATATGATTTTCAGTTGGAGAAAGGGTTGTCTCCAAGGGTTTCGAGTGTGTCATTTAGATAAAGTCTAAGATCTCGAATAGAGAAATTTATATTTAAGAATAGAAAGGAGTATCCTGATTTCATTATGTTAACATTCTTTGCATACAACATGATTATCAAATTGTAAATTGCTACACTGTCGATGCACCAATGCATATAAGTGCAGGTTTGTGGACAAAAAGGTGCTCTATGGCATTTTCTTTAGGACACTTCAGCTTAAAACACAAAGCTTTATGGATTTGAATCAGCGTATAAATATTCTTGTGGGAAGGAATGAGTAGAGGATGAAATAAATTGTAAGAGTTAGGGAAAAAAATATTTAAAATGATCTCTCATTCACTGAAAATTTATACATAGTGTTTTCCGGTACCACTCGAAAATGATGGCAATTACATGTACTGTTTGACGTTGATCTGAAATATTAATATCGCAGAGAGTATATTATATGGTTGTCCAAGGGATTTGACTAGAAGGATTTCTATTTAAGAAAATGCCTTGCAAGTATATTTGCAAAGAACATAAATACTCTGCCATCACACTAAAATTAGAAATGGATATCACATAGAATCTAGGAACAAGCATGGAAGAATATGCTTCTAGATACTTAGTCTTCATGGAGAATCAGATAAGTCATAAGAAGTAACAAATAATTCAATTGAATCACACAATCTGAGAACAATCAGCATGGAGGAGCCAACGTCACAGAGACACATTACATTGGTCCAAATAAAATGAATTATTAAAAGTTCATAGAAACTCTATCTGCATGGCTCATTGTTGATTTGGCATCTAGCAGCGTCATCTTCATTCAATGGTGGACTATATTTAGCCACAGAACATTATCAAATAATGATGAAATAGCTGATCAAATCAGACAGGTCATTCTGTTTATTTGGTGAGATTCATACAATTATATAGAGAAGGTGCTACACAGAAGGGCCTATGGATGCAGGTAACCCATTGAAGACTATGCTTTGACATGGAGAGAGATTGTATTGGAGCCACAACCTTCATTGAACAAGGAATTCAATCATATCTCTGTTTATCGGGGCAAGCTTTGCTTAGGGGAACGCTGCTCAAAGATGAATACTATAGAAACTGACTATGTAGTACATGAGATATTGAGTTCTATGGGAGGCCTTAGGGACTCTAATTTTGATTATGATGTGATTCTCTACAAGGGTTGAAAGCTTGTTCTAGTTGCTCCTGTATAATGAGATAAGTTCTCCATCTCTTGATTATTACATTTATTTGCATATTGTAGGCAATCTCTTAACTAATCCACGTATATAATATAAGAGTTATTTTCTTTATTATGCTCTTGATGGATGATTCTTTGAAAAGAAAAAGAAAAAAAAGGAAGAAAAATAAGTTTTCCATATGTGATGTGATGCCAAATTACTCGACGATATAAGAGTGGGAATCTAACATTGTAAGGGGGAATGATAACCAATATTCTATTCCCATTTGAACCATCCTTATATGGGAGTAGAAAAGACGTACTCAAATTGTTTGACAAATTCTTACATGGAGGCATTTCCTGATTTGATGCATATGGACCTTCATTGGAGCAACTTATATTATTATTGTAGATAAGTATTTATTATCCTCGGGTATTGCTTGTATCTACTCATTGTAGTCTCTCTCTTATTTTGTATTTTTATAATTACTATAAAGAGCTATTTTCCTTGATCTTTTCCTTTGTCTCTGAGGATGTTCTTGCAAGAAAAGAAGATCGATACATTAGGCATGCTACCAAATATTGTGCAGACTCAATCTTATGATAGTAGCTTCAACGAAGGTGTGATTTAGGATTCACGAATCATCTGATGATTAGGTTGGATAATGTGAGTTTCTTGAAGCAAATATCCTTGATTAAAATTATGAGAGGGAGTCTAACAATTCATTAGAGGCAACCTTGGAGAAAGAGAGGGAGCAGAAAATAATAAATGTTTAAATCAAACTTTTGATGATCTTGGTTCAAAAGGAGTAGACCTTGATTGATGGATTCTCCACTAGTCAGAAACTATAATAGCTAAAGGACTATGATTCATACTTAACAGTCTTAAAGCTTTTAATAGGGCATATCCCTCACAAGATAGATCATATATTATGATTAAACATTGTAACCCTAAAAGGTTAACTTTATTATTGCAATAGTGAATATTTGTGGGTTTCATCCCCACCCTAGTTTTACCTTCATATTGAAGTGTTCCTCAGTAACCGAATCATTTGTGTTATGTGTTGAATATTTTATGGATTTGATATTTTCATTTATATTTCAACATTACAATTTCAATTTGCTCGCCCCCCACCCCCCCACAGTATCTTATTTCCTACTAAAACTTTCCAAGAGTTAGTGCTAAGCATACAGAAGCCGAGGGACAACATGATTATTGGTTGTGACTGAATGTTAGAGTACTCAAGTGTCAGGTAAACTAGTTTTGGTATATGTGTTTGTAATGACACAAACAATTATGTAAACTATTTTGGCTGACTTCTATACATGATTTAATGATTATAGAGACAACTAAGGAGTTATTTACTATTGGAATACTTTAGAATAACTGGGGGGGGGGGGGGGGGGTGAATTAGTTATCTAAGGTCCAAATGTACAAAAAAAAAAATTTAGTATTGCAACTTATCCTTAAGTATGCATTGACCATTCAATATATTAAAAATATGCATATTGTTGTCCTATGCCAAAATAACTTTACAAAAATGTAAACATGCAACTACACAAAATCAATCACATATTTTGTAACAAGGGTTTTACATGTCAACCCAATTTGGAAAAAACCACTAGTAACATGCTACCAATTTTCACTCTTCTGAATGAGCTATGTGAGGAGCCAACCCTATTAAAGGTTACAATGCACATTGTTAAATGTGACCTAGTTAAAGAATTTGTATCACCTTTTTAGGAGTGAGCCTTGTTAGAGGACTTTAGAACATTCCATTACAGTGTCACCTTGTTAAAGGAATTACTAATGACTGTTAGGTCAACCTTAGTCCAAATGATTTATCCAAACCGATACAATGATTAGAAAGTAGCAGTACGACTTGATCTAATAATAAAAGATAACTCACTTACAAATTACAGATCTCTAGTTCACTCCTCCATTCCACTTGGCATTCATACCTTTCATCTCTGATTGCTTGTTCACTCTTCAAGGCTTCAACTTCTTAAGCCTTCTTTCTTTGAATGCCAATTGTAGACTCTTCTATTTGGCCACCATATAAAGAAACACCCTAGACTTCTTGTCTTCCTTAGGTTCTCGCACATGACAACTATTGCTTCTAGCTTGCTATCTCTATAAATAGAAAATTTAGGTCTTTTTCTACTTAACGATAATCTTCCATTCTAGGGTTAGGTAAGATTCAATGAATCTACCCACTTTTCCATTTTAGTCTCTTCTAGAAACTTCTTCTACAATCTTCTTTGAATTTGCCTCAAAATAGTTTATCTTGAATTTTGTACCACTAGCTCATCATAGAAATCTTCCACATGCTTCACACAATCCAAGAAATTAAATTTGTTAGCTCAGATTTGTCAAATCTTCAATCTAACACATTTTACTATCACTCGACATCCACACTATTCACTTAGCAATAACAATCTTCTGATGCTCGACTAATATTGGGTTGCTTGGCATCAACTAAATCTTTGTTACTCGATCATCACTATCATATCCCTAAAGCTCGACACTTACCATATTTTTCTAACACTTGACACCTACTAAAATTTTGACACTCGACACGTGTTGAATTTTTCTCAACTTGAACTAAGTTTTCTTGGCTTACACTGTATGCTTGGTCAAGCTTAGCATACACTTTTCTTTACTTATCCTCCTTCTAGTCTTTTCTCAAGTATACTTTTATAGACTTAAGTAGATAAACAATACACTATATCTGTTGGAATTAACAAGTGGGAATATTTACTTTTGAGAGGGAGGGGGTGAATTAGAAGTAACTAACTTTAACCTTTTGAAATTATTTTAACTAAAACCATTGACATGCATTCAACCTATCTACTGAACTTGAAACAAAGACATGCATGAAAATGGACATCACACAAATTTTGTAACCTAGAAACCCTCCAAAATGAGAAGGTAAAATTGGGGTGGGGATGACACTGACAAAATATCACTGCAACAATGTGTAACTATTCAAGGTTACAATGTTTGACCACTTCCAATGGACTTCCTTGTGAAAGGCCTATCCCGTTAAAGACTTTACACTCTGTCAAAAGTGACCTGGTTAAAGGATTTCACTACCCTGCTAAAAGTAGGCCTAGTTAAAGGACTTTGGTACATTCATTTGGAATGCCACCCTATTAAAGGATTTACAAATGGTTTCTAGGCCAACTTAAGTCCATAGGATTTCCATTATCTAATACAATTGCTAGAGAGTATTAGAAAAATTTTGACCTGATAACTTTGTAATCTCCAATTGCTAATTCTAGATCCTTGTTCTGCTCTTTCACTCTAATCCTTGCTTGATCTGACATGTCACTCTATGATGCTCTGATACTATGTTCTTCAACAAATGAATTCTACAATGCTACTATGTTCTTCACTAAGTCTCTAACCCTTATGAATTTCTTTATAGTTCACCCATACACTTCTCTCATTCACACATACAATGGGGTTTTGTCCTCCTTTTAAAGATTTTAAAGACTTAGGGCTAGGTATGAATCTATGATCGATATTAAATCTTCATTTTTTGCTCAATTCATGCACTTTTCTTATTGGTTGCATGCCTTCTCCATTTTTCTTATTGGCTGCATGATAATTGCATAGGTAATGTAAAAGATTTGTTCTTATCCTTAATATCCTTCAAGATTCTTCTATTTCAGCTCAAAAAATGGTTTACATAGAAGTTTATGCAACTACAAACAACTATATCCAATTTTTGTTACTCGACACTTATTACCTCTGATGCTCAGCTCATATAGAAAAATTGGCTCACTCAGCTCCTATAGCAATTTTATTCCACTCGACTTCTATAGTGACTCAGTACCTATACTTTGCTTGGCACTTGATCTTCACTCAGCACCTGAATATTGCTCGGCACTTAAAGATCACTCGACACCTATTTTATTTCTATCTGGCTCGGCATGCGTTGTTGCTCAGCATCAACTATTTACTCAGCATCTATACATATTTTACTCGACATGTGTTACTAGCTCAGCATGAACTTAGTAAACACCTTAAGTGTGTTGACATGAAATATTCAAAACCTAATCTTCAATTTCAACAATCTCCCACTTTGACATGAGTGTCAAAAACACTTAGCAATATATCAAAGTCTAGTTTCCTTCGAGTAAAATATGCATACAATTTGACATATATACAAAACTTCAAAAACTTCTCAAAATTCTATGGAAACTATCTATATATATAGCTCAAAAAGTTTTGTAACTCCCCCTAAGCTGATGTGCCATTTCTATTCCTGTAACCAAAAGTCTATGCTATATGTGTCTCATGCTAAGTACCCTATTTCTACTTCCTGTACTATATCTTCCATTCTTATCTACAAGTCCCCCAAAACATTATATCTCCCTCTTAATTATCTCTTCCCCTTAACTATATCTCCCCCTTTTTGATACTTATGTCAAAGGGTTTTAAGGGTTAAGACCATATTTTTCCAAAAATGTTTTATTGACCTCCATAATCATCTTGAGAGATGCATCCCAATTGTTCAAAGCAATTTCCAATGATTTATGTTGGATAATTGTCTCTACTACAAGATGAACAAGTCCTTCCAAGGTAGAAAGATTAAGATCTTTCTTGAGAACATTCTCTGCATAGGCTCATTCTTTATGGAGTACTTCCAGGTGTGGAGTTATGGAAGACTGTATCTACATCAGTTTAGCTTTAATATTGGCCTCTTCAGCTATCAACACATCTAATTCTTTTTGTGTGCAAAGCATTTGAGCAAAGTGCTTCTCACTCTGAGCTGCATCTTTTGGTAGTTGTGTGCTAGAAATCTTTAGATTTCTCTCCAAGCTCATTGTTCTTTGGCTTGTCTCCTGTGTGAAATATGAGAAATCACACAACTTTTTGTACAATAAGAATACATTCTCAAGTACCTTTTTCAAATTTTCAATCTTTTTTGCCAATTCAACCTATAAATGTGCTATTTCACTTGATATCTTTTCATTTACTTTTCCTTGGAATTTCTTCTCAAACCATTCCATGAGTTTTACATTGGTTTCTTGGTCTTCATTAGTCACCTATTCAACAATATCTGTCAGTTGTTGCAATATAGTCTTGGTTTCATCAGGTGTTTGAAAACTGAATGCATCAATAAATATTTCTTTTATTTATACCAATGCTTGCTTTTGCTTATACTCATTTATGAGTATCTCTTGTCTTTTCCTCTTTTCTAGTGCCTCTTGCACTTCATATATCTGTTGTAGGTTCATTTTCCTTGATTCATAGTTTTTTATGACTATTTCTTCATCTAATGTAGGGTCTCCATAGTGAAGTACCCTTGTAACCTTAGTAGAGCCTGAGCTTGGTGTAGAGATTTGCAATGGCATTGCATTAGTGCTTGACTACTTTTGAGGAGTCCCTAAGGTAGGAAAATTTACCAATTTTTGTATTGCCTCCTGCTCCTTAGGGGTTTCCTATGCTTCTTTCTCCTCTCCTCTACTTTCTTTATCAATGATGACAATTTGAGGAGGTGCACCTTGGATTTTTGTTGTAGGAACATCTTGTCTTATTGGTTCCTTTGTATGCTCCTTGATAGTAGGTGTCACCTTTGTTGTAGAATGAACCTTAGCAATTTTTTCTTGTATCTCTTGCTCGTTAGGTTGCTCTACTATAGGAGTGGGAGGTTGAGAGGATTGTTCTTTTGTAGTTTCCTTCTCCCTTGTTATTGCTGCTACAACTTTCTACAATTCATCAACACTCACCAATATTGGATTTGTGCATAGTTGTGCTTGTAGTGTTGATTGGTGAAGGATCTTCTTGAGATCCTTTGTAGTTAAAGGGTTAATGTTCTAAGCAGAAGTGTTAGGAACATCCTTTACAATGACTATAACTGCAGGCGCTATATGTAGAGGACTAGAAGGTAGCAATTGTGTATGTTGTATATTCTATTCAGTTTGTTGCTCCTCTTTAGTTGTTGCTATTTTATTTTCTTTTTTTTGTTTCCTCCTCCACTATTTATTTTTCTGGCTCTTTTTCTCCTTCATCCTATTCTTGTTCTCTTTCTTCCTCTTTCTCATTCTCTTCCTCATCTTTCTTATTGGCCTTAGCCTTATTTGCATCTTCATCATTTTCAGTGTTCTATCCCTCAAAGGGATCTTCTTCACCATCCTTGACAATAGTCAAGCCATATATTAACTTTGACATTCTTGTTGATTTCTGGACAACATCTTCAATTTGTTTCTGCAAGATGCTGAAGGCTCTATATTTTGGTGCAAACTTGGTCCCATGTTTCTTTTTTGCCTTAGTTATTTGGCCTTTATTCAATTCTGGCATTACTTGTGCCAATGTGGATTCTCTAATTTCTTTTTCCATTTTTAAACAGTAATGCCACTTATTTTCAACAATTTCATATAATTCCTTAGGCATTGTATTGTTTAATTCAAGAGGAGTGTTCTTGAATTCTTCCATCATGGCATATACTAATTCTTCAACTTTATTCTGATCCTCTCTACTCAATTTATTAAAATCATATTTTTCAATTTAGAAAAATCTGCATTCTTCCTAACATTATCACAAATTTTATCAATATTTGACTTAGGAGCATGGCTTACCACTCTAAATTGGTTGATATCTTCAGATTCTATCCTTTCTTGATCATCTAAATCTAGTTGTGCAACATATTTTCTCCTTGGTTTCTTCTACACAGGACTAGTCTGCTTAGTAGCCTTCTTCTTTTCTTTGTCTTGTTCTTTGGCCTTTTGAGTTGAGGCTCTTATGGTGGCTCTTGTTACTAGTATAGTTGGCTTGGCCTGGGTTGACTTTGTGACCTTCTTTTCTTTAGCTTGGGCTGTAGGCTAAGTTTTGGCTTTTCTCTTCTTGGGCTTGGCTTGAGCAAGTGCTTCTTTGGCTTCTTCTTCCTCGACAATTTTTTCCTTTTCTTCATCCTCACCTAATCCTTGTGTCAATGCAAGAGGTTGATGTTCCTCTTCATCATCATCATCATCTTCCTTGGCATCAACACCCTCTTCTTCTGTAGTGCCTTCTCCAAACTTTTCTTTCAACTTCTTTACAAGCCTATCTTTCTTCTTTAAAGTGGAGGAAGTCTTCAACTCCATATCCACTTTGGATCTCACCACATCATATGTTCCAAAATGTGGTGCATCCTTGTCAATCTCTTCTACAAGAAATGTTTTGATTGTTGCTGATGATTCATCAATGTTAATCTCATACCCTAATGGTCTTAGTCATCTAACCCTTGGAACTGTTTCTTGGATATAAGTAAAATCAATATCAACTAAGAAACAAATATCATTGATGTGTTGTTCCACTAGGGATACTAGTATCCTTAGTCTTTGCTTCATGGATTTCTTGAAATCCTCAAAGTAACTGGTTATTAGGGATTCAAAGTTGTCTCCCATTTGCTCAATATACTCATTGATTTGAGTAATAGCTGACTTATCTGATTTCCAATTTACTTTACCAAAGGAGGGAAATTCTTCCAAAACATAGAAAAATATACAGATCAGAATTGATCCAAACTTACATTGAGCACCTTTTGATCTTATTATTGCTCCTAGATTCTCCATGATCTACTATAATAACAATTCTGCTAGATCATATGTATGATCTTTCTTGACAATTTTGTAGGCCACATCTACAACAATGCATGGAAGACTATTTAATCTACTTGATTGATAAAACTTGGGAGATATGATTCTTACTACAAAGTCCAAAAGGGGATCTATGATTGTATAAATAGTCATGCCCCTTTTGTTCCATTTTCCCCTAGTGTTCTTTTCAATAGCTTCCTTCGAATCACTTCACAGGGTCTTGTACCGATCTAGGGTTGGAAAACTTGTAATCCTATGCATGATTCTCTTTGTTATCTTGATAGGTCCTCCTTCTAACCATAAAAAACCATTATATATTCTACTTAGGACAACTCTTATCCATTCTATTTTGAAAACTGTGGGGAAAACTAGGCACGGGTAAAGCCCTTTCTTTCAACTATCTAAAATTCTTCCTTTAGCACTCCATTTTCACATAGTTTATCATATGTTTGATAAATCTCCAAGTCTTCTATTACTCCTACCTTGAAATTGTAACATTTCCTAACATCTTGCACCATCACAACTTTAGGTGTAATAATGGATAGTGTGCTGACAGGGTCATTCTTATATGCAACTTCTAGAATCGACCTAAAATTTGGTTGTTTAACCTAATTGCTAGCTAATTGAACCTTGAAATCTTCATTTTCCTTAGGGTTTTTAGAACTAGAATCCATTTTGTAAATCTAGGGTTTCAAAAGATATCAATCTTTATAATTGCACAACTCAGCACTTGAGGAATACCTTAGATTGATGAAAATGGTGCTTGATCTTTGTCAAAATTCATGCAAAAGCTTCAATTATTGTTCGTCAATCACTTCTATGCTCTTCTTATTCTTGTTTTGTGTTCAAATGATGAGAAATGATTGTAAAATTGACCTTATACTCTTCAAAACATAGCACTAAATGCTTGGTTTGTATACAGCTATACACTCAGCTCCTTAAGGAATTTCAACATAACTCGGCTTCCATTACCAACTTGGCTCCTACTAGTAGCTCAACATATACTGATATTCACTCAGCATCTAAGGGTGACTCAGCAATACTGGTGAAAATTTTGAATTTCAACTTTGCATCTCTGATCATGCTGATCTCTTCTTTTCAGTACTATCTTATTTAGGAACTGATATATGATAAAGCTTTGTAAATCAATCCCTTATGCCTTCTTATCTGCTTAGTTTGATGAAGTGTGATCACTTGACCTATTAGGTGAAGTGATCCCTTCATTTGATGTGCTAACCTCATCTTTCTTCTTCCATGTCTTGTTCATTTGTCCTCTGATGTGTTCAACATCTACCTTCTCTTTTCCTTTGTTGACTTTTGACTTGGGTGCATTTGACTTTGTTGGGCAGTTCCTGCTGATATGACTTGTCTTCAACCAACTAAAACATGTGATTTGACTTAACCATCTACTATAGTTCCCTTAAAAATGTGTCCTTATGCAATTTTCAAAAATGTGTCTATATTCTTGACAGTAATGACAACTGTACCTAGTGTTATAGTCCCAATTGTAGTGATGACCATGGTTACCTTCTCTTGTTGCCTGATTTGATGTCTACATAGGCTTTGATCTACACTCAAATACTATATGTCCATACTTCTTGCAATTTTAGCAGTGACCTTCAAATTTTGGTGTTCTGATAGTCCTAGTCTTGCATTTATGTGCTCTATGTCCTTGCTTTTTGCACTTGTGACAATAACTTGCATTCTTAGGCTTATCATGCTAATGGGCATTCTTGCTCCTACATACATTAGAATCATGTCCCTTTTTACCATAAAAATTATAAGTAGGTTTAGTGTTCTTACATTTGTTACTCCTTTCTTTTGTAATTTTGGAGGACTCTCCTTGTTCAGTGTTGGTGTAACCAAGTCTTGAAGTATCATTAATGGGCCTTGGTGATTTCAGTAGCTACTCAAAGTACTTGATTGCCTCATTGGATTTTTTGAAGCTCTCTGCAATCTCCTTCTCTCTTTTTTGGTCATTTTGTAGTTGTTCATTCTATATCTTTAGTGTAGAGATCTCAATATCCTTGACATTCAATTGATGATGTGCATTTATCAGTTGACTTAAGGTGTCTAGCTGCATGTTAGAAATTATTCCAAACTCAATTATATTTTCCTCCAGTCTATTGATAAGACTTCTCTTGTCATCTTCTAACATAGCCTTGTCTTCAATGGCTCTTTTCTTCTATTTAGTTACCTCATAAAGCATTGTGGCTTGTGATTCTTGTTCAATCTTGAGTATTATGATTTCTTCTACTTGAGCTCTATTCTTCTCCATTAGGTTTGCTATTGCTGCATCAAATTCTTTGGAATCTCCTTTGAAAATAGATTTGAGGTGTCAATCTCCTTGTACTGTGTGTCATTCTCAGCTATGGCAATCTCTTTTCTTCTTTTTAAGGATTTTCTCAATTCTCCTCTAGCCTCTTCCAGAGCATGTAAATCAAGTTGTATGTCAATTGCTTGATTCTCTATGATCTTCCCAAGTTTGTAGACTTCTATTTCAAGATCTTTTCTCCAAGTTGTAAGGCTCCTTCTTGTGAGAACTCTACTCTGATACCAATTGTTGGAATTAATAGGTGGGAATATTTACTTCTGAGAGAGGGGGGGGATGAATAAGAAGTAATTAACTTTAACCTTTTCAAATTCTTTTAACTAAAACCATTCACATGCATTCAATCTATCTACTGAACTTGAAAGCAAAGACATGCATGAAAATAGACAACACACAAATTTGGTAACCTAGAAACCCTTCAAAATGAGAAGGTAAAACTGAGGTGGGGATGACACCCACAAAATATCATTGCAACAATGTGTAACTGTTCGAGGTTACAATGTTTGACCACTTCCAATGGTCTGCCCTATGAAAGGCCTATCTTATTAAAGACTTTTCACTCTGTCAAAAGTGACCTGGTTAAAGGATTTCACTACCCTACTAAAATTAGGCTTGGTTAAAGGACTTCTTTACATTCATTTGGAATGCCACCTTGTTAAAGGATTTACAAATGTTTGCTAGGCCAACTTAAGTCAATAGGATTTCCATTATCTAATATAATTTCTAGAGAGAATTAGAAAACTTTTGACTTGATAACTTTGCAATCTCCAATTGTTGATTCCAGATCCTTGTTCTACTCTTTCACTCTTATCCTTCCTTGATTTGATATGTCACTCTATGATGCTTTGATACTCTATTCTTCAACAACTAGATTCTACAATGCTTCTATATTCTTCACCAAGTCTCTAACCTTTATGAATTTTTCTATAGTTCACCCATACACTTCTCTCATTCACACTTACAATGGGCTTTCATCCCCCTTTTAAAGATTTCAAATACTTAGGGTTAGGTATGAATCTACAATCCATATTAAATCTTCATTTCTCGCTCAATTCATGCACTTTTCTTATTGGTTGCATGCTAATTGCATAGGTAATGTAAAAGATTCATTCTTATCCTTAATATCCTTTGAGATTCTTCTATGTCAGCTCAAAAAATAGTTTACATAGAAGTTTGTGTATTTACAAACAACTATATCCAATCTATGTTACTCAACACTTGTTACCTTTGATGCTTAGCTCATATAGAAAAACAGGCTCACTCGGCTCCTATAGCAATTCTATTCCACTTGGCTTCTATAGTGACTCAGCACCTATACTTTTCTTGGCACTTGATCTTCACTTGGCACCTGAAGATCACTCGATACCTATTGTAGTTATGTTTAGCTCGACATATATTGTAGCTTGGTATCAACTATTTACTCAACATCTATACATATTTTACTCAGCATGTGTTACTAGCTCGGCATGAATTTAGTAAACACCTTAAGTGTGCTGACACAAAATAGTCAAAACCTAGTCTTAGATTTCAACAATATCATCAATGTCTTGCTTGGTCTTAGTGCTCCTTTTATACACCAAATAACTCAACCTTTATCTAAGTTCTCTTGTTATCCTTTCTTTTCAAATCCTCTTCAATAAAACAAATGATAGCATTCAAACCAAAGTAAGAATTTATCTCACCAACAAGTAGCAAGTTTGACATCAGTGAAAAAATAATGATTGTTCCATGATAGTTTCATCAATCTTCTTCACTTCACCAATCTCATTTCAACAATCTCCCTCTTTGCCATTAATGGAAAACAAATACCAACAAAATTACCAAAAAGAGACTTTATACCATGTATTGAAATCTCTTCCTTTATCAATATGTGTGCCTTCATTTGATCTTTGATCTCTTTATCAATATATTCTCAGTAAGCTCTCCCTTTTTCTCTTATATCTCCCTTATATCTCCCTCTTTTTAATATATCGCTCTTTGAAAACAATGCCAAAGACTTGTCATTTGTACATGAAAATATAATCAATTCAAGCTCTCCTTTTTTCACCTTGCATGTGACTGTAAATCTTTTGTTTTAGCCCTTCCTTACTTCAAGTAGGTTTGAAAGTAAGATCCACTGCATCAAGTTGTAAAATATGTCATTCAACTCAATTGATACAGGGCACTACTCTTGCTTCTTAAGTAACTTTGGATAGAGGTATCACCTCTAGTTTACCTCTAAGATATTCATGTGCATCCTTAGGTAAAGCTTTTGTGAATATATTTGTCATTTGCTCTTTTATATTCACATATTTCATTCTCACTTCTTTGTCTTCAACCAACTCTATCAAGTAATGATACTTTATTGTAATGTGCTTTGTCTTTGTATGCATCATAGGGTTCTTTGATATGTTTAAAGCACTTGTTTTATCACAAGAAAGTACCATAGGTTCAATGATTTCCTCCTTTATTCCTTTGAGTAGTTGTTTGATCCATACCACATTTGTTCAATTCACTACAATAGCCACATATTTAGCTTTAGTAGTAGATTGTGATATATAATTTTGTTTCTTACTAGTCTAGGCGACCAATATATTTCCTAAGAAAAATGCTCCTCCCCTTGTACTCTTTTTGTAATCAATGTTTCCAGCCCAATCAACATTAGTATAGGCTCTCAATTCAAACTATTCATTTTTCTTGTAGTATAGACCATAGTCTTATGTTCCTTTCAAGTATCTCATTATCCTTTTAACAACCATTAAATGATTCTCCTTAGGATTTGTAGAAAACCTTGCAACAATCCCAATAGCTAATGCAATGTCAAGTCTGCTATGAACTACATTTTCCTATCATAGATCTATACAATGTTTGATTTACTTCAATAGAATCATCAGTTTTGGAGTTTGTGTTCTCTCACCATAGGAGTACTAATAGGTTTTGAATTCTCCATACCAAGAGGTTTTCAATATTTCCTTCACATACTTGGACTAAGTAATGTAAATACCATATTTAATTTGATATACTTGTAATCCAACAAAGAACTTTATCTCTCTAAACATAGACATCTCAAACTCTTTCTTCATTTCATTTGCAAATGTCTTACACAATGCATTTTTTCCTCCAAATATGATATCATCAACAAATATTTCAGCTAGTAATATCCCTTTACCTCCTTCTATCTTCAATTACTGATTGTATTTATCATTAGTCATCTCAAAACCAATCTTTACAAGATAGTTGTGAAGCCTCTCATAGCATGCTCTTGAAGGTTGCTTCAAACCATATAAAGCTTTATGCAATCTACATACCATGTTCTTTTTATTTGGATCAAAAAATCCTTCTGGTTTTTCTACGTAAAGCTCCACTTCTAGTATAGCATTCAGAAATGTTGACTTCACATCCATTTGATAAACTTTAAAACCTTTGTATGCAGAGTAAGAAAGAAGAGTTCTTACTCCTTCCAATCTTGCAATTGGGGCAAATGTCTTTCCATAGTCAATTCCTTCTTCTTGTACATACCTTTGAAAACTAATCTTGCCTTATTCCTTGTGACTTCACCATTCTCATCTAGTTTGTTTCTATACACCCACTTGGTTCCAATCACATTCTTATTCTCTAGTCTAGGTACTAGAGTCCATTTTTTGTTCTTCTCAATTTGATCAATCTCCTCTTTCATGGATTTACTCCAGTCTTCTTTCTCTAATGCACACTTCATTGTCTTAGGCTCATGTAGGCATAACAAACATGTATCATTTCTCAACCTATTCCCTATCATTGGTTTGTCTTCTCTATCTACAATAATATGTCTAGCAAGGTGATGTGTTCTGACATACTTTGACAATCTTGGTTATGTTCTTCTTTCTACAATTTGTCTATCAATTTTAGAATCATTGTGAACTTCTCTATTAGTTAACTTGGCATTCCTTTCATGTACACTAATCTCAGTATCAGAATATACCTTGGATTCTGACTACAACTCAGCTTTTGACTACAACTCAGCTCCTAAATACAACTCAACATCCATTGTATGTGACTCAAAAACCATTGATTCTTGTTAATTAGCAACTTGGTTTATAGAATTATCATCATCAACAGACATGTCTTCATAGTAGTATATGAAGGTTTTGTAGTTTTCAAGTTCCTTCTTTGGTTCATCTTCATGCACTTCTATATATTCATCAAACTTAACATTTTCACTTTCCACAATTTTTTTAGTGTTAGTATTCCACAACTTCTTGTGGAATAGCCTAGAAATATATCTTCTTCACTTCTAGCATCAATTTTACCATTTATGTTATCCTTAAGAATGTAGCACTTTATTCCAAATACCTTAAAATATTTGATATTAGGTGAGTATCCATACCATAATTCAAAAGGTGTGGAATTTGTATCTTTTTTGACTTGGACTTAATTAAAGGTATAGACAATTGTGCTGACAACTTCTCTCCAGTATTTCAAATCAACATTCTTCTCCATCATCAATGTTCTAGCACAATCCACTACAGATATGTTCCTCCTTTTAGCAATCCCATTTTGTGGAGGAGTCCTAGGTGCTGAAGTTTGTCTCTTGATTCCTCTAATATTATAGAAGTTTTCAAACTCATTTGATGTAAACTCTCCACCTGTATCAGATATCAAACATTTCAAGATCTTACAAGTTTCCTTTTCAACTCTTGTGAGATACCACTTAAAATTTTGAAAAGCATCAGATTTTTCTTATAAGAATATTACTGTTGTTAGTAAATAGATTTTTCCTACCAAAATTAAATACAATGAATGACTCAAAATGCCCAAATAGAAGGAAAATTTCCACTAACAATTGGAAATACGATCATGAGATTGATAGCTTTCCTCTAAATTGAGAGGTACAACTCCCTCTTAGAAAGATATTCAAAGAATTTAAATAGTTGGTTATGTCTTTTACTAGAAGACACAAAGGCTTTCTAGCATTTACCCATCACTATGGCTGAAATGTGATTATAAGATTTATAAATTGGACAATGAGGAAAGAAAAATGAATAAACAACCACAAGACCATCTATCCAGTATTTCACGGCACAAGGGAAGTGCAAAGAAACATTATTTTATTCTGCTCACTATGAAAGATAATTTAGAACTGCACCTAAAACATGAAAGAAATGACTATATAACCATTTTCAATCCAAGAAAATTGTATTCAGACTTTAGAATCTGATATATGAAACTATCTTTTGTTTCAGATGCATAACAATATAATAACAATATCATTTCATCTCTGTCATTACAATCAAGTTGCAGAAAAATAAAAATAAAACTTCTATTCCTCCTCCCTGTTACAATCACTGCCCAAAAAGTGTATTCTCTCATTCCCTCTAGTTGTAAAACTATTGGGGAAGAGAAGAACCCTCATTGTGTAGAAATCTTCACAATAAATAACAATTTTCACCAGCACTTTAGTTTTGACAACCCTTTCTTGAAAATCATTTTAATCATTCTCTTGAATAATCTTCTTGTTATCATTTTATAAATATTTAATAGTTGAGCCATTTTAAAGTTGCACATATTATAACAAATATATTTACCAAATTTAAAATGAATCCCATGTGCATTCTTGGAAAGGTGGCATATGCTAGTAACAAACTGTTATCATGATCTTGTGACTGTCATTGGTATTTTATATACTACTGCACTTAAATAATCATAAATTTTGATCCGTGACGAATTTTACAAAACATCTTGGTGAGAATTTAAATAATCAGGTTTCCCCAAACATATATGAAATTCATCTCAATCCAATGGTAGGATTAAAAGTTGTGGCCCCCGCAACATGACTATTTTTCTGACTGCAACACATTTGTATTTGCTAGTATGTTTGACAGACCCACATACAATCCATTATAACTTTTGACTTTCGCTAAATTTTGAAGATTTCTCTAGTGCAGATTTAGACAACTTGATTTTGGACAACATATTCATGCCACCAAGCATGCCAAAATGTGTTGCATAAAAATGTAACTAAAGGAAAACACTAAACAACTAATGCATCTTCCTACATTATCATGCAAAACCTCAAAATATGAAAGAAGACATATAAATGAACAACAAAATAGCACTATGCAAACCTCATGAAACCATCAAGTCTAGATGATTTCATTGCTCATGGGATGTGGTTGCTCACAAGTCCAGCAGCATAACAATAAGGTAAATAGTGATCCTTGAAAATGAGGAGAGGGCTCTCCATTTATAGGAAAATGGATGCAACAGATGGCTAAGATCGAATGCAAGATGGAGGGCTAGGATCCCTCAGGATTGATGAGGTGTCAATGAGGTGGAGGCCAAGTAAACTCCACATGGATTAGGGTTTTGACCATTCAAAGGGGGAAATATGCTCACACATGTGTGAGCAACCTTTGATGGTGACATGATCAATGAGGTGTGAGAAGCATGGCTTCTCACACATGTGTGAGACAACTTGATTCTCATGCAAGAGGACAAGTGTGCAAGAGGTGTTAGAAGGCATGGCTTCTCACACATGTGAGAGACACCTTGACTCTCATGCAAGAGGACAAGTGTGCAAGAGACATGCAAGACATGAGGGATAAGGAAAGTGTGAACATCTCTCACACGTGTGAGGATTCCTCACACGTGTGAGAACACACTTGGGATTAAGAGGAGATTAGCTAGGATGATTATGCAAAGCAAGCATGATTAAGGAAGTGGGTAGGTTTAGCAAGATGGGTTAGGTAGGCTAGTGAGGTTAGGTGAGGGTTAAATGTAGGAGCCATGTGCTCAAATAGGATTAAATGTAATATTTAATTCCAAGAGGGATTTAGGCAAGGATTAATTAAATAAATGAAGTACTTAATTAAAGAGGAAGGGTTGGATTTAAATAAACCTTAGCTTATTTAAATCAAGGAAAGGCTAGGATAATTAAATAAATGTAAAATTTATTTAATTAAGGTAGGGGAATTAAATAAATAATAAATATTTATTTAATTGGTCACAAAATGGGTTTTGGAAAAATTTACGTGTCTACATTTTGCCCCTCTTTGATATAGCATTAGTAATGTTATATCAAAGAAGAATAAATATAGTGGTTGAAAGGATAAGACTAGTAGCATGATGCCCCAGTCATGGTAGGATGACGAAGGATGATGAAGATGGAAGGGTATGCCCCCTTGAGAGGACATGCGGGTTAGGAGAACACGAATGTTCTCTCAAAATGCAAGGAAGATGGAAGGGAGTTATGTTGCAATGGTGTGAACAACCTAAGTTTGATATTCTACTCAACACTATGCACCAAGGTATGAGGAACCAAGATGAAAATGTGTTAAGTACGTGAAAATATGGGTCTAATACAACCATATGCCTTATGAAACCATGATATGGAAGACCATGATTCCTGGGACAATAGGATGTAAATACCATGATACATGCAAAAAATGCTAATGCATACAAGTAATCAAGCAACCATGCACAAAAGACCAACAACAAACCACCATTTTGCCCCTAGTCAAGCTGAAAACCCATTAATGGATTGATTGATAATGATCGATTAAGGATGGCAAAGCTAACGATAAGCGTAATGTGCATCCAAGGATTGGGATGGATTCATCCCATGATAATGATGTTTGAATATGGTTAATGGATTAGCAGCTGATTGGGTCAAATTGATGAATTGATTAAAGATTGACGTATAAGATTGCAAGATTAGATTGATTGAATTAGTATTGATTGCATAGGTGATTTTTTGATTTTTTGATTTTATGGTAGATAGAAGAATGAACATGGATGAGATTGTAAGAATGATGTCGATAGGATGAAGAATGATGAGAGTAGGATCGATATTGATTGGAAAGGATTAGAAGAATCAAAAATTGATTGAATTAGAGGATAAATGAATTTGATTGAGGTGATTAGAAGAATTAGATTGAATGTGATATGAATGAATGTGGGATGGAATGAATTGGAACCAATGACAAGGGAGAGTCAAGGCATGGTAAATGGAGGAAAAGAAACATGATGCTGGTGGATGCAAGGAATAGTGAAAGGATATGAGGGGCCAAATGATATGGTAGCAGAAAATGTGGAGCCAAGGGCCATGTTTTGAAGGAGTCCAAATGCCCCATACCAAGGATATGAAAATGGAAGGAAAAATGGTGGTGAAGGATGCATGAAAATGGAAAGGTGGTACAAAGGCTAGCATGTGGAGGAAGAGAGGCATGTGCTCTTCCAAAGCATGTATGAACATTTTGTTATTATGCCTCTAATAATGATCATGAGCATGGGAATAAAAGTGGAATGGATAAGGGATATGGGAGGGAGTGTATGAAAAAGGGATGGGTAATGACATGAAGGATATGGATGAAATGTAGAATATGAAGGGGATGAAATGGAAGGGATGACCAAGATCAAGAACATATGAAAAAATGATGGAAGCATGTAGGAGTATAGATGGAAAATGGATGAACATGAGAAGGACTTTGGAATGCAAGATATGGATAGCATGTCAAGATCAAAGATATGGAAGGATGACAAAAGTATGTAGAAAAATGTATGGATAATGCGCCAGCGATATGGAAAGTGAGCATGGATGGATGGAAGGAGAATGAAAGTCAAGATAAAAGATGGAAAAGGAAAAGGAATGGTAAATGGAAGTATGTAAGATATGTAAGGGAAAATGGTATGGATGGAGCTTGCCCCCAGTCTAGAGTGCAAGTGGACAAGGAAAAGTGAATGGAGGGATAAGTGGAATTGGAAGGCAATGGACACATGATAGAAAAATGAAGGGAGGACTCAAACATCTAGATATATGGATGGTATCCCTTCATATTTTTTTTCTTTTTATTTTCATGGAATTTTTACAATTTGCTCCTAGATGTTGGGAGGGTAGTGAATGGAGGAAAATGACTTATGAATGGGTGGGAGGAAGACATGGTTTGTGGATGCTAGTTTGGAAGACTTGTGAAGGAAGAAAAAAGATCGTCATTGGCACACACCTTGAAGGGTGATGGAAAGGAGGAAATTGTGCGGAATAGGTAGGAGAAAGTTTGGATTTTGGGATAAAGGGACCCAAAATGGATGAAGGAGATGGTGGATTTGGAAGGGTGGATTTGGGTACATAAGGACCCAAAATGGAGATGGAAGATGGAAGCGTGGATGGATTATGAATGCTGGAAGCCTTTGGAGTAGAAAAATTGGATGTCATTTTGAATCTTTCTTTGAGATTCATTGCTACATTAAGTAGCTTTGGTATCCACAAAATTTTTGCATTTTTGATTTTCAGCTTTTGTGGCCTTTTGATTTTGCTTTGGATCAGATTTTTCTTTTCTTGGACATGTCGTTTAGAGGGGACATGTTGATCCTTTGATTTTTGTGGATATTTGGCTTTATTCTCTTTTTCTTTGGCATCCAATTTGCTTCCATTGGCCATGGTATGGGTGCATGAAGGTAAGTGGGATGGAGAGCGTATGGATGGTGAACATTGGAAGGAAGTCAAGGATGTGTGTCTTTGTTGATCTTTACGAGCATGAGCGGATGAAGGGGAGAACATGAATACAGTGGATGGATGTATGTAAGGGCCCAAAATGGATGGAAGGGATGAAGGGTTTGACGATGGAACATAAGGACCTAGAATGGATGGAAGATAAGGACCTAGAATGGACTTGGAATATGAAGGATGGGAAGCTTTAGGTGGTGTACCAAAATCTTGAGCCATGTTTTCTTCAATGGGATGCTTATCCATTTCAACACAAGATACGAGTCCATGTGCATGGGGTTCATGAGTGGATTGCATAGGTGGGATAAGATCATGTGGAAGATTATGAGGGCTAATGGTATCTTGAGATAGGGTGGGATCATGAAAGGGAAATGAAGGGGTGCTTTGGTCTTGACTTAGAAGAGGATCATGAAGCGAAATGAGTGGATCATGAGATGGAATAGGATCATGAGATAGTGGGATTTGATCTTGACATGGAGGAATATTAATGGATGGAGTGGAAGGAACTTCATCAGGAGATGGAGTGGAATTAGTAAGGTGTGTAGTACATGGAATGTCTTGATCTTGATTAGGAAGGGGATCATGAGATGGACTAAGAGGGGTAAATGGATCTTGAGGGATAAGGGAATGGTGGGATGAAGAAATGCTCAGATCTAGAGGAGAAGAGGCATCTATAATGACATGCTTTGGAGGAAGAACTTTGGGTGCTTGGCTCACTTTATCTTGTATTTTACACACAACCAAGAATGATGAGAAATACACCTTACAAGGTGGGGATGATGTTTTTGGAGGATGAGGATCATGTGAAGGTTGAACTATGGGGAGGGGATTGCATGGAGGGTTGGGGTTGGATGGGACATGACGACTATGATCTTTGAAACATGGGGGAAGAGGACACATGGCATGGAAGGCAACCTCTTGCTGTTGGCTTGCCAAGAGATAATTCTTTAATTGTTCCATTTCCATGGCAAGGGGATTTGTGTTGGAGGAAGTGTGTGGGCTATGAATGGAATTGTGCATAGTTGAAGGGTAATGAGGTGGATTTCCCTTGTCAAAGGTAGAAGAATAATGAACATGAGCTGGATTAGAGTTGGATATGAAGTGTTGAGGATGGATTTGATATGCAAGTTGAACAGGAGGTAGAACTCCATATTGTCTTTGAAGATTTTCAACCATTTGATTAAGAAAAATCAAATCCATAGATGTTAGAAGAAGAGTGACGAAAGATTTGATGATGAAGTAAATATGAACTTGGGACTAGGAGTGAATGTTGGACTTTGTGTTGATTTGATTTGAATTTGATATTGATTTGATTTGATGTTGATTGGATATGATGTGATTGAATTAGGGTTTGATTTGATTTGATATTGAATTTGATTTGATAAGATTGAATTACGGTTTCATTTGATTTGATAAAAACCCTATCAGATTGCAAACAAGTGAATGCGAGATTTGAATTAAAGTCAAATTTTTATGAAAATGCTCCTATGACCAAAGTAGAATATTTGATGAAAAGTTGAATTACAGGAAAACAAATGAAATTAGGAAGATGGATTATGGAGGAAGATGTAAATGGATTGACTTAAGAATTGATTTGAAAGGAATGAATTTGACAACGGATTGAATTAGAAGAATGATGATGTGGAGGAATGAATTAAGAATGCATGATGAGATTTGTGGAGGAAATTGGATCTAGATGATGATGAAGCATGACTAGGATGAAGATTATGAATGAGATTGAATGATGAGGAAAATAAGGAAATGATGTGGACGAATGGAGATGATTAAGACGTCTAGCAATGATGTGAATGATGAAGATCAAGAGATGTATGAGTGTGATGACTTGGATGGAAAGAAGATGTGATGTGGAAGTGATGTGGACAACTTGACTAAGAGGTCTTAAACCAAGACTTGTTTTTTTATTTTTGAAATTGTTTTTGATTTGTTATGTTTTATGATTTTTATGGGTTTTTAGGCTTTATGATGTTTTTTGGATTTTTGGTTGTTATGATTTTTTTGGATTTTTGAAGTTTTAAGATGCAAAATATATACAATGAAATATGGACAAGGCAAGTGTGTTTCAAACACTCAAGAACGTCAAACACACCAATAAACCTATAAGGTTTTGACTAGGATGTACAAGGATCAAGTAGAGGACGTCCTCGATATATGCAAGGTATGTGAGGCCCAAATCTGTAGATGAAAGAAAATACTGACACACAGCCGAGGGGAGACAGTAACCCAAATCTCCTCCTTCACTTCCCAAAGGTATAAAGTTCTTTGGGGCTTAGCCAAGAGTGACGATATTTTGCTTCCAAGAGAGGTGTCTTTCAATTCACCTCCCAATTTTTATACTCCGCCAGAACACTGGAGTTGAGGTCATCCCAAGGGGTGATGAAATCCCCAAGCAGGCATCCTACAAAAAAGAAAAACAAAATAACTTATTTCTTGTGCACCCAAGATCACCCGAAGGCACGAGGGGAGAGAATATGTAAGTGGCCTCGGGGTTTAAAAAGACATGCGTTCATTCCCAATGAAACTCTAGGTTATGTAATCTACTTGAAGACACATGTGTTTAAAGCATACAATGTTCCCTCCAATTTGAAATCATGGTCAATGTAAATGAAAAGCGCAGATTCATCAACAAGAAAGTAAATCGAGCATGTGCATAAGCAAAATGTTGAAAATGAAATCAATTTCCCTTAAGACATTCAAGATTGAATTTGATTGTTTTAGCATTTAACCATGCATTCAAAGATGAGTTTTTAGGCATACATGTTCATTCCCAAAATAAAATTAAGGCAAAATCTGCAAGAAATATGATTAGTGATAAGATATCCCTGCAAAAACATAAGTTAGTGCATCAAAAATGTAGAGCAAACGTGAAACAACCCTGCAATGAAAAGGTTAGCACAAAGTTTGGACTTTGATAGAAAAAATAGAGATCTAAACTGCATCAAAATTTTATGAAACCAATATCATCATGACGGGCTTGGAATCAGCTTTTTGGCGATATTTTGTTTTGCAAAAATGGAGTTCGTATGCTCAAGTTATGAGCAAAAAAAGGAAGACTACTCCTTATGGCTTAGAAAGGCATGTGGACTACTGATGCAATGCTGACATTAGCAACCTGGGAGAAAAAATTTGACGGTTAGGAGAACGTCAAGCAATTTTTTTTTGTTTTTGAACGTTTTTGCTAAAAAAAAGAATGTTAGATCTGAATGACTTTCATAAAAAAAGTTTATATATATATATTTTTTGGTGAAAAGAAAACTTTTGTTATTTTTCAAACGAAATATCAAATTAGAATTTTTTTTAAAAAGTGGGCGGTTTGCAAGTGGCAATATTTGAAGGCAGTGGTTTTGGGGGGGGTGGTAGTTTTGTGATCGTTGTTTAAGGGAGGGTCGCAGGGCCGTGGGAAGAGGAGGAGTGGCGGAGGAAGGGAGGGAAGCATAGGTGAAAGAGGTGGTGGTGTTTGGGCGGCAGAGGGCAGTGGCAGAGGCCACGGGGGGTGATGGTGAGGGTCTGAGTGGGGCAGCGAAGCAGGCAGGAGGTGGACAGAGGATACCGAGTGCAAAGGTGGAGGGATGGTCTGCGGTGGGGTAGCGGGCACTGCAGAGGCTAGCAGCCCGAGGGCAGAGGGGACTACGCGGGGGTAGTGTCGGACGACGTGGCCACGGGAGGAGGGCACAGGCGGAGGTCAAAGTGGTGCTGCTAAGGAGGAGGAGCAGGGCGCGAGGCGGGTGGCAGGAATGTAGGGGGCAAATGCCACAGCCGAGGTGGTGAGATTGCAGAGGGCAGGGGGGGTTTCAGCGGTGGCAAAGGTCACGGGCTGTGCTCGGGTGGAGGTGGCGTGGGAGCTGGGTTGCACGGTTGCAGGGTGGAGGCACAGATGTCACGGTCAAGACGGCGGGATTGCAGAGGGGAGGGGGGGTTTCGGCGACGGCAAAGGCCGCAGGCTACGCTCGGGAGGAGGTGGCGCGGGAGCTGGGTTGCGCGGTTGTAGAGGAGTGAGAGACCGACTGTGGTGAGAAATACAACACTAGTGACTGGTTTCGGCGCTGGGATAAGGGGGAGGGAAGTGGTGCAAGGGCGGCACTCGCGGGCGCCGCCGCTGGTGGCGCCTGCAGGTGGCTGGCCCTGCAAAACTAAAACCGGTTTTTAAATTTAAAAATTATTTTTTAAAAAAAATTATTTTTATTTTTAATTTTTTTAAAAAATTATTTATTTACTTTTTTTTAACAATTTATATATATGTTAAAAATGCATAAAAAAAGATATAAATGAAAACTAAGCCCTTAAAAAAATTTTAAAAAAAAATTTAGACTTTTGACTCCCTTTTTTTTTTTTTTTTTTTTTTTTGATTTTTAATTAAACTAACCCCTTATTTTTAATTTTTTGAAAAACAATCTATATAAAAGCAAAATATTAATAAAATAAAGCAACCCCCCCTTTTTTTTTTTCTTTTAACCTATTTATCTATGAACAAAGAAGGAGTAATTTTTTTTTTCTTTTTAAAAATTTTCCTAATAACAAATATTTAATGCATATGTACCCTAAAACTTGAAAATAAAGCCATAAGCAAAATATAAAGTTTTTTATGTCAAAAAACTTCCCTTAGGTCCTCCAAATGCAATGATGTGCTTGATGGTTCGATTAGAGGCTCTTTATGAAACTTGATCTCCAAATGCAAGCCTTTAACCTACAAGCTTGAACACTCACAAAACACTCAAAAACACATTAGATGGTTAGTTCGAACCCATGAAGTGGGTCCCACCAAGCATGCCAAAATGTGTTGCATAAAAATGTAACTAAAGGAAAACACTAAACAACTAATGCATCTTCCTACATTATCATGCAAAACCTCAAAATATGAAAGAAGACATATAAATGAACAACAAAATAGCACTATGCAAACCTCATGAAACCATCAAGTCTAGATGATTTCATTGCTCATGGGATGTGGTTGCTCACAAGTCTAGCAGCATAACAATAAGGTAGATAGTGCTCCTTGAAAATGAGAAGAGGGCTCTCCATTTATAGGAAAATGGATGCAATAGATGGCTAAGATCGAATGCAAGATGGAGGGCTAGGATCCCTCAGGATTGATGAGGTGTCAATGAGGTGGAGGCCAAGTAGACTCCACATGGATTAGGGTTTTGACCATTCAAAGGGGGCAATATGCTCACACATGTGTGAGAAACCTTTGATGGTGACATGATCAATGAGGTGTGAGAAGCATGGCTTCTCACACATGTGTGAGACAACTTGATTCTCATGCAAGAGGACAAGTGTGCAAGAGGTGTGAGAAGGCATGGCTTCTCACACATGTGAGAGACACCTTGACTCTCATGCAAGAGGACAAGTGTGCAAGAGACATGCAAGACATGAGGGATAAGGAAAGTGTGAACATCTCTCACATGTGTGAGGATTCCTCACACATGTGTGAGAATACACTTAAGATTAAGAGGAGATTAGCTAGGATGATTATACAAAGCAAGCATGATTAAGGAAGTGGGTAGGTTTAGCAAGATGGGTTAGGTAGGCTAGTGAGGTTAGGTGAGGGTTAAATGTAGGAGCCATGTGCTCAAATAGGATTAAATGTAATATTTAATTCCAAGAGGGATTTAGGCAAGGATTAATTAAGTAAACAAATACTTAATTAAAGTGGAAGGATTGAATTTAAATAAACCTTAGCTTATTTAAATCAAGGAAAGGCTAGGATAATTAAATAAATGTAAAATTTATTTAATTAAGGTAGGGGAATTAAATAAATAATAAATATTTATTTAATTGGTCATGAAATTGGTTTTGGACAAATTTAGGTGTCTACAATTCAAAATTGAGAAAAATCCAATAGTAGGATAAAAAGTTATAGTCCCTGCACCGAGATTGATTTTTTTATTGTAGAAAGTCCATGATTAACTTTCACTTAGCAAAATTGGTCTCAGTTACTCCATCTTTATAAACCAATAGATGGTGGACATATTATCAAGCATGATCAATTGATCCATAATCATGATATTTAGAGTCATTAAGGTCTAAAATCCTAAAGAACTAAAAAATTTGTGCTTTTGAACTAATGAGCTTGTGCTTTTGAAGTTGAAGTTGAACTTTTTGGTTTAGGTTCAAGTTCGATAGTTCCTTGCAATACTGTCTGCCTTCCAAAATAGAATGAAGAATTTAATTTTCTGAATGCTTCACTATTGTACCTATTTTTGCATTTGATGACCATAAATGGATATTTTGAAGCTGGTGCAAATATGAGTTTAGTATAATGCTTACTATATGAAAGAGTTTTGCCAACTTTGGTACGCTTGGCATTATCTTAACCCATCTTGTAATGAAGTTATTTTACTTCTTGCTTTGAACCTTTTGCATTAAAGAACATGACCCATTATTCACCACCACCTTTTGGCCTCAGATCTTGGACTCTCGAGCAACTTATAACATTAGATCTTCTTTGTATTTTATGCATAACAAAGTGACCTTTCAAACTCTGAACTTGAACTTGAACTTTGTGATTCAATATTCAAGTTCAACTCTAGCATATGTGAATAGATAGATCAAATGACTAGAGGCTGACCATCCACTTTTATCATTTCTTATTGGTGAGAGAGCTTGAACCTCAAAGATCTAAATTTCATCTTGCACGCCAAAATCTAGAACTTTGACTTTGAACTTGTTGGCCCAATTTTGAACTTTAAACTTGAACTTGAAGTTGAACATAGTAAACATTGCCACACATGATCTTATCTTTCAATCTTACTAATCCTTTTCCTTTAATCAAACAAGGTGCATCATTACCAAATCTAACACTATTTCCATTGTAATACTCAAGGGTAATGTACTTACTTTTGTCTCGAGTCATGTGATGTGAACATCCACTATTAATGATCCATCTATCACTTTTGTTTAGATAAGAGATTAATTCAATTGCCACATCTTCGTCAAAATCACCCTTAATAGAAACATATACAACTTCATCATCATGATCTTTAGATTCATCATTGGATTCTTCTTCAACAATATATCAATCCTTCCTTCCCATGTCCTTGTGGCCTTTGTAACTGCCATCTTTTCTACCTCTGACCTTTTCTTCATTCTTGTTGTTTTACTTATCAGGACATCTTGTTACAGTATAACCAACCTCATGACAATTAAATCATATGATAGGTAACTTACCTTTGTACTTTTTGTACCTCTACGGAACTTCCTAGCTAGCAATGCTTCCAGTTCTTCTAGCTCTTCATCATCTATATCACTATCACTAGCAATAGGTTTGGCCTTTTTGTTTTTCTTATGTTTAGGCTCTTTTAGTGTCAGGTTAGCTTTAAAAGCATATTCAACATTTTATGATTTGAAATTATCAAAATTTGAAAGTTCAGAAGTAGCGAGTCTACTAGCCAGTCCTTCAAGGGTCAAATTTCTACTAGGGGTGCACCTTAGTTCTTGTATAGAAGAGACTCTAATAGCATAGATAGGCAATAGGGTTCTCAATACTTTTCTCATCACAATCTTCTCTTCAATCTTTCCATTAGATCCTCAAATAGCATTAACAATATCTTTGATCCTTGCATAATACTAGACTATAGTCTCACCCTCTTGCATTCGCATTTCATCAAAATTTCCTCCAAGGATTTCAGCTTTGGCTCTTAGCACATTATTGTCTCCTCCATAGATCATCTATAAGGCATCCCACATATTCTTAGTAATATCACATCCTTTGATGTCATCAAACTCTGAATAGCTTAGGGTAGATGCAATCTCTAACATTTCTTGATTATGTTCTTTCTTCTATTTCAATTGATCAGTAGTTGGGGCTACAACTAGATCAACATGCTTAGTGGTGATATTTGACTATGCATAATCTCCAAGAACTCCTAGATGTATCTTCATCAAGATTTTCTATGCAAGAAAATTATCCTTTTTTAGCTTGGGCACCTCCTTTCTGTACATCTTGATGTTTAGCTTTAAGTACCTTCAAACTTTCTCTTCGCAAGCACTTGGTGCTCTGATACCAATTGTTGCAATACTTTAAGATAACTAAGAGGGGGGTTAATAAGTTATCTAAGGTCCAAATGTACAAATAAAGCATTTTAGTACCGTAATTTATCCTTATGCATGCATTGACCATTCAATATATTAAACATATGCATATTGTTGTCTTATGTCAAAATAAATTTGCAAAAATGTAAACATGCAAAACCACAAAATCAAACACACATTTTGACACAAGGATTTTATGTGGAAACCCAATTTGGGAAAAACACCAATAACATGCTACTAATTTTCACTCTTCTCAAGTGAGATCTTTGAGGATCTAACTCTGTTAAAGGTTACAATGCACATTGTTAAATGTGACCTAGTTAAAGGATTTCAATCATCCTATTAGGAGTGAGCCTTGTTAGATCACTTTAGAACATTCCATTAGAATGTCACCTTGTTAAAGGATTTACTAATGACTATTAGGTCAACCTGAATCCAAAGGATTTATCTAGACTAATACAATGATAAGAAAGTTGCAGTAGGACTTGATATGATAATAAAACACAAGTCACTTATAGATTAAAGATCTCTGGTTCAATCCTCCATTCTACTTGGAATTCATACCCTTCATCTCTTATTTCTTGTTCACCCTTTAAGCCTTCAACCTATTAAGTCTTCTTTCTTTCCATGCTAATTACAAACTCTTTTCTTTTGCCACCATATGAAGCAACACCCTAGACTTCTTGTTGTCCTTAAGTTAGTGCACATGACAATTATTTCTTTAGGCCTACTATCTCTATAAATAAAGAATTTAGGTCTTCTTCCACTTAACAACAATCATCCATTCTAGGGTTAGTTAAGATTCAATGAATCTACCCACTTTTTCCATTTTAGTCCCTTCTAGAAACTTGTTGTACAATCTTCTTTGAATTCTCCTCAAAATAGTTTATCTTGAATTTTGTGCCACCAACTCATCATAGAAATATTCCACATGCTTCACAAAATTCAAGAAATCAACTTTGTCAGTTCATATTTGTCAAATCTTTGATCTAGGACAGTTTACTATCACTTGACATCCACATTGTTCACTTGGAAATTACAGTCTTCTGATGCTCACCCAACACTGGGTTGCTCGGCATTAACTAAATCTTCCTTGATTAATCACCACTGTCATTTCCTTGATACTCAAAACTTATTATATTTTTCTAATGCTCGACACCTACAAACTTTCTGACACATGACACATACTGAATTCTACTTGGCATGAGCTAAGTTTACTCTGCTTACACTTTTCTTTACTTAGCCTCCTTCTAGTCTTTTCTCAAGTATACTTTCATTATATACTTAAGTAGATAAATAATAAACAATATCATCAATGTATTCCTTAGTCTTAGTGCTCCTTTTATACACCAAATAAATCAACCTTTCTCTAGGTTCTCTTGTTATCTTTTCTTTTCAAATCCTCTTCATCAATCAAACAAATGATAGCATTCAGAACAAAGTAAGAAATTATCTCACCAAGTAGTAGGTTTAACATCAGTGACAAAATAAGGATTGTTCCATGATAGTTTCATCAATCTTCTTTACTTCAACAATCTAATTTCAATATTTATGCATTTTTTTAGAGGTCATCAATCCCTATGAAGGTAGCGTAACCAATCAAAAAAATGAAAGGACTAAGTAGAAAAAGGGAGAAATCTGGATCATTGATTATGATCTAGAACCTTCTCTAGTTGGTTATTTAAAGAGGGTGAAAACCCTAAATCAGTGGGAACAAGAGAGATGAACGAGAGATTGAACAAACACGTGTATGAGAAAAGGAGGTTATGTTTGATGATTAGAAGTAGAGATCAGACAAAGCAACTTAGTAGTGAAGGATAAAATGGAGTTTATCAATAAGGAGATCAAATCAAAATTGGATAGAGGAGATCTGTAATCTAGCATCAGAGTGCTAATCAAAGGATTAGGTACTGATACATTCTAGCAAGTGAATTAGGGTAAATCTCTTAACAGAGTGGTCCCAATAGGCATGTTCAAATCTTGTAACAAAGTACTTACTTAGTTATAAGTCTATAATTTTTAATCAAGGTAGACTAAATAAGTCTTGTAAGCTCTTACCATGGAAGACACCTCACAGCGTAGATCACCAGAAGTGGTCAAACATTGTAGCCTTAATAGGCACACTTTATTGTTGTAGTAGTGAAGATTTGTCGGTGTCATCCCCACCCCACTTCTACCTTCACCTTGGAGGGTTTCTGGGTAACCAAATCTTTTGTGTTATGCATTTACATTTACTTTCATGTTTATACATGTGATGGATAGTTTATCTATTTCAGTTTATGGTTATATGGATATATGATTATGATAAGAGATGTGTTAATGGTGAATGCAGTTGATTTATTTCAAAGAGAATAAAGTGTTATAGATCCTAATTCACCCCTCCCTCTCATTATCTTACTTTCACAATAGACTTCCAACACCATCCCTACTGAGGTTTCCTCTTGGCCAGGGATTCCCTAGTTATCAAATAATGGTATTATAGTTACATTATGTTACTGTTATGTTTACTTTTGAGTTTAATCACATGCACATGGTTTAAGATTGTAAAAGATGTAGAAGTTGGGAAATAGTATGTGAAATACTGATTCAACCCCACACACCCACACCCACCCCCACCCCCCCCAAGTATTTCCTATTTCTAACAATTGGTAGTAGAGTATAATTACTAAGAGATAACTTAACATCTTGAGTAAGATCACTATGGATATAGATAAATTGTAAAAGAATCTAGAGGAAATACTTGAGGAACTTAATGTAATCACAAAAGAAAGAGATAGTTTGAAGAACAAATAAAAATAGGAAAAATCTTACATTTAGAAGTTGAAAAAGGAGATTGAATCCACTAATTTTGAGAAGAATGAATCAAATGATCAAATCAAGGATAGTGATATAGTTTCTAAGCTAAAGAAGGAAAATGAGATGCTAAAGAATGAACTTAAAATTGCCAATATTAAGATGAGCTTGATAGAAGATAAGAAGAAAAGTCAATTAGATTTGAGATCTAGATTGTAGATATGAAATTTAAACTTATCGAGGTGACATATGAACTTGAGACTACAAAGCTAGAATATATAGAACTTGAGAAGTATAATACTATTGTGAAAGGATAGCTTACATAGACAAAGAAGCATCTTGAGAAGTTGTATTATAGCACTAAAAAACTTAATGAGAAGATCATTGAACAAAGATCTACTTATGATAAGACTGGTATTGGTTACTATGAAGGTGAATTGTCTAAGACATATGAAGTTATTGAGGAACCAGATCTTGTAATCAAAAAACCTAAACAACAAAAACAAGATCTAAATAAGGAAGTACCTAAACAATTTGAAGAACCTAAAGAGGTGAGAAGATAATTTATTGGAAGATGTTTTGCATGCAATAAAATTGGTCACATAAAGATGTTGGTCTCAGATTGGTTTTGACAATTGAGTGTCAACACACTTAACCAATTCTCAAAGATGATGCCGAGTGAACTTCATGTGCCGAGCAAAGTTCAAGTACTGAGTGATAAGCGATGTCGAGTCACTATAGGTGTCAAGAAAAGTATAGATGCCGAGCAAGAAAAAATTACTATAGGAGTTGAATGAGAAAAAATTCCTATATGTGCCGAGTAGAAAAGTGAATGAATTAAATAAGAAAAGTGAATAAATTGAGCAAGAAATGAAGAATGAATATGGATCATAGATTCATAACTAACCCTAAGTCTTCGAAGTCTTTAAAAGGAGGATGAAACCCCATTGTATGTGTGCATGTGAGAAGTGTATGGGTGAACTATAGCAAAGTTTAGAAGGGTGTTTAAAGACTTAGAAAGGAAGAGCAACATTATAGAATTTAGTTGATCAGAATAGAGCAATCAAAGTTTCAAGAAGAGATATATCATATCAAGCAAGGATCAAAGCAGACAGAGCAGAACAAGGATCTAGAATCAAAAATCAAAGATTGTAAGTCATTAGGTCAAGACTTTCTAATACTCTCTAGCAATTGTATTAGGAATGAAAATCCTATGATGATAGGTTGGTCTAACAACCATGTTGTAAGCCTTTAGACAAGGTGCTAAATCCTTTAATAGGGTAACATTCCAAGTGAGTATTTTGTAAATCCTTTAACCAAGTCACTTTTAACAGGGTGTAAAGTCTTTAACAAGATAGGCCTTTCACAGGTAGACCATTGGAAGTGGTCAAATTTTGTAACCTTAAATAGTTACATATTGTTGCAGTGATGCTTTGTGGGTGCCATTCCCACCCCAGTTTTACCTTCTCATTTTGGAGGGTTTCTGGGTTACCAAGTTCTTGTGTTATATGTTTTCTTGCATGTGTTTACTTACATGTTTATTAGATGAATTAGATGCATGTGAATGATTTTAGTTAAAAGGTTTTAAAGATATTAAACTTAGTTACTACCCCCCCTGCCCACTCCTCCTCTCAGAAGTGTATCTTCCCACTTGTAAATTCCAACAATTGGTATTAGAGCTAAGTTCTCTCAAGGAGCCTTACAGCTTGGAGAAATTTTTTGGAAATATAAGTCTACAAACTTGGGAAGATCATAGAGAATCAGGAAATTGATATACAACTTGCTCTACACACTTGGGAAGAAGCTAAAGAAGAATTGAGAAAATCTTTGAAGAGAAGAAGAGACATTACCATAGCTAAGAATGGTACACAATACAAGGAGATTGACACCTCAAAACTATTTACAAATGGAGATTCCAAAGAACTTGATGCAGCAATAGCAGACCTAATGAAGAAGAATAAAGCTCAAGTAGAAGAAATTAGAACACTCAAGATTGAACAAGAGTCACAAGCCATGATGCTTTGTGAGGTGACTGAATAGAAGAAAAGAGCCATTGAAGCTAAGGCTATGCTAGAAGATGATAAGAGAAACTTTGTCAATAGACTAGAAAAAAAATCAATTGAGCTTGCAAGAATTTCAAACATACAGCTAGACACCCTAAGCCAGATGATGAATGCACATCATGAACTAAATGTCAAGGATATTGAGATCTCTACACTAAAGATGTAGAATGAACAACTACAAAATGACCTGAAAAGAGAGAAGGAAATTGCACAGAGTTTCAACAAACAAAACGAGGCCATCAAGTACTTTGAGTAGCTACTAAAATCACCAAGGGCTAGCAATGATACTTCAGGACTAGGATACATCAGCACTGAACATGGAGAGTCATCCAAGACTATAGAAGAAAGGAATAACAAAGGTAAGAACACTAAACCTACTTATTATTTTTTTGGTAAAAAGGGATATACCTCTAGTGTATGCAAGAGCAAGAATACCCATCAGCATGAAAAACCTAAGAATGTGAGTCATTATCATAAGTGCAACAAGAAAGGACATCAAGCACATGATTGTAGGACTAGGACTATTAGAACACCAAGATTTGAAGGTCATTGCTACAATTGCAAGAAGTATGGACATATAGCTTTTGAGTATAGATCAAAGCCTATGTGGACACCTAATCAACCAGCAAAGGGAAATAACCATGGATATCACTACAATTGGGACTACAAAACAAGGTATAGCTATCATTACTATCAATAATATGGACACATTCCTAAAAATTGCATAAGAACACATTTCAGAGGAAACTACAATAGATGGTTGAGTCAAACCACATCTTTCAGTTGCTTGAAGATTGGTCATATTAGCAGGAATTGCCCAACAAGGTCAAAGGCACCCAACTCAGAGATCAACATATGCAAAGGGAAGGTGGATGTTGAACACATTAGAGGAGAGATGAATAAGACTTGGAAGAAGAAACATAGGAGTAGCACATCAAATGAAGGGATCACTTCACCTAAAAGGTCAAGTGATCACACTTCATCAAACTAAGCAAAGAGAAGGCATGAGGAACTGATATACAAAGCTTTATGATACATCAGTTCCTAAATCAAACAAGTACTAAAAGGAAGAGATCAACATGAATAAAGATGCAAAATTTCAAGATTTCACAAGTGTTTCCAAGTTTCTCTCAGATGTCGAGCAAAATTTCAATACATACCGAGTTGATTACCAAAGATGATAGAAGTCGAATGATTGGTGGGAGCCGAGTTGGTAGTGAAAGTCAAGTAAAGAGAAAATTTAGTTGAAGCTAAGTAAGTGATAATCTTGTGGATGTTGAGTGATGGAAAACCAATGGAAGCTGAGTAATGCAGAAATCCTCAAGAAGCCAAGTGGACAGTTGGAAATGCACTACGAATTAAATGCTATGAAAATAGGGTATATTATCACATTTTCAATCATTTTTCTTCATCGCGATCAAAGAGAAAAGATGAAAAAGAGTGAAGAATGACTAGAAAGTAGAGAATCCAGTGTTTAAGTAGATTTCAACAATAATTCAACATGATTTCATCAAATTTGAGGTATTTACATTTGTGCCGAGTTACACAGTTTCACATTTTCTTTGAATTCAAACTCTAGATCGTACAAATGGCTTCTAGCTCTAGGAAAAAACAAGAGAAAGAATCATTTAAAGTTCATCTAGTGTCCAATGAAGTAAAACAACCTAAGTTTTGGTCAATCCCTAAAGTAGCATATAAAAATGACCCAGATGGAGCCCTATTTGTCATACCCCCTAAGCTAGTAATGGTTCAGGATGTTAGAAGATGTTACAATTGAAAAATTGGAGCCATAGGAGACATGGAACTGAGGGAAGCTTATGAGAAATTGTGTGAAAATGGAGTATTGAAAGAAGACTATCAAATTGTTGAAAAGAAGGGTTTGATGGGAGCCCTAGAATTTTCCATAGTTTTCAAAATAGAATGGATCAGGATAGTGCTTAGCAAGATAAATGATGAAAGTTTATCGTTGGAGGATGGTCCAGTAAAAATTACAAAAAGGGTTGTACATAGAGTGATAGGGTATCCAACCCTAGATCAGCCAAAGACCCTCAGAATTGATGCCAAGAAAGGAATTGAGAAGAACACTGGTGCCAAGTGGAACAAGAGAGGAATTACAATAGACACCATTCAAGACCCTCTTATTGACTTTTCTATTGGAGTCACTGCACATAAGTTCTACTAATCTAGCGAACTTAACAGTGTGCCTTGCATTATAGTAGATGTGGGTTACAAATTAGGAAAAAGGATCATACCTATGATCTTGTAGAACTGCAACTGCAACAAATTAATGAGAATTTAGTAGCAATAAGAAGGACAAAGGGAGCACAATGCAAGTTTGGTGCTATTTTGATTTGCATTTTCTTTAATGTACAAAATGAGTTTCCTTCTTTTGGAAAAGTTGACTGGAAAACAAATAGGCCTATCATATCTCAAGTTAATAAATACATTGAACAAATGGGAGCTAATTTTGAGACCCTAATGACTAGTTATTTTGAAGACTTTAAGAAAACCATGAAGCAAAGGCTAAGAATTCTAGTTTCATTGGTAGAAAAGCATGTAAATGATGTATGCTTTCTTGTAGATATTGATTACACCTACATACAAGTTTCCATACCAAGAGTTAGAAGGTTAAAACCTATTGGATATGAAATAAATATAGATGAGGCATCAACAGCTATAATTGCACTACTAGCTAAGGAAGTGGACAAAAGTGCACCACATTTAGGAACTTATGATGTGGTCAGGTCAATGGTGGATATGGAGTTAAATATTTCCTCCACACTGAAGAAGAAAAAAAAACCTGTGAATAAACTTAAATCCAAATTTGGTGAGGCCACTGTAGAAGGAGAAGAAGGAGGTGAAGAAGTAAAAGATGATGAAGAAGAACAAGGAAAGGAAACACTTTCTTTGACCCAAGGAATGGGTGAGGATGTAGAAGAAGAGGAAGGTGTTGAGAAAGAAGCATCTGAGCCAAAGCCAAAGAAGAGAAAAGCACAAAAATATCCAGTTGCATAGCCCAAGGGGAAGAAGAAAGCAAGAAAGCCAAGCCCAATCAAGCCAACTACAAGGGCAGATACCAAGGCAACAACCCAAGTGGCAAAGGAATAGGGAAAGCAAAAAATCATAGAGACAAGAGGGCCTACAAAGAAAAAGAAGAGAAGAAAATATGTTGCACTTCCAAATTTAGACGAAGAAAAGACAGAGTCTAATGATGATCAATACAGATTGGTAAGACACTCTACCAAGTCTAAATTGGAAAATGTTTGCAATAACATTAGAGATAATGCAGGTATAACTAGTTTAAAGACCATTGATTTTAATAAATTTTCAAGGGAAGAACAAAACATAGTGGAAAAGTCTATCTACACTATGATGGCTAAGTTCAACACTACCCCACTTGAACTAGACAAATCAATGCATAAGGAGCTAAGCTCCATTGTTAAGAACAAATGGCATTACTGCCTTAAAATGGAAAAGGAAATAAGGGAGTCAGCATTGGCTCATGTAATGCCAGACCTTACAAAAGGTCAAATAACTAAGGCTAACAAGAAACATGGGAGAAAATTTGCACCCAAATATAGAGCCTTCGGAATTTTACAAAATTAAATTGAAGATGTTGTGCAAAAGTCCACACAAATGTGGAAGTTAATTTATGGATTAACTACTATTAAGGAAGGTCACGAAGATCCCTTTGAGGGGAGAAATGATGATGAAGAGGAGGAAAATGAAAAAGAGGAGGAAGGAGAGAAAGAGAAAGAAGAGGAAGCAGTGAAGAAGACACAGAAGGGTGAAGAGGCAACAGATGAGGAGCAACAACCAGAATAGAGTGTCCAAGACACCCAATTGCCACCACCAAGTTCTCCACATACAATACTTGCAAAAACTATCATTGTCAAGGATTTTCCTGACACCTTAGGTCAGAACATCAATCCATTAACTGTAAAGGATCTTAAAAAGATTCTTCACCAAACCACATTGCAATCACAACTGTGCACAAATCCTATTTTGGTGAGTTTGGAAGAGTTGCAAAAGGTTGTAGCTGAGATCACTAGGTGGTAGGTGAACACACAAGAACCACCTTCACAACCTCCCACAACTACAACAGATCAACCAAAAGAGCAAGAAGCACATGATACAACTACTAAGGTTGATCACATATTCATAGAAACAACAAATGCCAAGGAGTCAGTAAAGGAGCAGATAGAACAAGATGTTCCTACATCACAAAGCCAAGGTGCACCTCCTCAAATCATCATTATTGATCAAGGTGGTAGAAAATAATAGAAGGAAGAGGAGAAAACTCCTCAGGAAAGAGAGTAGGAGGAAATACAAACATTGGTGAATTTGCCTACCTCAGGGACTCCTACCAAAAAATTGAGCACTGATGTAGCACCACTACAAATTTCAGCACTAGGATCGAGCTCCACCAAGGTAGCAAGGTTACTTCACTATGGAGACCCTGCACTTGATGAGGAAATAGTCATACCCAGTTATGACTCCAAGACCATGAACCTAGCTCAGATAAATGAAGTGCAAGAGGCACTGGAGAGAAGGAAGAAACAAGAGATACTCAAAAATGAGTATAGAAAAAAGAAAACATTAGTGGAAATCAAAGACATATTCCTTGATGCATTTAGCTTGCCAGTACCTGACGAAACCAAGCCCATCATGGAGTAATTGTCCAACACAGTGGACTAGGTACAAAACAAAGACCTTGATACAAATGTTAAATTATTAGAGTGGTCTGAAAAGAAATATCAAATAAAAGTCAATGAAAAGGCATCTAGTGAAATAGCACTTTCATAAGTAGAATTGGCTAAGAAAATTGAAAAAGTGAAAATAGTACTTGAGAATGTATTCTCATTGTACTCCAAGTTGTGTGATTCATCATATTTCACACAAGAAACCAACCAAAGAATATTAAGCTTGGAATGAAATCTTAAGATATCTAGCATACAGCTACATAAAGATCCAACTCAAAGTGAGAAGCATTTTTCAACAACGCTTCACATCCAGAAGGAGTTAGTTGTACTAACATCAGAAGAGGCCAATATTAAGGCCAAATTAATATAGATTCAATCTTCTATTACTCCACATCTAGAAGTCCTACATAAGGAATAGGCCTACGCAAAAACTATTTTAAAGAAAGACCTAATCTTTCTACTTTAGAAGGCCTAGTACATCTTGCAGCAGAGATAGCCATCCAGCTCAAATCACTAGAAATAGCATTGGAAAATTGTGATGCTTCTCTAAAGATGATAATGGAGGTAAATAAAACATTTTTGGCTAAATATTCCATTCATTCTTAGGACCCTTTGACATAAGTGTCGAAAAGGGGGAGAAATTCATTTTTTAGCTAAGCAATAAGAATGGGGGAGTAATACATTATGTAGATATGGAGGCGATATAAAATTTTGAATTTTTGAGAAAGAAATAAGGAGATACAACCAAAGGATGAAAAAACTACAAGAAGATGTGAAAGTAGAGAGTAGAAACAAAGGGGAGTGCAAACAAATCAAACACAAAAGTAGACAAGGCAAAGAGTATTAGACATATCAGCATGAGACAAATTTAGCATAAGAGTCTTTGGTTACAAGAATGGAATTTTGGATAAAAAAATAGCACATCGGCTCAGGGAGAGTTACAAATTTTCAAGGTATACAATCATTTACAAAATTTTGAACAATTTTTTGGAGTTTTGTACATATGTCAAATAGAATTAGTATACTCATAGAGATGAGATCGATAATTTTTAGTTAAGTGTTTTTGCCACTCATGTCAAAGGGGGAGATTGTTGCTCTCAGATTGGTTTTGACAATTGAGTGTCAACACACTTAACCAATTCTCAAAGATGATGCCGAGTGAACTTTAGGTGCCAAGAAAAGTTCAAGTGCCAAGTGATGAGTGATGTTGAGTCACTATAGGTGCCAAGAAAAGTATAGATGCTGAGCAAAAAAAAATTACTATAGGAGCCAAGTGAGATAGAATTCCTATATGTGTTGAGCATCAAAAATTAGTAAATGTCAAGTAACACAGAATCAACATATGAGTTTGTATCTTCACAAACTCAAATATAAACCATTTTTGAGATGACTTAGGATGAATCTCGAAGGATCTTGAAGATAAGATCAAATATTTTACATTACCTTTGTAATCAACACGAAACAATAAGAAAAATGGAGAAGGCATGCAAGCAATAAGAAAAGTGAATGAATTAAGGAGGAAATGAGGAATGAATATGGATTGTAGATTCATAACTAACCCTAATTCTTCGAAGCCTTTAAAAGGAGGATGAAACCCCATTGTATGTGTGCATGTGAGGTGTTTGGGTGAACTATAGAAAAGTTTATAAGGGTTTTTAAAGACCTAGAAAGGAAGAGTAGCATTGCAGAATTCAGTTGATCAGAATAGAGCAATCAAAGTTTCAAGAAGAGACTTATTAGATCAAGCAAGGATCAAAGAAAACAGAGCAGAACAAGGATCTAGAATCAGCAATTAAGGATTACAAGTCATAAAGTCAAGAATTTCTAATACTCTCTAGCAATTGTATTAGGAATGAAAATCCTATGATGATAGGTTGGTCTAATAGTCATGGTATTAACCTTTAGACAAGGTACTAAATACTTTAACAGGGTAACATTCCAAGTGAATGATTTGTAAATCCTTTAACCAGGTTGCTTTTAACATAGTGTAAAGTCTTTAATAGGATAGGCCTTTCACGGGGCAGACCATTGGAAGTGATCAAACTTTGTAACCTTAAATAGTTCCATATTGCTGTAGTGATACTTTGTAAGTGTCACCCCCACCCTAGTTTTACCTTCTCATTTTGGAGGGTTTCTGGGTTACCAAATTCTTGTGTTATCTATTTGCATGCATGTCTTTACTTACATCAATGGTATGAGCTGAGAAGTGATATGAGATTTGCAAGTTAAGTTGTATGTTATCATTAGGTCAAAGGTTTTCTAATACTCTCTAGCAATTGTATTAGATATGAAAATCCTATGGACTTAGGTTGGTTTAATAACCATTTGTAAATCCTTTAACATGGTGGCATTCCAAGTGAATGTTATAAAGTCCTCTAACCAGGCCCACTTCTAACAGGGTGGTTAAATCCTCTAACAAGGTCACATTTAACAATGTGTTCTAAGCCTTTAATAGGGCAGGCCTTTCACAAGGCATCACTTTAGAAGAGTGAGAACTGAGTAGCATGTTACTGGTGGTTTTTCCCAAATTGGATTTCTATGTAAATCACTATGTTCTGTGTTGATTTCTTATGTGTTATGTTTGCATGTTGATTTACAGTAACTTGCTGATTAGAAAGGTTAAAGCTTGGATGAATGAATGATTGAATGGGCTCACTATACTTAGTGAAAAGTTTAAATAGGATATTTGGACCTTGAATAATTGATTCACCCCCCCACCCCCCGCTCTCATTTATTCTAAAGCATTTCTAACAATTGGTATCAGAGCCATCTACTGATTTAGTTTCAAAGTACTAGAAGTAGGAAGATCAAGATGTCTAAAAGGGAAGTTCCCAAGCTCAACAAAGATAACTTTGTTGCATGACAGAGTCTGATGAAATTGCACCTTGGATTAATAGGTGACTATGCACAAACCTCAAATGGAATAGAACATGTAAATCTAGTAGGACCTCTTATTACAGATGATTTGAACAAAAAGAAGGAGCACAATCAAGCAATGCTGGAGATTGCCTCTGCACTCAATTATGCAGAATATGATGACATCAAAGATTGTGACACTACATTCAATATGTGGAAAGCCTTATTAGATATCTATGGAGGAGATTAGAATGTCTAGAGAGAAAAGAGAGAAAGCCTAAGAGGAAAGTTTGATGAGATGAAAATGGATGAAGGTGAAAATGCTGCTCAATATGCTACAAGAATGAAAGTGGTAAGTGCAATAAGAAGTCTAGGTGGTCAATTGGAAGAAGAAACTGTCATCAACAAATACTTAAGAACTCTGCTCCCTATCTATGCTATTAGAGTTTCAGCCATCCAAGAGCTAAGGTGTGTACAAGGATATACACTAACCTTTGAAGGAATAGTGGGAAGACTCATTGCATTTGAATTACCCAATTTTGATAACTATAGACTTGAGAACCTTGAATCTGCTTTCAAGGCCAAGATGATAATAAAAGACACTAAGGAGGAGACATCAAGCAAGAAGAGAAGAAAAGGAAAAAATTCATCCAGTGATAGTAGCGCAGATGAGGAAGATGTGAAACAGTTAGAAGCACTACTAGCTAGAAGATTTCATAGAGGCAAAGGTAAATTCAAAGGTAAAATTCCTATCATATGTTTCAATTGCAATGAAGTAGGTCATATTGCTGCAAGATGTACACAAAAGAAGAACTACAAAGAAGGAAACAAGTATAGGAACAAGAGAGAAGATGATAGCAAAGACTACAAGGAAAAAGGAAAAAGATGCTACATTGTTGAAGAAGATTCTGATGAGAATGATGATGTAGTCTATGTGGCCATGAAGGATGAATTAGATAAAGATAAAGATGAAGCAACAACATTGGTTACCTATATGGATCATAAACAGTGGATGCTCACATTGCATGACAAGAGATAAAAGTAAGTTCATTACCTTTACTCAATATGATGCAAATAGTGTTAGATTTGGTAATGATGCTCCATGTCAAATCAAAGGAAAAGGCTCTATTAAACTCACAGAGAAAATTTCATGTGATAATACATACTATGTTGAAGGGTTGAACTAAAACTTGTTAATTGTGTCACAATTAGGCAATGTAGGTTCCAAAGTTGAATTTGGAAACAAAATTGCTAAGATCTATGACACTGATGGAAATTTGATAGAAAAAGGTGAACAAACTAGGAGTAATCTATTTTACCTAGATATGGAAGATGCAACATGTCTTGTTGTTAGACTTGATGATGTATGGTTGTGGCATAAAAGGTTGTGTCATGTTAACTTTGACAATCTGATTAGCATTAGCAAGAAGAATAAAGTCAGAGGGTTGCCTAAATTGAAGAAACTTGAAAATACAATGTGCAAAAAATGTCAACTATGGAAGATGACTAAGTCTAGTTGCAAAAGAAAAACATACACTTCTAATGAAGTACTAGAGTTAGTCCATGCAAACTTATGGGGTCCAATAGAAGTGCAAAGCTACCAAGGAGATATATACATATTGCTACTTGTAGATGACTATTCCAGGATGATGACTGCTATGTTTTTAAAGAAAAAACCTGATGCATTTCAAATGTTTAAGTGGTATTTGGCCAGAGTTGAGAAGGAAATAGGAAAGAACCCGAAATGCCTAAGCTCAGACAAAAGAGGTGAGTTTACATCAAAAGAATTTGAGATATTCTACAATGACAAAGGTATCAAAAGGAAAACATCATCACCAAGAACTCCACCACATAATGGTATTTCTAAAAGAAGGAATAGGTTAGTGATTGACTATGCTAGAACCTTGATGATGGAGAAAAATGTTGCACTAAAGTACTGGAGAGAAGCTGTAAGTACTGCAATCTACACACCGAATAGAGTTCAAGTCAAGAAAGGTACAAATGCAACACTTTTTGAATTATCATATGGTCACTCACCTAATGTTAAACATTGTAAAGTTTTTAGTTATAAATGCTATATTCTTAAAGATACTAGAAATGGAAAGTTTGAGGCAAAAAGTGATAAAGGCATATTCCTTGGATACTCCACTAGAAGCAAAGCATATAAGTTTTTAAATACTAACACTAACAAGATTGTGGAGAGTGCAAATGTAAATTTTGATGAGCATGTAGAAGTCCAAGATGATGAGTCCAAGTAATCAGAGGATTATGGATCCTTCGTATACTTATATGAAGGAATGATTGTAGAAGACAATACTACAAATCAAGTTGGGAATCAACAACAAATTTTAGTATCTACCGAGTCTTAGCCAGTGAATGTCGACCTGCATTCAGAAGTTGAGCTACAAAATGTAGAAAATGCATATTCTAATTTTGAAAATAGTATATATGAGAGGAATGATGAAGTGCCAGATGAATAAGAACAAAATGACTCTAAATCTGAAGGAGCAAACATGGAAAGAAGGACTGAACCAAGGTTAGCCAAGTATGTGAGAAGACATCACCTTGCAAAACAAATCATTGGTGACAAGGATGCCAAACCAATGACAAGGAATAGATTGAGGAATGAATCATGTTTGCTAAGCAAGGTTGAACCTAAGATAGTGAAGGATGCACTACAAGATGATGACTAGTATAAAGCCATGGAAGAGGAGATAGATCAGATTTAGAAGAACAAAATATGGACCCTAGTTCCTAGACTAGCTGATAAGAATGTGATTGGTACCAAATGGGTGTTTAGAAACAAACTTGATGAGAATGGTGAAATAACAAGAAACAAAGCCAGACTAGTTTGCAAAGGCTATGCATAAGAAGAAGGACTGGATTATGGGAAAACATTTTCCCCTATTGCAAGAATGGAAGGCGTAAGGAAATTACTTGCATATGTTGCATACAAAGGTTTCAAAGTGTACCAAATGGATGTTAAGTCTACTTTTCTGAATGGAATATTAGAAGAGGAAGTCTACATAGAACAACTAGAGGGATTCGTAGATGACAAGAATAAGGATATGGTCTGCAAACTGCACAAGGCACTTTATGGACTGAAGCAAGCACCTAGAGCACAATATGAGAGACTGCACAAATATCTTGTGAAGATAGGATTTGAGAGAACAGATGACAATAGCAACTTGTATATCAAAGCAAAGAAAGGTAAGGACATTTTGATATCAAAAATCTTGTTGATGATATAATATTTGGAGGAAAAGATATTCTATGCAAAGATTTTGTTGATCAAATGAAGCATGAGTTTGAGATGTCAATGTTTGGAGAAATCAAATTCTTTGTTGGATTACAAGTACATCAATTGAAACATGGCATATTTGTGACCCAATCCAAATACATCAAGGAGATACTCAAAACATTTGGATTAGAAGAGTCAAAATTAGTTAACACACCAATGGCAATAGGACATAAGCTATCCAATAATGATGAGTCTACTGAAGTAAATCAAACATTGTATAGATCAATGATTAGAAAGCTACAATATGTTGTACATAGTAGACCAGACATTGCATTAGCTATTGGAATAGTGGCAAGATTTTTTACAAATCCAAGAGAAAATCACTTAATGGTAGTAAAGAGAATATTGAGATACCTGAAAGGAACTGATGACTTTGGTCTATACTACAAGAGAAGTGATAAAATTGAACTAAAAGGCTACACCGATGTAGATTGGGGAGGTAACATTGATGATAGGAAAAGCACCACTGGAGGAGCACTTTTCTTAGGGAAACGATTGATTACATGGACCAATAAAAAGAAAAGCTATACCTCATAGTCCACTGCTAAAGCTGAATATGATGTAGCTACTATAAATTGCACCAATATTGTATGGATCAAACATTTGCTGCAAGGTATAAAGGAAGAGGTAACTGAGCCTATGATACTTTATTATGATAATACAAGTGCTATGAACATATCAAAGAACCCTGTAATGCATGCTAAAACCAAGCACATTGTAATCAAGTATCACTATGTAAGAGAGTTGGTGGAAGACAAACAAGTGAAGATGGAATATGTTAGCTCAAAGGAACAAATTTTTGAAATCTTCACAAAAGCACCACCTAAAGATTCTTTTGATTATCTTAGAGGTAAGTTAGGGGTGATACCCCTAGCCAAGGCTACTTGAAACAAAAGCAAGAATGCCCTGCATCAAATGAGCTGATTATTAAAAGATTTTACACATTGATGCATAGGATGTTTACTTTAGGATTCATGCCTAAAATAGTAGAAGTGATGAAGTTCCAAATTAGTCATAAGCAAGGTGACAGAGGAGAAATTAAATGAACCTGCATAAGTTACACTTGCATACTAAGATGCTAATACGTCTTTGGAATTATTGTCAACGAGGGAGAAGTTGTGAGAAATTGATCAACAACATGTGATCAAAAGTATGAGGGAGATGCTGATCAAATGAAGATAGAGGGAGAAGTTGATAGAAATAATCAAAAGTTGATCAGATGAGCAGAAGCTAAGCAATACCAAGGACGAAAAAAACAAAGAACAAGGATACAATAGTAAGAGGGAGAAGAAAAAATGATGGTATCAAGATAGTAGAGGGAGATGTGAAGTTACAATTTAATTTTTGGCATTCGACTTACTATTTTAACCTAGTTAGCTCATGGTTAAATAGTTTAGTCTGATGGTTGATCAGTTTGGTTTGCCATCAATGCCAAAGAGGGAGATTGTTGGAAATCTGATTGAAAAGTTCATAAAGAAGATTGTTGTTAATAGAATGTTTTCAATCATTTTTTTATCATTGATGTCAAACCTACTATTTGTAGGAATGACATTTTCTTATAAGATCCAAGTACTATCACTTAGTTGATTGATGAAGAAGATTTGATCAACAAGATGTAACAAGAGAACCTAAGGGAAAGGTTGAGTTACGATGTTGTAATGAAGTGCAAGGATCAGTTAAGACAATGGTTAAAAGATGTATTGATAACATACTCAAAGATATAGAGGTTGGTCACACTTAGAAACATTAGAGGAATAAGTTGTAGCAATGTTGACTGCAAAGTTTAAACTAAGATCATTTGTAGATGTTGAGCAAGTTAGTTGAATTCGAGAAAATTCTTAGTTGGAGTCAAGTAATAGGAAATTCTAGTGTGTGCCAAGTGATCTTTAGGTGCTGAGTGAAGATTAGGTCCTAAGCATAAAAAAATCTTAGTTGGTGTCGGGTGATCTTCAGGTGCCGAGCATCAGAAAAAACACAGTTGATGCCGAGTAAAATATTAGCTGCTTCAATCCATAGTATGTGTCGAGCATCAAGATTTCAATAGTGCTGAGCTGCTATATTATTTCAAATGACAAAGATTCACCAAATCTGAGCTGACAAAGTGGTTACCTTGAATTTTGTGAACTAGTTGGAAGATAAGGATAATGAGCTGGTGGCACAAAATTCTCTCTAAACTATTTTTTTCGCAAATTCAAGAAGTTTCTAGAGGAAAAAAAATATGGGTTAGATGGAATGAATCTTACCTAATCCATGTGAATTAAAATCAAAAGGAAGGAAGAATCGAGCAGGAAAAGAACTCTAAGACTTCTATTTAAGGAGTCATAGACCAAGAAGCAAATGTTGTTGATGTTGTTGCTGCCAAAGAGCCAAATTGTGAAGTGGTTAAAGGGTGTCAAGGAGAAGACATCTAGGAGAAGGAATAGCACAAGGGCTTTGTTTCTACAAGTGGTCAGAAGAGATGATTGAACTGGTATAGTAAGCATGGAGACTTAAGGAGACTAAGCTTGAATGGAGACCAAGTTGTCAGAGTTGCAAAGATTGAAGGCCAGGAAATGGTATGAGCTAAGAAGTGATTTGAGATCTACAAGTTAAGTTGTATGTTGTAGTCAGGTCAAAGATTTTCTAATACTCTCTAGCAATTTTATTAGATATGAAAATCCTATGGAATCAAGTTGGTTTAATAGCCATTTTAAAATCCTTTAACAAGGTGGCATTCCAAGTGAATGTTCTAAAGTCCTCTAACTAGGCCCACTTCTAACAAGGTGGTTAAATCCTCTAACAAGGTCACATTTAACAATGTGTTGTAGGCCTTTAATAGGGCATGCCTTTCATAGGGCATCACTTTAGAAGAGTGAGAATTGAGTAGCATGTTACTGGTGATTTTTCCCAAGTTGGGTTTCCACGTAAATCACTATGTTATGTGTTGATTTCTTATGTGTTATGCTTGCATGTTGATTTGTAGTAACTTGCTGATTAGAAAGGTTAAAGCTTGGATGAATGAATGATTGAATGGGCTCACTATACTTAGTGAAAAGTTTGAATAGGAAATTTGGACCTTGAATAACTTATTCACCCCCACTCTAAATTATTCTAAAGCATTTCTAACAAATATATCATTGTAATTGCATGTTTGAGAAGTGTGCTCACCTTGTATACCTTTTGTAATTGTAATACCAACTCCTATTAGGATGTGGCTTCTAACAAGGTCTAGTCCTATGATAAGGACAAAGATATTGTATGAATGTAATAGAATCCTAATAGAGTCAATATCTTTCACAAGATACTTTTGATTAGTGGATCATTTTGGGGGTACCATCCCCACCAAGGTTTTTTGTTGGCTAGAGCTCAAACATAGTATACAAATAATTGTGTTATGAGTTGCATTGTGTTACTTCAATCTTTACTTTTAATTTTAATCACATGTGTGTATTTTAAGATATTAAAATATGTCCATAGTTCGGAAAAATTTTGTGAAATAATGATTAACCAACCCCTCTCAATATTTCCTATTTCTAACAAATAATACAGTTAGATCCACTTGGTTAAGAGATTTTTTTTTATAATGGTTAGAATTTAATGTTGAAATGATATGTTAGGTTTAGCATTACTTTTTCTTGTTTAGACCTATATTTTTCTCAAGCTCTTTTCTTATTTCCCCCTTTGGATACTTTTTGGTTGATCCATTCACTCACACATTAACTTATCACTTCTCTTGTTTTATCTTTACAGTCCATCTCTACTCGATTATCCTTTGGATATCAATATTCTTCTTCAACTTGATAAAAATTTATGAAAATTGTGCTCATCCCTTAAATAAAAAACTCTTTTCTTTGTTGTTCCATCAGATCCCTTCATTTTTCTACTTAATCACAATCATTGATCTTCATCCAGCTTAGATTCATTGAATCTAGACACCCAGTTAACATGATTTCACCTTGAAACGTGTGCCTCAATTCAAATCATCTACTCACCTTCATTAGATTATCTTTGAATTACTCTAGTCATTGATCTTATAACTAACTTCATGAAACTTCTCGAACAATCTTTATTTTCATCAAATGTTGGCCTTATATTTAACCTTTTATTTTGTTTGATTAACATTACATCTCACTCGACCAACACTAGAGTTCCTTTACTTCTTCATCTTGTGTTTGATGAAACTTGTAATAATTTAGTTAATACTTGACTTCTTCTTTTGCCAACCAAACTATCTTCCTTATACATAATCTCAATACATAATCAAATCATGTAAAAAAATGAAACCAACATTATGTTCAGAGTCTAACTCATTCAAGTGCCCATTGAATATCATACACTTATCATCTCTTTTATCACTACACTTTCTTCAAATCATCTTTATCAATCAAATAATCTTCGTTAATCAATTGATATGTCACTCTTTTGGATTAGCATAATGTCTCACCAATCAAGGCTTGACATCAATGACAACATAATAAATGATGTGACTCTTTCACATACATTAAAAACATTATCCATTGGGGATAATGATATCCCCCTTTGGCATTGATGGAAACCCATTCTAATCAATACACAACATTACATTACATTATGAAACAATAGACATTATCAATCCAACATATATTTAGCTCTTTAAATTCATTTAGGTTTACTAAAATCTTCAAGATCTCAGCATTAGGTTCCCTTTCCTCAATCTATAACATTAGACTCCCCCTTAGCATATACTCCTATGTTTAGCTACATCTTCATCACTAGTCTCTCTTCTTTGAGAATCTCTCCCCTTTGGGTGTATGGCACTCAATCTTTTGGCATCAAAATATTACATACATCTCCTTCCTTTTGGTAAAATTTCCCCCTTTGAATATACAACATTTCTTCATTTCGTGATCCTTCCTTCGTATTCTTCTTTCTCCCTTTTTTTTCACATTCTCTTCTACTCATTCTCTCCTATTGATATTTTCCCTTAGTAATCATCTATCCCTTTGACAAAAATGCCAAAGGTAACTATAAGTTTCATGTTAAAGCTTATAAAACCTAAAAGTTATACCTTGTACTTTACATGTACTAATTACATCTCTTTCATTACAATCACTTTCAAAAACTCTAGAGAGTGTTGCTAAAGTGTGAACTCGTGCATCGACTCCATAAAGATATACAAATCATCCATGAATTGATACAACATGCATCCTTGCTCAGTGAATCTTATATAGGTGAAGGACCCCTAACTTACCTGTAGTGCCTGCCCCTATGTCGTATTTTTGTTATCATTGTCAAACTCTTTTAGGGCTAGTTTTATGTTGATGATTATTAGTAACATTATTTTGAGATTATCAAATATTGTTCTAGATTTAGTTTATTATATGATGAGATTACTTGGTACTTTATAGTTCATGTATGCATCATGATTATTCAAGTGATTTCAGTTATTGATGATGAATAGTTAGATGATTTATTATCATATTTGTTTTCTTATGGATACTTACCCCATACTTGCATGTGTATGGTGTGCATTTTTTTTTCTTTTTGTATGACGTTTCTAATGTGGTTAAGGAAGGGAATCGTAGTCACCTGCTAGTCGGGATCTACACGATGCACCACTTCCTGCCATTGCTTGTTTAGCTTAGTATATATTGTGTATGTACGTACGTGGATTTTATGTAGGTTGCAGGTATCGGGCATTGACTTCCCTAAATTTCTAGGATGAGCGTACCCTATCGCATTATCTCAATGGTAAGAGAGGGAAGATAAATTTTCAAGTCCAAATTCCAACCCTTTAAGCCATTTGTCCTAGTTGAAAATTAGGACAAGTATCTAAGTTGAGTACCCTTTGAATACGTCGGATGACATAATTCATGATATTAACCCCTTACTTTGATTTTGTATGTGTTTTTCTTTGATGGGTTTTTGTATTTTACTTTATGAGTTCTTGGTGTATTTTCTATTAATTAAGTCTAATTAAAAGATTTAATTAATGATGTAATTAAATGTAAAATTAATATGATATTTTAATATTTATTTTTATTTAATTAATTGGGAAATTAATTAAATAAAAATAATTAAATTTGAAGATAAAATTTATAAGTTTAAATTTGAAACGTGATAATATTTATTTAATTTAATAATGATATATTTAGAGTTCATTTTTAAGTAAATGTTAAATAATATTATTATTTAAGTTAATAAATATTTTATCAATTAAAGTTTCAAAAATAAATTTAAGTTGGAAAATATATTAAAATTATTAAAAGACTCTAGATCACATGATGCGTGCATGTGATTAAAATATATTAAGATAAAACAAGTGGATTTAATAAAGTGAGTGCATGAGATTTAAAATTAATAAATTGATTTTTTAAAAGGAGTAAAGTGAATATTAAATAAATTAATATGCATTATTTTAATATTTATTCATATAGGAGTATGCGAACTCTTGTAAGTTGTCATGTTGACAACACAGGAGTTTGCACTCTTATTATGCACATGTTGTCTACACTTAGGAGTTAGCACATTATTTGAGCACATGGTGTCTACAAAATTTTAGACACCTCATCATGTTTATCTTCTTATTGTGGAAGTTATGTGCTTAGTTGTCATGCTTATCTCTTAGTTCTTTCTAGACACATTCTAGATGCATCTTAGAGGCCTTTATATAGAGGTTGTCCCAGTGTGTATGGACATCCTCATATGCTTCTACAAGCACTTCTAATCACTCAGAGGGGTTCGGTTCATGGAGGAATTGCGAACGTTGGAGAAGGAAGGAATTTTCGAAAAGGAGAAGGTTCTAAGAAGAGGAGCTTCTCTACAATTTTTTGAGGCATAGTGAATTAGCATCAGCGTCTCAGTAGGTACTCATGATTATTTCACATATTTTATTACGCTCTTTCTCTTCCTATCTTCATCGTGTCTGTTATGTGTGTTTGAATAATTCTCTATGAATGAATCTTCAATTTTGTAATTTGGAATTTGGGCATGCATATTGTTTCATCCAGTTATGGGAATTAAAAATATTATTGCAATCTTCCCTAGTAGAATCAAGATTTGGAAATTGATTCGGCTTTGAGTTCGAATTAAAATAGAATCTTATTATTATGCATTAGTTTTATATGATTTATTAACTAATCTAATTAAATTTAATTTAATTAAGATTAGTTAATAGTAGAAAGAAGTGTAATTATTTATTAGTCAATTTTAGTAAATGGATTTTTAAATGAGGGCAAATTAAAAGAAAAGAGATATTAATAAGTGGTTAGTAGAATTAAATAATTGAATTATTAATGAGATTGATTTTACTTAAAATCAATGAAGATTATTTTAAATAAATGATTGTCCTTGAAGTGTTTAAAGGAAATTGTAAACTAATTGTTTGAAAGTTGATAAGTATTATTCTAATGTTTTGAATAATGTGAATGATTTTATCTAAAAGTCAATGGGAACTAGTTCAATGATTTAAATAAGTAAATAATTATCTTATGATTATTTTAGAAAATTGTTTTAAAATAATGGAGGGATAATTCTATGTTTTATTCAAAAAAAATAAAAAATGGGTTGAGTTGTAGATTGAATGAAGAATTTTATACACTTGAAATGTACTTGAAAATGAAAACTGAAACCTAATATTTGGCTTAATCGTGTGATTGCGAAAACAAACTAAAATATGTGTTTGTATCTTGTTCTTTATGCTATTCATGTTTGGGGTTTGGGTGGTCCTAGAGTGTTGACCAATTAGGATGTCTACCAGAGGCTTGGGAGTTATGCGAATGTGATGGCATGTCGATGTTATTTGGTCTTGATTCTTTTAAAACCCAACCATGGTAATGTGATGGCATGCTCTATGAGATTTTTGTATGCTTTCCAGTCTTCTTGTGTGAAGCTAAGGTGTATGTATTTGAGACACTTGACTTAACCATTTTTGAGTCATCGATCAGTTATCCTTGGACTACTTTTTAGTCGCCATGATGGGACTAAAGTGGTGATTTATTTCTTGATGTTGTCATGTTGTGACATGTTTTGACTTGACCATTTTGGAGTCTTCGATCAGTATTACTTTGAGATACTTTTCGGTTGCTCGTTGAGAACTGATGGATATTATGATTATCATTGGATGCTTTTCAGTTGCTTGTGGAGAATTGATGTGATTATTTTGATTATCTTTTGATACTTTCCAGTCATTTGTTTAGGACTGAGGTGATTTTATGTGATTATGGATTTGTGTTTTTATTGAGCCTAGTGTAGGTTATCTACTTGTAGTGTCGAGAAGTGGCTTGCAATGGGAGTCGAGGCCCTAAGTGGCTGCCAGGGTAACTCATTGTAAGTTATTTAATAAGTGAAAACATTTACACTAAATGGGGATTAAAATGAACCTAATAAGATAATTGTATGTTCTCGTCCATGCCTCAAGTGCTAGTACAGACTAGGATGGGAGTAGAGAGAACGCTTGGTTGCGACTTTGCATTCTATAGTATGCCTCGTCAGTACGAAAGGATACTAGTGGCCGCATAGGGATCACTAGGGGGCCAGGGTCTATTGAGAGACTACCAGGGTAACTCTAGTGTGATCCATGCAATGACACTTTCTCGCTTACATAGTAGGTTTCTTATGTGTCTTTGTTGTGCCTCTGGGAGTAGATGTTAACCTATGTGTTGGAACCTTTGAGTTAGTGTACTTTTAGGATTCCTAGACTTAGAGAGTACTTGTGCTATGTGATTTTTTATCTTGTGTTATGTGATTTGATATCCTATTTGGGACTTGAGACTATCTCCTCAGCACGGTGGGAGTGGGCCATTTAGGTTCCACGCGATCGGGTGGTAGTGCTTTTTCACTCTTACCATTTGGAGATACATCCGTAGTCACCGTGGCTAGAGCATTCTTTGTTGGCATTTATCTTCATTCTGTTCTTGGATCTTATGACGGATGTTATTTATTGGTACATTTCTCTATATTGATGATTAGCATGTGATAAATTATGTTATTTACTTGCAGAATCATCTTATGCTTTATTTTGCATGATTAGATTTCTTATGTATATGTTGTAGCATGTTAGATTCCTTTCTGCATATGATGTAGTATGTTTTAAGAGTGACATCCCTACTATGATAATACCTATGATCTCTTTGGTGACTTGGGATGTTATGCACGGAGGGATGGCTAGGGCCCACAATGGTCTAATGATGCTATTGACAGTTGGTAGGAACCGTGCACTTAGTTAGATGTGTTTTGAGATGGATAGTTGTGTTTTATGGTGTATGGTTATCTTTTACAATGGATGTTTATATCTTCTATGATGATGTATCATGTATGTTATTGGTTTCATTTACTTTATTGCACTTTTATCATGGATTTGATGAGGATGATGTATCTTTATTTTTACATATGTATATTGTTTTAAGCCTTTTATACCCTGTGACATGTGTAATGGATGATTGAGCATTTTGAATAGGCATTATGAAAAAATGTGTAATATGGACATTGGACTCTTTAGTTATTCTTTCATGTGGATGTGGTAGTGTTAGTCTTAGTATTAATTAGATCAAATGCAACTCAACGTATTGGGATCCTTAAGGAATGTAACTTGTTATGAATGTTTTTAGTTGTATGTATGTTATTACTTCCGCTACTATGTGTTTGATGTGAATGGTTTATCTTTCATGATTTAAAAAAAAAAAATTGTTTGGAAAACTTAGTAAAATTTTAGGTTAATTCTTTTGGATCCCTTGGCAGGGCATTACATTACCTCTCAGATACTCAAAATCATCATTAGGCAATGGCTTAGGTAATATATCTACAATTTTCTCCTTAGACTTCACATACTCCAATCTTACTTATTTTTCTTGTACTTGTTGCCTAAAGTTGTGATACTTGATAGATATATGCTTATTTTTTATATGCATAATAGGATTCTTTGATATGTTAATGGCACTTGTTGCTTATATTTCACAATAAATAGTAATAGGCTCAATGACTTCCTATTTCATACCTTCAAACAGTTTCTTCACCCATACAATATTTGAACATTTAATAGTAGCAACAACATACTCAACTTTAGTAGTATATTATGAAACACAACTTTGTTTTACTCAAAATATCCACCACTAGTACTCTTCATGTCATCAATATTTTTTTCCCAATAAACATCACTATAGAATCTTAGCTAAAAATCATTGTCTTTCTTGTACCACAGTCCTCAATCTTCAAATCCATTCAAATAATTATCATCTTTACTGTAGTCAAATGTATCTCCTTAGGGCTAGATAAAATCCTTATAATTATACCAACTATATGTGCAATATTAGGTATGTTGTGTATAACATATTGCAACTTACCAATCATTGATCTGTATTGTGTCTTATTCACTTTAGCAGTGGCATGTTCTTTAGATAATTTGTAATTGGTGACTATAGGAGTACTAACTAGTTTTGAATCATCCATACCAAATGTCTTTAATATCTCCTTTATGTACTTAGACTGAGTCACATATATATGACATTATATTTGATAAACTTGTAAACCATTGAAAAACTTAATCTCACCAAACATAGACATCTCAAATTATTTTCTCATTTGATCAAAAAATTATCTACATAACAAATCATTACCACCGAATATTATATCATCAATGAATATTATGAAAACATGAGCTTATATTTAGCTTCACTCTTCAAATACAAGTTACTATTATCACTTGATCTAATAAATCAGATTATTCTCTCGGTGCTTGCTTTAAACCACATAGTGCTTTGTTTAGTTTACATATTAGGTGCATCTGATTTTTCCCCACAAATTATTTAGGTTGTTCAATGTATACTTCTTCTTCCAATATTCCATTTAGAAATGTATAATTAACATCTATTTTATATACTTTGAATCTCTTGTAGGTAGCATAAGCAAGTAGAGTTCTAAATCCTTCCAATATAGAAACATGAGCAAAGGTCTCACCATAGTCAATTCCTCTTCATGGGCATAACATTTACAAACTAGTATGACTTTGTTCCTCACAAATTCTCCTTTCTCATTCAATTTGTCCTTGAACATCCACTTGGTTCCAATCACATTCTTATCTTTGTGTCTTGGTAGCAGTGTCCATGTAGTATTCTTTTCAATATGATCTATCTCCTCATTCATAACATAATCCAATCATCATTTTGAAGTGCATCTCTTATAGTTATAGGCTTTAAATTATATATCCAACATGTATTACCCTTCAACTTAATTCTTGTCATGACCCCAATAGTCTTACATCCAATTATCTAGTTCTATGAATGGTGCCTTCTCACATACTTTTTAAAAACAAGTTCAGTTATGTGATCTTTAGAATTATTATCTCTCAATTGGGGCTCAACATTTAGTCCAGGGTGTTTTTTCTATGGCTCAGGTAATGTATGCTTTCTCTTGGTATCATTTCATTGTTTCTTGGTGTACCATTGTAATGACTTAGTTAGGTGCACAAGTGTAGTGACATGTGCATCATCATAAATATACACAAACTTGTTGCAATCTTTAGGTTATTTCTTTCTCTCCCCATCCTTCTTATTTGCAAACTCATCAATTCTCACATTTGTACTTTCAATAATTGTGCAAGTCACTTTGTTAAAACATTTATAAGTATTTATCCTAGTAGAGTAACCTATGAATATACCTTCATCTCCTTTTGAGTTAAACTTTCCATTTCTTACTTCTTTATGAATATAACACCTACTTCCAAAGGTTTTGAAATAACTTACATTCAGTTTATGACCTTGCCGGAGTTCATAAGGTGTCTTATTTGTTCCTTTCTTCAACTAAACTCCATTGAGGGTGTTAATAGAAGTTCTTACAACCTCTCTCCATAATATTTGTTCAAATCATTTTAAATCAGTAGTGTTCTAACACAATTAAAACTATGGATCTATTTCTTCTCTCTACAATCCCATCTTTTTGTGGTGTTCTTGGTGCAGATAATTATCTTATAATTCCATACTCAACACAAAAGTTAGTGAATTCATTAGAGATAAACTCACCACCCATATCAGATCTCAAACATTTCAACTATTTACTAGTTTCCTTTCAACTCTAACCTTATAGCACTTGAACATTTGAAATGCATGATGCAGGAGCATCCTGGGTGTAAGAGCAATCTTGCATCATCCAAAAATATTTTTTATTTCAGTCTTTTCTATTTTAATAAGGACTAGTAGAGAGGGTGGTTACTATTTATGGGAACTTACTATTTTTAGTAAGTTTTTCATACAAGCTCGAAATGTTCTCATTTTTTTTATATGAAGGTTCATTTTAGAGTTGTAAGCCTACCATAAAATTCTCATTGCTCAAGCTTAAGTATCAAAGAAGTTATTGTGGATTTTCGATGGAAAAATTTGTAGAAAAAATCTTCAGGCTCACCGTTGGAGGCCTTAGAGTACCTGGATGAGGTCTGAAAACTCAACAGAAGGGCGCTTGCACAGTTTTGAGGCTATAGATTAGGAGCTTGCGTTTCCAAAAAGTGGTTATAATAGCCAATTAGAGCAACGGTTCGAGAGTTATGGCCTTTCAAATTTGGGCTACCTAAAATTCCTAAAGCAAATGTAAAAAATGTATTTGGCTGACTCTATATGTATTGTCAGGGTCTGTCGGCCTTAGGTGTTATGTTTAAGCATCTAGAACCTTCCCGGGCAGCATAAAACTGCCTATTTAAGAAAGGCCCGAACATTGTCTAAGACAGCTCTAGGTGATAGTTGGCAGCACTGTCCTGCAATTTTTTCTAATGAAGACACCCATTTGGATTAGCATATTGTAATTGAGAATTCTGTAATTCTGCATTTGTGGCAATAATAAGAAGCCCATATTTTTCTCGCATTTGTTGTTGTTTCTTTGTTTTTGTTATGAGTTTATGGTATTAAGGGGAGTCCCCTGCATCAATGCATAAGATTTCAACTTTAGAAATATAATTGTCATCATTGTAGAATAGTCATCAACAAATAGAATTAAATATATATCTCCATAGTAGCTCTCAACTTTCATGGGACCATAAAAATCAATTTGAACTAACTCTAGTATATCATTAGATGAGTGTGACTTACTAGAGAAAATAGACTTAGTCATTTTACTGAGTTGACATTGTTTACCCATAGCATTATTAGATTTATGCAAGTTTGGTAAGCCTCTCACTTTCTTCCTTCTACTCACTTTAACATTATTATTAAAGTTTAAATGAAAAATTCTCTTATGTGATAAGCATACATCTTCAACTCTAATAATTAGACATGTACTTATAGTAGGCTCAAGGAAAAATAAGTTACATGTTTTTTCTCTCTAGTTTCATTCAAATATCCATCATCATCATAAATCTTTACCTTTCTATTCTTAAGTTCTAATTTGTGACATGTATTGTTTAGTTATACAACATTCAAAAAGCTATACTTTAGTCCTTGAATCCAATAAGAATCATCACATCATCATTCAACATCAATGATCCTCTACCTTTTATTGGACATGGAACATCATTACCAAGTTTAGTAGTTCCACCATCATATTTTTCTAACTTGTTAAAATTTTCTATATCACCATTCATGTGATGCAAACATACACTTTCAATAATCCACATATCATTCTTATTAAAATGGGCTTTATCTTCTTCATACCTTTCCTCATACGAGTCTTCTTGAACAATATATACAACTTCCTCACATTCATTCTCATCTTCAACAATGTAATATGACTTCTTTCATTTGTCTTTGTAGGCCTTGTAGTGTTTATTCCTTCAATATTTTTTTCTCCCTTTTTTCATCCTTGTCATTTGTGTCCTTGTTAGGAAACCTAACATAAATATGACCAACTTCATTGAATTTAAAATATAGTAGAGATAATTTACCTTTGAATCTTCTTTTACCTCTTAGTAACCTTTTAGCCAGCAATGCATCAAGCTCTTCATCATTGTTTTTTTATAATCACAATCATAATCCTCTTTTCTATACTTTTATTTCCTTTAACTTCCAATGATTATTGATGACTTGAAAGCGTTCTCAATTTTAGGCATATTGTTATCAAAGTTACTCAACTCAAATGTAGTTAAGCTACCGACCAAACTATCAAGTGTAAGAGCATTACTAAGCATAGCTTTGAATTCCTGAATAATAGATAGTCGAATAGCATAGATAGGAAATACAGTTATGAGGAATTTACTTACAACTTCTTCATTACTAATTACTCCTCCAGTATCTTTGATGGCACTCACAACTTCTTTGATTTGGTTACTATACTAAACAATGTTGTCTCCTTCTTTCATCCTCATTTCATCATACTTTCCTCTTAAGTGGCTCAGCTTTAGCTCTCAACACATTTAGAACTTTGTCATGCACAAGTGCAATATTATCCTAAATTTATTTAGCAGTAGCATAGTCTTTGATATCATCAAAATCAATATCTTTAAGTGCAAAACCATTAGGATATTATGTTTTTTCTTTTAGTTCATCTCATCAAATTTCATAGGAAATTTTGGGAGGTGTGTAGTGGTGGTCCAGATAGTCCAATACATTGTCTCCAATTCTTATAAGATATAGTCTCATTTTGCTTTGCCATAATGTGAAGCTCAACTTGTTCAGCTTTGGTACCTCTCTCTTATACATCTTTGAATCTTTATCTCAAGTCTCTTTAAACTTTTCTTTCAAGCACTTAGCTCTGATGCCAATTGTTAGATAACCAAGACTGGGATGAATCAATTATATATAGTTATTTTATAGGCCTTAAAAAAAAATTTTACCAACTCAAACATGTTACTCTTTCAAATTATTAATTGGGTAACCAGATCTAACATCATAATCTAATTGATACAAACTTTTCTTCAAATCATTAACTTAGTATATGAAGTCTTAAAGTAAACTTCCAATTTATACTGAGTTGTAGTAGTTGATAATTAACATGAAATAAACATGCAAAATAATAAGCATTCACACAATTTTGACACAAGTATTTAACATTGAAATCCTATAAAGGGATTAACCACCTGAGAACCAGCAACCAAAAAAATTCACTCTTTTGAAGTGATCTATGTTAGGAGCCTACATTTTTAAAGGTTAAATACACATTGTTAATGTGACCAACTTATTAAAGGATTTTCACCAAAGATCATCTAGACCTTATCACTCCATGAAATATTTATAGAGTGGCCTTCTCTAAAGGACATAAACAATATTCAAATAGAATGTTACCATATAGGATCTCAATAATATTGTTAGGTCTGCTTAGTTAAGAGATTTTCTTGTACAATGTGTTGGCAAACAAATTTTTCATTGTGAAGTTATCTTTGAAAATGACCCTATTTTCCATGTGAACAATGACAACCACACCAATAGTTGGAGAGATTGCAACCAATGACTATCAGATTACAATCTTCCTTTGCGTTTGAGAGGGGTAGCTCCCCCATATGATATAAGTTTTGATTTTTCAATATAAATATGTATTCAAAGATCATTATCACCATGTTGATTCATGATTCATGAACATTTTCACATTTCCATGAAAACATTCATTGCAAAGAGAATCAATAGTTTTACTCTTCAACAATTTAGATTTTAGAAAAAGAACTCAAGTGCGCTTTCCTTTATTTTCTTACACCAAGAACATAAGAGGAATTTTCAATTACAAATACAAAATCTATGTACACACTTTCCACGAAATTTTTTATCATAAAAATTCTAACATAAGTGTTCCCAAATTTTGAAGTCCAAAAAGTCATTTACAAAGCCAAAATGATCCCTTATATAGACATTGTGGTTAAGAACTACTCCCTTGTGGTTAACAACTATGTCCCAATTACATGATTTGGGAGACGTTAATTAATCTTGTAAAAATTAACCTAAAAGTTATAAAGCCACTAATTACAATGTTCATATTGATTCTAATGAAGTTCTTAGAGAGTCTTTTTTGATGCCAAAATCATTCTTTTTTTTGATGGAGGGTTCAGACTTGCAAGGCAACCTAGCAAGGCATGAAGCCTACGAGCTACCAACTAGTGAAGGTCACCACATAGAATTTTTAGGGACTTGATATAGGCCCACACCTAAAACCTCTTCATCTTAGAGCCAAGGACTGAGAGGCATCCACGTTGTCAAAATCACCCAAGGCACGATCCCAACCTCATCCCTTATGATTGCAGATCCTTGCACTCAACAAGACTTGATTCCTGGTGGGCTCTTTGTGAGCCATTCAACTTCACTAGTATACCAAGGGCCCATTGACCAAAATCATTCATTCAAAAACCAAATTATGTGTGAAAATTATGTTCTTTGACTGTATTAGATCAACTTTATATCTTTCTTTGATGTCTTGTAACCCTTTTGGTGAATTTTTTTTTTGATATGTTGCTTCTATATCCCTGAAATATTGTTGACACCATATGAAACTGAAGAGATCAAATATATCCATTGTATAATTTTCCCATATAAATCAACACATGTAGTTAGCATATGGATCATAGAATGATGTAGTAATGCATCGTAGACATGAAATCTATTGACTCTCTCCTTTGGGAGACCTATTTACAAGTTTACGCCAACTTCAACTTGTAAATCAAGAGATCATAAAGTCTCTGTATATCATCATAGATTTCCAAATTTGCATACTCATCATGTGATGGTGGCATTTAAATGACGTGTCTTTGGTATGTCCTCCACAATCATACAAATTATAACACGAGCAAATCCTTAGTGGCATTTAATCTTTAACAACATGGTTAGGAGATGTTGGAAATTTTTTGAATGTATGTGCCCATACCCACCACACATTCTTCAAAGGAGTTTCCACCTTCTATAGTCCACTCCCACTTTGTTACATTCAACATGCATATTCATAGGTTTGTGAAAGTTAGTAGAAATTTGTCTTCATCTACTAGAAGCCTCCATTGACATTTTGAATATCTCATTTTATTTGTATATGTTCCTTTCATCTTCCCTTCATATACTCCAACAAATACACTTTCAATGGGCCCATCTTGATCCAATCTATCTCTTTGTATCGTCACACTTTCCATGTAATGTCATTACTATGATATATCAAGCAATTATCATACTCTATATGGATTCCATGCCTGAGCTAATAATGGTATTTTTTCAAACAGTTCATATGCTTCATGTAGAACACATCCCTCATCTTTATAGTGCGATGGCTTATCGTGACTTTACATCCACATCACTTTGATAGTTTTTGAAGATGGGGAAAATGGTGGCAGAGTATAACACTACACTATCCAATTGCAATGACTATCGATCCATTGAAAGAGAAGCCTTTATTCCTTTGATTCTTCCTCAGCACTGTTTGATACAAACTTGTACTAGGCACATAGCTTGGTTCCTTCATATTTCTTGCTAATCTCAACGAATTACAAAAATAAATTCTTTTGTAAACTTGACTAATTGTGTCTAATCTAGTAAGCTCTGTGAAGTGAAATGTTCCAGTGTTATATTTGAGCTACATTTCCTATACTCCATGCTTAGCATATATATTGACAAGAGAGCTTCATGCGCATAACGACAACTCACTCCTCGATATTATGGGTGTGGAGTTGCTTACCTAGTATCAACTATATGTCTCAACTGTACCATATTGGTGCATGCCTTCTAGATATTTGTAAAGGTGGACACATTAGGTTTAATGTTTGCCTCATATCCCCATGTACAATGATATTGGCTTAGTAAGACATTGTGTTAAATAGTTCACATACTCAGCTTGCGTGTCATGCCCTAAATTTAACAGGGCAACTACACAACCACAAATTTTATTTTTTATTTTTTTAAAATCGTTTAACTTGAAAATTAGAGAGTTAAAGACTAAGTTAATTACTAACCTAGGATTTGATGAAGTAAGATAAAGGAACGAAGCTATCATACTCGAAACTTGGATTCTAGTTCTTAATGTGAAGCCCATGATGTGAGAGTGTAATTCCAAATTGAGTCAGGATAAGGGTGAAGACCTAGGAATTGAAATGCAAAGGGTAATACTTATGTCCTTACATAAGGGTTTTGTTGACATGATGCTAGATATATTAAGGCTCGTACTAGTAATGGGTCAGAGTAATGTTGAAGGGTCTGGAAAGGCAATGCTAAGAGTCTTAACACATAAACTTTGTATTGAATTTACCTTTATTTAAATAGCTTCATCCTTATAATATGCAATTGTTATTATTTAATAGGAAACACTTTACCAACTGATTTACTATGCATTTAATTATTATTATTAATCATTAAATGAACTCTACATTGTTTCATTGCACATAACCTCTGATAAGCATCAAAGAAAAATCATTATCAAATTTGAAGCTATCAATGTTATTCTTAATTAATTTGACTATATATGTAAGTATTATTTTTCTAAATTTTTTTGAAGTCAAAATGTATTATAATCCAAAATATTTTAAAATATATATATATCATCTATCTTAAAATATCATCTAATTCACACTCTAATAAAATCGAGTTGAACTATATTCTAATTATGCAATTCTCTATAATCCAAATTTATTCAAATTATGTATTTTACTTATACTATAAATTACTAATTCTCTTTTTTAAAACACCTATATTATTTATCATTTACTTAATTTACTTAACACTATCTAAGTTTACTACTTCCTATCCTAAGTTATGTTACTTAACTAATCCATACTATGCATGTCTAAAAAAATCCTTTAATATAATTATTTAAAAAACAAAAACATTCTACCTTCTCCAAATCGATGATCAACTAAGACCCACGTGCCCCCTCAATGTAAGAGCCTAAAACCAAGGAAATTTTTCCTATAATCATCCCCTAGGAGACGTGCATAACCTACTGATAAGGATGGGACATTTAAATTTATGCAATTTTCTTTCCTCCCCTCCCCCCGCCCCAACTTGCATCCACCTACCTCCCTATTAAAACTTAAAGGCCGCTTTTTTTTCTCATCCCACCGTACAGCATCACATCGGGATGGTGTGAGGGAGATAGGTTTATAATGAGACTCAATAAATGATGTTGACTTTTAATACAAACTTGCTTTCCTAAGACAACTCGACTTGGGGGTAGACAAGATGGAACTCGTTCCATATATAATAATGTAGAACTTCTTCTTTTTTATATTAAATTTATACATTTCTGAAAGCCAAGACCCTGACACCACATTATTGCCTGCTCGCCTTCATTAAGAAAAATAATATAAATATATTTTCTTGTGGCTGCTTTAAGATCTCCTTTATAATTATGAATGTGACTTATTGTATTTGACAACATAGTGATCATAAATTTTATTTATTTTATTATTATTATTTAAATGTCTGTAACTGAGGGAAAGGTTATTTGCTGTTGTCCATATATTTTCCAGAGAGTATTAAACATCTACAGGGTTTCTATTAAACTTGGCTAATTGTCTAGCTCTTCAAAGATTCTTTTAGTGGCAGAGATAGATTTAGTGATAGTTTATTTTTACCCTAATCATTAACATTTCTATTCTAACAACCAATTTCATTATAAAGCAAGTCATCTTATTACTAGAGAAATCAACTTTAGAATGGAACTTAAGAAGTTTGAAACTAAATTTCATTACATCATATATTCAATTACTCTAATGCCAATCAAGTCCACTTCATCAATTGCATACCTTGCATCTAATTCTATTTCATTACTAAACATCAAGCTACTAGATTATTCTCGTGAATTCTTTTTTTTTAAAAGTAGATAATGACATCAATAATCATGTTCAGTTCACTCTTTAAAGGTAAAACCTGATACAAATTCTTTTCATCTACACATTTCAAATTTATGTAGTGACAATATCAACACAAAAACAATAACAAGGTGATGAAGCCATCAATGTCATATTTCTTTTACTAATTAGAAAACATTATTGATCTCCAATACAACTAAACTATTCTTATGAGTTGAGGGGAAGATAAATAGCAAGATGATATTATCTTATCCTTTCTTACATTGTATGTCATAAGACAAAATTCTTCTCTTGAATACATCCCTATTTCAAGCAATGATAAGGCAACATTAACACAACAAAATTTCTCCTGCTTGTTCTTTTCAAATTTACTTTCAACACAATATCCAACATGAGCCCGGGTGGTGGAATGACCATACCAATCTATTCACCATATGATACACAGGGTTTGCAGATCTCTTCGTCTATGGACATATGAAAAGGAACAAACATTACACTCTTACAATACACTTAGTTTCACTTAACATATAAATTGGAAAACTTATACCACACTCTTACCTTACAATTCCTTCACATAACAAGTGGAGTTAGTCTCTCCAATCACAATAATAATAAGCCTCTTCCTATGCAAGGAATAAACTTCATAACATCCAGTTTTCAAGCTCTTCAATGGATACCTGCACAAGAAAGACAAATGGGGAACCATGGAGGCTCACCTCCCAACCTAGGCCTCAAGAAGGCCACCCACTGAGCTTGGGGAAACAAGACATAAACGGCTTCATGCTACACATTCACAAGCCATGCATATTCACAATTAAATGATAGGATTATCACAACCCATTTTCAACATATCCCATCCCAAGGCTTTGCACAAAGATTCACCACATGAATCAAGTAGAGGGTGAAGGTGGGCTCTCACCATTAGAAGGACTTACAGAACTTTGATTCACAATACACACATCTTCTCATTATCATCAAGCCCTTTCAGGGCACACAATATCTTCCCTTCCACACACCTCCTTATACCTCCCAAAATGCTAGTAGCAATATATACACAATCCATTGAACATATACATTCATCTCCACCCATGGGAATATTCCTCAACTACATGTGTGAGCCCAACTAACCCCTTCACCCAAGCATCTCTTCCCTCCCAAGGGTGAGTGATGCTTCACACCCATATCACAAAACACACAACATGAATACAAAGCAAGATCAAGGAGAGACTCACGCAACTTCTCACATGAAACACACAACAAGATCCTTCCATAATCACAACTACCATACACCAAAATCTCATCATGAAATGAAGAACATCATTTCTATTCTACATGCAATATGAAGAAAACTTCATGGATCAAGGTACCAAGCTTCCTCCAAGCAAGGCAATGGATAGTTGGAGTAGAGCTCCCTCCTTTTTTTTCAACCCAAATAGTCTCTAAAAATAGAGAGTGGCCAAGTGAGTTCCTAATTTTAGCCATACCCCTATATATCCTTCCCATTTTCGGATTCAATAAAGAATGCAACTTTTATGGGGTCTCCTAGGTCTACTAGGCACCCTAGAGGTCATTGTTAGCTTCCTAACCTATAGTATTAACATGGGTGGGGTTTATTTTTGTCACCATTCACCCTGGAGTTGCTTTATGGCCCTCCTAATGCTAGATAATTCAATTTTCGAATTCTTCCCATGGTGATGACTTTGTCCTCTTACTGATTTTAGGGTTATAATTAGATTTCTCAATTAAGACATTGAACTCAGAATAAGGTGGCCACATGATCCATCATCAATGAACATGTTATTTCACATAATTAGCACAAGTGTCAAGTGACACACACAAAACGCACTAACATCACACATGACACGTTCAAAGTCTACACATGAAACACATACTACACACATTCATCTCATATTTACAAAATAAGCACATCACAATGAGGTTTATGAATCTTACAAAGATTCACCTTGGTAGAGTCATTTAACATGTGTCTATACCTTGTTTCCCCGTTAAATTCCATGGTTCCTCTTCCTACACATCAACTCGAGCATCAGTAGTCCCAGGATTCAAATAAGCATATTCAACATGAGTGCATATAAAAAATAATATCCATATTAACATAATTCAAATTAAATATCCTTTCCTAATCTTTCAATTATTCCACTCGAAATGTTAAGATATCAAAATTTTCATGTCTTAAGCATCATAATCAAATTAATATTCATCCATACACTAAAAATCTTCATAAACAAATTAATCATTTTGCATAGCATCAAAATCTGATAATATCATGTCATAAAACTGCATTCCAATAATGTTCAAACATTTCTTATGCAATAACAGGTTCTTTGTGCATCTGACAATGTAAAACACTACTAAAGTATCGAAATCTATAGATAAAGTAAATCTACTATCATTCTAAATATGTCAAAATATCAAGGTCTCGAATATCAAATGTAATTAAAACATCCATGCTATGACGAGTCGGGCTGAGGTCTCGTGCAACCATTATGTTTTGTTATCATTTGATCTACATTCATTGTTATTTCTTATGAGAGTGAATGCTAATTCATCTTCTCTAATTGTCTAGTAAAGCATACCTTGAATCTCGTGGCCAAGTTCTCAGCTTGAACATTTTGAATCTTATTTCAGGTGGTCTTATCTTATCGACCTAATGTTATTGGATAGGGTATCAACCTTATAATAGGATCTCATAAATCATTATTAGTAACAAAAAATGTCAATCATAACCTAATTAACTCCTAATCATATTTATCTCACCAAGATCTATGGTGGGGTACTAATGTGGGCCTTACATTGCGGTTCCACAATTTTCATGGATGTCCATTGTTGGATTTTATCAGTTATGCGCATCATCTAAAATTTTACATTTCTCATACAAATATAATCATAACCTATTTTGAATAATACTATTTTGCACATGGCCTGCAACTATGATGATAAATTAAATTTCTCTATGCTATGTAAGTTTGACAATCTCACTTTCATAAGCAAAATGTATTGCAATATTGGATTGTTTCTAATATTGAACTGATTCTTTCCTAAAACTGTTCTTTCCTAAATTGATTCTTTCCTTTTCCTATAGCTATTTCCTTTCCTACAGTTTTATGTAAATACAATGAATGAAAAATATTCTTCTTGATTTCTGATTTTCAAGTTGGTATTAGAGCTTTGAAGCTTGAATCATTTTTATCCCTTCATTGAATCATGGCCAATTTAGATTGGAAGTATTTGAGAGAAAATATGCTCCCATTATTATTCAATCTAAAGGTTCATTGTTCAAGGTAGGGATTACACTTAATGAAACAAACTATGATTTGTGGTCTCAAATCATGGAAATGCATATTATTGAGAAGGAGAAACTCTCTTTCATTTGTGGTAACTCACAACCACCTACCGAGAAGGATGATGGATATGAGAAGTGGTATGTAGACAATCAAAAGGTCAAAAGATGGTTGTTGATATCTATGTCCCCATAAATTATGAAGCGATACATTCACTTACCCACTGTTTGAGATATTTGGAAAGCTCTTTCTAAGGCTTTTTATGATGGAGTAGATGAATTGCAGGTATTTGTCTTGAATCAGAGGGCTTTCTCTGCCAAACAAAATGGTAGAACACTCTTTGTGTATTATGGAAAATTAACCGAGATTTTTGGTGAGTTGGATTATCATGATAAAGTTATCATGGAAAGTGAGAATAATGTTGAATCTTATTGAAAATTAGTTCAGCGACAAAGGGTGCATATTTTTCTTGCTGGATTAGATGGTAACTTCAAACAAGTTCATGGTGAAATTTTGAGAAAGGATCCTATTCCGGAATTAGAAGCATGTTATGCATTGGTCCGCCATGAATCTGTTTGATACACAACAATGATTGGAGAACCAGAAAAGACTGAAGCTTCAACCAAGGTGACTTGAAACCAATCTAATTAGAATGGGCCTCCTCAAAACCCACCTAAGATCACTAATGGTGTTGATAAATCCACCTAAAAATGCACCCTTTGCAATCAAACTGGTCATACCAAAAGTCACTGCTTTGAACTTGTTGGGTATCTAGAATGGTGGGATTGTAGCCATGATTCATGGAAGAAAAATTCCAAGAAGACCTCCAATGCAATGTTTGTTGAAGCAAAGAAAGAAAAATATTGTTGCTGGATAGATCTCAACATTAGTAGTAGTGGAAGATGATGGTGGTAAGTCTTTAAATACATCTACACTTGTTTCTAATAGTGCATGGATAATTGATTTTGGTGCTATGGATCATATAATGTTTGATTCTAGATAGGTTTCATCCCTTAAACCATCCTCACAAAAATTTGTTTCCACTGCCAATGGCTCTCCGGCCCCAGTTATTGGAGAAGGATCTTTACCTCTCACTGATACTTTGAATCTGGATTCTATTTTAGTGGTTTCATCTTTGGATTACAATTTTTTGTCAGTTTCCCAAATCACCACTACTTTACTTTGTGTTGTAATATTTTGGCCTGATTTTTGTGTGTTTAAGGACATCCAAATGAGGCACATGGTTGGTTTTGGTGTTAGGCAAGGGAAGTTGTATTACTTGGACTTGGTGTCAAAGAGTTCAGACAAGCTGTGTCAAGCTCTAGCGATGGATGGCTTTGAGGGGGACAAGCAGAAATTTGAAATCTGGTTATGGCATCGACATCTACGACATGCTTCCTTTGGTTACCTGATTTTTTCCTAGTTTATTTGCAAAATTTGATGTTTCTAGCTTTTGGTGTGAAGTTTGTGAACTTGCAAAAAGCCATCGTGCTTCTTTTCCATTAACTTTGAATAAAAGTCCAAGTCCATTTATGACCATACATTTTGATGTTTGGGGTCTATCCAAAATCACTACCTAGGGTGGATCATGTTGGTTTTTTTACTTTTATTGATGATTGTACTAGGATGACCTAAGTATGCTTAATAAAATATAAAAGTGATGTGAACTTGTTATTTCAAATATTTTATAACATGATTCGTACTCAGTACAATGCACAAGTTCAAGTTCTTCATAGTGACAATGGAGGTGAATATTTGAGTTATGAACTTCAACAATATTTGGAAGTACATAGAACTATTCATCAAACTACTTGTTCTAATACACCTCGACAGAATGGAGTAGCCGAGATTAAAACAAAATTGTCACTTGTTGGAGGTTGTTTGTGCTTCTTTGATAGAAACCCATATGCCATTATTATATTAGGGCGAAGCACTTACCTCTGCAACATATTTGATCAACTGGGTACCCTCCAGCACTATTGATTTCCAAACACCATCTCAGGCTCTCATTGAGGTAGTTGTTGCTCCAGCTGCCCCAAATTTACCTCCTCAAATCTTTGGTTATGTAGCTTTCATACACCTCCATAAGCATCAAAACAACAAGTTATCTCCTCGAGCGTTGCGATGTGTCTTTCTAGGATATGTTGCTTATCAAAAGGGGTACTGATGCTATCATCCTCCAACCCAATGAATGTTTCTTAAATTGGATGTAGTTTTTCATGAAGAATTGATGTATTTTTCCTCTAAGCCTGAACTTCAGGGGGAGTAGCAGAAGGAAATTTAGACTCTAGACTATGATGAGCACATCTCTAAAGATGTGGATGTTCACATCTCTGAAGATGTAGGTAGCTTGGACATCTCTGAAGATGCAGATGTTCACATCCCTGAAGATGTGGGTAGCTTGGACATCTCTGAAGAAGGGGAACTCTCTAAAACTGTTAATCAAGAAGTAGGTGAAACTTAGGATCAAAGTAGTGATGAACACCCAGAAACTAAAGCTATGGGTTCACCTTCGTCTAAGTCCCTCACACCACACCAATCGCTTAGCAAGGATATTCTTGAACCATCTGGAAAATAGCTACCTCAGTGTGTCACCAGAGGTATCCCTAAATCCATATATGAACCCAAACTTTCTAGTAAAGTTAAATACCCTATGAGTCATTAGGTGTCTAACCATTATTTGTCAGAATCAAATCAATCATTTGTAAATCAATTATCTACTATATCTATTCCTAAAAATGTGCAGGAAGCCTTAGTTGATCTAAGGTGGAAAGCCACTATGAATGAGGAGATGAAATCATTACATGAAAATAATACCTGGTAACTTGTTGACTGTCCACTAGGAAAGAAACTAGTTGGATGTCAGTGGGTTTATACTATTAAGTACAAAGTAGATGGTATAATTGAACAGTTTAAGGTGAGACTGGTAGCAAAATGGTACACCCAAACCTATGGGATCAATTATACAGAGACATTTGCACTTATAGCTAAAACTAATATAGTATGAGTCTTGTTGTCTCTAGCTATGAACTTGGGTTGGCCATTACAACAGTTTGATGTGAAGAATGCCTTTCTACATGGAGAGTTGTCTGAAGAAGTCTACATGGAACTCACACTCAACTACATGTTACCATAAATAAATAGTTTGAAGGTGTGCAGATTAAAGAAGTTGCTATATGTGTTGAAACAATCTCTAAGGGCATGGTTCAGAAGATTCACAAAGTCAATGAAAGCCTTTGATTACCATTAGAGCAATTCAAATCATACTTTATTCATAAAGAACCAACAGGGTAAGATCATTGCACTTATTGTGTATGTGGATGACATGATAGTTATAGGAAATGATCTTGAAGAAAGGAGGGTTCTACAGGATTACTTGTTCAGAGAATTCAAAATGAAAGACCTCGGTCCCTTGAAATATTTCCTTGGGATTGAAATGTCTCGATCTAATAAAGGGATCTTTCTGTCTCAAAGAAAGTATGCCTTATACTTGTCACAGGAAATCGATATGTCAACATGTCAACCCGTTGATACACCCATGGAAGAAGGATTGAAGTTATGTATTGAGTTTGATCAGGTACTAGTTGATAAAAGAAGATTCTAGAGACTTGTAGGAACATTGATGTACTTAGCACACATAAGGTCAGATCTTGCCTATGCATTAAGTATTGTTAGCTAGTTTATGCATAATCCTAGAGAGCAACATATGAATGTGGTTATACACATTTTGAGGTATCTAAAGTCTACTCCTGGAAAAGGAATTTTATTCCTAAAAATGAGGATTGTCAAAGTCTGGATGCATATACTAATGTTGACTAGGCTGGAGTAGTAGATGATAGGCATTCTACTTCAGGTTATTTCACATTTGTAGGAGGTAATCTCATTACATGGAGAAGCAAAAAATAGAATGTTGTTGCACGATCAAGTGCAGATATAGAATTTAGAAGTATGACACTTGGAGTATGTGAAGCATTGTGGCTAAGACTTCTCCTAAGAGATTTGGAGTGTTTTGCCTAGGCGGCCAATTCAACTATATTGTGACAATAAAGCAGCATGTGATATTGCTCATAATCTGGTTCAACATGATCATACAAAGCATGTGGAGGTAGACAGATTCTTTATTAAGGAGAAGTTGGATGAGAAGATTATGGAGCTACCTAAGATTCGATCAGAAGATCAACTGACCAATAATCTTACCAAAGAAGTTTGAAGTCAAGTGTTCTCGAAGTTTTTGGACAAGTTGGGCATGTGGGATATCTATGCACCAACTTGAGGGGGAGTGTTGTAATATTGGATTGTTTCTAATATTGAATTGATTCTTTCCTAAAACTATTCTTTCCTAAATTGATTATTTTCTTTTCCTATAGTTGTTTCCTTTCCTGTAGCTTTATGCATTTGGCACACAACTATATATGTACCTGTACAGTTTTATGTAAATACAATGAATGAAAAATATTCTTCTTCATTTCTAATTTTCAAGTAAATGGTTACTACGAGCAGATAAAGGAGAATTGATAAGATCAAATGACCTTTTTGTAAGGACCTATCATTTCTTGCCCTCAAACAATGAGACCACACCATCTATATTTGAAATTTTTTGAACACTAGATAGAGAAAGCATGGATTCAAATCCATCAAAGTTCTTCCCATAGTTGTACTTCAATGATTTCTCAGTAAATTCATGGCTTGATAATGAAACATTTATTGAATTCTCTTAGCTTTCTTGCAATTGTTATTTTTCATTGTCATCATTTCAGTGGTCAACTTTCATATTGACTATGCCTAGGGGATTTGAATTTCAGCTCTAGGTGGGTTAGGTGCATCTATTTAAAAGTTTAAAAAAAATTTCAACACATCCACCATGTGTATATTATTCTTAGCAGAGGTGGGAGCCTTTGACTCCTTGTGATGGCTTTTTCAAGGGAGGGATCTTCACACTACAATTTGCATAGCTCCATTACTTCCATGCATGGGTGCCAAAGAAACCTTGTCAACATTCTTGGTTGCATCATTCATACAAGATAACTAACTTTATAGAGGTTAATTAACCTCTTAATTCTTAACCACTATCAACTAGACAAAAGGTTGATAACCATCTCTAAAACACATGCTTTGAGCTCCAATCTTAACCTCTATGATTTTTGGAGGTTAAAGTTCGGGTTCAGAATGCGTGTTTGGGAAGTTTTCCTTAACTCATTTTGAGATGAGAGGTTAAGATTTGGATTGAAACACATGTTCTAAACCCCAAACCTTAAGCTCTTAAATATTAAAGGTTGATATTGCCATTGAAAACATGTATTTTAGCACTCTTCATTAACCTACCACAAATTGAGACGCAAATGACATAATTTGGAGATTCAAAATGTTGAGTGGAGATGGAGACAAGGTAGAAACATTTAGATAAAAAATACTTAAAAGTCAATAAATTGTAGGGTCTTTTAAAAGTTTAAGTTTGGAAAACTTGATCTTGTTTTTACTCAAGTAGTTGAATTTTTTCACAATCTGGTAGACACGGGAACCTGGGCAACAACTGGCTCTAACTGGGGACAAGGACTGCAAAGGATGTAGGAAAACCCAGGGGATTTGAACAATGTCTTACCCATTGGGATATAGATTCACCATGAAAAATAACTTTGTAAAGGACTTGAACTGACAACAAAAATGAGACAACTAAAAGGAAAACTAGACACAACAAAAGAACACAACAAAAACTCCTAACTAGACTATGTACAAGGTAGGTGTCCCTACCTCCAGTGACTCAAAGTATAATCATGCAAATCCATTCACTGGATAAGAAAAATGAATACCATGGCAAGCTAACACATGACAACTCTCAGGTTCCCATGGATTTGAATATAAGTTCACTTTTTAAGCTCCACATCTTTGGACAAAGAAGTATATCCAAATAACCATGCCTCATCAAGAATATCTAAATTTAGAATCAACTCTTCTTCCCATTGCATGTCATAGATGATTTCATTTTGAAAGAGTTGAAGTATTAGGCTCTCATTCTTCTAGATGCAATTATGATCTTTTTTTCTTTTTGTCAAGCCCTCTACTTGACTTTCTAGTGATTGGTCATCATGAAAGACTGAATTCATTTCTGATACTAGGCACTCTTTTTCTCTCATTGGCAACATTTTATTTGAACCATTTATATCATAGTTCCAACCTAAGCACAGATCCCTATCAATTTGGATTTCCTCATGATGCATTTCTTTCTCTTCTCCTATTTGATCACCCATCCGATCTTCTTTATAAAAAGAAACAATCACTTTTTCCATCATGGTGTGCACATCCTCTAATAATTCCATCTATTCTAAAGAATTGATTGTTAGTTGATATTCATGCGAAGGAAATGCTTTTAAAATAGCATCATCACCTAAACCCCCTTCACATTTTTCAATCCCTTGATCATAACACATTTCTCCAAGGCATGATGCTTTTGTAGTGTGAGATGTCATCTCAATATTTCCTTTTGATTAGTATGAATGAAGCAATAAAGTATGAATTCCCCTAATTGATCCATTCATATCATTATCTTCTATCATTTCAACCACCTTGGGAGAAAATATTGCAGTGGATATTTGTGTCTCATTCAAGAATGATTCAACACTAGAAGAAAAAGTTTGAAAGGATGATGCACTATTGAGAAACACATTGTTTAAAATACCAAGAAAATGATCAAGAGTAATGCTTTCATGAAGATGATCAATCATTTGGATAATACCTCTCATACCAATACTTTAATTATCATATCATGATGAATTTGAGTCTCTCATCATTTTCTTTTTATAGGAAATTCTTATTTCATCCATATTATCAACTTTGTGCACAAGGTTTCTTTTAGTATTATGACCCATGGTTTGTATCCTTTTTAGTGTGAAATATTCTACTAACTTAGGATGATAAACATCTTTTAACATCTAACCAACCTTCATCTCATATCTCATATCTAACATCAAGCTTCACATATACTTCATATTCCATTACATTGCAATAAAGGAATTACTTTACTTGGTACAAGTTCCAAACAAGTAATTAGATTAGAATTTTTTAGTTTCCATTTTTAATCCCTCCAAGGAGTAGAGATGGGTGTATGGAAATTATGTTGATTCTTTCTATCGTGATGAGTGGTGGGAGGGTATTCTTTTGAATTTTTTGAAATACAAATATAGAAATTCTAAAATTTAAACATGGTATTACATATTACCTCCCTTACATATATTACTTTCCAACCAACCTAAGTTTCTAATCAAGTCTATATCTACAAACACTTCCAACATGGCAAATTCACACTATATAATCAAGTTCTAGTTCTATTTTCAATGCCTAACATAACTTTGAGAAGACATGATACTTACATTTACAAGACATTCCATCATTCAATCAAGGGATAGAGGAATCAGTGCAAATGAAATTCTATATGAATAGTAAATATAATCCATACAAGATGGAAAGGAATATGAAATAACATGTATCAATAAGCCACAAGAATAAAGGTTGATTCATAATATATTCAAAATATCATTTGGCAATTTTGCATTCATATTTTATTGGGAAAATAAGAGTCTCCATGTAAACTAGAGAGTCATGAAACATAAGACTTGGATTGTCAAACAGATCAACTATCAAATCTATTTTCAACCATAGGAAAAAATGGTACTTAAATAAATGAGTAGTTGATATGATAAAACATCATTTTCAAAGATGTGTATACTTGGGACGCACCTTTGATATATTATGGAGAAGTGCAAGTGAGTTATTGATGTGAAGATAACAAGATAAATGGTTGAATCAACATATGATGATATGATCTAATAATGAAGATAAAATAAAGTATGTATTTAACTGATAATGAATTGTGCCCTTGTTGCAAATGAAGAATCTATTGGAGACAATTATTCAATTGTATGTTGTCAATATGTTACACAAATGTCATTATTAAGTAAGAAATGAAAAGTTTGCAATTTTAACCTTGCAAATTTCAGTATTGACTAATTAGTAGAGTAATGAAGACATTCCAATGTTAATCAAGAATTTAGTTAATGAAGGATATCATGCTTATAGCGTTAACCGAGTGGCCGGGCATTAAAGGACTTCCAGTGTTAATTGAGTGTTCAATCCTAGTATTGGCCAAGTGACACCATAATGCAATTGTCTAATAAATAATTGATTGAGGTCGACTATTTGGATGTTTATTGATTATTTGTAAGGGTATTCAAACCAAATTGTCCTAGCTTATGATATATAAGAAAGCTCAAGTTGTGAAGATAAAATGTAGAAGTGAAATATAAAATAAGGTGAATATATGAGTAGAGGAAAAGGAAGAGTGAGAAAGTGTGGAAGATAAGTTGTAAAGAACATCTGATCAATAATGATCCAAAGATCAAGCCAAAATAGAGGTCTAGATCTACAAAGATAGTTTCTTCTTAAATTAGGTCAAATTAATGTTAGCTTCTAACCATTGTAGTAGTAAAGAAATATATTAATAGAGTTCAATTAAAAGTCATATTGTAAATCCTCTAACAAAGTGACATTTCAAGATTGAAGTGTTTAAAGACCTCTAGCTAAGCCACTCCTAACAAGGTGATCTAGATCCTCTAACAAGTTCATACTTAACAGTTCCATTGAAGAACTATCAAGTTGGTGAAGTTTGTCGCACTTTAAGTGTGAAATGTAAAGCTTATTGCATATGAATTGGTACAAAAGGTACATAGTAACTTCAAATTCTATATCCTTTGGCATTGTATGTCAAAGAGGTATAATTTAGTGTCAACAAGGGAGAGTTGATGTCAAAGTGAAGGAGGGAGAGTTTTGTATCTCAGAAGGAAGATATTCAAATGATGGGATGTATAGTAAAGAAGGGGGAAATGACAATAGTTCACAATAGAGTGTTAACAGATGTAAGAGGGAGCATTTATGTAAAATTATCTTAGACAAATCCAAGAAGAATCTTAGAGGGAGTTGGTATGGATGAGAATAAGAATGAAACTGAGGATACTATCTAATTGATCATACTCTTATTATTGTATGTTGACATGTTGTGTTGCCATCAATACCAAAGAGAGATTTTGTTGGAAACAATTCTTCAATTGTATGTTGTCATTGATGTTACACAAATGTCAGTATTAACCAAGCAATGAAGAGTTTGTAGTATTGACCTTGCATATTTCAATATTGATAGAGCAGTTGGATAATGAAGACATTTCAGTGTTAACCAAGTAGTTAGTTAATGAAGGATACCCTACTTGTAGTATTAACTGAGTGGTCAAGCATCAAAAGACTTCTAGTGTTAACCAAGCATTCAATCCTAGTATTTACCAAGTGATAGCATGTCTAATAATTAATTATTATGGTTGGCTATTTGGATGTTTATTGATTATTTGGAAGGGTATTCAAGATGAATTAGTCTAGCTTATGATATATAAGAAAGGTCAAGTTGTGAGCATAAAATGTAAAAGTGAAATATATAATAAGATGGATATGTGACTGAAGGAAAAGATAGAGCAAGAAAGTGTGGAAGATAAGTTGCAAAGAACATCTTATTAGTAAGGATCCAGAGATCAAACTAGAACCAATATTTGAAACTACAAATATAGTTGCTTCTTCAATTAGGTGAAATTAATGTTACCTTCTAACCATTATAGCAATAAAGAAATATCTAAATAGAAATGATATAATAGTCATATTGTAAATTCTCTAACAAGGTGATATTTCAAGATTGAAGTGTTTGAAGACCTCTAGCCAAGCCACTCCTAACAAGGTGATCCAGATCCTCTAACAAGGTCATACTTAACAGTGTGTTTTGTAACCTTTAATAGGGTTGGCTCCTAAAATAAATCACTTCATAAGAGTGAAAATTATTTTAACTAGTTGCATGGCAGTTTTCCCAAATTGGGTTTCCACGTTAAATTTTCATGTCATCGATGTTCATGTTATTCTCTTTATGTTTTTGCAATTAAGTTACTAAAAACTAAAATAGATTAATAGTCATAAGATTACTTTTTTAATCGATTGACAATAATATTATAGTGTTAACCAAGTTGGACAATATTGAATGATCAATGGAAAGCTTATTTTGACATCTAGGGAAAGGGAATTATTTTGGCGGTAATTGATTCACCCCTCCCCTCTGAGTTACACTCTTCATTTCCAACAATTGGTATTAGATCATATGGTTCTTTTTGGAAAGGTTTCAAGGACCTAAGCTAAAGATTAAGATGTCATACAAAAGGGAGATTCCCAAACTTAATAGAGATAACTTTCCAACATGGCAGGAGTTGATGAAGTTGCACCTATCAAGAATTAGTGATATTGGTCACCACCTAAACCTATGAATGTGGAGTAGATAAAAACAAATATGTGTCACCACCTAAACCTATGATTGTGGAGCAGATGAAAGAGATAAAGGATCACAATACAATGATGATTGATATAGTTTCTTCTCTCAACTATTTTGAATTTGATGAGGTTAAAGATTATCTTACTGCATTTGAAATATGAGAAAACTATAGAAAGACTATGGAGGTGATAAAAATTTGTAAAGAGCCACAACAGAAAGTTTAAGAGGAAAGTTTAATTAAATGAAAATGAAAGAAGGTGAAAACATTTTCCAATACATTGATAGAATCAAAGAAAGTGTGAGTGCAATCAAAGTTGCAGGAGGAGACATAAATGATGAGATAATGGTCAACAAGGTACTAAGAAATCTTCTTCCCATTTATGCAATTAGAGTTTTAGCAATTCAAGAGATGAGATGCAATCCTTTAAAAAATAAAAATTGGATGCACTTGTGGGAAGATCAACTACTTTTCAGTTGGATAACTTTTACAATTATTCTTCTACTTCTAGAAACTTTGAATCTGCATTCAAATCCAAACTAACCGTTGGTAGAAAAGGATGAAACTCAAAAGAAAAATAGGTTAACAGTAAAGAAGAAGATGATTCAAATGAAGACCTTGAAGTCATTAAAGCCCTACTTACAAAAAGAGTATCAAAAGGGAAAGCAAAATTCAGAGGAAAATTCTATTGATTCATTTCTCATGTGAAGAGGTTGGTCATATTGTTGCAAGATGTCCAAACAAAGAAGACAAAGATGAGAAAACAAATAGCAAGTTCAAGGAAAGAAAGAATTCAAGAGCTATAAGGACTACAAAGACAAAGGTAGGAAATATTGTTGCATTGCTAAAGATTCTAATAATGATGATAATGAAGAAGAAGTAGTTTACATTATTGTTAAAGATGAATCTGATAATTAGGAAAATGAAAAGATGAAACTTATCTCTCATGTTAGCAAAAATGATACCTAGATCATAGATAGTGGTTTTTCTCATCAGATGATTGGTGAAAAAACTAAGTTTGAACGTTTAAAACACTATGATGGTGGAAGTGTTAGATCTGGAAATAATGAACCATGTTATGTAAAAGAAAAAGGAATCATAGCATTAACTAAAGGAATCAAATGCAAAAATGCCTACTGGGTTGAAGGATTAAGACATAATCTGCTTAGTATAGCTTAGCTAAACAATACAGGATACAAGGTAGAATTCATGAATGGAAAATCTAAACTATTGGATGGAAAAGGAAACCTAGATGGGACTAGCAATTAGAGAAAAGATATCTTGTTTTACCTAGATTTCATTGAAAGAACATGTTTATTAGCTCAAATTGAGGAAAGTTGGTTATGACATAAAAGGATGTGCCATGTTAATTTTTAAATCCTGGTTACCGTAAGTAATAACAAAGGAGTAAGAGACATATCTTATTTGAAGAAACCTGAGATGGACATACGTAAAAAGTGTCAAATTAGAAAGATGAGTTTCAGAAGCAAGTCCTACAATTCTAAAAAAGTTTTGGAACTAGTTCATAGCAATCTGTGTGGACCAACTAGTATAGAAAGCTACTTTGAAGACATATACTTCATTCTATTTATTGATGGTTATTCTAGAATGATGAATTTAATATTTTAAAAGATAAATATAATGTTTTTCAAAAATTCAAATGGTATTTTTCTAGAGTTGAAAAGAAAATAGGGAAGAATCTAAAATTCTAAGATCAGACAGAGGAGGTGAATTCATCTCAAATGAATTCAACGAGTTCTACAATGAAAGAGGAATCAAAAGATAAGCATCAGCACCTAGAACACTAGAGAAAAATGGTATAGTAGAGAAGGAATAGATCCATGATGGAGTGTGCAAGAACACTAATGACTAAGAAGATTATTGAACAAAAATATGAGAGAGAAACAATCAACATAATAGTTTATACACTTAATCGAGTTCAACTAAAGAAAGCTACAAAAAAAACACCTTATGAATGATGGTATGGCTACAATCCTAATTTTTTTTTATCTCAAAGTATTTTGAAACAAATGTTATATCTTGAAATATTTAAGGAAAGGAAAGCTAGATGTAGAAAGTGATGAAGGTATATTTCTAGGTTACTCCAATAAAAGTAAGGCATACAAATGTTTGAATCTTTCTACTCACAAAGTTATAGAAAGTACACGTGTGAAGATTGATGAGTTTGTAGAAAGAAGTGAAGAATAGAGAAAAAAGGAGTCTAAAGACTACAAAAATTATGTTTACTATGAGGAGGAACTTGAGACTTTACCACAGATAGTTGAAGTCAATCAATAGCAAAGTGAACCAAAAAAGTCACTAGTAGTACAACTCGAGTCACATAGAAAGGCACCCAAGTCAAAAACATTTCAACTTGAGTTGCATCCACAGGTAGTGCAACTTGAGTCACTAGAAGTACAACCCGAGTCATAGTTAGAGAAACCTGAGTTATAACTAGATCAGATAGAGGAGCTCAAGAATAAGGAAGGAGAACATGGAGAACCAAGTTTAGAGTCAAGAAAGAAAGGTCCAAGACATGCAAAATATGTTAGAAGACATCATGCACCTGAAAAAATAATTGGAAGAGAGATAGAAGGCATATTGAAAATGAAAAAATTAAAAGGTGCATGTTTTCTTAGTGAATTTGAGCCTAGATCTGTAAAAGATGCATTAGAAAATGAAGGTTAAATAGAAGCAATAAATGAATAAATTGAGAAAATTGAAAAGAATAAAACTTGGTCTCTTGTGCCTAGGCCTAAGGATAAGAATGTGAATGGTACAAAATGGATATTCAAAAATAAGTTGAATGAGAAAGGAGAAGTAACAAGGAAAAAGGTAAGGCTTGTATGCAAAGGTTATGCTCAAGAAGAAGGTATTGACTATGGAGAGACATTTTCTAATGTTGCAATATGTGAAGGAGTTAGAATACTTCTAGAATATGCAACACAAAAGGGATTCAAAGTATATCAAATCGATGTTAAATTAGTTTTCTTGATCGAAATCTTGGAAGAAGAAGTCTACATTGAACAACCTAAAGGTTTCATTGATCCAAGCAAAAGACACATGGTATGTAAAATTCATAAATATTTATATGGACTAAAAGGTATGAAAGGCTACATTGATATCTAATAAGAATTGGTTTTGAAAACATAAATGATAACAGTAATTTGTATATAAACAAAGGACCATATGCCAAAATATTGCTTGCAAAAATATTTGTAGACGATATCATATTTGGAGGACTTGAGATGTTATGCAAAACATTTGCTAAAGAAATGAGGAAAGAATTTGAAATGTCTATGTTTGGAGAGATAAAATTTGTTGTCGGTCTTCAAGTTCATCAAATGAAGGATGACATATTCATCACTCAGTCAAAGTACATCAAGGAAACATTAAAAGTATTTGGAATGAAAGATTCCAAACCAGTTAGCACACATATGTCTTCTAGATACAAAATTTCAAAGAATGATGATTTAAAAGAGATAAATTAGACTACTTATAGATCAATGATTGGGAACCTTCATTATGTGGTACACACCAAACCTGATATTGCATTGGAAGTTGGCATAGTTGTAGGGTTTTTTGCTAATCCAAAATAAAATCACATCATGGAAGTAACAAGAATTCTAAGGTACCTAAAAGGAACTAAAGAATATGGTTTATGGTATAATAAAGAAGCAAATACTGAGTTAAGATCTTTTACTGATGTAGATTGGGTAGGAAGAATTGATGATAAAAAAAGCACTAGTGGATGAGCATTCTTTCTTGGAAAGATATTAGTATCTTGGACAAGAAAGAAGAAGAATTTTATTTCTCAATCAATAGTAGAGGCATAGTATGTTATTGCATTAGTCAATTATTCTAACATGATATGGATCAAGAAATTATTGTTAGGAATGAAGGAGCAATCAAGGAACCAATGGTTATCTACTATGTAACACAAGTGTAATTAACATATCCAAAAATCTTGTGATGCACACAAAGAAAAAACACATTGCAATCAAATATCATTTCTTAAGGGAAGTGGTTCAAGAGAAAGAGGTGAGATTGAAATATGTGAACACCTAAGGCTTTACCTAAGGATGCATTTATGTATCAAGAGGTAAACTAGGGGTTATTCCCCTATCTGATGTTCACTAAAGAAAAAGATAGTGAGGCATCAACAAAGTCCCATTGAAGATCTATCAAGTTGATGAATTTTGTCACACGTTAGATGTGAAATGCAAAGCTTATTGCATATGAATCGGTACAAAAGGTACATAGTAACTTCAAATTCTATATCCTTTGGCATTTCATGTCAAAGAGAGATAATTTACTATCAATAAGGGAGAGTTGATGTCAAAGTGAAAGCAGGAGAGTTTTGCATCTCAAAAAGAAGATATTCAAATGATGGAATGTACAACAAAGAGAAAGAAAATGAAAATAGTTCATAGTAGAGTGTTGACAGATGTAAGAGGGATAATTTATGTGAAAGAAGTTGAGACAAATCCAAGAAGAATCATAGAGGGAATTGGTATGGATGATAATAAGAATGAAACTAAGGATATTATCTAATTACTCATACTTTTATTATTGTATGTTGACATGTGTTGCCATCAATGCCGAAGAGAGATTTTTTTGGAAAAAATTCTTCAATTTAATGTTGTCATTGATTTTACACAAATGCCAGTATTAACCAAGCAATAAAGAGTTTGTAGTATTAACCTTGCATATTTCAATATTGGCTGAGCGCTCGAGTAATGAAGATATTCTAGTGTTAACTGAGCAATCGGTTAATGAAGGATATCCTACTTACAATATTAACTAAGTGGTCAGGCATCAAAGGAATTCTAGTGTTAACCCAACATTTAATCGTAGTATTGATCGAGTGATAGAAAAATGCAATTATCTAATAATTAATTGATTAAGGATAGCTACTTTGATGTGTTGAAAATAGATTTATACAAGTACAAATATTTGTTCCAATAATTTTTGTCACTAATGTCAAACTTGATACTTGATGGTAAGAAAATTGCATATATAATTTGAGTACTATTATTTGTTTGTTTGATGAATAACATTTGATCGATTAAGGTAACAATAGCACCTAGAGGAAAGGTTGAGTTATGATATTGAGAAGAAGTAAAAGGATTAGTTAAGACAATGATATTATAGTGCATTGATAATCTATTTAAGGTTGCAAAGTATGGTTACACTAATTAAGTTCAGAAGAACAAGTTAAACAAAATATGTCTGTTAGTCTTAAAAAATCTTCATAGTAGGTGTCAAGAAAAGTTAGTGTAAGTTGAGAAAAAAATTAGATAAAGCCAAGAAAAGTCAATTTTAGTGTAAGCTAAGTGAAACAATGTAAGTCGAGTAAATTTTAGTTGATGTTGAGCACTAGTAAACTTTAGTTCATCCAAAGTGTTTTGATAGTGGATGTCAAGCAATGCAATATGTATCGAGCACCAAAAGCTGGTTACTATTGAGTGTCAGCATTATGAGAAAGATTGAGAATTTGATGAATCTTGGAAGATAAGCTTGATGAACTGGTGGCACAAAATTCAAGATGAACCATTTTGAGGTAAATTCAAAGAGGATGGTAAGGAGAAGTTTATAGAAAGGAATTGAATAAAATGATGGATAGATTCATTTAATCTTACCTAATCCAACCTAATCCTAAAATGGATGATGGAGGAAAAATGGAAAATGATCTACATTTTCTATTTATAGAGATGGTTGGTTAGAAGCAAAGGTTGTCATGTGTGAGAACCTAAGGAAGACAAGGAGGCTTGGGTATTGCTTAATTTAGTGACCTAAGAGAAGAGATTGCATTGGAAAGAAAAGAAAGAAGGCTTAAGGGTATGGATGCTTGAAGAGTGAATAATCTATCAAAGCTAAAGTGTGTGAAATCTATTGGCACTCAAAATTGTAGTCTGAATTTCGAGCACTATTGAAGTATTTGAGCCCTATAAACGCTTTTTGATGCCTTTGTACCGGGCTATTAGTCTGAGTCCCAAAAGGTGTTCAATGCTTCTAGCACCTTTCATTCAGTGCATCTAATTGTTTCACAAAATTCAATCATCATTTCGAGTCATTTGCTTAAGTCCTATTTTGAGAAGTTGTCAAATCTGCATTTTCATCTGACTGTCAAACAACGATAGGAGGTTGTGTTTGAACTCGAATATCTTTTTCCCAGAATTGTGTCATAGCTTGCCACTTTGAGAATACCTAATATCCATATCCAAGAATCTATGTTTCATATTTTGAGTCATTTTGAGTTCATTTGATTAGGTTTTGAACCCCTCGAAGTTGGTCAGTTATTGTTTTCATGCCTTTGCACTTTGTGCATATTTCTGGGAGGCCCTATTTGACATGTTATATCTACAAATCCATGATAGGTCAAGTTGAATGGATTGTACCCCATATTTTCCTTTGAAATACTACAAGTGTGTCAATTTTCAAACCTTGGAAAATCCATATGCGCACTTTTCCAGGTCAATTCTGTTTGCCAAAATCATTTTTCAGTCAGTGTTCCTAGTTACAAAATCTAAGTAGCCTACTTTGAATGTCCGCCATTTGTGTCCTATGATTTATCATGAGCCCAAATCACATATTCATATTTTCCTCATGACAAAGAATGAATGTCCCAATTTTCGTCTTCCCATGTGCCCGTTTACCCAGTTTTCCAAGCCATTTCCAAACCCAGTTTGTGGTTTTCTGACGTGTTTTCTTGCAGGTGAATTTGAGAAGGTGACTTTGATGGTCAATATCTTTTGACCCTAAATTTTCATATCGACGAGATCTGACAGGGTACAAAAATGTAGAGCAAAGATTTGGTGTGTTCAATTTCAGGGCAAGATCAGTTGATTTGGCTAGTTTTCAAAGCCAATCAAAGGACCTATTGGCACTAATTTGACAGTTTGCAAAAAATGATGAAATGTGATTCTAATGATCAGAATTAATGCTCGAAATCAATTCCAATTGCATAGGTGTCAACTCTACACAAAGTTGAAAAGACAACGACTTCTGTAATAATGGAAAATACTAAGAGATAATTCATGGCTTTTGTTTGAAAGAACATTATAAATGAGTTGCTAAGGTACTTCCCATTCTTTGATGTTGTATTGTCTTCCCCATAAGCTACCTCCTGCAGGTACTACAAATTGAGTGTTCTTCACTGATGCAGAGGATGAATTGTTGTCAATGGGCATGATTACCTATAATAATGATTGGAATGAAGACATCTCCCTTGATAACAGAAGAAAAGATTTGCATGCATGAGGGTTTTAAAGTCTTGGAATATAACTGAAGAAAATGTTAGAGCTGCAAATGTTTGGATATACTACAACCACTTCATATGTGGCTGAAAAGGCAAAGTTAATGCTTGAAGAGACTGGAATTCTCCTACATATCAATGCAGTAGTCATTTCCCATGCTATATCTAAAGATTGAGGCAGTTCTCTGTCAAGCAAAGATTAATGCTGGAGTCTATATTCCATGGCTAGGTTTGGCATTTGGTCCATTGATGAGCATCCAATCACCTCCAATATAATTCCAACCATTGATGGTTTTAGCAATGGATCACACTGGAGTCATCAATGCCAAGAAGTGTATAGAGCCACCAAATAAAGAAAATTGAAAGTCGCACACTAAGAAGTGCCAAGCAAGGAGACCAGCATATGGTAGGCTAGCGAGAGGTCAAAGCTTCTTTGGAAACCTGTTACTCATTGAGCAGGAAAAATGGCTTTTGCCAATAAATTGGGAAGCTTTTAAGACAATTTGTTAAAAGGCGCAGACTTATGTCAAAATAGAACACGCTAAAATCAAAAAACAAAAACTCAAACAAAATGCAAATCCAGAAGAATATAACGCCAAAAGGAGGTGCCATGATATAAAGGAGGTAGGCACATTTTTTGAAACCATTAAGAAGCTCTGACGCCAATAAAAAGAGTACAGACACCTCATACATCACAAGAAGAGATAGAGAATGTTCAAGCAGCAGCGGAAGTACCATAGGTAGCCTGCTGCAAGTTGAAAGGCACCATAAAAAACAATAGGAGTCAACGCATTTTCAAAGAAGTCGCAGATTTTAAAGAAGGAAACCTGAGCCTAGAGGCAAAGAGCGTAGCCAAAGATGAAATTCATGCCATTTTAGAGTAAATGAAGGCAAATCCGTAGCCATCCACAGCATTATAAGAGGATGCCATGACAAAAATAGATCTCAAACAGTTGAAATGGTATTATCACACATTGGAGAAAGAGTGGTCTTCAAAGCATTTTAAAACCAAATCTATGAAATAAGAAAGTGTCTTGAAAGATACATGCTTTTTGAAAAGTGCATGGCTTTGTGTGGGCCCGCAGAGTCAAAAGCACTAAATTTTGATGCCCACGGTTGGAGATGACACATGGCAGCACACTGTAAGAGTGGGAGGTGGGATAGGAGGGCCTTACATTCTCGCAAATTGTGTATGGTTGTAAGGTGAAATTTGGATGTCCCCAGTGGTGCGCCAGTGTATGGGCGTAAAATAAATGTTAAAATGGTACGGGGGTACATGAAATGATAGCGTGAGCATAAGCACATAAGTCAAAATTTTGAGGCCTTCGGGGATACGTTCATACCCATAAGAGCGAAAAGGGAAATGATCTCGTAGGAGTGGGAGGCAAAGTTTAGACGCCTTTAGGGATACGCATGTGCCCGTGAGAACATAAAGGGCATCCTTCAGCGTGAGAACATAAAGAGATATTCAAGGGTTCATGATTCTATGGGGTGATGATATGAATATTAAGGAAATATTAATTAATTAATTAATATTTCAAATTGATGATCAAATGCAAGTCTGATACATGGCAATGGCAGATTGAAGGAGAGTATAAAAACCAAATGGAAATCAGAAGTTTTCAAACGCATATGAAAATTGGAATAAGTTTTTAAGTTTTATATAGTTCAAACTATATAAAATTTTAAATTTTTGAATTTTAAATCTTTGATTTAGTCTAGGAGCTTGTTTTTCAAATGGCCATATCAGGGGCATTTTTTGTCCGAACCAGGCACTTCAATATACCATCAGAACTGGGAAGAGTTGAATTTTTTGAATTTGAGGTCAGATTTTGCACAACAACTCACTGGTTTAGGTTATAAGCAAATTTTCAATTTTTAGAGGCTTTCTCAGTGAAAAGGAAGAATTCATCATGGGATGTCAAAATCAGTTGGGGAACGTATAATGATGATTTTTGATGCTTAAAATGAATTCTGGAAATGTTTTTACCCTTCTTGAATTAATTTTTAACCAAATTTTACCATTCCAGATCAAGAATCAAATCAGTTATTTGTTCAATCATAGTTTCAAATATTTGAGGCTTTTAGAGCCATAACTGAAAGGGATTTGATTCATATTTTGAGGGAAAAGATCTGAAAGTTGTTTTGAACCTATTGAGAAGGTTTTTCCAAGTGGACAGATGGTAGTAGCATATCAGATCCAGGAATTTCATCTTCTCCTATATCTTCTTTTCTTTTCCTCATTGTAAGGGTTCCAATTTTTTGTTACTAAGAAACCTTTGTCGGTTGGAAATTTTCAGTCATTTTGTGAGACCACTTCATTGGATCTAGAACTGTAATTCCACCTTCATTCTTCAGCATTTTCTTTTATATGAACATCAAGTGTAAAGATAATACAAATAGTTTTGAGATGTTAGGTTGTTTCATGTTTTAATTTCATGCACCTGAATGTATATTTTCAAAGAAAGTGAATACATATGAGCAATAGTTTTACTAGCTTCATTTTGTGTCTTGTCTCCTGTCTCAACAATCTGCAAGTCTTATGTGGTTTTGGAACAAAGATCTGAGACCCATTTGCATCCCTTTTAGGTTGTATATTTGATGTATTTTTCTTTTGGACCTAAGGGCCAAGTAAATTCTTGATATGTTTAACAAAGTTGTTGGTTACTTGAGAAGGATATTTTGTAAGAATGAGATCTGAATGAACATTGATGTTTGAATCACAAGGTGATTAGATAGATCTAATGTTTGGGTATATAGAATATGTCATGATGTCATAGATGTATGTTTTGGATTCATGAAATTGCCCAATGGATTAGGCACTGATCAGTTACATGATCATTAGGTTTTGTTGCATGGTTGAGGATTTGTTGAACATCAACATCAATAATCAACGTTTTTCCTTTTCATGTTGAAGAGCTATATTAGAATGCCCTCACTCAGCTTATGAGGTTCCTAGATCTGCATTTAGCTACTGTAGATTGATGTTATTTCATGAGTTATTAGGAGAAATAAGGGTTTTATCTACTTCATAATAGATTCAGTGTATGCTTTGACAACTAGTACCTTATAAAGAATCTATAGGTCTACCTGCCTAGGTTTTGTAGAGCTTGAAGTGTAGAAGGAGTATAGCCTTATAGTTGGCCCGGTGTCTGAATGGATGTGTTGATAATGGGAGTTAGCTCCCCCTAGATATGTTTTGTTCTCATCGGGGTAATTGGAAATGGGTAACATTTTCAAACACCAACAAAATCCAAGTAGAATGGAAGACTAAAATAGAGATTTGTAATTTAGAAATGAAGTTGTAAATTGTTATTAGATCAAGCCTTATTGTTACTTTCTAATCATTGTACCAGTCTAGGATAAATCTTTTGGATTAAAGTTGACCTAACAGTCATTTGTAAATCCTTTAATTGGGTGACATTCTAAGTGAATGATCTAAAGTCTTCTAAAAAAGCTCACTCCCAACAAGGTGATTGAAATCCTTTAACCATATCCTTTAACCTACAATTTTAAGTAATTGCATAATCTAATGGATGAATGCATGATGAAAATGTTTAATGGATATGGGTTCATTAAGATGTGAAGTGTTTTAACTATACATCTAGATCATGGACAACTGATTCACCCCCCTATCTCAGTTATTCTAAAGAATTCCAACAATTGGTATCAATGTCATCTACTTAAGAGGACTAGTTTAAAGGTGCTAGAAGCACAAAGATCAAGATTAAAAAGAGAGGTACCCAATCTTAATAGAGATAACTTTCCTTCATGGAAATGTCTGATGAAGCTACACCTAGGAGATCTTGGAGATCATTCAAAAACTATCATTGATGTTGAGCATATCAATCCTATTGGAGTCTTAAATACTAAAGATCTAAAAAAGAAGAAAGAACACAACCAGGCAATTTTGGATATTGCCTCTACCCTAAGTTATGTCGAGTTTGATGATATTAAGAGTTGTGACAGTACAAATCAAATGTGGGATGCTATACACACCATCTATGGAGGTGAAAAAAATGTTCTAAGAGCCAAAGCTAAAAGTCTTAGAGCTAAATTCAATGATATGAGAATGCAAGGTGAGAATATTGCTCAATATTGCTCTAGGATAAAGGATGTTGTTAATGCAATAAGAGGAGCTACTAATAAAATAGATGATGATACTAAACTAAGAAAAGTTTTTAGAAGACTATTGTCCATTTATGCTATTAGAATTTCTACAATACAAGAACTGAGATGTATACCGAGGAATGATCTGACTCTTGAAGGTCTAGTAGGTAGAATCACTTCTTTTGAGCTATCTAATCTTGATAATTACAAACTTGACAATATTGAATTTTCTTTCAAATCCAAGATGCCATTGAAGGAGCCTAATGAGAAGAAAAAGAAAAAGGGAAAATATGTGTCCAGTGATAGTGATACAGATGAGGAAGATGTAGATCAACTTGAAGCACTACTAGCAAGGAGATTTCACAAAGGTAAAGGCAAGTTCAAAGGTAAGTTACCTATCATGTGTTTCAATTGCAATGAGGTTCGTCATATTGCTACCAAATTTCCAAAGAAGAAGAATTATAGAGGTGGAGACAAGTACAAAATTAGAAGAGAGGAAGAAATCTTGCTACATTGTTGAAGAGGAAACAAAAGATGGATCTAACGATCATGATGATGAAGTGGTGTATGTTGCAATGAAGGATGAGTCTAATGAGGATGAGGCAACTACACTAGTGTCTTGTGTGAATGACAATGACAAATGGATCATTAACTATGGGTGTTCACATCACATGACTTGAGATTGAAGTAAGTTCATTACCTTGAATTTGCTGGAATTTACAAGTGGGAAGGTTTACTTCTGAGAGGGGGGGTAAATTAGAAGTAACAAACTTTAACCTTTTAAAACTTTTGGCTAAGATCATTCACATGCAGCTAACATATCTACTTAACATAAAAAATAAAGACATGCATGAAAATGGATAACACAAGATTTTGGTCACCCAGAAACCCTCCAAAATGAGAAGGTAAAAATAGGGTGGGGATGAAACCCACAAATAATCACTGTAGCAATACATAGCTATTTAAGGTTATAATTTTTGACCACTTCCAATAGTTTTCCTTGTGAAAGGCTTGTCATGTTAAAGACTTTACACCCTATTAAAAGAGGCCTAGTTAAAGGATTTACAAACACTCACTTGGAATGTTACCTTGTCAAAGGATTTAGCACCTTGTTGAAAGGCTTACAGCATGGCTATTAAACCAACCTATCATCATATGATTTTCATTCCTAATATAATGCCTATAGAGTATTAGAAAGGCTTGACCTGATGAGTTACAATCTTCAATTGTTGATTCTAGATCCTTGTTCTACTCTATCTGTTTTGGTCCTTCCTTGATCTGATATATCTCTTCTTGAAATGTTGATGCTTTGTTCTAACCAACTGAGCTTTGTAATACTAATCTTCCTTTTCTAAGTCTTTACACCCCTCTAAACTTTGCTAGCATTATCCCATAAACTCTCACTCATGCATGAATAATGGGGTTTCATCTTCCTTTTAAAGGCTTCGAAGACTTAGGGTTAGGTATGAATCTACGATCCATATTCATTCTTCTTTTCCTACTCAATTCTTTCACTTTTCCTATTGGTTGCATGCTTTCTCCATTTTTCTTATTGGTTGCATGTTGATTACATAGGGAATGTAAAAGATTCATTCTTAAATTCAAGATCCTTCAAGATTCATCCTGAGTCAGCTCAAAAATAGTTTACATCTGAGTTTGTAAAGGCACAAACTCATATGTTGATTCTATGTTACTTGGAACTTACTACTTGCTAATGCTCGGCACATATAGGAATTCTATCTCACTCTACATCTATAGTAATTATATTTTTCTCAGCATCTATACTTTGCTCGACATTTATAGCGACTTGGCATCACTTATTACTTGGCACTTGAATCTTGCTCAACACCTAAAGTTCACTTGACACCTGTTGAATTTTGAACTTGGCACACACAGTAGCTCAGCATCTGTATTATAATCGGTATCAACTTAGAAATCGGTTAAGTGTGTTGACACTCAATTATCAAAACCAATTTGAGACCAACAATCTCCCTCTTTGACATGAGTGGAAAAAACACTTAACTAAGCATTATGAATCTAATATCTATGAGTATAATACACATCTTGTTTGGCATATGTAAAAAAATTCAAAAACTTGTTCAAAACTTTGTAGAAGGCTATATACCATAAAAATTTGTAACTCCCCCTGAGCTAATGTGACATTTTCTGTAACCAAAATTTCCTTAAGCTAAATTTGTCTCATGCTGATGTGTCTGGTACTCTTTGCCTTGTGTTTGTCTACTCTATTTTCTTTGTACTCCCCCTTTATTTCTACTCCCCCTGCTCCTTGTAGTTTTTGTTATCATTTTGGCTTTATTTCCTTATCTCTCCTCAAAACTCAAAATTTTATTATCTCCCCCTTTTGGTATCATTATTATCTCCATCTCAAAAATGTATTTTCTCCCCAAAAATGTATTATCTCCCTTTATCTACACATCTATTCTTATTATCTCCTATCTTTATTATATCTCCCCCTTACATGAATATCTCCCCCTTTTTGACACTTATGTCAAAGGGTCCTAAGAATGAATGGAATATTTAACCAAAAATGTTTTATTTACCTCCATTATTATCTTTAGAGAAGAATCCTAGTTGTCTAATGCTATTTCCAGTTGTCTAATGCTCTTTCCAGTGCTTTGAGCTAGATGTTTGTCTCTACTGCAAGATGTACTAAGCCTTCTAATGTAGAAAGATTTGGATCTTTCTTCAAAATGTTCTCTGCATAGGCCACTTCTTTATGTAGTACTTCCAGATGTGGAGTGATGGCAGACTAAATCTAAATTAGTTTAGCGTTAACATTAGCCTCTTCTGTTGTTAACATAGCTAGCTCCTTCTGAGTGTAAAGTGTTGTTGCAAAATGCTTCTCACTTTGAGTTGGATCCTTAGTTAGTTGTGTGCTAGATATCTTAAGGTTCCTCTCCAAGCTCAGTATTCTTTGGATAGTCTGTGTGAAATATGAAGAATCACATAGTTTGGAGTATAATGAGAATATGTTCTCAAGTACTATTTTCACCTTGTCTACCTTCTTAGCCAGTTCCACTTGTGATAGTGCTATCTCACTAGATATCTTTTCATTTACCTTCATCTGAAACTTCTTTTCAGACCATTCTAGTAATTTGACATTAGTTTCAAGGTCTTCATTTTGTAATTGGTCCACTATGTCAGATAGTTGCTCCATAATGGCTTTGTTTCATCAGTTACTAGCAAGATAAATGCATCAAGAAAGATATCTTTGATTTCTACTAATTCTTTCTTTTGCCTATACTCATTTTTGAGTATGTCCTACTTCTTCTTTCTCTCCAGTGCCTCTTGCACTTCATTTATCTATGCTAGGTTCATTGTCTTGTAGTCATAACTTGGTATGACTATTTCTTCATCAAGTGCAGGATCTCCATAGTAAAGTACCCTTGCTACCTTGGTGGAGCTCGAGCCTGGTGCTAAAATTTGTAGTGGTACTGCATCAGTGCTCAATTGCTTGGTTGGAGTCCCCATAGTAGGCAAATTAACCAATGTTTGTATTGCCTCTTTCTCTCTTTCTTTGGGGGTTTTCTCCTCTTCCTTTTCTTCTTCACTCATGCCTTGATCAATTACAATGATTTGAGGAGGTGCACCTTTGCTTTGTACTGTAGGAACTTTTTGTCTGATCTACTCCTTTGCTAACTCCTCAGCAATTGTTGTTACTATCATTGTGGGATCAACCTTAGCAATTGTGTCTTGTGTTGGTTATTCTTTAGGTTGATCATCTATAGCTATAGGAGGTTGTGAAGGTGGTTATTTTGTGTTTACCTTATCTTTAGTAATTTCAGTTATAGCCTTTTGTAATTCCTCTACACTCACCAAAATAGGATTTGTGCACAATTGTGATTGGAATGGTGTTTGGTGAAGGATCTTTTTGAGATCATCTATAGTCAATAGATAAATGTTCTAACCTGAGGTTTCAAGAACATCCTTTACAATTATAGTTTCTATAGGTGTAGGTTTTTTATGTGGAGGACTGGGTGGTGGCAATTGGGTGTCTTGGACACTCTGTTCTTGCTATTGCTCCTCAGTTTTTGGCTCATCACCTGGTTGTGTCTCCTTCTCCATTGTTACCTCTTCTTTCTCCTTCTCTCCTTCTTCATCCTTCTCATTTTCCTCTTCCTCTTCACCATTATTCCTTCCCTCAAAGGGATCTTCTTGCCCTTCCTTGACAATAGTCAATCCATAAATTAATTTCCACATTTTTGTGGATTTCTTTACAACATCTTCTATTTTATTTTCCAAAATACTAAAGGCTCTATATTTGGGTGCAAATTTACTCATATGTTTCTTACTGGCCTTGCTTATTTGACCTTTTGTAAGGTCCAACATTACATGAGCAACTATTGATTCCCTTATTTCCTTCTCCATATTTAGGCAGTAATTCCATTTATTTTCAACAATGGATCTTAGGTCCTTAGGCATAGAATTGTCTAGTTCAAGTGGAGTAGTCTTGAACTTGGCCATCATAGTGTAGATAGACTCTTCCACTATGTTCTATTCTTCCCTACTCAATTTATTAAAATCAATGGTTTTTAGTCCAGTTAAATCTACATTATCTCTAATGTTATCACAAATATTTTCCAAATTAGATTTGGTGGAACGTCTTACCACTCTAAATTGATCATTGTCAGATTCTATCTTTTCCTCATCTGACTTTGGAGGTGAAACATATTTTCTTCTTTTCTTTTCTGTAGGCCCTACTTGTTGTGTATCTTTTTTCTTTCCCTATTCCTTAGAAACTTTTGTTGTAGCCCTAGTGTCTTCCTTGTAGCAGGCTTGGTTGGGCTTGGTTTTTCTACTTTCTTTTTCCCTTTGGGTTGTGCAATAGGTTTTTTTTGTGCTTTTCTTTTCTTAGGTTCAACCTTGGGTGCTTCCTAGTCAACACCTTCTTCTTCCTCTACATTCTCACCCATGCCTTGGATCAATGCTAATGGTTCTTAACCTTGTTCATCTTCTTCATCTTCAACTTCTTCATCTTCTTCTTCTTCAACAATGCCCTCACCAAATTTTTCCTTTAACTTCTTAACCAATTTGTCCTTTTTCTTTAATGTGGAGGTAGTCTTCAACTCCATATCCACCTTTGATCTCACCACATCAAAAGTCTCAAAATATGGTACAATCTTGTCCACTTCCTCCACTAATAATGTAGTTATAGTTGCAGATGCCTCGACTATGTTTATCTCATATCCAAGTGGTCTTAACCATCTAACCCTTGGTACGGCTAATTGTATGTAAGTATAATCAATATCTACAAGAAAACATACATCATTTACATGTTGATCTACCAATGAAACTAGTATCCTTAGTCTTTGTTTCATGGTCTTCTTGAAATCTTCAAAATAACTTGTCATAAGAGTTTCAAAATTGGCTCCCATTTGCTCAATATATTCATTTACTTGAGCTACTATTGACCTATTGGTTTTCCAGTTACTTTTCCAAAGGATGGAAATTTATTTTGTCCATAGAAAAATATGCAAATCAAAATTGCACCAAATTTGCACTATGCTCCCTTAGTTCTCCTTATTGTTGTTAAGTTCTCATTGATTTGTTGCAATTGTAATTTTGCAAGATCATGAGTATGATCCTTTTTCACTAGTTTGCGACCAACATCCACTACAATGCATGGTACACTATTATGTCTGCTAGATTGATAAAATTTATGGGAAATAACCCTAATAGAAAAGTCAACAAGAGGGTCTTGGAGAGTATCTGTAGTCATTCCTCTCTTGTTCCATTTGGCGCCTATGTTCTTCTAAATTGCTTCCTTAGAGTCACTTCTAAGCATCTTGGGCCAATCTAGGGTTGGATACCCTTTTACTCTATGTACAATCCTCTTTGTTATTTTACTAGACCATCTTCTAGCCACAAACTTCCATCATAAATTCTGCTAAGTACAATTCTTATCCATTTTGTTTTAAAGACAATGGGAAATTCTATGGCACAAGTTAAACCCTTCCCCTCAATGATTTGCTATTCATCTTTCAAGACTCTACTTTCACACAACTTGTCATAGGCTTTTCTCATCTCCATATTTCTAATAGCAACAATCTTACAATTTTAACATCTTGGACCATAATGACTTTAGGAGGTATAATAAATAGGGCTTTGGCTAGGTCATTTTGTATGCTACTTTAGGGGTTGGCCACAAATTAGGTTGTTTTACTTCATTTAACACAAGTTGGACCTCAAACGACTCTTTCTTCTAGGGTTTCTTAGAATTGGAGGCCATTTTCTTCTATCCACAGTTTAAACACGAAGAAAATGTAATACTGCATAGCTCTGCACTAGTATAAATACCTTGAATTGATTGATCTAAGCTAAATCACTATTGAAATCAGCTCAAATATTGGATTCTCTACTTTGAAGTCATTTTGCACTCTTCTTCATCTTTGGTCTTCATTCACAATGAAGAAAATGGTTCAAAATGTGATAACATGCCCTATTTTTATAACATTTAATGCTTAGTGTGTTTACAGCTATCTTCTCAGCTTCTTAAGCATGTTTGCATTACTCAACTTCCATTGTCTTTCCACTACTCAACATCCACTAAAGTATCCCTTACTTAGCTTCAACTAAAATTTCTCTTTACTTGGCTTCCACTACCAACTCAACTTCTATTGATTCAAGCAATCAACTTGGCATGTATTGAAATTTTACTCAACATCTGAGGGAAACTTGACAACATTTATGAAATCTTGGAATTTTAACTTTGCTTCTCTATTCATGTCAATCTCTTCTTTTCAATACTTACTTATCTTGGAACTAATGTATGATAAAGCTTTGTATATCAGTCCCACATACCTTCTTTTTCTTAGTTGGTTGATGTGTGACCACTTGACCTTTTGGGTGAAGTGATCCCTTCATTTGATGTGTTGCTTCCATCTTTCTTCTTCCATGTCAAATTCATTTCTCCTCTGATGTGCTCAACATATACCTTCTCTTTTCCTTTTTTGAACTCTAAATTGGGTGTCTTTGACCTTATTGGGAAATTCCTATTGATATGACTAGTCGTCAAACAACTGAAGCATGTAGTTTGGCTGAGCCATCTGCTGTAGTTTCCACTGAAGTGTGTTCTTATGCAATTTTTAGGGATGTGTCCATATTCCTAATATTGATGGCAGCTATACCTGGTGTTATTTTTGGAATTTTCAAGTGGGAAGATTTACTTCTAAGAGGTGGGGGGGTCAATGAATCAAGAGTAACTAACTTTAACTTCTTCAAAACTTTTTTTGTTGAAAAACATTCACATGCACCTAATTCATCTAACAAACATAAGAGTAAAGACATGCATGAAAACATATAACACAAGATTTTGGTAACCTAGAAACTCTCAAAAATGAGAAGGTAAAACTCGGGTGGGGATGACACCCACAAAGTATCACTGCAGCAATATGTAATTGTTCAAGGTTACAAAATTTGACCACTTCCAATGGTCTACACTATGAAAGGCATGTCCTATTAAAGACTTTACACCTTATTAAAAGTGACATGGTTAAAGGATTTACAAACATTCACTTGGAATGTTACCCTGTTTAAGGATTTAGCACCTTGTTTAAAGGCTTACAACATGGCTATCAAACTAACCTATCATCATAGGATTTTCATTCCTAATAAAATGGCTAGAGAGTATGAGAAAGTCTTGACTTTATGACTTGCAATCTTCAATTGTTGATTCTAGATCCTTGTTCTACTTTGTCTGTTCTAATCCTTACTTGATCTAATATGTCTCTCTTCAAAATTCTAATACTCTATTCTTGATCAACTAAATTCTGCAATGTTGTTCTAGTCTTTCTAAGTCTTTACACCCCTCTGCACTTTTCTAGAATTCTCCCATAAACTCTTACTCATGCTTTTTTCATAGTGGGGTGTCATCCTTATTTTAAACACTTTGAAGACTTAGAGTTAGGTATGAATCTATGATCAATATTCATTTTTCATTTCCCACTCAATTCTTTCATTTTTTCTATTGGTTGCATGCCTTGTCCATTTATCTTATTGGCTACATGCCGATTACATAGGTAATGCAAAAGATTTGATCTTATCTTCAAGATCTTTTGAGATTTATCCTAAGTTGGCTCAAGAATGGTTTACATTTGAGTTTGTGAAGCCACAAACTTATATGCTAATTCTATGTTACTCGGCATTTACTAATTGTTGATGCTCGACACATATAGGAATTATGTCTCACTCGACATCTATACTTTGCTTGGCACCTATAGTGACTTGGCATCACTTATCACTTGACACTTGAACTTTTCTCAGCACTTGAAGTTCACTCAACACCTATTGAATCTCTAGCTTAGCATATACTGTAGCTCAGCTTCTATATTATACTCAGCATCAACTTAAGAATTGGTCAAGTGTGTTGACACTCAATTTTCAAAACCAATCTGAGACCAACAATACTGACATTAGTGACAAAAACACTTAACTAAGCATTATGAATCTGATCTCTATGAGTATACTACACATTCTATTCGGCATATGTACAAAACTTTAAAAACTTGTTCAAAATTTTGTATACCTCAAAAATTTTGTAACTTCCCCTGAGTTGATGTGCCAATTCTATAACCAAAATTCCACTATTACAACTAAAGACTCTTGCGCTAAATTTGTCTCGTACTAATGTGTTTGATACTCTTTGCCTTGTCTATACTTTGTATCTATTTTTTTGTACTCTTCCTTTGTTTCTACTCCCCCTTTTCACATCCTCTTGTAGTTTTTGCATCCTTTTGGTTGTATCTCCTTATTACTTCCTCAAAATTTGAATATCTCTCCCTTTTAGTACTCTTTATTACCTCTATCAAAGAATGTATTATCTTTCCTATTCTTATTATATGAAATAATGTATATTATCTCCAAAAAATGCAATTTCTCCCCCTTTTTGACACTTATGTCAAAGGGTCCTAAGAATGAATAGAATATTTAGCCAAAAATGTTTTATTTACCTCCATTATCATTTTTAGAGAAGCATCCCAATTTTCAAGAAATTTTTAGTGATTTGTGTTGGATGGCTATCTATGTTGCAAGATGTACTAGGCCTTCTAAGGTAGAAAGATTAGGATCTTTCTTTAAAACATTTTCTATATAGGCCACTTCCTTATGTAGTACTTCTAGATGTGGGGTAATAGTAGATTGAATTTGTATTAATTTGGCCTTAACATTGGCCTTTTCTACTATCAATATAGCTAACTCCTTCTGAGTGTAAAGCGTTGTTGCAAAATGCTTCTCAATTTGAGCTAGATCTTTATGTAGCTATGTGCTAGATATCTTAAGATTTTGTTCCAAGCTCAATATTATCTAGCTAGTTTCTTGTGTGAAAAATAATGAGTCACACAATTTGGAGTACAATGAGAATATATTCTCAAGTACTATTTTCACTTTTTCAACTTTCTTGGCTAGCTCAACTTGTGACAGTGCTATCTCACTTGATATTTTCTCATTAACTTTCATTTGAAATTTGTTTTTAAACTACTCTAATAATTTAATATTTGTATCAAGGTCTTCACTTTGTACCTAGTCCACTATGTTGGATAGTTTCTCCATTAGAGGCTTTGTTTCATTAGGCATAGGAAAGCTAAATGCAATAAGGAATATATCTTTGATTTCTACTAATGCTTTCTTTTGTCTATACTCATTTTTTAGTATCTCCTTCTTCTTTCTCTCCAATGCCTTTTGCACTTCATTTATCTGTGCTAGGTTCATTATTTTGTAGTCATAACTAGGTATGACTATTTCCTCATCAAGTGCAAGGTTTCCAAAGTGAAGTACCCTTGCTATCTTGGTGGAGCTTGAGTTTAGTGTAGAGATTTGCAGTGGTACTGCATCAATGCTTGGCTATTTGGTAGGAGTCCCTGTAGTAGGAAAATTTACTAGTGTCTATATTACCTCTTGCTCTATTTCCTTGGGGGTTTTCTACTCTTCCTTCTCTTCTTCTCTACTACCTTGATCAATGATAATTATTTGAGGAGGTGCACCTTGGGTTTGTGTTGTGGAACATCTTGTCCTGCCTACTCCTTTGCTGGCTCGTTAGTAGTTGTTGTTGCTATTGTTGTGGGATCAACCTTAGCATTTTTTTCTTTTTCTACTTCCTCTTTTGGTTGATCATCTATAGTTGTGGGAGGTTGAGAAGGTGGTTCTTATGTCTTAACCTTCTCCTTAGTAATCTCTACTATAGCTTTTTTCAATTCTTCCACACTCACCAAAATAGGATTTGTGCACAATTGTGATTGCAATGTGGTTTGGTGAAGGATCCTTTTGAGATCCTCTATAGTCAATAGATTGATGTTCTTACCTAAGGTACTAGGAACATCCTTGAAAATTATAGTTTATATAGGTGTTGTATGTGGAGGACTTGGTGGTGGAAATTGGGTGTCTTAGATACTCTGTTCTAGCTACTACTCCTTAGCTATTGCCTCTTCATTTTCTTTCTCTCCTTCCTCATCCTTTTCATTCTCCTCTTCTTCCTCATCGTTTCTTCCCTTAAAGGGATTGTCCTACCCTTCCTTGATAGTAGTCAATCCATAAATCAATTTCCACATTTATGTGGTTTTCTTTACAACATCTTATATTTCATTATGTAAAATACTAAAGGCTTTGTTTTGGGTGCAAATTTTCTCCCATGTTTCTTATTGGCCTTTCTTATTTTACCTTTAGTAAGGTTTGGCATCACATTAGACAATGTTGACTCCTTTATTTATTTCTCCATATCAAGGTAGTAATGCCATTTATTTTCTACAATGGAGCTTAGCTCCTTAGGCATAGAATTGTCAAGTTCAAGTGGGGTAGTCTTGAACTTGGCCATCATAGTGTAGATAGACTCTTCCACTATATTTTGTTCTTCTCTAGACAATTTATTAAAATCAATGGTCGTTAAACTAGTTAAATCTACATTATGTCTAATTTTATCACAAACATTTTCCAAATTAGACTTGGTAGAATGTCTTACCAATTTGAATTGATCATTGTCAGATTCTATCTTTTTTTCATCTGACTTTGGAGGTGTAACATATTTTCTTCTCTTCTTTTTTTCTACAGACCCTCCTTTCTCTATGAATTTTTGCTTCCCCTATTCCTTTGCCACTTGTGTTGTTTCCCTAGTATCTACCCTTGTATTTGGCTTGGCTAGGCTTTGCTTTGTTACTTTCTTCTTCCATTTGGGTTGTGCAACGGGTTGTTTATATGCCTTTCTCTTCTTTTTCTCTGGCTTTGGTGCTTCCTACTTGCACCTTCCTCTTCTACATATTCACCCATGCCTTGGGTCAAATAAAGTGTTTCCTATCCTTGTTCTTCTTCATCTTCTTTTGCTTCTTCACCTTCTTCTTCTTCTTCATTAGTGCCCTCACCATATTTGACCTTTAACTTCTTTACAAGTTTATACTTCTTCTTCAGTGTGGAGGAAGTCTTCAACTCCATATCCACCTTTGACCTTACCACATCATAGGTTCCAAAATGTGGTGCACTTTTGTCCACTTCCTCAGCTAGTAGTACAGTTATAGCTACTAATGCCTCATCTATATTTATTTTATAGCCAATAGGTCTTAACCATCTAACTCTTGGTATAGCAGCTTGATTATAGGTGTAGTCAATATCTACAAAAAAGCATACATCATTTACATGATTTTCTACCAATGAAATTGGTATTTTGGCCTTTGCTTCATGGTCTTCTTGAAGTCTTCAAAATAGCTAGTCATAAGGGTCTCAAAATTAGCTCCCATTTGTTCTATATATTCATTAACTTGAGCTATGATAGACCTATTTACTTTCCAAACAACTTTACCAAAAGAAGGAAATTCATTCTGTACATAGAAGAATATGCAAATCAAAATAGCACCAAAATTATATTGTGCTCCCTTGGCTCTCCTTATTGTTGCTAAATTTTCATTGATTTGTTGCAGTTGCAATTCTACAAGATCATACTTATGATCCTTTTTCACTAATTTGTAACCCACATCTACTACAATGCAAGGCACATTGTTAAGTCTACTAGATTAGTAGAACTTATGTGCAATAACTCTAACAAAAAAGTCAACAAGAGGGTCTTGGATGGTGTATATTGTCATTCTTTTTAGGATTAAACCACAGAAATAAAAATTACATGCAAATATAACCAATAACAAAAAATAATAGATCACATAGAAAAGAACACAAGTCATCAAGATTTAATGTGGTTCACCCAATCCCTGGGCTACATCCACCAAATAGCAAGTCCAATATTTTTATGATCTAGTGATTACAAGCTAATTACAATCCATAATCCCTTACAACTCAATACTGCAGCAAGAATCAATTTCACATCACACCTTATGAAATAATCCCTAACCCTAAGCCTTTTTATACAAATATTTTAACTACTTTAGGGTTATAATTAATAATTACACGTCAGCCCAAAATCTTGATAAAATAGGGCCCAAAAAAAATTCTTTTGGGGTGATGCCCCAAACCCCAAAGAATTTATGAAGTATGTATAGCACTTTCTTGATCAATCATTGCAATCTAACAATCTCCCACTTGGGGACTGATCAAGCTCCACACTAAACAACAATCTCCCACTTGGAGACTAATCTTGTAGAATACTGCTACCACATGGGACTCCCACTAGATCAAACCACCCTAGAATCTACTATTATTTTATTCATATTCAATCTAGAAGACCAATAAAAGCTAAAGAGGAGTTCAGCTTCTCCCTTGTTACTACTTTTGTCAACATATCTGTTGGATTATCATTGGTATGTATCTTCTCTAGCTTTAACTGTCCATCCTCCAAACTGACCAAATGAAATGGTACCGCAACTATATGTGTTTGGTCTTTGAATGCAGAGCTAAATTCTTTGCAAGATGAAAAGAACTTTGACAATCTATGAACAAATAATTATCCTTCTAAGGATTTCCCAATTCTTGCAAGAAGAACTAAAGCCATATCATCTCCTTGGCCACCTCTATAGCAGCTACAGACTTTGCCTCTATAGTGGATAAAGCATTAACCTTTTGTAACCTAGAAATCTAGCTCATGGCTGCCCCACCAACAGTAAAAACATCACCTATAGTACTCCACCTAGTATTAATATCCCTTACCAAATTTGAGTCAACATAGCCCTTTAAATCAGTACTAGAGCCCAAAAGGGTAAATAGTCATTGGATGTTCCTCTCATATATCTGAGAATCCATTTGACTGCATTCTAATGCTAAATTTTTGGATGACTCATAGACCTACTAACAACTCCTATAGGGTACTTGGACATCTTATCCTCCTCCTTTTGTCTCTTGGGACACATCTCCTTAGTCAATTTCAAATGACCAGGTAAATGTGTGTTGATAGCTTTAGCATTCTCCATAGAGAAATATTGCAATACCTTCTCAACATAATCAGCCTGAGATAGCATCAATGTTCTACTTTTCCTATCTTTTCAAATCTTCATACCAAGGATTTGTTTTGTTGCCCCCAAATCCTTCATAGCAAATGCATATGCTAATTGGCTTTTTAGCCCCTTAATGTGATCTATGTTAGACCCAGCTACAAGCATATCATCAACATATAAACATAAAATAATGTAGCTATCATCATCCAACCTCTTAAAGTAGACACAATGATCTAAATGACACCTACTGTAACCATGCCCATGCATAAAACTGTCAAATTTTAGATACCATTGTTGAGGTGCTTGCTTGAAGCCATATAAACTTTTCTTCAATTTGCACACTAAGTTTTTCTTACCTTTGACCGCAAATCCTTTTGGCTAAGCCATATATATCTCTTCATCCAAATCACCATGAAGGAAGGTTGTTTTAACATCCAGCTACTCTAAATGCAAATCTTCAGTAGCCACTAGACTTAAAATAGTATGGATAGAAGTCATTTTAACAACAAGATAAAATATCTCATCAAAATCAATTCCCTTTTTCTGTGTAAATTCTTTTACAACTAACATAGCTTTAAATATATTCTTACCTCCATCCTCTTCTTTTAACATGTAAATCCACTTATTCTGTAAAGCCTTTTTACCTACAGGCAAATTGCACAAATTCCATGTCTTATTCTTCAATAAAGAGTCTATTTCATCTTTCATTATAGACTCTCATTGAATCTTAGTATCTACTTGCATAGCTTCATTATAACTTTTAGGTTCACCAACATTAGTAAATAGAATAGAATACAAAAAGGGGAAAAATCTTTGTGGAGGTCTAATTTTTCTTGTTGACCATCTAACATTCACTAGTGTGTGTGGTATTTTTTTTGTGGTTGTTGCACATCATGAGGAATGGCTGGAACATCAGCTTTTGAAGTATCATCCAACATGACATAATCATCTTCTTTCTTCTCATGTTTCTGCAATAGATCTTCGTACAACACTTTCTAATTGAATATGACATCCCTGCTTCTTACAATTTTATGATTTTCAAAATCCCAAAGTCTATAACCAAACTCATTAATGTCATATCCAACTATATATGAGCAATGTTAGTATGCTAATAGAAACCAAATTTAAATAAAGCTTCTAAAAACTAAACAAAATTCATAAACTTCAAGATAGACTAAGATGAGCTCTCAATTGAGAATATGAGCCATTAATGGGCTCTCTTAATAAGAAGCTCTTTTGTTGAGTAGCTTTATCTAAATGGATAGGATGTATGCTCAATATGCTTCGAAAGGCTTCAATGGATGATTGTGGATTTTTGGTGTGGATAGATGGCTTTAATATGGATTTGGCTCTCAAAATAGCATTATAACTTTACTTCATGGATTGTGTTAAAATGGCTTGGGAGAGGATTCCTTAAATAGGCAAAGGGCTTGAGGGATCAAGGGATAGGATGCAAGGATGGGAAAAAGCTCATGGAGGGCTTAGATTGCATGAGAGGAGAGCACATGGATTGTGCTTCCTTACAACCAATCAGGGAGTGACACATGTCACAGGGTGAGAGGATGGAGAAAAGGGCAAGGATGAGTCAACAAAGGAGGCTCAAGAGATAAAATCTTCATAAAGACCCTTCATAAGTTCTTTGTAAGAACATTTATGACTTTGTGGGCTTTATAAAGTTTTGTGGTTGAAGATATTTGTGAGAGATACCATGAAATTCGAATTTGAGGGTTTAGGGAGGTTTTAAGCTTGCTTAGGGTTGTAAAAATGATTAGAGGAAGGGTTAGAGATGGCTTAGGACTAGGCAAGTGGATGGCAAGTGGATTGGAATTAATGAGGGTGGGTGAAGGAGGAGATATTTGTTAACTTTGGCTTGAGTTAGCAAGTCTTAACCCATGTTTAGGGAATGTGACAAGGTTAGGAGGGGATTAGGATTAGGGTTAAAGACATCTTCTAGAAGAGTCTAGGCTTTGGATGAGGATGAAGACTTTCTAGAAGAGTCTAGAACTTCCTAGGATAAGATTTTATGAAATAAATAAAGTTTTATTTATTTCAAGGGTTTGGGTTGAGGAGATATTTATTAAAATATTTTTAATAAACATGAGGATTAATATTTAATCTTGATTAAATATTTTGAGTTGGGATTAGGGGTAGGAAATGATGAGATTAGCCTTTAATCAAAATTAAAGAAGGATTAGAAGATTTTGGAAGAGGTTAGTGGTCTTAAGGAAATTGGCCAAGTTTTGGGCAAAAAATAAATTTTTTATTTATTTTGGATTTTTTGGTCAATTATTTAATTAAATAATTAATAAATAAGGAAATAATGTTTAAGTAAGATTTAAACATTTTTGGGAGGGATTCCTTAATTAAATATTTTTAATTAAGATAAAGGGATTTAATGGCATAAAAATTAATTAATTAATTAAATAATTAATTAATTAATAAATGATGATGTCATCAGGACTTTTTCAGAAAATAAAAATACTTTATTTTCTAAAGGTTTTTAGGTGTCTACACCAACAAATACACATTTCTTTGACTTAGCTTCTAGTTTGGCTCTATTTTCAAAATCTATGTGAGCAAATTCTTCACAATCAAAACTTTTGAGAAAAGAATAACTCACCATCTTACCAGTTCATGCCTCCTCTAGAATACCATAGCCCAAAGGAGTAGAGGGACCTCTATTAATCAAATATACAACAGTATTGATAGCCTCCACCCACATTTGTAAGGGCAACCCAGAATGCAACCTCATGCTCCTTGCACATTCCATTATAGTCCTATTCATGCATTCAACCACTCCATTTTCCTATGGAGTCCTTGGAACAATTTTTGTATATGAATACCATTAGTGGAGCAATAATATTTAAATTCATGATAGCAATAATCACCACCATTATCAGATCTGAGACATTTTAATTTTTTACCAACCTAATTTTCAACCAAACATTTCCATTTCTTAAAAGTTTGAAATACATCATATTTTTGTCTAAGGAAATAAACCCATAATTTTCTAGTTGTACCATCAATAAATATAACATATTAATAAGAGCCACCAAGGGAAGATACTTGAGTTGGTCCCCATACATTGGTATGCACAAGCTCTGATTTCTCCCTTTTATTTTTCTTTCCAATCTTTGCAAAACTCACTCTCTTTTATTTTCCATACACACAACTTTCATAGAAATCCATATTAACACATTGTAGACCTAGTAAAACTTTCCTTGAATGAATTACTTTCATACCTTTCTCACTCATGTGCCCAAGTCTGTTGTGTCACAATACCATATCAAAATCTGTAGCAGCTATTTTTTCTCCCTGGTCAACTACAACAATTGTTCCCAAACATTTTTTTTCTCTAAAACAATTAAAGTAGAAGGAACAATATGACTTGTACAAAGATATAAGGTGCTTACTTTCACACCTTTTTCTACTACAAGGGAACCTTTTGAAATCTTCCAATTTTTATCATTAAAAGTAACTACACAACCCTCATCTTCAAGTTGCCCTACTGAAATTAAATTCCTACTCAGCTTTGGAACATGTCTTACCTCATGTACTAGCCAATGATTCTCATTCTACAACTTAATCTTAATTTTTTCCTTTCCAACAATCTGACAAGGTTCATTATCCCCCAAATAAACAAGGCCAAAATCCCCTTGGACATAATCAATGAAATAAGCTCTATGAGGTGTAGCATGAAATGAAGCGCCAGAATCTAAAACCCATGAATCATCAACACTTTCTAAAGATAGAAGGAAAGTATCTTGTTCAAATTTGTTACTTAGCACATTTGCCTCCTTGTCTCCATCTGATTTATCTCCTTCATTTTTTTTCCGATTGTAGCAATCTTTCTTTTTGTGCCCTAGTTTCCCACAATACCAATAGTTGTTCAATCCTCTCAATTAAGACCTCCTCCCCTTTGACTTTCCTCCTAATTTCCCATGATTTCTATAATTACTTCCTCTCTCAATCATTCTACCCCTACTTTGTGCATTCAAAGCACTTCCTAATGTAGATCCACCTAAGGTTTTCCTATGAGGTTCCTCACTCAAAATAACATTGATCACATCATCATATTTTAGGGTACTAGATCCAAAAATAGAATTACTCACAACCATTATTAAGTCATTCCAACTTTCAAGCAAAGAACACAAAATCAAGAGAGCCCTGATTTCTTCTTCAAAATTGATACCCACAGAAGATAACTAACTAGTAATAGTATTAAACTCATTTAAATGATTTGTAATAGATCCACCTTCTACCATTTTCATATTAAATAAATGCTTCATAAGAAATACCTTGTTTGAAGCAGAGGGCTTTTCATATAGTGTTGCTAGGGTTTTCATCAATTCTTCTATCATCTTTACTTTTGTGATATTAAATGCCACCGATGGTGCTAGGCATAATCAAATGCTTCCAAGTTTCTTTCTATCCAATAGATCCCATTCATCATTTGACATAGATCCTTGATTCTTGGCTTTGCCTTCCAATGGCTTCCATAAATCCTTCTGAAACATATATTCTTCCATTTGCATCTTCCATAACTGGAAGTTCTACCCATTAAACCTATCAACCCTTAGTTTACCCTTATTTGTCATTGCTCCCACTCAACCATGAGATTCCCACTCAACCATGAAACTTTCTTGCAGAGGATAAATAAAAAAAAACTAGGCTCTGATACCACTTGTTAGGATTAAACCACAAACATAAATAATATATATGTGCAAATATAACCAATAATAGAAAATAATAGATCACATAGAAAAGAACACAAGGCACCAAGATTTAACGTGGTTCACCCAATCCCTCAGCTACTTCCACCAAATAGCAAGTCCAATATTTTTATGATCCAATGATTACAACCTGATTACAATCCATAATCCCTTATAGCTCAATACTACCGCAAGAATGAATTTTGCATCACACCTTACGAAATAATCCCTAACCCTAAGCCCTTTTATACAAATATTTTAACCACTTTAGGTTTATAATTAATAATTACATGTTGGCCCAAAATCTTGATAAAATAGGGCCCAAAAAAATTTCTTTCAGTGCGATGCCTCGAACCCCAAAGAATTTATGAAGTATATATAGTACTTTCTTGATCAATCACCACCATCTAACAATTCCTCTCTTATTCCACGTGGCCCTAGTGTTCTTTTCAATTGCTTCCTTAGATTCACTCCTAAGGGTCTTTGGCTAATCTAGGGTTGGGTACATGTCACTCTATGTATAATTATCTTTGTTATTTGTACTAGACCATCCTCTAACCATAAACTTCCATCATGTAATCTGCTAAGCACTAGCCTGATCCATTTAGTTTTAAAAACTATAGGAAACTCTAGGGCATACATCAAACCCTTCTTCTCAGTGATTTGGTATTCTTCCTTCAAAACTCCATTTTTGCACAATCTCTAATAGGCTTCCCTCATCTCCATGTCTCCTATGGCTCCAATTTTATAGTTGTAACATCTTCTAACATCCTAAACCGTAACTACCTTAGGGGGTATGACAGATAGGGCTCCAACTGGGTCATTTTTATATGCCACTTCAGGGATTGGCTAGAAATTAGGTTGTTTCACTTTGTTGGACACTATTTAAACCTCAAATGGTTCTTTCTCCTATGTTTTCCTAGAGCTAGAAGTCATTTGTGTGATCTAGGGTTTGAACACAAAGAAAATATGAAACTACGTAACTTGGCACAAATGTAAATACCTCAAATTCAATGAAATTGTGTTAAATTACTGTTGAAATTGGCTCAAATGTTTGATTCTCTATCATGAAGTTGTTCTACATTCTTCTTCATCTTTTCTCTTCATTTGTGATGAATAAAAATGATTCAAAATGCAATAATATACCCTATTTTCATAGTATTTAATGGTTAGTATGTTTACAGCTGTTCACTCAGCTTCTTAAGGATTTTTACATTACTCGGCTTCCATTTTCTTTCCACCACTTAGCATCCACAAAAGTATTCCTCACTTGGCTTTAACTAAAATTTCTCTTCACTTGGCTTCCACTACCAACTCAACTACAACTAATCATTTGGCTTCTATTGATTTTGATAGTCAACTCAGCTTGTACTAGAATTTTACTCGACATCTCAAGGCAACTCCACAACACTTATGAAATTTTGAAATTTTATGTTTTCATCTCTAATTATGATGATCTATTCCTTTTAGTACTTTCTTATTTAGGAACTTATGTATGAAAAAGCTTTGTAAATCAATCCCTCATGCCTTCTTATACTTAGTTTGATGAAGTGTGACCACTTGACCTTTTAGGTGAAGTGATCCCTTCATTTGATGTGCTACTCCCATCTTTCTTCTTCCATGTCTTATTCATTTCTCCTCTAATGTGTTCAACATCTACCTTCTCTTTACCTTTGTTTTTCTATGAGTTGGGTGCCTTTGACCTTGTTGGGCAATTTCTTCTGATATGACCAATCTTCAAACAACTGAAACATGTGATTTGATTCAACCATCTGCTATAGTTTCCACTGAAATGCATTCTTATGAAATTTTTAGGAATGTGTCCATATTCTTGATAGTAATAACAACTATACCTAGTGTTATAGTCCCAATTGTAATGATTTCCATGGTTATTTCCCCTTGCTGGCTGATTAGGTGTCCACATAGGCTTTGATCTGCACTCAAAAGCTCTATGTCCATACTTCTTTCAATTGCAGTAGTAACCTTCAAATCTTGGTATTCTGATAATCCTAGTCCTATAGTTATGTGCTTGATGTCCTGGCTTGTTGCACTTATGGCAATGACTCACATTATTAGGTTTTTCATACTAGTAGGAATTCATACTCCTGCATACATTAGAGGTATGTCCTTTTTTACCACAGAAATGACAAGTAGGTTTAGTGTTCTTACCTTTGTTACTATTTTCTTCCGTAGTCTTGGATGATTCTCCTTGTCTAGAGTTGGTGTATCCTAGTCCTGAAGTATCATTGCTAGCCCTTGGTAATTTCAATAGTTGTTCAAAGTACTTAATGGCCTTGTTAGGTGTATTGAAACTCTCTACAATCTTCTTCTCTCTTTTCAAATCATTTTTTAGTTTTTCATTTGCATCTTCGGTGTAGAGATCTCAATATCCTTGACATTTAGTTCATGATGTGTATTAATCATCTGGATTAAGGTGTCTAGCTATGTGTTTGGAATTCTTGCAAGCTCAATTTATTTTTCTTCCAATCTATTGGCAAAGTTTCTCTTGTCTTATTCTAGCATAGCCTTATCTTCAATGCATCTTTTCTTCTGTTCAGTTACCTCACAAAGCATCATGGGTTGTGACTCTTGTTCAATCTTGAGTGTTCTAATTTCTTCTACTTGGGCTCTATTCTTCTCTATTGTGTCTTCTATTGCCTCATCAAACTCTTTGGAATCTCCATTTGCAAATAATTGTGAGGTGTCAATCTCCTTGTATTGTGTATCATTTTCATCTATGACAATCTCTCTTCTTCTCTTTAAGAATTTTTTCAGTTCCTCCCTAGCTTCTTCCAAAGTATGTAGAGCAAGTTGTATATCAATTTCCTAATTCTCTATAATATTCCCAAGCTTGTAGACTTCCATTTCTAGATCTTCTCTCCAAGCTGTAAGGCTCCTCCTTGTGAGAACTTGTCTATGATACCAATTGTTGGAATTTACAAGTGGGATGATTTACTTCTGAGAACAAGGGGGGTGAATCAAAAGTAACTAACTTTAACTTCTTTAAAACCTTTTTGTTGAAAAACATTCACATGCATCTAATTCATCTAATAAAAATAAAAATAAAGACATGCATGAAAATAGATAACACAAGATTTTGGTAACCCAGAAACCCTCCAAAATGAGAAGGTAAAATTGGGGTGGGGATGACACCCACAATGTATCACTGCAGCAATATGTAACTATTTAAGGTTGCAAAATTTGACCACTTCCAATGGTCTACCCTATGAAAGGCCTATCCTGTTAAAGACTTTACACCCTATTAAAAGTGACCTAGTTAAACGATTTAGAAACATTCATTTGAAATGTTACCATGTTAAAGGATTTAGCACCTTGTTTAAAGGCTTACATCATGGCTATTAAACCAACCTATCATCATAGGATTTTCATTCCTAATACAATGGCTAGAGACCACATAAGCATTGATCTACACTCAAAATCTCTATGTCCATACTTCTTCCAATTGTAGTAGGGACTTTCAAAACTTGGTTTTTTGATAGTCCTAGTCCTGCAGTCATGTACTTGATGTCCTTGCTTATTGCACTAGTGCTAGTGACCCACATTCTTAGGTTTTTCATGCTAATGGGCATTCTTTATCCTACACACATTAGAGGTATTTTCCTTTTTATCACAAAAATGACAAGTAGGTTTAGTGTTCTTACCTTTGTTCTTCTTTCTTTTACAATCTTGGATGACTCTCCTTTTTCAGTGCTAGTGTATCTAGTCCTAAAGTATCATTGCTGGATCTTGGTGATTTTAGTAGTTGTTCAAAGTACTTAATGGCCTCATTAGGTTTATTTAAGCTCTCCACATTTTCCTTCTCTCTTTTTAGGTCCTTTTGTAGTTGTTCATTTTGCATCTTTAGTGTGGAAATCTCAATATGCTTGACATTCAATTCATGATATGCATTCATCATCTCACTTAGGGTGTCTAGTAGCATGTTTGAAATTCTTGCAAGCTCAATTGACTTTCTTCCATTCTATTGGCAAGATTTATCTTGTCTTCTTCTAGCATAGCCTTATCTTCAATGGCTTTTTTCTTCTGTTCATTCACTTCACAAAGCATCATGGCTTGTGATTCTTGTTCAATCTTGAGAGTTCTAATTTCTTGTGCTTGAGCTCCATTCTTCTCCATTAGGTCTGCTATTGCTACATCAAACTCTATGGAATCTCCATTTGCAAACAACTTTGATCTATCAATCTCCTTGTATTGTGTATCATTCTCAGCTATGGCAATATCTCTTCTTCTCTTTAAATTTTTTTTCAATTCTTCCTTGGCTTCTTCCAAAGTATGTAGAGTAAGTTTTATATCAATCACCTAATTTTCTATGACCTTCCCAAGTTTGTAGACTTCTATTTCTAGATCTTTTCTCCAAGTTGTAAGGATCCTTCATGTGAGAACTTGGCTTTAATACCAATTTTTGGAATTTACAAGTGGAAAGGTTTACTTCTGGAGGGGGTTAATTAGAAGTAACTAACTTTAACCTCTTAAAACTTTTAGTTGAGATCATTCACATGCATCTAACATATCTACATAAAATGAAAAATAAAGACATGCATGAAAATAGATAACATAATATTTTGGTCACCCAGAAACCCTCCAAAATAAGAAGGTAAAACTGGGGTGGGGATGACACCCACAAATTATCACTACAACAATATGTAACTATTTAAGGTTACAAAGTTTGACCACTTCCAATGGTCTTCCCTATGAAAGGCCTATCCTGTTAAAGACTTTACACCCTATTGAAAGTGACTTGATTAAAATATTTACAAACACTCACTTGGAATTTTACTATTGTCACAAAGGTTTGTACCCTTGTCCAAATTCTTACCTAAGGACAACCTTGTGAAACATGGAAACAACCTCAAAGATATGGGACTTGAACTGTGAGGTTGGATCTTCGGAGAAGGTCAGCTTCCTCGTACTATCAGGGTGCACCTAACTACTCTTGGAGAGGAAAAGGGAGAAGGAATGCATGAAAAGAAAATCTACCTATTCTAACCTAAGGGGGTGATGCACCAAAATAGAGTGTTAACCAATCTCTGCCCATACATTCACTATTGAACCATCATGACACCAAAAGATATACACATATAGACTTACTTTAATCTAACAATCACATGTAGATCAAGAAACTAGAATGAATTACACAAGGAAATAGAAGATTCACTTATATATCATTCACAAGCCAAAAGAGTACAATCATGCAGATTACAGATCTCTACAAAACACCAATGAGAGGCAAATAGTTCTTGCACTTTACATCAATGGCTGAAGGAGATAAGGTAGAATTTTATACAGTTTAGAGGCAAAGGGAATTTACACATGAAATTGTAGAGCAATATCAGAGAAGTCAAAGAAGAGTCAACCCGAACAAAATCTACAAAAATTACCTTTATAGTTCAGGCATAACTAAAATGGCCTCTAACTGAAATCACTCTACAACCATTGCATTTAAGTCCCAGAAAGAACAATCATTGAGAAAATCTGATCTGGTTACAGATCCAGATGCAATTATTTATGATCTTCGTTGGAACAAGGCCCCAAGAAGATAGAAATGGCACCACCCCAACCTAACCGCGACTGCCTCAGGAAACCACGACCTTAACTGCCAACCTCTAACTATTACTACCTCCACCGAACCCACTGGGACACATGTTTCTTAGGTGCTTCCCCACAATGTTTAACTTCCTCACATCTTCATATTATAGGAAAGCCTTGATCATTGATCTTTGCTAGATCAATGATTGTGAAAGATCCCCATATTACTGTGCCTATCTTTCAAGATTCTAGGGCCCACAAAACACTTCAACATTTGACTTGGCCTAACTCAACTCCATTTGGCATAACCCTATGGCATATAAAACTAGCCTGGCCCCATAGGGACATGCAACAACAAGGCACATGCCCACATTACTTAAAATCCTCACATCTATGCTTTGCAAGCATACACCAGTCGTTGATTAGTTTTGCATCTATGGTACTCAGAACATGTGCAGAACTGCAAGCCTAGTCAGTTGGATGGGCCAATGAGATCCACCATCACACTCTGACTCACCTAAAAACTACCATGAAAGATGAGCTATCATTACCTCTGAGAAAAGTGGGCCCATGACATCACACCATGCCACACATCGCAAAGGCACATTCTTGCATTGTTTAATCTTCTTGCAACTTCATCTTGCGAGGAAGCGCCAACCCTTGATCTTGGAAGACCTAATAGTGCTCAAAATTTGTGCCGCTGATCCTACACAACTATGTACCATGACATCACATGGACGCATGTCATAAAGGGGCTTTCTCGCACTGTCAAAAAGTCTAACAAAGATCAGAACGCAGGGAAGTGGGTGCTAATCGATTTGCCAGCTCACCTGCCACCTTGTCCACCCTGTGGCCCATAGAAGGAACACGGACCCACAATCCACATGTCACTAAGGGGCTTCCCTACAATATTTAAAGATCATACATTTGGAGAATGTGGGAAAGTGCCCACCATAGATCTATGCGAGATCTGAAGGTGCAAAAGTTGCAAGTGAAAACATACTTAGAAAATAAGGAAATACAATAAAGATTAAATCGTTCACTTTATTTTTTTTGCATTTCTCGGGGGCATTAAAATAACATAGAAGATGGGAAGTATCTGTTGGGGTAGGCCCACATTTAAACTTTGAATTTTGGTGGGGAGGAAAAAATGGGTAACATTTCTGGCGACTCAAAGAGGATGCAAGCTAGCTATGCATGTGACCAGTGGCCTTATGCATCCATTGGGCTATAGAGTCATGAAAGATGTGGATTAGTGCATTGTAAAACCCTAACCCTACCTTTGCGGTAGCAAAAAATTGAAACTATGTCTCTGTAACTCTACAGCTCGGCAAAACACATGCACTCATGCACTTCTTGGAAAATTAGAAAATAATAGAAGGAAACTACTCTAATATGTACAAGAATATTCAAGCCCTGTCAAAAACATGGTTTGAGATAGATCCCATTGACTGGGATAGGCAAGATTTTACCACTAGGCCTACTTAATTGAAAAGCATTGGCTTGCTTGCAACTGACAATTAGATAGGGGCCACTCTACAGTGCATCAAATTTTGAGTGCCTCCCTATTTTTTCCCTGTCTACATCCCATTTTAAAACTAAGTCACCCTCTCTGAAGGTTTTGACCCTAGCCTTCTTTTCAAAACTCTTTTTTACCTACTGTTGATGTGTTTGTAGGGTCTGCATGGCCTAATTTCCTTCCTCTTCTAGCTCCATCAGCTTTGCCATTCTTACTGTCATGGCATCATTTTCAATTAGCTCCAGCTGATGAGCTAGCTCTAGGGATGGGAATTCTAATAAAATTGGAAGCCTTGCTTCTCTGCCATATAACCACATAAATGGTGAATTCCCCATCAACCTCTTAGGTGTTATTCTATTAGCCCACAATGCAGTCTTCAATTTTTTATGCCAGCACCTCTGGTTGTCCTCTATAGTTCTTTTCATAATCCTAATCAAGTTTTTGTTAGAGGACTCAGCCAAACCATTGCCCTGGTGATAGTAGTTTGAGGATGTGCTTAAGTAGATATTATGATCAACTGCCCATGCACAAATTTGAGCTCCTACAAAAGATTTAGCATTATCTAAAATAATGGTTGAAGGGGCACCAAACTTGGTCACAATTCCATCAAGGAACTCAACAACTAAAGATTCTGTAGCATCCTTCAATGCAATTGCCTCTGTCCATCTGGTGAAGTAATCTATAGTAGCTAAAATCCATTTGTGACTAGAACTAGAAGGAGGATTGATAGGGCTATGAAGTCCAATCCCCATTGAGCAAAAGGCTAGTCCACCTAAATGGGATAAAGAGGAAGAGTTGCAAGCTTTTGCTTGCTAGAGAAGAAAGCACACTTTTCACACTTCCTTACATACTTATGATAATCATGGAATAGGGATGGCCAGTAGTAACCAACTCTCATGATCTTCATTATAGTTGTCCTTGCTAAAAAGTGACCATCATCAGGACCATCATGAAGCTCTTTGATCATTCTTTTAGCTTGGTCCTTGTCAATGCATCTTAATAGGGATCCATTAAAATCTCTCCTGAAAAGAATGCCATCAACCATGACATAAGGAATTGACTGTAATCTATAATTATTTCTTTTAGTTCTATCTAACCATTGAGGATATACATTCCCCAATAAGAAATTCTTCATATCATCCATCCAATTCCTTGGGTCATTATTCCTTGTCTCTTCTTGCTCTGCTAGTATCATAACAACTTCCTCATCCTGTTCCTGAGATGATATCATTTTTTTACACATCCCTTTCCCTCTTACCAACTTGGTGATCTAGATGTCAACATCATATTCCATTACTTTAGTAATCCAGCTAGCTCTCTTCTCACTAATATCTTTGCTCAAAAAGAAATCTTTCACATTGGCATGGGGTACTAATAGATGAATTTTATTATGAGATAGGAGGTGTCTAAATTTCTTTAAAGCTCTGATGACTGCAAGAGCTTTCTTCTCTACATAGTTGTATTTGTCCTCATACTCTTTCATCCCTTCACTAAAGAAGCCTATGGGTTGCTCTTCATCTTTATCATTTTTTTAGTCAGGACAGTAAAAATACTTGACTCACCACCTAGGGTATAAAGGATGAAATCCTTTTCAAATTTTGGATTAATGAGAGTAGGGGCTAAGGCTATGGCTACCTTGATCTCTTCAAAACTTTCCTTCCCTTCCTTGGTCCATGTAAATACCATACTTTTCTTGGGCATAGTTGTAAGGGGTTTTACCATGGTAGCAAGATTAGGGATAAACCTTCTCACAAAATTTATCCTACCAAGGAAACTTTGAAGCTCTTTCTTATGTTTAGGAAGACGGAGAGAAAGTATTGCTTTTTTTCTTTCTGGATCAATGGTTAAACCATCCTTAGATACAATGTGTCCTAATAATTTTCCTTGATTAGTAGCAAAGACACACTTGCTTGGGTTAAGGGATACCCCAAACTATTTACACTTTAAGAATACCTGTCTTAAATGATCAAAATGATCTTCCACATTCTTTGAATACACTGTGATATCATCAAGGTAAACTAATACACACTTTTCAATCATGCTTTTAAAGGCCATCTCCATTACCTTCTGAAATGTAGCACATGAATTAATTAGCCCAAATGGCATCTTACAATAAGCATAGGTACCCCACTTGGTGGTAAATGTAGTCTTGTACCTATCAGACTCTTTGACTAGTACTTGATTGTAGCCAAAAAATCCATCAAGAAATGAAAACCTCCTTGAACCACTGACTTTGGACAAAATCTACTCCATGGAAGGGAGAGGATGGTGATCTTTAAGGGAAGCTTAATTAAGGTCCCTAAAGTCCACACACAATCTAATTTCTCCATTCTTCTTCCTAACAGGGACAAGATTTTCTACCCATGATAAGTGTTTCATGGGGAAAAATATATTGGCCTCAATCAATTTGGATAGCTCTTTTATCATTAAGGGTTCAATCTTGGGATTCACTGAGCTTTATTTTTTTCTTACCGATTTGACATTATCAATTAAATCTATGGTATGCTGAAACAACCTTGGGTGAAAACCCTTTAAATCATCATATGTCTAGGCAAATATATCATTAAATTCTTGACATAGATGAATAAAACTTTTATGCTCAGTCTCATAACATACCTTCTCCATATTTAAGGATTTTCTATCAGCAATCATGACTAGAGTGTGATCACCTTGGTCAGCAGCTAAGTTCATGACTCTGCCTCTTGCTTGGTCATCAGGATTGAAAACACTTTCTAAGGTAATGGGACCCTTAGGAAATCTTTTGAAACTGAGGTTAATGATTTGATCACCATACTAATCCTACAGTCTTGACTGGTTTCTATCTAAAAATGCTGCTTCATTCTGCAAGAAGCTTACAATTTGTTCATCAAATTCAAACACTTGCCAATGGATGTTGTTAGTAGGAATGGTAGGCCTTACTACCATCCTAATTTGTTGCTTCTTCTTGTCCTCAAGATTCTCTGGCACATCATGAGAATCACCTATTGCTGCAAGTCTATTAGCATGTCTATTTTCTTTTCTAGGGATACTTTGAATATTGAATGCATTGAAACCTTCAAGAAAATTCCATACCCTATGTTTATAAGATTTGAGCAAACCATTCTTGGTGATATTCTAATTTCTCACTTGATTGACCACCAACTCACTATCTCCATATACACTCAAGGCTTGAATTCCTCTTTTTTGAGCAAGTAGGAGACCCTGAATCAAGGATTCATACTCGGTCACATTATTAGTGCAACTAAATTAGAGCCTAAAGGGGAAGTAGTATCTTACTTGTGCAGGAGAAATCAATATCATACCAGCCCCTGATCCATTCTTATTCCTTGATCCATCAAAGTACACACTCCATACCCCACTCATGTCTTCTTTAGTCCCTATAAGATTTGGAATTATATCATCTTTCTCTAATATAAAATATGTACTAAGGCCTATTTAAAGGGTTTCTAACATAGGATCAAATTGATATGTGTTAGCCCATTCATCTAAGATAAAATTAGGTATCTCTATTAGGGAAGTAGCAAGCTCACTCACTATGTCATTCTTATCCACTTCTAGGATAGTACAATTCATGTTAATGAGATTAAGGGTGTAGGGCTCAATATGATGGAGGGATATAGGCTCTAATCTAATTGAAGCTTTGGCCCCATATCTTGTTCTCAAAAATATATATGACCAATCAAAAGATATGTAACCACCTATTTGGGCAGTGAAGTCTCTTGATAGACAGATGGAAAAATGTGGCTTGACTTCAGCAACGAAGATATCTTGAGTTACAGTACAACCAAGGCATGCATGTAAGGCCATTTCCACATTCCTAAGGATCCCTACAGTATTGACAGTACTACCATCCAATTGTAACACATCCCTAACAATGGGTTCATATTTCATTCCTAAAGCATAATCAACACACCTAGGCATCACTGAACTACTAGCCCCTGAATCAATCATGCAATTGTGGACTAGTTTATCCCCTATGATTAAAGAAACATTAAATGAAGGGGGTCTAAAAATTTTACTTGTTTCTACCTTTCTTGATTTTTGTACTAGGCTTGTGGCACTTTCCATGCTGGGTGGTTGATCCTTTGGTTCAATACTTTCCAATTCTTGTTGCAGCAACCTCTTTTGCATGGGTATAGTAGCAAAAGCATCCCACATGGCAATATTCACATTTGTCTTCTTCATTTATTCTACCACATTGGATGGTGTATTAGGTGCTTTGGTAGAAATCTTGGGGGTTGCATTTATAGGAGGTTGAGATGGAACAAACTGAGGATCATTTACATTCTTTCTACCATCATTTTTCCTTTGTTGTTGAAAGGTATTTGATTGATCATTTACTACTTGTTCATGAGGTATTGCATTTGAAGCTGAGGCCTGATTGGGGGGAGGAGAGGTAGCATCTTCAATAGCTCTCCTTTTGCTCCTAGTGTTGTAAGCAATAAAATCCTAGTTTACATTATAATGTTCTTCCATTTGATGATTCATAAAGGAGCAGTCACCTTGTCCTTGCATATATGAGGCCTCCTTAAATTGGTCCTCCTTGTATGATTGTCCTACTACAGGCTCTTGGATGGTCAAAGCCAAATAAGATTTAGCCTTCTAACACATGAAACAAGCATAAGAGTAGTTACAAGAGGGACAAAAATCCTAATCCTAGGCCATGTTGTTTTGAGGGACTAAGGCCCTACTTTGGTTTATATTTGAGGTTGAAGCATGGCTATTCTACCTATTCTGATCAAAAGAATTGTTCCCATAATTATGATTTGGAGTCTTACCACTGTTTATAGTTTGATGTTGCAATTGGTGAGCCTTACTACCTTGGTCTTGTTGTCTCTCCAAAGTCACCACCTTATTGCCCATTTTCTACATCACAAAGAAGCTATCCTCCATCTTCTTCTCTTGGCCCTGCAATCTCTTATCTATTTCCAACATCATAGATTGCATTATCTCCTTGATCTCACCTATTCCATTTGAAGATGTAGAAGGTTGAGGGACTAGAGCAAGGGATTATGATGTGGAAGTCATAAGAAGAGGAGCTATTTTCGATTGGTGATTCGAAACATCAAGGAAAAAGGGCATAGGAGGCCTTGGAGCTAGCTTACCTCCCTATATTAGGATGTTTTCTAACTTTATTGCTATGTCATAGGCATTAGGCAAGGTATCTCCTTCCAAAGTTTGGATTGTAGTGGTAATCTCACTATTAAGAGCTCTAAGGTAGTGCAAGAAAGAATTACCAGGGGTAGGTTTTACTAAAGCAGGTATTCTATCCCATGTCTTTTGAAATCTATAGTTGAAATTAGTCATACATTCATGGGGGGCTCTTTTTATAGTAGTCAACTATTCTAAAAGTGACAAATGCTAACTTTTGTCCTCAAAGTGTTTACATAGTCCTACTCCTAATCCATCCCAATCTGTTATAGAACCATGAGCCAAACCTCTATATGATTGTAGTGCTTTCCTTTCAAGGATGAGGCTAGAAGCCTAACTACAACATCATCTTCTGTAGTACCATGGATATTACAAACACTTGCAACTTCTTGAATGTGTTCTGAGGGAGAGATAGAAGTTTCACCAGTAAATTCTGGTATACTTTTAAGTGAAGCTATCAGTATGTCATGTCTTTGAGCCAATAAAAGAGGACTTCCACCATTAAAGGTGGAAAAATTATTGGCTCTAAGCTGTGCCATATAGATGAGTGATCTATTGATATGAGTTGATGGCAATCTAGGCTAAGATCTAATAGTAGGAGGGGTAGAAATAGATCTTGTAGGTGTATTTGTTACTATTGCACTCCTAACAGGTGATAAAGATACTCTAGCCCTCCTTCTTCTAGGATTTGAGAATGAAAGCTCTTGGTACTGAAATTTACCTCTAGAAGAAGCTCTTGTTTCAGCTTTGGGCATGAATTATTGCAACTTTGGTCTACAACCAGATGTATTTGAAGCTTGAAGTTGCCAAGTACTTGAAGAGTGAGCCTCTTGAAGGCTTGAACACCAAAGCTAGTACTATCTCCTCGGTATTAATCTTGAAATCTTCCTTTTGACACCAGTAGACTTGAAATTTTCTAAATAGTGGTCCCACCAGGCATGCCAAAAACTGTTGTCACAAAGGTTTGCACCCTTGTCCAAAGTCTTACCTAAGGACAACCTTGTGAAACATGGAAACAACCTCCAAGCTATGAAACTTGAACTGTGAGGTTGAATCTCTGGAGAGGGCTAGCTTCCTCTTACTATCAAGGTGCACCTAACTACTCTTGGAGAGGAAAAGGGAGAAGGAATGTATGAAAAGAAAATCTACCTATTCTAACCTGAGGGGGTGATGCACCAAAATAGAGTGTTCAACTAATCTCTGCCCATACATGCACTATTGAACCATCATGACACCAAAAGATATACACATCCATACTTGCTTTAATCTAACAATCACATGCAGATCAAGAAACCAAAATGAATGACACAAGGAAAGAGAAGATTCACTTATATATCATTCACAGGCCAAAAGAGATATAGTCATGCAGATTATAGATCTCTACAAAACACCAATGAGAATCAAATAGTTCTTGCACTTTACATTAGTGGCTGAAGGAGATAAGGTAGAATGTCATATAGTTTAGAGGCAAAGGGAATTTACACATGAAATTGTAGAGCAATACCAGAGAAGTTAGAGAAGATTCGACCCAAAAAAAATCTACAAAAATTGCCTTTATAGTTCAGGCATAACTGAGATGTACTCTAACTAAAATTACTCTACAACCACTACATTTAAGTCCTACAGAGAACAATCATGGAGAAAATGTGATTTGGGTACAGATCTAGATGCAATGATATTTGATCTTTGTTGGAATAGGGCCCTGAGAAGATAGAAATGGTGCCACCCCAACCTAATCATGACTGCCTCAGGAAATTGTGACCTTAATTGCCAATCTCTAACTATTACTACCTCTACTGGGCCCACTAGGACACATGTTGCTTAGGTGCTTCCCTGCAATGTTTAACTTCCTTGCATCTTCATATTGTGGGAATACCCTGATCATTGATCTTTGCAAGATCAATGATCATGAAAGATCCCCATATTACTATGCCTATCCTTCCAGATTTTGGGGCCCATGAAACACTTCAACATTTGACCTGGCCTGACTCAGCTCCATCTTGCATCACCCTGGCATCATCCTGTGGCATATGAAACCAACCTAGCCCCATAGGGACACACAGCAACAAGGCACATGCCTGCATTACTTAAAATCCTTGCATCTACATTTTACATCTATGGCACTTACTTAAAATCCTTGCATGCACTAGTTATTGATCTATTTTGCATCTATGGCACTTAGAACACGTGTAGAACTGCAAACCTAGTTAGCTAGATGGGCCAATGAGATCCATCATCACACTCTGACTCACTTGACAACTACCACATAAGATGAGCTATCATTACCTCTAATAAAAATGGGCCCATGATGTCACACTGTGCCACGCATCGCAAAGGTGCATTCCCACATTGTTTAATCTTCTCACAACTTCATCTTGCAGGGAAGCACCAACCCTTGATCTCGAAAGACCTGATGGTGCTCAGAATACATGCCTCTTATCTTGCACAACTATCTATCATGACATCACATGGACGCATGTCATAAAGGGGATTTCCCACCCTGTCAAAAAGTCTGACGAAGCTCAAAATGCAGGGAACCAGGTGCCAATTGATCTACCAGCTCACTCACCACCTTGTCCACCTTGTGGCCCATAGAAGGAACACAAACCCACAATCCACACATCGCTAAGGGGCTTCCCTACAATATTTAAAGATCATGCATTTGAAAAATGCAAGAAAGCACCCACTGTAGATCTGTGCAAGATCTAACGGTGCAAAAAGTTGCAGGCTAGAGAAAACATAGTTAGAAAATAAGGAAATACAATAAAGATTAAATCATTCATTTATTTTTTTTGTATTTCCTGGGGGCATTAAAATAACATAGAAGATGGGAAGTAGCCATTGGGGTAGGCCTGCATTTAAACTTTGAATTTTGGTGGGGAGGGAAAAATGGGTAACAATTACCCTATTAAAGGATTTACCACATTTTTGAAAGGCTTACAACATGACTATTAAACCAACCTATCATCATAGAATTTTCATTCCTAATACAATGGCTAGAGAGTATTAGAAATTCTTGACCTGATGACTTGCAATCTTTAATTGTTGATTCCAGATCCTTGTTCTGCTCTATTTGTTCTGATCCTTCCTTGATCTGATATGTCTCTCCTCAAAATGTTGATACTCTATTCTAACCAACTGAATTCTACAATGCTACTCTTCCTTTTTTAAGTCTTTATGCCCTTCTAAACGTCACTATCATTCTCCCATAAACTCTCACTTATGCATGAATAATAGGTTTTTGTCCTCCTTTTAAAGGTTTCGAAGACTTAGGGTTAGGTATGAATCTACAATCCATATTCATTCTTCTTTTCCTACTCAATTCTTTCACTTTTCCTATTGGTTGCATGCTTTCTACATTTTTCTTATTGGTTGTATGTTGATTACATAGGGAATGTAAAATATTTATTCTTATCTTCAAGATCCTTCGAGATTCATCCTGAGCTGGCTCAAAAATGGTTTACATCTAAGTTTGTAAAGGTGCAAACTCATATGTTGATTCAGTTACTCAACACTTACTACTTTTTGATGCTTGGCACATATAGGAATTTCATCTCACTCAACATCTATAGTAATTCTATGATTCTCGGCATCTATACTTTGCTCGGCACCTATAGTGACTCGGCATCACTTATCGCTCAGCACTTGACTCTTGCTCGACACCTGAAGTTTACTTGACACCTATTGAATTTTTGACTTGGCACACGCTATAGCTTTACATCTATATTATACTCAGCATCAACTTAGAAATTGGTTAAGTGTGTTGACATTCAATTTTCAAAACTAATCTGAGACCAACAGAATTATTATGCTACAAATAGTGTAAGATTTGGTAATGATGCACCATGTCTGATAAAAGGAAAAGGTTCTATCAAACTCATAGAAAAGATTTTACATGACAATGCTTATTATGTTGAAGAACTTAACTTTAATTTGTTGAGTGTGTCACAACTAAATAATTTGGGTTGTAATATTGAGTTTGAGAATAACATTTCTAAGATATATGATACTAATGGAAAACTAATTGGACAAGGTGATCGAACTAGAGGTAATTTGTTCTACCTTGATATAGAGGATGCTACTTGTTTAGTTGTAGAATTTGATGATGTGTGGTTTGGAACAAGAGGCTAAGTCATGTTAATTTTGATAACTTGGTTAGTATCAATAACATGAGAAGAGTCAAAGGTTTGCCTAAGTTGAAGAAGCCTAACAATATGATTTTCAAAAAATTTCAGTTAGGCAAAATGACTAAGTCAAGTTTTAAGAGTAAGACTCATACCTCTAAAGGAATATTAGAGATTGTTCATATTGAGTTGTCTGGACCAATTAAAGTAAAAAGCTATAAATGAGATAATTTTATTATGCTTCTTATTGATGATTATTCTAGAATGATGACAGTTATGTTTCTGAAACAAAAATGTAATGCTTTCCAAATGTAAGTGATACTTAGCAAGAGTTGAGAAGGAAATAGGTAAAAGTCTTAAATTTTTGAGATATGATAGAGGAGGATAATTTACATAAAATGAGTTTGCAATGTTTTGCAATGATAGAGGAATCAAAAGATAGACATTTGCTCCTAGAATCCCTCCACAAGATGGACTTGTTGAAAGGAGGAATAGGTCTATAATGGACTATTCTAGGGCACTCATGATGGAGAAAAATCTTGCTTTGAAATACTAGAGAGAAGCTATAAGTACATTAATCTATACCTTGAATCATGTACAAGTCCAAAAAGGTACTCATTCAACACCTTTTGAACTATGATATGGATACTCACCCAATGTAAAATATTTTATGGTATTTAGAAGCAAGTGTTATATTCTCTAAGATTTTAGGAATGGAAAGCTAGATGCAAAAAGTGAAGAAGGCATATTCTTTGGTTATTCTATAAGAAGTAAAAATTATAAGTGTTTGACTACTAACACTAACAAAGTTATGGGAAGTGAAAATATTAAATTTGATGAATATACAGAAGTATATGAGGCTAAACCTATGAAATACCTAGAAGAATACAAATCATTTATACACTTTTATGAGGATATGCCTACTAAAAAAGATGTTGTAAATCAAGTTACAAACCAACAGCAAGTTTCAGTGACTGTTGAGTCACATACTATGAATTTCAAGTTACATTCAAGAACTAAGCTAAATTTAGGTGTTGAGTTACAGAATGAATTTGAGGCACATTCTAATTCTAATATTAGTATACATGAAAGAGATGTTAAACTACCTAATAGAGATGTACATAATGATTCAGAAGTTGAGAGACCAAATGAAGAAAACATAGCAAAACCAAGATTGTCCAAGTATTTCAAGAGACATCACCTAACTACACAAATCATTAGAGATAAAGATGCTAGACCAATGGCAAGAGACAAGTTGAGAAATGATACATGTTTTCTTAGTATGCAAGAACCTAAAATAATGAAAGATGCATTAGAAGATGTGGACTAGAGTAAAGCCATGAAAGAAGAGATTGAACAAATTGATAAAAGTAAGACATGGACTCTAGTTTCTAGACTAGAAGATAAAAATGTGATTGGTACCAAGTGGGTATATAGAAACAAGTTAGATGAAAATAGTGAAGTCACAAGGAACAAGGAAAGATTAGTTTGCAAAGGATATGCATAAGAAGAAGGGATAGACTATGGAGAGACATTTGCTCCTATTGCATGGTTGGAAGGAGTAAGAACTCTTCTTGCTTACTCTACATACAAAGGTTTCAAAGTTTATCAAATGGATGTTAAGTCTGCATTTCTAAATGGTATATTAGAGGAAGGGGTTTATATAGAACAGCCAGAAGGATTTGTTGATGCTGACAACAAAAATATGGTATGTAGACTACATAAAGCTTTATATGGTTTGAAGCAAGCACCAAGAGAATGGTATGAAAGGCTTCATAATTATCTTGTGAGGATTGGATTTGAGAGGACTAATGATAATAGTAATCTGTACTTAAAAATAAAGAAAGGAAAAGGTATTTTACTATCTAAAATTTGTATTGATGATAGCATATTTGGAGCTCAAGATACTTTATATAAGGCTTTTGCATATGAAATGAAGCAAGAATTTGAGATGTCTATGTTTGGAGAGATCAAGTTCTTTGTGGGTTTGCAAGTACATTAGATGAAATATGGCATATACATCACTCAATCAAAGTATCTTAAAGAGATACTAAAAACTTTTGGATTGTAAGATTCCAAGCTAGTAAGCACACCTATGGTGAGAAGACATAAATTGTCAAAGAAGGATGATTTGGCTTAGGTGAATCAAACATTATACAGGTCTATGATTAGAAAATTACACTATGTAGTACATAGCAAACCTAATATTGCATTATCTGTAGGGATAGTTGCAAGATTCTCTACTAATCCTAGGGAGAATCATTTGATGGTTGTAAAGAGAATAATGAGATACCCAAAAGGAACAAAGGAGTATGGTCTATACTACAAAAAAAAAAAAAGAGAAATTTAAATTGAGGGCCTACACTGATGTTGATTGGGCTAGAAATATTGATGACAAAAAGAGCACCAGTGGAGGAGCATTTTTCTTAGGCAAAAGGTTGGTTTCATGGACTAGCAAGGGAAAAAAAATGTATCTGTCAATCTACTGCTAAAGCTAAATATATTGATGTTGCACTAAATTGTACTAACATTATATAGATCAAATAGATACTCAAAGGTATGAAGGATGAAATCACTAAACCTATGATACTTTATTTTGATAATACAAGTGCTATAAATATATCAAAAAATATTGTGATGTACATAAAGACTAAGTACATTGCAATCAAATATCATTACTTGAGAGAGTTAGTTCAAGATAAAGAGGTGAAGATGGAATATGTTAACACAAAAGATCAAATTGTTGATGTCTTCACAAAAGCATTACCTAAGGATGCTCATGAGTACTTAAGAGTTAACTTAGAGGTGATACCCCTATCAAAGGCTATCTAAGAAGCATGAGGAGTGTCATGCATCAAAAAAGATGATTGACATATGTTACACATTGATGTAGTGGATCTTACTTTAGGAGTTGCCTAAAGTAATCAAAGAGTTGGAACTACAAATCAATTACAAGCTAGATGGATGAGTGAGAAACTGAAAATGTTCATATCTACATATGAAGATGACAAGTCTTTGGCATTGTTGTCAAAGAGGGAGATAAAGACATTGAAAAGATATTGAAATAAGAGGGGCATAAAGACATTGAAATCAATGACAAAGAAATATAGAGGAATTTTTATCTACCTAATCCTGCTAAGGAAGAAATTCTGACTATAGAGGGAGATAAAAGAAAAAATAGAGGAAACATGAATACTTAGTAAGAGGGAGTTGATGACAAAGGAGATATAAGAAGTGATCCAGAGGGAGTCATAAGGATGAGTTGATTTTCTATTGATCAAGATAGAATTTTGTAACCTATTCAAAAGATGAGAGTTGCTAATAGAAAGAGAGATTTCAATACAAGAAATTATTTTCTTTTTGGTATTTTGTTGGATGTACTAATTAAGTTTGGTTAGTTTAGTTTTCTACCAATGTCAAAGATAGAGATTGTTGAAAACAAATTAACACAAGTATGAATATGTGTGTCAATCATTATTTTGTCACTAATGTCAAACCTACTACTTGTTGGTAAGACAATTGCTTATATGATTGAGTACTATCATTTGTTTGATATATGCAGAGGATTTGATCAAATAAGGTAACAATAGTACCTAGAGGAAAGGTTGAGTTATGATATAAAAAAGGAATACAAGGATCATTCAAGGTAGTGATATTATAGTGCATTGATAATCTACTTAAGTTGCAAAGGATGTTTGCACTGATTAAGTTTAGAAGAACAAGTTAAACAAAGTATGTCTATCAAGCTTAATAAATCTACATAGTACATGCCAAGAAAAGTTAGTGTAAATCAAGCAAAAAAAAGTTGGAGCCAAGCAAAGTTAGCGTAAGATGAGTGAAATAGTGTAAGCTGAGTAAAGTTTAGTTGATGTTGAGCAACAGTAAACTTTAGTTCATGCCAAGTGTTTTGACGGTGGATGTCGAGAAATGTAGTATGTGCCAAGCATCAAAAGTGAGTTAATGCCAAGTGTCAACATTATGAGAAAGATTGAGAATTTGATGAATCTGAGCCAACAAGTTTGATTTCTTGGATTGTGTGACCCATGTGGAAGATAAGCTTGATGAGCTGGTGGCATAGAATTCTAGATGAACTGGTTGAAGCAAATTCAAAGAGGATTGTAAGTAGAATGAAATAAAATTATGGTTAGATTCATTGAATCCTACCTAATCCAACCTAATCCTAAAATGGACAATGGAGGATAAATGAAAAAAGATCTAAATTCTCTATTTATAGAGATGGCTAGTTAGAAGAAAAGGTTACCATGTGTGATAACCTAAGGAAGACAAGGAGTCTAGGGTATTGCTTCATTCAGTGACCTAAGAGAAGAGTCTACATTGGCAAGCAAAGCAAGATGGTTTAAGGGTATGGATGCTTGAAGGGTGAACAAGCTATCAAAGCTAAAGTGTGTGAAAGCCAAGTAGAATGGAGGACTAAAATAGAGATTTGGGGAATAATAGAATAGTAGGGAGATCCTGATAGAGCTATATAATCGCCGATGGCCGCCCTATCAATTCTATGGTCCCCTACGGGCCCAGGGAATAATATAATAGTAGGGCAGCTAGGCCGATAGCTCAAGAGCCTAAAGTGAATGGGACCCTACTTAAAGTAAAGGGCCCAGCCGGTTAGGGGGCCCTTTCAAATAGTAGGGCAACTCCTTCTAAGCAAACCGAACTTATTGAACCATGCGAATGAAGAGTGCCTTAGTCCAACTATCGGGTTCTGTAATGGCTACCTTACCTCAGCAATCAGGGTGGGTGGGAATAGGGTTATTGCTCTTCACGATACATGGTGGTTCCCATGAAAACATCATGAAGCTTCAGATCACAGAGAACACCAATCGTTGAGGCTCAGTTGCCTGGTCTAAGCAATAGCTACATTTTCAGCTAGACCCTTTCCAGAGACGGGACATTTTTTGAAGAATACAGGTTTGGATTTCCCACCCTGCATGTCCACCCACCATTATAGAGTAGCGAGAGCAGGGCCCAGCTAGAGAAGTTTTCGTATGCTGACTTCTCTCGGCTACCTTAGAATAGTTGGGGCCCACCCAACCCCGGAACTATAGTTTACCACGGTGGGAGCTATAGTTGCATAGTCGGGGGGGGATGCCTACAATTCTATGGCGATTGTTGCGGGTGTGTGTGCATGGGGGTCGATTCCTACTATTCTATAGGCAGATTCGAAACCCATGATGTTGTTGGGCTAAGGCGGCGGGGGGGTTGATCCAGTGTTACGGCAGCTACAGTACCAGGAACAACCAACCAAAAGTAGGTATGGCCCTACTATTCTATGGCCCTATAGATAGTAGGGGCAGGAGTGGATGCCATATAGTTGTGCATGTAGAGGCGGGTCCCTACTATGGAAATGGGGTGCATGGGCCCCTACCATGGCCCTATAAAATTGTAGGGGACCCCTGCCCAATGGTCCTATAAAATTGTGGGGCCATAGAATTTTAGGTTGCAATAATAAAGCCCACCCATAGGCCACGTGAACTAGTGAGTAAGGGAACAACTAGAAGTACGGTAAGGAAGGGTATGGGGACTACCAAGTACCGGAGCTACCAAGTACATGAGCTAGAGTAGAAGGCAAGGGTGCTTCAAAATGAAAAGGGTTTGAAGACTGACGAATCGATGCCCCAGGTCAGAGTCCCAACCCTGCTAGGGGAAGCGTAAGAAGGGTTTAGGAGGCCCATCAAATTTTAGGTAGCCCAATATTCTGACACAACCCAGCTAGTCAAAGAACCAAGCAGAGGATATTGCGTAGGGAGCCATCCAAGGTCATCAGTAAAGCCCATACTTCTATAAAGCATTTGAAAGGAAGGCTTTCTATGGGAGAATGCGGGAGAATACCCTGTTGGGTATGGATACCGATGACTTTACGGTCGGTCCCTATAGATAGTAGGGAATTCTATGGGCAGCCCTACGGCTTCTATGGGCAGCGACTCCTATCAATTCTAGGGAAGCCCCCTACGGCTTCTATGGCAGCGGCCCCTATCAATTCTAGGTAGACAAAGGGCAATTCAGAATTCAGGCCCTACTATTCGACCACCCACCCTTCCGTTGGCATGTTACATATAGAATCTGCCAAGAAGCTCGAGGAATCATCGCTACCAATCCCGCTTTCAACAATAGAATATAGGGCTTTCAGAACAATGGGTCTTCGCCTTTAGAATAGTAGGGCCATAGTTAGGGAGCTTTGCCCCTAGAATTCTCGAAACTATACCACATAGAATTGTAGGGGCCGGTCCCGTGTGTGGGGTTGGGTGGGGGGCTAAAGGGCCACCCACCCCTGGCCGGATCTTAATTTTTGATCAATGGATATGGATCTGACTCACGAGCTACTGGTAGAGATAGCGCCTTTGGCTTTGTCCCCGCATCTTTGCAACTGGCAGATGGAGTCGACCTCTCCTTTATTATTGCTTCCTGGTTGTCCCAGAATCCCAACCGTCTCTCAGTTTCTTTAGCAGGAGGGCAGCCTCCAGATAGATCTTTCCTTGCTCCCAATTATAGCCACCCACCCCTTCTATAGTTGATAGTAGGGAGTAGAGCCCTATATCTTTTTAGCAGTGGTGAGCCCACTTGGGAGTTGAATGGAGTTGTACTATAGATCCTCAATAAAGTCAGAAAAGAGAGGACGGTGACCAATAGCCTAGCTCGGGCCCCTAAGCGCTCTCGTGTGAATCGATCCTCATTTATTCCCAAGGGGTGGTGGGCCCCCCCACTATAGAGAGGGTAGATAGGCGGGTGCCAAAGGAGCAATTTCGAACCCCATCGGGCGTTCAGGACAGGTAGGCTTACTTCTTATGACGGGGCCAGATAGGCTTCACACGTACAGAACCAGATTCATATGTTCGGGTTCAAGGGCAGCAGGTTCCTACAACTATTATAGGAGGGCTACCCCCATTCTTGAGATAGGGGTCCCCGGTGACCCTAACAAGTGCCGCCTGGTAGGTGGGCTCGCTTGGGAGTTGGATGAAGTATTCGGTTCGCCTTTACTATATTGGCGGCTCTCTCCTAGTCTACCTATATTATTCGATCCCTACTCTCAACTATAGCTAGGGGCGAGGAACCCGATGAGTGGGACCAGGAGACGATAATGCCCCTAAAATTCTATAGGCCCTACAATAATAGGCTACCGCCCTATTATGGCGATTATTCCCCTACCCCCAGCCGGGAAGGGAAGGGTTGATTATATACTACACATGCCTACCCTGCAAACTTAGCCAATATCCCCCCCACTACTAATCTACCTCTGCACCGACCCCCCCCCCTATTATGTATATTGTCGGGCTAGATTCCCGCCTATAATGTGGGGTCCTATAAAATTTTAGGGCCTCTAGAACTAACTCAGGTTTTCGCAATTAATATACCTCCCCCCTTTCAGATTATTTAGGGCCTGGCGAACCATAAAATAGTAGGGGAGGCCCCTAGAACTCTAGTTTCCCACCCACCCAGGTTCAACAATAGAATAGAGGGCCACCCAAAAATAATATAATAATAGGGCCATTCATTCAAAGAAGTCCTTCGAGTGCTTCGTGATTTCTCGCCCTCTACTCTATAGTTGGGGTGCGGTGTGCCTTACAATCTATAGGGGTTCAATGCCTACTGTATCGTTTCTCGGTTGGATAATGAGCTCACGCCCGATCCAACAATATTGCATGGGTAGATAGAAACGAGTGGGGATTAATATTGGGTTGGGAACTACCGGGCATGTTACATATAGAATATGCCCTTAGAACCATCCCCCCCACCCCCGGTCAACTATCGCATCTATAGTTGCTCCCCACCTTCCATTCCGGCTTGGCGGCCCGGGCTGGCCTCGGCAATAAAATAATAAGCTCACCTTTTCTTCATCTCGGGGCCCCCCTCCTATAATTGGCACTTCGTTCAATGAGTGCCTATAGTTTTATTATGGCGTCAGATGAGGGTGGGCCTAAAGAAACAATAATAGGTTAACCCACATCTGAATGCCCTACTCTTCGATTAATAGGGTGAGCTATTTTGATATTTGGTTCTGAGCTCGATAGATGTTTATTTGCCCCGGCACTATAGCTAGCCTCACCTTCCCTTCGCGAATAGTAGGGCATTCAAGTGAGGGCCCTACTATCTATAGGCCTTAGAATAGTAGGGGCCCCTGCATAAGAAACCATCTCTCCATTTCTCCAACTAATTGACTTTTGCAGTCGGGCGGGTTTCGTGCTTCTGCAGCAACCTTTACTTTGTCAGGTTTCATCATGTCATGTTCTGTCCTGTCAGAAAGAAGAGGTTGCTTTCAACCATTAGGAGCCTACCATAGCCTATAGTTCTAGTGGGGAGGGGAACGAATGCTGGCAAACCTATAGCTCTGCTACTGCACGGGACTTGAAAAACCAATGGATCCTGATCCACTATAACTATAGGCAATTGAATCTGAGACTTCATGGTGGAAAAGTGGATCATTCACTGCAACTAGGTCAACTATGTACTCTGGTACGCAGACGTAAACAAGATCAACTGATTCAAACAGAGCAAGTTTCTCATGCTCGAATCTTTAAGGTGGCCCTTATAATAACCTTGGCCGTCTAATAATAGTCATTATGGAATGCGCCCCTAAAATTCTATGGGCTATTGATTCATAATCACCATGATACGGGCAGTTGACAAGCATTGGGGGCGAAGCCATAGAATTGATAGGGTCGATGAAGCTGAAAAGGGCAGATTCATTGGAGATCCCATGCTATATCGGGGATCCATACCCAATTGACCCCCATACGGGCAAGATTCTCCAGCCCAAGATGGGCCCGTTCCAGTACCATTTGCAGTAAAGGTATGGGTAGCCGGCAAGGGTTGTAGACAAAGAAAGAAAGAAAGAAAGTTGTTGATTCAATAGTGGAGTCCCCAGTGACAGCTTTTTTATAGTAGTGGTAACAAATTCTCTGTTTGAAGTTCCAGCTGTTGGCCTTGACACACGCCCCGGACAAACATGAAACAATATGAGCCCCAGTGCTTCATTAGTAAGCACGGCACCTTGGACCTCCCCTTTATATAGAATAAGGCAGGCCTGACTGGAAGCATTGATTATATGCGAAATGGCTGCATATACCGACTACGTACTTTAAAATGACTTCGGGCCACCTGCCTGCCATCTTGAGTAGGCGTAGGCATGAGGAGCCAATGCTAACCGCCCAACTTGCAATTCACCTCTTAAAGTCCCTCGGTTCAGTTTTTTTTGAAGATTCAATACACGATACACCCGAAAAGAGACCAGCATCTGAGCACGCAGGGGAGGTGTTCATGAGGAGCAGAGAGAACATAGCTATAGCCATCAGCAGTCTCACCCCCTACTTATATGAAATTGCTTGCTCCAGTTCTAATTCCAGAGTGCACATTCCTTCCATTTTGATAGCCGGCATTAGCTAATGTTCCTACGTCGTCCCTGGTGGTTAAACTGCTAGATCGACTAAGTCAGCTGTCTCTGGTTCAACTGATGAAACTACTGGAACAATAATAGTAGGAAATCAGTTATTAAGAAACTGTTGTTTTCTCTTTTGATGCCTATGCACATGGAACTCGATATGCAAGAAGCCATCTCAATATATAAATATATAAGTGTTTGGTCTGGAAGTTTCTGAACCCCCATAGAATAGTAGGGGCCTCGGTCACTGATGCTACTAAAATTGGTGATTCTGAGCTAGGTAACGCCAATAGGTACCAATAACATAGGCAAAGGCATCACAGCCAACAGCATAGGAAGCAAACGGATAGACACAGGTGGGAGCAGCAGGGTCAGAGGGCAAGAGCATAGTCATAAGTAGCAAGCGTCAAGGTGGGAGAGAAAGCAGATCAATACCTAGATTATGAAGATACTTTTGTGCAAAAGCCGGAGCATTCCATTTGTTGGCTCGGAACCTTATGGAGTAGATTCAGTTACCAAAACATAAGATTAAAATTTAGTTCAAGTCCGTTCTCCGCCCGCGCTAGAATCGGCGAATGACCCTACAAAGCACCCTTAGTAGTTTTGACCCAGGTGACCCAGCAAGCATCCTGCATCACCACCACCATTTCACTGAATTACGTATAGAGAGAAGCGAGGTTGATCCAGATCTAGAAGATCTTTCCACGACACAACAACCAAGGGGTAGCCTTTCGGTAAATCGGTCAATGGTCAGCCATATAAATATATGGGGTTAATCAAGCCTTGAGATTGAACGCTTTTCATCGAACCCTACTATTCTATGGGCATGGGAAACAAAATGCTTTTAGATCTTCCTAACTACATGACCTAGATATAGACCATTATTGACCAGGCACCTCTGCATCCCTATCATTCTTAAGTTGACAACTAAACCCAGTAAGTGCTTATCTTATATAATTTCTAGCTAGGGATGGAGACCGCTAGCGGTAGATAGCTTATTAGAAAAACAATGGAGCATCGGATCACCGTATGGGCTATAGGGGGGGAGGGGGCAGTTCTACTATGGAGAGTAGATAGGCAGGCCCTTGCAGACGGCCTACTATCTATAGAGAGCTGTGAGCGGTTCGGTTCAGATAGGGGCTCGATAGACTAGATCAATCCAATCAATATATCTGGGGGGCTATCGGCTATGGGCCAACCCCCTCTATAGAGATCTATCTGGGCGGTATGCATGTAGAGTCCCTAAAAGCCGACTATAGAATATATAGATATAGCCGCCCTCGACTTCTATATACAGTCGCCTATAGAATGGTAGGGCTCTATCCTCGGGAGCTAGTAGCTCCCTCCCCCCCTCCAGATAGAAAAGAGGGGCGGGAGAGGACCTATCTATATCTATGGCCTCGGTCTCCTCTCCCGAACCCCCCTCGACTATCTAGATAGATGGCCCCATCTCCCTCTATCCGCCCATCTCATCTATGCTTTAGGGTGCCATATGTAGATATATAGGGGAGCATCAATGCCCTGCCTAAAGCTCCCTCTCCCGACGCCTCTAGATATATGGTATATGGGCCTCTACTCCCCTCTCCGAACTATGGGGCAGGGGTAAGGTGAGCGATAGGATGGCAAACATCTATCGAATATATGGTATGTCGAGCCTCTCAGAAGCAACTCCCCCATTATTCTATAGGCAACTGAATCGACAGCCCCTATTTATTATGGTTGTTGCACGGGTATCGATATCGAAATGGAATAGTAATATCCTCCTGAACACCCCGATGCTACTACCGAAGCTATGGATGTTTTTGGTGCTAGTGCTGAGCCAATGAAGTAAACTACAAGTGTTTTCGGTGCTAGTGGTGGTGCTAATGCCACTGATGCCACTAGTGATGGTGCTAGTGGTGGTAGTGGAGGTGGTATTGGGTAAGCTAGCGCTGCTACTGATGTTGCACGGGCCGCTCTCGATCTGGCCCATTGTTTCTATAGGGAATTGCGACTACTGGGTATGGACCTGCTTTTGCCTCCTATGCTACTAGGTATAGTTATGGCTTTGATGCTTATGATGTTGCTGCCTGCCCCTTAGTGTCGTTAGGGGTAGGTGGGCATGTTGCGTGTAGATTCGCCATCTCCACTGGGCCCCCCTCAAATCTATTATTGTGGGTTGGGCTCGCTGGCTGCTAGTATGGTTCAGAAACATAGTTTTTCTCAATTCAACCATCCATCCCCGGACCCGACCCCTTTTATGGTATAGGCCCTACCCTACCCTACTATTATATCCTATCCATCCCCGCCCCGCTATAATTTTAGGTATGCCCCATCCTATAAAATTCTAGGGATAGGGCCCATACCTAACCTACCCTAAAAATGATAGGGCTAGGGCTAGGGCTAGGCTAGGGATAGGGCCCTATAATTTTAGGTAGGTATGGTATGGGTATGGGCCCTACTATTCTAAAGGGGCCGGGTTGGGTGGGGGGAGATAGGATTAGGCATGTGTAGTATATAATATGCCCGAGAGGCCGGCCTATATAATGTGGGGCCTATAAAATGGTAGGGGTGTAGGGGGGTAGAACTTTAAGAAAGCAAATTGGGAGCAACAGCCCATAGAATTGTAGGGGGGTGTTCTGTTCTGCATGTTACGTATGGATCGAGATTCAACCGAGGTGGGTTCTGAGGGGTGCTAAATGAGAGAATTGTAGCCCATAGAATTGTAGGGCCCTTCCCTTACCCTTCAAATAGTAGGGTAGGTGTAGGCTCCCTACTTTCTTTCCATGCAGGGTGGGATGGGAGAGAAAAGTGGCTTGTGGTTTGGAACTAGCCGGAGACCCCCCCACCCCGGAACTAGTTATAGTAGGGGAGGAGAGGAGTGAGTGATAGGGAGAGAGGTGAGCCCCCCCACTATAGAAAGGTAGATGGCAGCGCACCCTACTATCTATAGGGCCCTACCTCCAGCCCCCACTTGCCGAGGCAGGGGTAGGGTTCATCGGGCTCTGCCTATTTACCCTAGCCCCACCCCTTTCTAGTTAGAGTAGGGCCCCCTACTATCTAAAGGGGGGGTTCAATAGGGAACTATAAAAGAGGTAGGGGGTGGAGGTAGGGCGCGGTACTCGTCCAAGAACTTCTACGATAGATCTTCAGAGGGATAACCTCGACCTATCGCCCATAGATGCACAGTGATGCAGTCCATACTATACTATCTACGTAACATGATTGGCACCCCCAACTATAGAATAGAAACCCTCGGGGTAGATGGGCGTAACGTGATTGGCACTGGAAAGGACCTTTTGCCATAGCAGCATGACTACCCCTTCCTTGCCCATAGGGTCGGCCGCCCCATATAGGCGATAGGGAGATAGGGCCGTTGCTCGAATTATCTTAAAAAAGGGCAATTCTATGGGCCAGATTATTGAAAGGGCCCTGGAAAATAGTAGGGCCCCAACCAAATATTGCCGCTAGATTATTGAAAGGGCCCTGGCGAATAGTAGGGCTATGGGCCCCTACAATTCTATGGCAAAGGGCCCTTAGAATAGTGGGGGGGTGGTCGACTCGATGTTGGCACCACCTCCTCCCAGTCTTATCCATTCCAAGCATCCATTCCACATTCCAGATTATTGACCGCAAGGGCATCGACCCCGCCCCATCCTCTCTTTTAATTGATGGATAAATAGATCAATGAATGAATAAATGAATCGAGAAGCCGAGTTTTTTTATAGACCTATCTATGCCAGCTTTACCTGGGGAACCCGGCGGACAAGATGAGGAGTTTTCCTAACTTCTTGTGTGGGATCCTATCAAAGCAACTTACTTGGATTGACTGCTGGATCAACAAAATTTGGATATGGATCATCAATAGAAACTAGCTGGGTCTTGATCTCGACAAACAACAGGTGCACAATCTGGTAAACCTACAGGTGCCCTACTATTCTATGGGCAGTTACAGGAGCCCCTACTATTCTATGGGCCAAAGCCCTACAATTCTATGGGCCTGCAGCGCTGGATGGAAGGCAACTCTCATTAGGCTCTCCACCCCTTTCCTTGCCGCCTCAAAATGAAGCGGCATTTTCCAAGCAGGTAGGCAATTATAGAAAAAAGGGTGTCCACCCGATAGGCGATGGACCTCCCTCCTGTAGTTGGGTGCTTGCTCCATCCCCCGAGTAGTCTTGCAACTACATAAACTCGCAGGGTAGGGAATAACCTTTCGGTGCAAAAGAATGTTGCTTTCTTCTTTCTCTGGATCCTCCGGCAGGCAACTCCATACCGGTTCATCGGGGGTGAGTAATAAGCTTCAACTCCATGATATTGTTCTTGCCCATAGAATAGTAGGGCATCCGGCCAATCAACACTGAAAAATCCAATGCTACCGAGGGAGTCCTTCATGAACTAGGTGGGCCAATCCAATCCAAAGAGGGGGTGCCATCATGGGTGAGGGAAGGAAAGGCACCCCTGGTTAGGGGGCCCCAAGGCTCAAACTACAACTTCCCCTTATAAATTATAGGCCTCGAGACCTACACTTTGCCTATATAGATAGTAGGCACTCCCGCGGGACGAGAAAAAGAAAGTATGCCCCAGTATGCAGGGGTGGGTGTAGCTAAAAGAACTGGACTGGAGCCGGTGCCCTCCTTATTATAGTTGATAACTTTATATCGTGTTAGCTTCCTTGTCCACTAGGATAGGCTGCCATAGCCCTGGCAAATAGTAGGGGTAGGGCCTTCTCGTCAAGCTGCCCTATATTGAGTGGGCAAACTCTTCTTTCTTTGCATCCATCCCTGCCCACATCATTCCCTTTTGAAAACCACTCAGATGCCTACCCACACCCCCTGGTAACAACCAGCGAGATCTCCCCACCCCCACTATCTGTGCCTAATCCTCCCTGGGTCCATCCATACATTCACCCCCGGCCAGTGGCGATACAAATATCGTCCTCTGCCCCCGATGGATGGAAGGAGAATTCTAGATGTGGAAGCTATGGCCTTGGTTTGAAGGCCAATATAACGTATGTAATATCTCTGGATAGCAAAATCCTCTCCTACTAGTTAGGTTGAGTCTCAGTTTAGGAAAGATATAGTTTACCCCGTAGGGCGTAGCAAAGTTCTCTAGTAGGTACGATCGCGAAGAAGCATAGGCTACCATAGAATAGTAGGGGCCCATCCCACCTGCCACCCACAACTCCCTGGTGAATATATTGGTGGTGCCCCTACCCTGGCGAATAGTAGGGGCCCCCCTAGCCCTATAATTTTTAGGGATGGGCAGATTATTGCTGGTGCATGCATGTAGAGGGTGGTGCCCCTACCTTGGCAAATAGTAGGGGCCCCCCTAGCCCTATAATTTTTAGGGATGGGTAGATTATTGCTATAGTTCCCACCCACTGCACCATGTGACCCCCACATTATAGGCGGGAATCGCCCCGCCCCTAAGAATAATAGGGCACTTCTCTATTTTGTAATCTGCAAATGAAGTTGTAAGTTGTTATTAGATGAAGCCTTAATGTTACTTTCTAATCATTATACCAGTCTAGGTTAAATCCTTTATTAACATTGACCTAATAGTCATTTGTAAATCCTTTAATCGAATGATAGTCCAAGTGAATGATCTAAAGTTTTCTAACCAGGCTCACTCCTAATAGGTTGATTGAAATCCTTTAACTAGGTCACATTTAATAGTGTGCATTGTAACCTTTAATAGGGTTGGTCTTTCATAAGGAATCACTTCAAAAAAGTGAGAATGAGTAGATGTTACAAGTGGGTTTTCCCAAATTAGGTTTCCACATTAAATCATTATGTCAAATGTGATATTCAATCTATTAAATTTCATGTTTACATTTCTACAAAGTTGATTTGACAGTAACCTACAAGTTTAAGTGATTGCATAATCTAATGGATGCATGCATGATGAAAATGTTTTATGGATATGGATTCACTAAGCTGTGAAGAATTCTAATTGTATATCTAGACCTTAGATAATTCATTGACCCTCCCCTCCCAGTTATTCTAAAGAATTCCAATAGGATGTTTATTTATTATTTGGAAGGGTATTCAAGATGACTAGTCTAAGCTTATGATATATTAGAAAGGTCAAGTTGTGAAGATAAAATGTATGAGTGAAATATAAAATAAGATGGATATGTGAGTGAAGGAAAAGGAAAACTAGGAAAGTATGGAAGTAAGGATCTAGAGATCAAGTTAGAACCAATAATTGAATCTAAAAATATAGTTTCTTCTTCAATTAGGTCAAATTAATGTGAACTTCTAACCATTGTCAAAAAAAAGAAATCTCTTAATAGAGTTGACATAGTAGTCATACTGTAAATCCTCTAACAAGGTGACATTTCAAGATTGAAGTGTTTGAAGACCTTTAACCAAGTCACTTCTAACAAGGTGATCTAAATCCTCTAACAAGGTCATACTTAACAATATGTTTTGTAACCTTTAACAAGGTTGGCTCCTCATAAATCTCACTTCAGAAGAGTAAAAAATATTGTAACTAGTTGCATGGTGGTTTTTTTAAATTGGGTTTCCACGTTAAATCTTGGTGTCATCTATATTCATGTTTTAGATTAAGGTAAAACAAGTTTTGGAGGGGACTGAAACCCCTAAAAATAGTAAAAAATATGATCAAACATTAGGAAACAAGATCCTAAGACCAATAAACAAACACAAAATTAGGTTTTACAGAAACCTAAAACCACAGAATGTAACTAGGAAACGTGACCAAGTTCTACAAGGACCTAGAACCTACAAGTTTAAAGCTTTCAAAATGAAAACTAAAACCAAAAATAGAAAAAACCAAACCACTACTATAGCTCCTTGATCATCTTTGTAGCCTCCTTCCCCACTTTAGCTCTACTAAGAATGGTATCAACAGGGGAAAAGCCAGTACCAGCAGTAACCTCAGCAACCTTCTTCTGTGAGCTCAATTTGGTCCTTTTACTTGGTCCTCTAGGAGACATAATATCCTCACTAGTCTTCTTCCCCAAACTTTTCATAGCCGCACACAAACTAGAAATCACTTGTTCCATATTATTGCCACTTTCCTTGATCATATGTCAGAGACCTTATTCATATTCCTTTAGTTTTTCAGGTATATTTCCCACCTGATTTTCTAGCAACACAAGTTTGGCCCGATCATTCTCCTGATCCTTCAACACTTTACCCAATTTTTTCTTTAATTTCATAATCTCATTGTAAGTCCATGAATCTCCATGGAGAGAGGAGTTGGCTTCAATCTTAGTAGTATTAAGGAAGGAGAGTGAAATCCCCAAACTCAAATCATCCACCTCCTTCTCCCTAGGGACCTATGTGCCCTTCTCTTCTTCTTTTCCTAAATATTTCTCCCTTCCCATCTCCTCCTCCACACTTTCCTCTCCAAACCTATGGGTTTCTCCACCCTAGTTTTCTTCATTACTAGTGTTATCCAACCCTTCATTTTTATCTAAACTTTCCTCCACATCATTCTTCCTGGTCTCATCCTTACTGCTAGGATAACCCTCCAAATTAGAGCTGATATCCCCCATCTCCATATCTTCCTCTATCTCCACATTTTTATCTTCATATTTATCAAAGGAATTAGTAATATCCTCAACATTTTTTTTGGGAGTATCCTTAATCACTAATTTCTTCTTTATGCTCTATCCTTCATCCCCTTTTTCCCTTCCTAGACAAGGATTCACTCGCCGACCCCCTATTCTTCTCTAAAATAGGGGAAATAATGGTCGCCTTTATCTTGCAATAATTCTCAATTAAGAGAATGAGGCCTAGGGTAAGTGTCTTTCTTCCTATGGGCATGAATGCTTTTTAATAAAAAAAACCTTAGGTAGAAAGGAAAAGAAATCCTATCTTTATACCAAAAATGGTTCAGAAAAACAAAATGGAACTTGTGGAATATTTTGGATCTTCCATCTAAAATAAAATATTCATGAAGACAAGATAAAACATCCCTCCATATTACCTTTATTTGGTTAAGCTCATAAATTCCCCATTCTTCTCCAACTTTTGCTCTTCCTCCTCAGTTTTCAAAAACTTTTTGAAGGCAGTATTAGAAATGCTCATTTCTTTGTATTTTAATCCATCCTTCGGGAGACTAGTCACTTCAGCAATGAAGTCCTCTATTAGATGAACCATGACACCATACAAAGTTACACTATCCTCAAACCAATTCTTAAAGAAAGCATCTGTGATATGTTTTTTGAAACCATGCAATCGCTCCAGGTAAGGAGTCTTATTTCCTTTCTCAAGAATTTGCTAGACCGAGGCTTTATCCTTCTAATTTTTGCGATTTTTGGGCTCTTCTTTCTTTGGCTCTCCCCTCATTTTCAAACAATGTTTTTCTCTAAGAATGAACAAAGTAGCTAATCCTAGAAAAAGAGACAAAATGTTAACAAGGATTACATTAATCTTCCTTCATGCCACTCCTAGATAATAATTGCAATGGAGTACATCCTTGGGATTGTAACACACCACTTTGTAGACCCTCTTTCAATTATCATTAAATTACTGATCTAGGAAGATCTTTCCCTCCATTGCATATGTACCATCATACTTAATGAGAAATTTTAAATCCACATTTTTTTTGAGGTCATTGTGCAACCTCAACATACTATCCCCTTGTGCAGCCCTGCTAGCAAGCCAATTAGCAATGGTGTTACCTTCCCGATAAGAATGGGAAAAGGTAACTTTTTCAAAATTAGTTGTTAGAGCTTTAGTTTCCATATTATGCTCTATAGTCCATGTATTTGGGGTTTTGTCATTGAGAATATCTATAACATTTAGGGAATCACCTTCCATCTAAAGGTACCTGCTTCTAGTTTCTAAAACTAGCCTCATGGTGTAAAGGGCAACTGTGGCTTCAGCTCTATGGATGGTTGATATATCAATAGGGATTGCAATAGCATTAATAGTGTTTCTTGTATGATCCCTTATAATCCCTCTACACCTTACTTTTCCAAGGTTCCCCTTAGCAACCCCATCAAAATTCCCTTTAATCCATCCCCTTAGAGGATCCTTCCATTTTAAACTTGATCTTTGATCCTCCACCTTATTTTAGGTCATGTATTATGCATTAGATTGTCAATCAAGAAACCATCAAGAACATTTTTCTGAGATTTGAAATTTTCCTTTATTGCTCTGATGATGTTTTGACCTAGAACCCATTCAGGCATTTCTTTCTCTCTAAAAATTCTATTATTTCTTTCTTTCCAAATTCCCCACCACAAGTGAGGAAGGGTGATTTTCCATAGATATTCCACATTACTCTCCTTAGTTGAGCAAGTCCAGCTTTGAAAATAATGCTCAATTTTATCATGATGAACCCAAGCAATATTCTAGAAGATGAAGATGTAGCTCCACACATTTTCACTATAATTGCAGTTCAAAAACAAGTGATCCCTATTCTCCAAGTCTTTCTTACATAGATAGCAATGGTTGACCAAATTTATCCCTCTTTTTTGCAAGTTGTCTTAGGTCAGAATTTTATTCTGCAATAGAATCCAATAAAAAATATTGATTTTGGGAGTTAGACCTTTTATCCAAGCTTTAGACCATAATGGACCAGGTCCTTTTTCTTTAGATCTAAATATAGAAGAGACTTTGAAATTTCCATTAGCATCATTCCTCCATAACATTTTTTTCCTCCTTATAAGGATACAAGCAGTAAGCATTTAGCATAATTTGGATATTATTGAAATCCTGGCTAATGTTAATAAGACTGACCCAGCTATTATTAGCCCAATTATTTTCCACATGAATACCATATAACTGCTTGCATTGTTCAATGTAGGTCCTATCATCAAAATCTTCTATCAGTGGATGGTCCATAATCTAAGAGTCTTCCTAGAACTAGATCTTCTGCCCATTTCTAGCTTTCCATGAGCACCCTTCACTTAAGATGTTCTTAGCCCCTTGTACAGCCCCTCAATACTAGAAGGGGAAATAACATTGGGATACAAGAAGAAATTAGAAAGAGAAGGTGCATTATACAAATATTTATGTTTCCATATAGAGCTCCACTCCTTATCATCATTGTACACTTTCCATCCTTGCTTAGCAAGAAAATCCTTGTTCATACTTTGGATAGTCCTTATTCCCAAGCCTCCATCTCTAATTGGTTTGCAAATATGGTCCCAAGCAATCAAAGCCATTTTCTTTTTCTCCTTAGTACTAGACAAAAGAAAGTTCCTTTGGATTTTGTTAAGGGAATTAGCATATTTAGTGGGAATTTTGAAAAGGCTCAAAGCATAAGTAGGTATACTTTGAAGGCACACTTTTAGAAGAGTGACTTTACTAGCCTGGCTCAATAGTTTTCCCTTCCATCTAGCAAGTTTCTTAGAAAATTTTTTGATAATCTCTTCCCATTCTAAATCAGGTGCATTAAGCCCCAAAGGGAGGCCCAAGAAAGTACAAGGAAAGGATCCTATGGAACATCCCAAGATTTTAGCAATTTTTGTTCGTCTAGACACTGGGGTATTCACAAAGAACAAAGAACTTTTATTCTAGTTAATCAGCTTTCTTGAGGCTGAGGAATAGAGGCAAAGAGATTTTTTTAGATTTATAGCTTCCCTAACATCAACTTTGCCCATAAAAATAGTGTCATCAACAAACTAACCATGGGAGAAAATAAGGAGTTGAGATGAGGGTTGTAAGCCTTTAATATCACCATCTAGAACTAGTTTCCCAATATACCTACCCAAGCAATTAGCCATTATGGAAAAACCAAAATAGCAATCAAAGAGGTAGAGATGAGTTGAAGAAAAATCATCACAATATTATTATTAAAACCAAAAGCCAATAACAACTTTTCAAGGAAAGTCCACTCCACTCTATCACAGGCTTTAGCAATATCAATTTTCATAATTAAGCCTTGATTGTTAGAACAAAATAAAGAATGGATATTCTCATGCATAGCTATGGCAGATTTTAGAATTTTTCTACCTAGAAAAAATCCATTATGTTGTTTAGCAATAATATCTAGAAGCACCAAGAGCAGCCCAGAAGTGAGGACCTTAGAAATGATCTTATAAAAAGAATTGCATAAACCTATAGGCCTAAATTGATCCAGAGAATCAGCACCCACCTTTTTTGGAATTAGGTAGAGAAAGGAAAAATTAATCTCTTTCAACATTCTTTTAGCCCCAAAGAATTCTTTGATAGCACAACATACATCTTTCCCAACCAGATTCCACTCATTATGAAAAAAGAACATAGGAAATCCATCTGGGCCAAGAGATTTATCCCCACCTAAAGAGAAAATATCCTGACAAACTTCCTTATCATTAGGAATGGATCCCAACATCTTGTTTTGATCTCTAGTAACCAAAGGGGGAATGACAGCAAGGATTTCCTCTTGGTCAAGAAGATCAATGTTAGGATCAACAGTCATAAGGGAAACAAAAAAAGAAACTAGTTCTTTCAAAATATCCTTTTCCTCAGTAATTTGTATATCACCTATCATTAGATTAGAGATGCAAGTTTTAGCCATGTGCTTCATTGTAGAAAGGTGAAAGAACCTAGTGTTTTTATCCCCTTTCATCAACCAGACAAGTCTTGACCTTTGCTTCCAATAGATTTCCTCCTTAGTCATAATATCATGATACTCAGCCAGTTTACCATTTTCTACTCTAACCAGATCAGGAGTATACTCTTCCTTCTGTATCTTATCTTGGATAATTTTCAACTCTTCCTTAATTTTAGGTTTGATCTCAAAAATATTCACAAAACATCTTTTATTCTAGATTTTAGCCTACTTTTTAACATTTTTGAGTTTAGTAGCCACTTTATAAAGAGTAGTCCCTTCAACTTCAATGTTCCACCATTTCTCCAATTTACTTTTAAAATTTGGGTGTTGCACCCACATTTTTTCAAATCTAAATAGATAATCTTTCTTAGAATATAACTTAACAACAGTAAAAATCAAAGGAAAATGGTCTAAACCAACTTTATGAGAAGCTTCTAGTTTACAAACAAAATCATTGGTCCAATCTAGAGATATCAAGGCCCTATCCAAACAAGCTTGAATACATTCATTGCCAATCCTTTTATTAGTCCAAGTGAACTCTATAGACACCTAAAATCCCTTAGAAAATAAAGTATTTTTATTTTTTGAAAAGGTCCCTGATGACATCATCATTTATTAATTAATTAATTATTTAATTTATTTATTTATTTTTATGCCATTAAATCCCCTTGTCTTAATTAAAAATATTTAATTAAGGAATCCCTCTCAAAAATGTTTAAATAAGATTTAAACATTATTTCCTTATTTATTAATTATTTAATTAATAAATTGACCAAAAATACCAAAATAAATATTTAATTTATTTTTTGCCCAAAACTTGGCCAATTTCCTTAAGACCACTAACCTCTTCCAAAATCTTCTAATCCTTCTTTAATTTCGATTAAAGGCTAATGCCATCATTTTCTACCCCTAATCCCAACTCAAAATATTTAACTAAGGTTAAATATTAATTCTCATATTTATTATAAATGTTTTAATAAATATCTCCTCAAACCAAACCTATGAGATAAATAAACTTTATTTATCCTAACCCTAAGCCTATCCCTAAACCCCCTTTTTAGCCTAATCCACCCCATCCACCCATACTAACCAAGCTTAGCTACTAACTCACCCACCCTCATTGAATGCCATCCACTTGCATATCTCTAACATCCTTAATCTAATCCTAAATCACCTCTAATCCTCCCCCCTAACCTTGTCACATTCCCTAAGCAAGCTTAAGACTTTCCTAAGCCAAGCAAAGTCAACAATCTCAACTCCCTCCAAAATATCCCAACCACCCAACCATGAATGCTCTTACAAAGGCCATAAAGACTCTTACAAGCCATTTATGAAGGGTCTTTATGAAGATATTATCCCTTGAGCCTCCTTTGTTGACTCATCCTTGCCCTTTCCTCCATCCACTCACCCTGTGACATGTGTCACTTCCTAATTGGTTGTAATGAAGCACAATCCATGTGCTCTCCTCTCATGCAATCCTAGCCCTCCTTAACCATTTCCCCATCCTTGCATCTTAGCCCTCAAACCCTCAAGCCCTTTGCCTATAAATTGAATCCCCTCCCAAGCCATTATCATCACAATCCTTGAGCTAAAGTTATAATGCCATTTTGAGAGCAAGTTTTACATCAAATCCATTAACCCAAGCCAAAATCCATCAAGAACACCATTGAAGCTAGTTTGAGAAGCCTTGAGCATACATACCTATCCTCTACTTAGACTCATCTACCAAGCAAAGAGCTAATTTCTATTGGGAGAGTCCATTCATTTGGCTCACATTCCTAATTAGAGGTTCCTCTTTAGTCTCTCTTAAAGGTTATATTAGTCTTGTTAGTTAATGCTTTGTTCTCTTAATAGATTAGTGTTTCTTGCTAACATATTAGTATATACAAACTCTAAATCATAGAGATCCATATCCATAAGCCCTTCATTATTAATAAATTCCATTAAATCCAACCTCCCATCAATCTGACTAACATTTCCTCCTTTTTTCTCTTGATCATAAAGGGGAACATTAAAATTACCCATAAAGATCCATCTACCAATTTTTTCTTTGCTCTTAATATTAGATAGAGTTTTCCAAACTTTTTTCCTAGAATTCCTAGTATTAGGGGCATACATGTTGACTATGAACTACTCAGAGTTCTGGTATAAATTAGACATTTTAACCATCATGAAGTGCTTACTTTCATTTATATAAAAAGACTAGAGAATAGGGATTTTTTTCCAAAGAATTAGAGTTCCTCCTGAAGGCCCTTCTGAACTACTTGCCCTTAAACGGTATTCCTTGAAAGAATTGATATTTTCAACTCTTTACATTTCCATCTTTTTTTCTTGAATCAAAAAGATATGTGGTTTTTTCTCCCTAAAAAGGTTACAAACAATATCCAATTTATGATTATTTTTCATCCCCCTAATATTCCAAGTAATGATTTTCATGATTATTTTATAGGGGTGAAATCCAGAATAGTTTCCTGTCTTCCATCAGCAATATTCTATAAGCTTTCAATTTCTCTTATATTCCTTGAAGATTTTATTTTCAATTTTTCTAGTGTCCCCACATTTGGTTTAACCTTAATCTGTTGCTCCACCTTAGAGTTCTATTCCATTCTAATGCTTTGGGTCTCAATTCTCTTAGGAATTGAAGAGTTTTTCTTCTTAGTCTTTTTCTTCTGGCTCTGTTTCTATTTTAGGTCCAGCTTTTTGAGGCTTTTCTACTTTGGTTTCAAGTCATTCCAAAAGGAATTAAGTCATTACACAAAGGTGTTTCAAGAGACTAGGATTCAATATTTTGGATCTCAATTGCATGGACTTCCTCATTTTGCTAAATTTTAGAAGTATGGTCTTCCCCATTTTGCACTTCCTCCAACAACAAATAATGGTCTTCCCTGCTTTGCATTTCCTTCAAAATCAAATGTCTGCTTCTCACTTCCATAATTTCTCCTTCCTCTATTTCCTCCTATTCAGCAAGATCCTCCCATTTAATAGCATTCTTTTGGTATATAACAATTTGTTTCATCGAATCAGGCAAGTGGATTTCTTGCCCAGATAAAACAATACCATCATCCTGCTTTTTAGAATTCAAAGAATTAATTTTTGTCATTCTCAAAACTAGATGTAGGATTTAAATTATTTCCTTTTTCATTCTAACCATTAGTTTTTGGTCTCCATACCTTTTTCTGAGTCATTTTCTCCTTCTTCTTTTCCTCTTTAACAACCTTAGTTTGATTTTTCCTTTTGGTTGGATAGTTTTGAACCTAATGACCCTATTTTTTACAAGAAAAACAAGTATTTGAAAGATCCTCATAAGTTACTTCTTGAGTCCTTTTCCCTAGTTTTGAAAACATATCCACCTTATCAAGGGGGTTGTTCAGGTTAGCCACTTTCACATATAACCTAGCACTATTCAATTTTGATTTCATAGCTGTAGCCTGATCAACAAAAATAAGTTCCCCAAAGGATCCCGCTATTTCCTTGAAAATGTCTTCATGCCAATATTCTAAAAGGAGGCTTGAAAATCTCACCTAGATTGGAATAGTTAAGAAAAAAAGCATAATATAAATCTATATTTGGTTCACATTTCTTAACCATAAGGGTACTTTTTCCAAACATCCATTTTCCTCCACATAGAACCATATTCATATCCTCCTTACAGTTGAAAATAAAAGATAGGAATCTATTTGCCATAGGGGCTATATCAACTTGACCCTAGATCACCCACTTCAGTTTCAAAATATTTTTCAAGGTATCAATATATGGTCTAGCCCCCAAGAATTTGCCAACCAAAGTATATTCCATAGAAGTAACAAAAAAATCAATAATCTAACCAAGAATGTAGATTTGAAACTCACCTTTTTTCCAATAGGATTTCAATGTTACTCGAGGGAAAGAAGATTTTCCTCTAGGTTTCTTCCAAATAATGAGACCCATGCCCTTTGATCTTCTAATCTATTCTACCAATTTTTTTCTTTACGATCTCAAGAAGTCTTCACATTCAAAATATTAGCTTGACTAGGAGCCCAACAAACCATGTGAAGTCTAGGTACAAGAGCTAAAAGGGAATTTTAGACCCCACAAGTCCCCAAATTGTCCACCTTTGCATGCTTTGCCCAAGAATCTGCATTGCAGTCACTTGTCCCACCTGAGTCTATTCCCCCTGCAAGACTCTCCCCTTCTAGAATCCCACCCATCCATGTGCCAGCCAATTCAAAAAATGCTTAGCTTCATTGCCAAAAAAAGTTCATCTATGTTCATGTTATTTACTTTATGTTTTATGTTTCTACAACTAAGTTACTAACAACCAAAATAGATCAATAATTATAAGATTACTTTCTTAACTGAGTGATAGTAAAATTCTAGTTTTAACTGAGTTGGACAGTATTGCATGATTAGTAAAAAGCTTGTTTTGACATTTAGGGAAAAGGAATTGTTTTTGTAGTAGGTAATTCACCCCTCCCCTCTCAGTTGCACTCTCCATTTCCAACAACAACAACTCAAGGGATGATTACTACTTCAAAGATCGATATCATTATTGATGTTTGAGATCTCTATATTCCCCTTTTTGGGCATATCTATGCTATAGCATCCTATTAATGATCTTGAAGATTACTCTACTAATATTAAATAAATCACATGAATAAAAATTCTTCATCAAAGTGCAAAATATTTTATCAATTATCGTATTGGGTGGAGTAAGTCCACATTGGCATGTTCATTTTAGAATATACAACCCACTGATATAACTAAGAGGGGGCAGTAAATCAGTTATACAATTATCATTACAAATATTAACCTTAAACAAACTTAACCATGTGAGTAAAATAAACTAAAATCACAACAAGATACTCATGCACAATTAACACCAGCTATGTCAACTAGGGAAACCCTTGATTAGAGGGAAAACCCCAGTAGGGATGGTACCCACAAGATGATGTACTAATATAAATATTCCTTGCTAGAGGATTGATCTTGTTAGGAGTCTATTAGAAGTTGTGGAAGACAATTGGACCCACTGCCCAAACAGCTTCAAGGTTAAGATCAAAGAACCCACTATCCAAATAATCTCTATATTATTCCTTGCAAAATAATAGAACTCAAATTTACTTGTTCCTCTATCTCTTTCCTGTCAACCAGACTTCTACTCCTTTAGATCTTATAACTAGATCTCATACTATGCATCTAATGATCCCTTGGATCACTTATACACATTCAGTAAGCATTCCACTCCTCGATTTATGCACTAATACTTCTCATTCCACTTGATCCTTTTTAATCCAAGTCCATTTATAGACAAAGAAAAAAAAATCTTTTATACCATATCTTCGTAATAATTCCTTCAATCAACCTTGAGGCTTTCCTAATTAATTAAAATAAGATAATTAATTAATTCACAATTACAACAACACTATCAGCTCACAATCTATACAAATATTTACACGTGTGAAACCATGTCTTGCATACATGCCACTGTCACCATATGATCATCCTCTATCATTTTTATCTATGCATTACCTTCATTATATCTCAAATGAAATATAGTGTTAGATCATCATAACTATGTTCTCCAATGCTTTGTTTCTGCACTACTTCTAGTAAAATAGGTGTTACTTCCATACAACATCAAATTAGACTTAGTACTTTGAACCACATCATTAAGACAACCTCGTGAACATGTCCTCCATTGTACATTATCTCAAACTTCCTTAGCTCTTGCACATACTAAGATTATTGACTATTATTCTTCCAGTCTTAATAGAATTACTATTGTGTTGACATCAATGACGAATACAGTCATGAATGCAACATATCAATACTCTTCAATGCTTAGGATACTCCCCTAATATAGTATCATCACCATTCATGCTAGCAATCTCCCCCTTTGGCATTGATGGTAACATAGACAAAAAAATATCTAAGTTCCAAGAATACCAAATTGTACTCTACTTCTATTTTCTTCTCAAATCCTCTTCATCAATCTGAGATCTTTCTAAAATTTTGTACTACTCTTCTTCTTTTAAGATCGGTAATAGTTGTTCATAGTAAGTAACTTCCAATACTCTTTAGCTACATCTATGCACTTACACATCCTTTTGCGCACTTATATGAATCTTTCTAAATCCCCCTAAAGAGATAACTCTCCCTATTCCCATATCAATAGGTGCATCTCTTCTTATGTACATTCACTCAATATGTTTTTCATGTGTATTCTCTCCCCCATTAACCTCAATGTCAGAGGTGTCAAACCCAATACCATTTTTTACCAATTGATAACTAGTTGTTCAAATCATCAACTAGCTCGAGTATCGAAAGAAATTGTTCAATACTAGATACTTAGAGTCCTTCATGACTCAATACATATTGGATACTCCCCATATAGGAAGTATTAGCATTCAGTCTAGTCTGACCATAGTGCTTTGTACCACTGGACTGATGCACTCCTTGCATTAACTACTCTAAAGTAGGTAGGGGCATAACCCCTAAAATACCTCTTAGGTACTCAAAAGTATCTTTAGGAAAAGGCTTCATAAAGATATCTGCAATTTGATCTTTAGTGCTTACATACTCCAGCCTTATTTCTTTGTCTATTTCCTTTTCTCTCAAAATATAACACTTTATGGATGTGTGCTTAGTCTTAGAATGCAATACTGGATTCTTATAAATACTTACACTACTTGTGTTATCACTAGTAAATGATAATAGGTCTTGTACACTCAATTCTAATATCCTTCAACATTTATTTCATCCACATAACTTTATTACAATGATTTTATCCTACAACATACTTTGCTTCAGCTATATTTTGAGATATAAAATCTTATTTTTTTCTCAACCAAGAAACCAGTCTTCCTTGAAGAAAGAACTCTCCACCACTGGCGCTCCTTCTATCATCTATACTACATGCCAAATCTGCATCAGTACATATGCATAAGGTGAAATCACTTGAATGATCATACCATATTCCATAATCAAATGTACCTTTTAAATATTTGAATGTCCTCTTTACTACTTCATAATGATACTCTTTTGGATTAGCTCAAAATCTTGCCACAATCCCAACTGCATCTACTATATCTAGTCTAGTGTGAGTCAAATATTGCAATCCTCCAATCATAGATCTATACTTCTTCTACTCAACTGTAGGTGTCTCATCCTTACTGGATAACTTGTGACTAGTTATCATGGGTGTACCAATAGGTTTGAAATTCTCCAAACCAAACATTTTCAACAAATCTTTTAGATACTAAGTTTGTGAAATAAATATCCCATTTTAATTCTGCACAATCTACAATCCTAGCAAAAGCTTCATTTCTCCTATCTTTCTCATTTCAAATTCATTTTTCATCTCTTCAGCAAACTAATCACTTTCTTCATCATTTCCTCCAAATATTATGTCATTCACAAATATTAAAATGATAAATAGAACATCATCAATCTTCCTTAAATACAAATTACCATCTGTTGTCCCTTTTATAAATCCAAGCTTTGATAAATATATGTCCAACCTTGCATACCAGGTTCTAGAAGCTTGCTTTAGACCATATAGTTTTCTTTAGGTTGCATACAAAATCTTTATTTTCTATTAGAGGGAATCCATTAGGTTTCTCAATGTAAACTTCTTCTTCAAGTTATCCATTAAGAAAAGTTTACTTGACATCCATCTAATAAACCTTGAAATCTTGCTTGTTGCATAAGCCAAGAACATCCTTATTGCTTCCATTCTTGCCATGAGTGCATAGTTTTCTTCATAATCTATGCCTTCTTGCTATAAGTAACCTTTGAAAAAAAGTTTGACCTTGTTTCTCACAACTTCTCCTTGCTCATTCATCTTATTTTTGAATACCCATTTGATTCTTATCACATTCTTGTCTTTATGTCTAGGAATTAATTCCTATGTTTCATTCTTCACAATCTGATCTAGTTCTTATTTCATAGCTTGCATCCAATGATCATCCTTCCATGCTTCATCTATACTCTTAGGTTCCACTTGATAAATTAGACACAATTCCTCATTTACTCTATACCTTTTCATCACACCTTTATTTTTGCTCCCAATTATTTTCTTTGGATGGTGATTCTTTGTCATGTTTCTACTAGACATAGGAGTTGACATCTCAACTTTGATCTCTTTCCTAGGTTTAGATCTTTGTTCTTCTCTATTCTCAACAAATATTTCATTATACAAATCATTGTTAGTCTTAAAAATAAATTCAGCATTCTATCTAACAATTCCAAAATTATCCTTTTCTTCATCAGAATTATAATCTACCATTTTCTCTTTAGTACCAAACTTTTCATTTATCCTTACATTTGCACACTCAGCTATTGTCTTAATTCTATAGTTAAAATATCTAAATGTTTTTCTTTTCAATGAATAACCAAGAAACATACCTTCATTGCTTCTAGGATCAAACTTACCAATATCATAATCTCTCTTTATGTAATACTTACTTCCAAAAATTTTGAAATACTTGACTGATGGTGAGTGACAAAACCATAACTCATAAGGTGTCTTGCTCATAACTTTTTTGATTTGTACTATGTTTAGAGTATATACTAAAGTGTTAACTGCTTCTCTCCAAAAAAATTTTGAGACATCATTCTCAAATAACATCGCTCTTTCTACTTCTACTATTGACTTGTTCCTTCTTTCAGTAATCTCATTTTGTTTAGGTGTTCTAAGTGAAGATAATTGTCTTTTGATTCCATTATCTTCACAGTGTAGACACCTAAATTTGATTACATTTCTTTGGTAATCCTATTTAGTTATCTCTAAAGGCATCATTAATTAAATTCCTATTTAATTAATCCTTTGCCATCCCCTAGCTGATTAATTTAATTAATCATCTATAGTCCTAATTGATAAATCAAATAACCTATTATTTATCAATTAAATCTTATTCTTCTATCTAATTCCAAAATCCCCATTTATTAAATAAACCTATTTGATAAATGAAACCCTCAAATCTAAAATCCCTTAACTTATTCCTAAACCCTCTTTTTAGCCTAATCCACCCCATCCACCCATACTAACTAAGCTTAGTCACTAACTCACCCACCCTCATGAATGCCATCCACTTGAAAATCTCTAACATCCCTAATCTAATCCTAAACCCAAGCCTAATCCACCCCCTAATGTTGTCACATTCCCTAAGCAAGCTTAAGACTTTCTTAAGCCAAGGAAAGTCAACAATCTCAACTCCCCCCAAAATATCCCAACCACCCAACAATGAATGCTCTTACAAAAGCCATAAAGACTCTTACAAGCTCTTACAAGCCATGATGAAGGGTCTTTATAAATATATTATCCTTTGAGCCTCCTTTGTTGATTCATCCTTCCCCTTTCCTCCATCCACTCACCTTATGACATGTGTCACTCCCTGATTGGTGCTAAACAAGTAGAATCCATGTGCTCCCTTTTGAGTGCATCCTACCCCTCCTTAAGCTTTCATATTTCTTTCCATCTTATCCCTCCATCCCTCAAGCCCTTAGCCTATAAATTGAATCCCCTCCCAAGCCATTTCAATCACAATCCATCAAGTAAAGTTATAATGCCATTTTGAAGCCAAATCCATACTTTTGCATACATCCACACAAAAAATCCCAAAAATCTCCATTGAAGCTAGTTTGAAGCTTGAGCATACATCCCAAACTAATCCATTAGACTCATCCCTAAATCAAGTGACTATCCTCATTGGGAGAGCCATTCCATGGCTCATATTCTCATTTGAGGGTTTCACTTTGTCTCTCATATATGTTATGTCTTTTATGCTAGTTAATGCTTTGTTTTCTTGATAGATTAGTATTACTTGCTAACATATTTATCATATACATTTTGGCACGCCCGATGGGACCCCACTATGGGTCATTTAATCCTCTATTTCTATCTATATATTGTTTTTTGCTAATAATCTAATGTTTCTTGTCATTTGAGTGAGTTGTAGGGTTTAATCTTGTTCTTGCAGGTTAAAGGAAGCATTAGGAAGAAAAAATGAAGCTTCAAAAATCAAATTTCAAAATTTTTTTAAAGAAAATCTGCGTGTTTTAAACCAAATTTTGTACAGTGTCGTCTTTGTAGATCGGCGTCTCTGACTGGTCGACTGTCGTCTCTGAATCTAAAACTGTTGTCTCTGAAGTGAATTCTATCGTCTGCACAAATCAGCGTCTCTACATTTCAGTGTCTCTGCTTGGCTTTAATCATTGTTTCCGCCTCTAACCATCATTTCCACCTGGCCATTTTCTTATTCAAAATCCACTATGTCGTCTTCGCAACCTATTCTATCGTCTCTGCCGCAGCCAACCCAAATTCGCGTCTGTACAAATTGGCATCTCCGATTGTCACCTATCTTTTGCACCGCAAATCTGACCTGTCATCTCCGCTCTATCATCTTAGAATACAAGTGTCTCTGTAGTTCAGCACGTCCGTAGTTTGGCATTTCCACTTGATAGACTATCATCTTCGCCTGTCACTGTTGCACTTTTGCTTTAAAATCTTTATTTCTGCACTTTGTAGTTTTTTTAAAAAAAAGAGTATAAATCAAAATTTGACTTTTAGTGGTTCCGTAGGATTTAGACAATTTTAAGCATTTTTACGTATAGGAAAAACAACAAAAAAATTTGATTTTACTTTTCCCATAGTTAAGCTTCAAATTTTGAGAATTTTGGGATTACTAATCAACTTGACTTTCTTTTGTAGCTATTGCAGGTTGGAGCATCCTACTAACCTAATCATGTTTTTTGCAAGTTTTTTTTAGAATGAACTTGCATGTTTAAACACATCTTTCATTGAATGAATGTTGCTCAAACACACTCTTGAATGCAATGGTTTAAAAATCAATCTTTCTTGGAATGCATGCTTAAAACAGCAAATCCAATCTTGAATGCCAAGGATCAATTAATCATTGCAATATCTCACACTTCCAATTTGGGCTTAAAACACTCTAACACAATCTTGAATGCCTAACAATCAATGAACATTGCATGGTTTTGATGCATCTCAATGATGCTCGCTTTTCTTACGTTGACGAATTCTCAATTTCCATTATGTTGATGACACTGTCAAGTTGGAATGAACATTGTATGCCATAATCACGAGTGTCTTCAATCATAGCTTACAAAATTTAAAACATCAATTGGAAAAGAACTCTTCTTTTTAGCCCAAGTTCATCCAAGTCTTCTCTCCCCTTGTGATCTTTTGAGGCCATCTTGGGTGCATAAGACTAGGATCCAAAACTTTGGTTTAGTTTTCGGAGGCCTGCTTGGGGATTTCATCACCCCTTGGGATGACCTCAACTCCAGCATTCTGGCGGAGTATAAGAATCGAGAGGTGAATCGAAAGACACCTCTCTTGGGATCAAGATTTTGTCACTCGGGCTAAGCCTCAAGGAACTTTATACCCTTGAGAAGTGAAAGAGGAGAAGTGGGTTACCGCTCCTCTCGGCTATGTGACATATTTTTGGTTTCATCTGCGGATATGGGCCTCACATACCTTTCGTATATCGAGGACTCCCTAGCTAAACCAAATTTCATCCTTGTAGAAAGCTTCCTAGGATGTTGGTGTGTTTGACGTGCTTGCTCCAAAATTTTGTCTACTTGTTTGTTCATAGCCTTTGAATGAATGTTTGCCAACTTTGGTCAAAATCCAAGAAAAGCAGAAATCTCCCAGCTTAAGGCATACTTAGCGTAGTCACTGCCTCATTACATCATCATCCAAGCTCCCTTAGTTCTTTGCTTTAGAACAATCCAAAATCCAAAGTCCATCCAAATCACCCCCCTAGCCAACTAGCAACCCAATCCAAAATCTCACCCAAGCCTTTAAATAGTTGTTGTCACTCTGCCAGAATTTTCTATCCAATCAATCCTACCAATCAACCAATCTCACCAAGGTTATCCCTTTGACAGAGCTTTGTCTAGGGTAACCCAGCTTTGTCACTTGTATCCCTCATCACCTTGAGCTAAAGGTTGGGATCCACAAGTGGTCAATCTCCTGTCATGCCCATAGGATCATTAGTCTATCCTTAAGTTGACACAATCTCCACCCATCCAGCGCATAGGAAAGAAAAACTCTCACTTTTTGATAGCATGCCCTTGAAGTCTTCCATCCACAGGAAAGCCAAAAATATCCAACCAATCTTCCTTAGGTCTTTCATACAGCTTTGACTCTCCCTAGGAAATCTTTCATCAGTCAATCCAAAATCTGAGGTTAATCCAAATCTGACCATGGGCTTCCATGTTTATCCATATGCAAGACCCCATCCCCATCAAACTCATCGTCAAAGCATGAAGTACCAATCCTATCATGATGTGTTTGGTCGTATCATCCTTGCTCCTGCCACCTCCTATTCTAATGATGAGGAAGATCTTGTTGACTATGAAGGGTATCTTGAGAGCCTTAAAAAAAATTCACCAACCATCCCCCAAAATCCAAGTGTTATTCCAAACTATCTAGTCATGCCATCTGATATCCCAACTTCTTCTCCATCACCCAATCAACCAAGCTTCAAATCTTCCACCCCCATCACACTAGCTATTCCTGTCAATTCACCTCCACCTTCGACACATAAGTCTCCAAGGAATCTCGTAGAGAAAATACAAGAAAAGCAGCCTCCAGCAGTCGATAAGCCATGTCATCCAATCCAACCATGTGAAGTAGTCAGTGATGAAGCTTCTCCATCCATAATGTCATCTCCATCCCCCATAACTACCATCCCCATACCATCCATCAAATTGCTTAAAATCCTTCCACTTCCCGCAAGCACCAAAATCCCACCACCTATCAAATCCCTCCAAATCCTATCCACCTCACCTCCAAGCATTTCCCAAATCTCCCATAATGACCCTTATGCATCCATCTTCTACTCACCCATCTCCACTACTGAATCTCCCATCTATCCATCCACTGCCTTTGAAGAGTCCATCCCTTCACCTCCTATCGCACCATCCATCCCAAACCAATCCTACCAAGATCCTGTCCAAAAGCATGTTGACATTCCCCAAAGCATAAACAAAGATATCATCGTATCATGTCTTCCATCCATAGTGCAGTCACCATCCCCTCCATCTCCAAAAACTCAAGCCATACCTCCTCTACTGAAGGATATCTTTTCATCCCATCAGCTAAATCAAGATCCTATCCTACCATCTCCTCCACTCCATGCTTCCATCCTACCACCTATCCAAGCTATTCCACCATCTATAATCTACCCTCTTGGTTCACTTACATTCATCCATGGTGGCCTCCTCTTAGCAAAAGAATTAAGAACAGTATCTCCCCATTGCAGTACATCTGATAAAGCACTTCCACCATTTTTTGCAAGCAAAAAGTATCCTCAGCTAGTTCAAATGCTCAATTGATGGCATTATTAAGGTCAAGGTTTAGGACCACAAGAGCAAGGGATCATAAAGCCTATTATTGCACAAAAGAATCTAGGATTTCATGGTCTTAGATATGTATCCAAAGGCTCACCATCTAAAGGTGTTGGTACACCACACCCCCAAACCAAGCCTATCTCTAAGCCCACCATGCCAGCCTCCCATCACTCCTTCAAGAAATCTTATGTCATCCCCCCTCCACCATCTTTGCAACTTAAAACAACCTACCATATCCCCCCTTCATCCGCTAAATCCATTTTGGGTCCCTATGTCCCAAAATCTACCATCCTCCATCCTCTTATCAACCATCATTCAAATCCTATTCCCTCCATTCCTATGCAAGATCAACAAAGGCACATATTAGGGCACATCATCCATCATCATCCCTCTACATGCTCTCCCATATCCTCTCCATCTCACAAAGCTTCTCCTAACCATCTTCCCAAAGCTTACCACAACAATGTGAATGCCAACTTCAAAATGCATAAAGCTAAAAATCCACATCCTAGGTAATCATATGTCTATTTTAAAAGGCATACTCCAAAAAAGCAAAATCCAATCAAAGAATGCAAAACAATGCAAAAGCCTATAAAATGAAAATCCAAAACCATGTGGAACCCAAAGAAAAAAGTTGAAACCCAATGCATAATGGCATCCACCATTGCTAATCCTCCATCCAGTGACTCATGTCCCCCATCTCCTAACTCCATCTTTGGTGCCTATATCCCCAAGCGCGCTTCCACAAATCCACCATCAAGCCCACATCTACCATCTATCCCCCATATGCTCTTTTCACACCTGTCCCAACATGTGCCAATGTTGATCCTACAAGCATCCCCATCTCATGCTCCTTTCTGACCTTTTCACCCCTCCATCTCCTACCATCAATCCCATCTAATCCAATCTATTGCATAAATCACACATCCGGTGTACCAACAGCTAGCAATGAAATTGAGCATTCCAACAGCTAGTGAAAAATCCCAAAAAGGTCAAAAATAGCTTAAGAAAGCCAAAATCATTCCAGCTAAGTCCAAAGTCAAAAAGTCACAAAAAAAATAAAGAAAAATAAAACATCCACTGGTGAAAACTTGGCAATTCAAGTGCCTTGGACAAGTACCATGATGAAAACTTGGCAAACAAGTGTCATATGTAATCCAGCCATCCCCAGCTTAGCCTATCACCCTCATGCTTTTGGTCATCTCTTGACATCCAACTCCATCTTCCAATCTATCCACCTGTCCTCCATCCTCCATCTTCCATCTATCACCATCCACTTATCTCCTGCAGCTTCAGCCAACCATCATAGCTATTATCCATCTCCCTAGCCCCTTCAGCTTTTTCTATCCGAACTTCAATCCTATCACATCCATCGTAAGACCTCCTTCTACATGTCATCTTCTGACTGAGAGCATTGTATTCCTTGGAGATATTGTCTTGTCCATCCTCCCTTGTCATTGGTATCTAGCTCTAGGCTATCCTCATGCAAACCCAATGTCATCTCTTTATATCCATCATAATCCTAGCTATCTACCATCCTATCTAGCCATCTCATCCTGCTCCTCTAGCTATCCTTGGTCATAAAATCTCTCCTCATCATTGGATGCATCCTGCCAAATCCATATCTTTTGCTATCACCCCACCCTTAGCTTTCGCATGTTGCACAACATCAAACCATCTCGCTGTCCTATCATCCTGAGCTTTTTCCTGCCATTAACTATCTTGATCAGCTTCAGCTTGTAAATATCTTGGTCCATCAGCTTGTACATCCTCTTTAGATTAGTAGCATTGTATATATCCAGTTTTCATGTCAGTTCGTCCTTGATCAACATCTTGCACACACCACACAGCTTGGTTAGCTATTCCAATGCATCCTTTAGCTATATCTCCTGTCACCAAAGTGTTATCCTTCTTAGTTCAGCTTGCCAGACGCATCACTCATCTAGATCCATCAGCTTAGGTGCTCTCTGATAGATCCTTGTAGGATATAGCTTTTCTCATGTCTAATCTTGGTCTGTTAGTACCTTTTCCTACCCATCTCATTGGCAAATAGCTCTCTTTTGGATTTTCACTTTCTTTTGATTTGGAATCTTCCCTTTTGGGTCTTGAAGTATCTTTTCCAAGCAATCTCCTTGTTCCCTCCTCAAGGTTTCCATGATCTTCCATATCATGGTATGCTATGAATGGGGCAATTAGAGCATAAGGTCTTGATCAAGTCTTTTGTTTGTTTTTCTTTTCTACTTGTGGGTTACCCAGTGTTGGTTCTACACTGCTTCCTCTGAGATTCATGTGTGATGCTAGGGCAACCCTTGCGTGTTTGTTTTGAGTTAGTTTTTCAGTCCTCTGGACAGTTGGTGAACAGGCCTTGATGTTCTTGGTAACCTTGGCAATTAACCAACAGTCCTATAGCAAATCTAGTGCTCAACTACATGGTGGTACTTCTGTTTGAAGTATCCCCCTGCTCAAAAAGCTTCAATGGAATCCCTTCCTCTCCATTATCCCCCATCCATATCCAGCATCCATCTCTCCTATCCCTAGCTTATGCATCAGTATCTCTTTGAATCACTCATCACGCTTAGCTTTAGGGATCCACAATCCTAGTCTTAGGGATCCACCAATCAAATCAATCCACCAAGACTCATCTTTTGAGATCCACAATCCTAGTCCTAGGGATCTCCGAAAACCCATCTTCTGCCAATCTGACTCTTTGAAATCCTATTGCATTAGCTTTCTAATCCCCTCATCCATCTCTCCATCCTAAATTCCTTTTATAGCACTTTGCTCCTTCATCCTCCCCCCAATCCCAAAATTCTTAAGCTTGTTTCCTCTTGTGCCCCTAATTTCCCTTTATCATCCTCTTGTAGTGAGAGTTTGAGCTAATTCAGCCCCTTCTCTTTGCCAACCTATGTCTCAGCTCATCTCAATTTTTTGTGCTTTTCAAAAAGTCGTCGAGCCTCATTTCTTCCCATGCCGCCTTCTTGAGGGGGCATCATCTAAGTCTAGTCTCTCCTCTTCTTATCCAAGATTGGAGCAACCTCATTGCTAAAACATCTTCCTCGTATCATCTTCATTCAAACTTCTTTGAAATAGTGTTGTCTCAAACACTATGTCAAAGACAGGCAAAATGTAGACACCTAAATTTGATTACATTGCTTTGGTAATCCACCCATACTAACTAAGCTTAGTCACTAACTCACCCACCCTCATAAATGCCATCCACTTGAAAATCTCTAACATCCCTAATCTAATCCTAAACCCAAGCCTAATCCACCTCCTAATGTTGTCACATTCCCTAAGCAAGCTTAAGACTTTCTTAAGCCAAGGAAAGTCAACAATCTCAACTCCCCCCAAAATATCCCAGCCACCCAACAATGAATGCTCTTACAAAAGCCATAAAGACTCTTACAAGCTCTTACAAGCCATGATGAAGGGTCTTTATGAAGATATTATCCTTTGAGCCTCCTTTGTTGACTCATCCTTCCCCTTTCCTCCATCCACTCACCTTGTGACATGTGTCACTCCCTGATTGGTGCTAAACAAGCACAATCCATGTGCTCCCTTTTGAGTGCATCCTAGCCCTCCTTAAGCTTTCATCTTTCCTTCCATCTTAGCCCTCCATCCCTCAAGCCCTTAGCCTATAAATTGAATCCCCTCCCAAGCCATTTCAATCACAATCCATCAAGTAAAGTTATAATGCCATTTTGAAGCCAAATCCATACTTTTGCATGCATCCACACAAAAAATCCCAAAAATCTCCATTGAAGCTAGTTTGAAGCTTGAGCATACATCCCAAACTAATCAATTAGACTCATCCCTAAATCAAGTGACTAACCTCATTGGGAGAGCCATTCCATGGCTCATATTCTCATTTGAGGGTTTCACTTTGTCTCTCATATATGTTATCTCTTTTATGCTAGTTAATGCTTTGTTTTCTTGATAGATTAGTATTACTTGCTAACATATTTCTCATATACACACAGAACATGTTGACCTCTCTAGAAGTGAACTCTCCTCCTCTATATGATCTTAAACACTTAATCTTAACACCATATTCATTTTCAACTCTATTCTTGAATATCTTAAATTTCTCAAAATCTTTAAACTTCTCTTTAAGAAATGCTACCCACATCATTTTAGTGAAACCATCAACAAAAATCATAAAGTAACTTTCACCATAGAATCCTCTAGTTCTTACAGGACCACTCTAATCTATGTGGAAAATCTCCAATTTCTTTGTAGTAGAGAACTTTTTGCTAGGAAAAGACACTTTCCTCTACTTAGTCAAAACACATTCCTTGTAGACAACATTAGTAGGCTTGATAATCTTAGGAAAATCTCTTACTACAAATGTACTACTAACTTTGAAAATGGTATCAAAGATTATATTACAAAACCTTCTATGCCATAACCAACTATTATCAACCTTTGCAACCAAACATGTTATTTCAGTAGGATATAACTAAAATACATTACCTCTAGATCTGGTTCTAGTACCAATCATCTTACCATCTTTGTCTTTGATAATGAAATCCTTCTTTGTGAACTACAATAGATATCCCTTGTCTACCAACTATCCAACACTTAACAAATTATGTTTCAAACCATCAACAATGTAAACATCGTCAGTACTAGTTTTACTATCAAGAATGATAGATCCAATCCTTGTAATATGATAGGTTGCATTGTTACCAACTCTAACAATGCCTCCATCATGATTTCTAAACTTTAAAAAAAAATTCATATCACCAATCATGTGATGTAAACATCCACTATCAATTATCCAATCTGATTTCTTCTCAACTTGGGTAACTAGAGCTTTTTCTTCTCTAATTTCTCTATCAAGGTTATCTTCCTTAATAGCCACAAATCCTAATTCATCATCACTTTCACTCTTATCATTTTCATTAGATTCTTCATCCTCATTAGCATATAAGCAATTTCTATCCTTATCTCTTCTAGACTTAAATTTTCCTCTAAAAAATTTCTCTCTTTTGGGACATTTAGATGCAAAATGACCATATTCATCACAAGTCCAACACTTAAATATTTTCATACCATCTTTTTATCTTCTTTCTAGAAGGGCTATTCCTTCTTAAATCTTCTTATGTTCTTTAGATCTACTACTACTGGCAAAGTCTCCTCTTGCACTTTTACTTCTTGATAGATTAGAATGAATGTGTATAGAACTAAAATCTATCTCAACTCTGGCTAATTCCCCAGACTATCTCATTTTTGCTTCTACATATTCTAATCTTCCAAGAAAAGTTTCCTTTGTGAAATCTTTAGTTCAAGTCATTACTTACTAAATCATCTAAGTTGTTTTCTTGAATGGTGATGATAGAATTTTCAAGATATTCCATATAACCTCATCATCATGTTTAGTTCCACTAAGAGATTAAATACCCACAACAATTTATGATATTATTCTTATATAATTTCTAATGGATTCATCTTCCATCATCTTCGCATGTTGAAATGCACAAATGCAACTTTGTAAATTCATTTTTTTTGCATGATCATCACCTTCAAAAATAACTTCTAATGCTTTTCAAATTTCATGAGAAGTTTGAAATGTCTTTGCCTGATTGTATTCATTCTCTAGAAGAGCTGATAGTAGGGCTTCTCTAGATCTCTTGTTACACATGAAAAAATCTCTTTCTCCCTCACTACATTCCTCTAGCTTTGATTCTTCAGCAATTACCTTCTTAGCTTTCATCAAAAGCCAATATCTTGGACCCATGCATAGCAGATGGGTCTTCATCTTTTCATTCCACCTAACTTAGTTGGCCCCATTGAATCTCAGACTATCTTTCCTGAACATATTTTCCATTGATCTCCCAAAGCTATTAAGCCTTATCTTCAAGGACTTGATGCTTTGATACCAATTATTAGAATATATAGTCCACTGATATAACTAAGAGGAGGGGTAAATTAGTTATACAACTATCATTACAAACATTAACCTTAAACAAACATAATCATGGGAGTAAAATAAATTGAAACCATAACAAGATACTCATCTACAATTAACACCAAATATGCTAACTATATGGTACCCACAAGATGATGTACTAATATAAATATTCCTTGTTAGAGGATAGACCTTGTTAGGAGTTTGCTACAATATTTAGTATGTTGACCTAGTTTTTCACCCATTATGTTTTGTTATACCTTATAGTAAAAAACCTTAGTTTAAAGTTTTAAAGATTTGTGAAATTTGTTAAAACCTCAGATGAAATCTTTCAATTTTTTAAACTCTTGTCTTGGTGCCCTAGCCCTCAAAATAGCAAAAAAATAATTTTTGAAATAATATATGTATTGTAGCATCAGATCTCATAGCATTGGTATCCAGTTTTCCATCATGAGGAACAAATTCTACAGCAGGCTTTGAATTTTCCCTAGACAACACTAGCAACAATTATTCCTCATCTTGATCTTCTTTAGGTTCTAGATTATGGTTTGGTGATATTGCTTCATCATCACTTACATCATCAATATGTACTCCTCTCCTTTGGGCTATCTCCATAGCATCTAATCTAGCCGCAATTTGTCTCAACTGATCCAATATAGCATTATCAACATTATTTCCTCTACCATGAACCATCTTTACAAATCAAGTTCCTATAAGATCGTAACCCTTTACAAGTTATAGGTCAAATCCATAGATATGCCACCCTACAACCAAATCCAAGTTAGGGTTCTACATAATCCAATCTCCACAAGGATGAACCTTAAGCTCTGATACCAAAATAATGCAGGAAAAGGATGAATAACTAGGGCCAAAGGCTCACCCAGCTATCCAACCACCCTGCAAGAGTTAACACAATGGAAGCAAACACAAGAAACATCAACCAAAGGAGGAAGAAGAGAGAAATACTTTTATTGATTCATCAAAACATCTCCATACATGCCCATCTATAAAGGCTTCTAGGTTATGACCAATTACAAATACATTCACATTCAAAGATCCAACTGCAAATTCACACTTTTAGTTCTACTCTCAGAATTCCTCTTCTCAAAAAAAAAAAATCCTCCCAAAAACTTACCTAACTCTAAGCCTAAACACTTTATATATACTTTCCAAAATGGCTTACAGATTATTCTAGAACATTACATAAGAGGAAGGCTGACCCAACAATGGTCTAGACGCATCCCAAGAAAAGATCTTAACATAAACATCACAATCAAAATAAATCCCACAATTCAGCTCATAGAAATCATGTCCAAATGTTGAAACTTAGCATACACTAGGTAACTTGGCACATGAAGAGTCACTAGGCATACATTGGGTAACTCAGCACATGAAGAGTCACTTGGCAAACACTGGATAACTTGGCACATGAAGGAACACTCGGTCAACACTAGATTGCTACAATAACTCAGCATCCATAGAGCTACAATAACTCGGCATCCATTAGAGCTATAGTAACTCGACATCTATTAGAGCTATAGTAACTTAGCATCCACTAGAGCTACAGTATTTTGGCATCTATTGGAGTTACAGTAACTCGACATCTATTAGAGCTACAGTAACTTGGCATCCACTAGAGCTATAGTAATTTAGCATCCACTAGAGCTATAGTAACTCAACAGCCATTAGAGCTATAGTAACTCGACATCTATTAGAGCTATAGTAATTGACATCCACTAGAGCTACAGTCACTTAGCATCCATATGTAGAATGAAAGAAAATGAGTAGGATAACAAGGCAACCCAGGGTGCTCCTACATCAAGATTAGAGGAAGAGAGGGAAAGAGCTCTAATGATACAACAAAGGGGGTCATTGTGAGGTCAGGAGCTTGGAGAAAGTGGGTCATGATACTATGAAGTTGGAGATTGGTGTAGGAATAAAGATGGATAAATTTTTGGTTGAGAGGTTACAATTTTTTGTAGCATCGCAACATCATGATATCATACAAGGAGATATTTCAAGTATTTCAAATGCAGGAAAGGATGTAGGGGCCTACCTAGGTAGTCAACTAGCAAATGGAAAGTTGACAAGTGGTAAAGGGAAAATGGAAAAGGAATAAAAATTAAAGATTCAAAGATTTTCAATGTTGAAAGATTTATGATATTATATGGTTTATACTATATGGATATTTTAAATGTTTCATTTTAATAACAGTTCATGGCCCAAGGCCTAAATTTCAAATCAGCATTAGAGGCATGATTTTTGTCCAAAATACATAGTATAATATACCATTGGAATTGGAAAGAAATGAACTACCCATTTTTGCAATCAGTTTTATACAAGTATTCATCAAAAGCAACTATAGGAGGTTTTATGATTTTGGGGCATCCTTAGTTTAAAAGATCATATTTGATGTTTTTAGATCAGATACAATTAAGATTAGACCATATGTCCATGAAATCAATTTTTTCTAGCTAAAAAGGTAGAATTAAATGAAAATGGATAGTTAGAAGTAATGAATGTTTTTCACAATAAAATCAGAAGTGACAAACCAAAATTAGATTTGAGGCTCTAGCATAGATGCATATCTAATTTCTTCTTCAAGTGAGATATTTTGTTGATTACCTTTTAGGAGATATTATAGATATTTCAACAACAACATTGATGAGATTTGATTCTTAGCCACCAAGAAAGAAGATATTTCAATAGCAATTGATGAGATTTGATTGCTAGTAGATGAAGTAGATCAATTTCTACAAGCATTAGCAAGAAGAAGTTTCAATATGACACTTCTCAAAATTATATTTCATATTCGAGAGACTTCTTGTCTTCTTGTCTATATATCTCTCCTCTATTCTCTTTGTAGGGGTTCCAATATTGAGATTTCTCTCAAGATTATGAGACCAAGGTTCCAATTTTGGGATTTTTTCATTACAGTGTGACCACTCTGTGATTTCAGTCTAGTTGAAATCCTTTCCCATTACTGCGATATCATTTTCTCAGCATATTTCTCTACTATGAACAATAGTATTGTAATTTCCTTGAAGAAAATAGATTTACAGTTATTTTTTGTATATATTCTAAGTTTTGGCATATACCATGATATATTGGTTTCAAGGAGATTAATACAGAGCTTCATTTTTTTAGTTTCATTCTTATTCACATCTCCTTCCTTTGTTGTCTGTAATGTTTCGTGTTTAACAACAAGGAGCTTAAACTCATTTGCAATTCCTTAAGGTTGTATGTCTGGATAGGTTTTCTATTTGAACAAAGACCCAAGTAAATGCTTATTTACCTTGTCAAGGTTACAAGTTTCACCAGGAGGATATTTAGTAAGTATTGAGAGTTTTTATCAAGATTGATGTATATTTACAAGGTGAATGAATAGATTAGATACTTGAATATATGAGTATATCTTAGGTATCCATGTGTATGTTTTGACTTAGCATATGTATAATAGATAAGGGACTAATTAGCTAGGAGATTGCATGTGTTTTCTGTTGCATACATGGGTTGTGTTGATTTTCAACATCATTAATCAAATGCTTTTCTTTTAAATGTTAAAGAACTAAAATGAGTTACCCTCACTCAACTTATGGATTTCATAGATCTGCAATTTGCTATTGAATATCTTTGTTATTGCATAAGTATAGGAGAAATAAGGGATTTATCCATTATTTAGATTTAGTTGTATGCCTTTCACTAGTACCATATAAAGAATCTAAGGTCCACCTGCCTAGGTCTTGTAGAGCCTGAAGAAGAAGAAGGAGAGTTAAATTGCCTTATAGTTAGCCCAAGATTAGCAGTCAAGTGCATCCATCATAGGAATTTGCTAGCCTTAGATGTATTGGTATGGTTTCTTGGTTATTTTTACATCTATTGAATTAGGAGCCAACACAGTACATATGAGTTCATATTAGGAGACTTTGAATACCTGTTAGGAGATTCCAACCATGTTTGGAGTTGTGCCAACTCTATTAGGAGTTGTGGAAGATAGTTGGACCCACTACCCAAACAACTTCAAGGTTAAGATCAAAGAACCTATTGGTGTTTTTACACTACTAAGAAACAAAATAATTAATACCAAGATGATAAATATCACAATGACCTAAGGATTAGCTACTTCCTATAAATAGCTATATGTTCTTCAGATCTAGACACAACTTCAACAAAATCATGAAAGACTCTCTACTCTTTTGGCTCTACAAAACCAAGGCGGGTGTAACCAAGGGATAAAAGATTCATAACCTAATACTACATTCACATTTCTTATTCCATGACATTTCACAACAATATTTCATCCCATATAGAAAATTGCTCACAATTCTTCTTAGATTTACAAATGATTCTGGAAAATAGTAGCTAACTAAGATTCAGAGATTAAATGTAAACAAGTGTTGACCAGATTTTTCATTCTTCAAACACTAAAAGTAAAATTGATATTTATTTTTAGAGGTTTACTTGACATCTATTTATGATCTCTTCATATGCTTACTAAAATAGTTGATCAGTGTCTTATTCCTTGGGATTCATATTCCATCCAATTCCTTGATCTAATTGACTACATTACAATCAATATGTTCAACAATTCTCTCTAAAACTCATTCTTACAAAAATCCTTCCTAATACTTGGATATCCTATCACATTCATTAAATAATTTACTCAATTCATTGAATCAACAGTAATAATGAATTGACATACAACTTATCCTAGTTGCATTAAATTGAACAACCTTTACTCATACAGTCTTAAAATAACCAACGACTAAAAATGGAGACAAGATTTAGAGAGAGAAAATAATGGGGATAGTTTATCTTTGCATTAATATTCTTTAAAAATCATATAACATTGGGCAATACTTAGAATAACTCAAAATAAGACATTATAATCATGGACAATTGATGTATTCTCAAAATTTGCAGAGAAAATACATCAAAGAAATCATATCAAAAAAAATGGACCGAACAAAGATTAGTAAAACTAAAATTTTACAATGACTTAGACCCCTTCACATGCCGTGGAATCTCACTTATATAGTGTGAGATGCAACAAGCTTTAGGAATTTGAGAATACTAACAATTGTCCTTAAGACAGAAAAGATATTTACATTGTTACTATCATAAAATAAAAAAATTATTGTAACAAAAAAAATTTATAACATGGATATTATTTTTGCAAGGAACACTTCTGATACACCTTTGTTGCATTTCTTTGTTGATGAAAAGTTAATGATTGGCTTTATTGATGTTGTTTTTCCTTAGAAGAAGTAGCCAATAAAAATTTTTGTGATGTATCTGGCTTTGATTTTTGTGGACTTACTTCAACTCGAGGCTCTCCATTCACATCACCATGTACCATTAAAACAATAGTTATATCTAATTCCTCAATTGTCATTTCATCAGTTGGGACCACTATGCTTATCACTAAAATTGGTTGTTCTTCTTTGTCTTCTTTTGAATGCATCGATGTATCAATTGTTTCATTCTCATCCTAGTCCACATCATTTTCTTTTGTTTCCATTTTCTTTGTATGTAAAAAATCCTCCATCTATTTGTTGAAAATTGTTTCATTAGTCCAATCAAAACTCAAGACCTCACATTATTTTTTTATCTCAAAATCTCCTATTTTATTGATTTCAATAAACTCTTCTCTAATGGAATTATAGAATAACTACACTTTAACAAATTCCTCATTTTTCATTTCCCATAGTAGATGTCCCTTTTCACTTATGACTCAATTTATTCTTTGGCAACATAAATCATCTAATTTTTGCCTCATTCTTTCTTTTCTTTTATTTTATCTATCCTTTTAAGTGCATGGGGAAAGAGTTCAAATTTCTCACCTGAATATTTAAAGAGACAAATTATTATCATTTTTTGAACTACAACCCTTTTTCTCATCAAAACCAGATAAATTATTAGTCATATCAAAAGTTTTTTCTATCTGTTCACAAGATAGACTAATAACTAAGACACACAAAAGGGTGATATCTTTATCCCTACCACCCCATTTATTCATGATGGGTTTTAAAGCATCTTCACCATCTTTTATTTCTTCCCACATGTTTATTATTCTCACCAATTGCTCATGAAATGTTGGCCAATCAATATTATCTACTAAATATAAGATTCTCTTCTTGATTTTATCATCATACAAATCATTCAGCTCTATATGCAAGTTCTAGAGTTTATTCTTTTCTTCTTCAAATTCTTTAGCAGTATAGAACTCTAGCCTCTTTGGGGTATCAGGTAACTCTATAATAGGAGTTGACTCGAATGGTTCAACTGGGGGTGAGGATAAGTAATGTGGGGCCTACCTGACTCTCCCACTTTTCTCTTTCCTAATTATTTATCCATCTAAGCTACTTGAGTCTCCGATTGATGTATTATGTTTCCTCTTTCCTCATATGCCTTTATTATTTCTTCAAACTTGGCATTAAGCTCAAGGAATTTATTCTTATCCTTCTTAGCAACTACCACCCCAAATTCCATCATCTCCCTAGTCATTTTAGACACTTTCTCATTATGTACCTCATCTACTATGTATACCATGAGGCTACATGTATGCTCAACACTAGAAACCTCTTGTAACCTAGTTTTGTCCCCCTCTTCAATTGACCATATCACCAATTCCTAGTGATCATTTCTATATTTTATTCCTCTATGTTCTTGTAGGATTTCCTCCTTAATTTTAAACTGAGTATCATTGTCCTTCCTAACAAAATCAGAAGAAATAGCATTGGCTATGTCCCATTCAGGCAATATCAAAACTCCTGAGTCTTTCAATAGTTTTTTTCCTCCTTTAGGGGATAATAGTGAAGATTTCTCCATGAATTTAGCTTTAACTTCATCCTCAATTTTAGAGTCCAACTTATTAGGTGGCTCTACTTTTATTAATTTGCACTTACTTTCAAAATTACCAATGTTTCTTCTCCACAAAAATTGGGAAAAGGCTCTAGCTTTTACAAAAAAATTATCATCTATGAAATTTTGGGAAGCTTGTACAATCATAGGGTCTATTTCTTTACCTCTACAATCAAGAATAGTAAGATCAAAAGATGGCACAAGAGGCTCTTCAAGTACTCCTACTTCAATATCAGCAATTATAATCACAATGTCCCCTTCCCATCCAATCTACCTCGACTATTCTCTCAAAGATGATTTATCACCTATTTTGAATGGAGTTTGGAATGGTGAATATTCTCCTACATGAGAAGATGAACCCTTCTATTTTCTCTACTTCTTAGGGACATGTGTGTTAAGAGGGCTTTTAGATCTTGGCCTCTTGTATGGAGGGACATATTGTATGTTCTGGGCCACTACATACCTAGCCTTTCTTTATATTTTATATTTCCCTAGGGTTGTAGTCATTCTACTAGCTAGTCTTCTCTCCACCTCAATAGCCTTGTCTAGGTATGCTTTTGTTATGATCTCTTTCTTCTCATTCAATGTCTGAGTGATCCCAGAAAGATTATTCATTAACATATCTGTCTTGATGACCCAATATTTCTTTTTTGCTAAGGGATCATATTTTGGCTCAAAAATATTTATAAAGTCTAATACTTTACTATAAATTATCTATTTTTCTTTCTTGGCCTCTTGTTCTTGCAATAAGAACTTATTTCTAATTATGTCCTCGAGAAAATATATAGTTTATATCTGAAACTTAGCCTTACTCCTTCTACTGAGGAGGTCATAGAATCCCTCTGAATCAACAAAATATGCATAGGATTGGGCCATCTAATATTTATCTAAAAATTTCCCTGGTTTCTCCATCACTTTTTCACAAATACAAAATTGTAAATGATAGTAATCATTAAAAATAAAGTACCTTTATATTTTCCCAAAAAACCCCTCTCTTGAACTGATTTGATTTGCCATAATAATTCAGCAATCCCTACCTTCAAAGGTACTTGGTATGGTAGCACATGTGGCTTTCCCAAGAAGCCATAAACTTTGAAAATAGTGAAAATAGAAGAGGGAATGATATCCCCCCAATTGGGGCTTACCAACAATCCTTGTGCATGACCTTTAGGTCTTATTAATTCTGATAAGGACTATGGTATTCTAGGGCTATCCCCTCTCTACAATAGTCTGAGCCTTGAGGCAAAATACTTGTCAAATCTGACAAAGCTAGCATCAGTTACCTCCCATGTCATGTCTACACTCCATAACTAAATCAAGAGTCTTTCTCCATCTCTTTCCAATTCCAATTTCATCTCCTTAGAGAAAAAGGTAACTCCTTTGTATAAATAGATATACATTAACATTGAATACCAGCGGAAGGGCTTGTTAACTTTAGCCTGTACTATTCTAATCAAACCATTATGAATTTATTCAACTAAGAAAGTAGCAAAATAAAGAATTGAAATCATTCCATATTGAAGAGTTTGAGCCATAATAAGAACAATAGAGCCTTGGATGTGATCTTTCTCATCTATACCAAAGATTTGGGAAAGATAGAAATATAATGCCTATGCCCTAGGGTTAAGGTACTTTTTCAATAAGGGCTTAGGGGTATTTTGTGTGACTAAGGGAAATGATCCAATTTTAACAAAGTGTTGCTATAATGGACCTCTACTTAGATGTACCCTTTGTGCATCATATCTAGCCTGAAGGTCTTCCATGTCAATTTTCTCATGAACAGCATGGTTGGGGTTCAACTTGAATACCTCTCTGATCAGTTTGAGGGAAACCCTAAAAATATTGTCCCCTTCATGGTTCTTTAGAACACTATTAATTGGATCATACTTCTTAGCCATATCTACCAGTAGATCATCATCAAAGAAGAATCCAGGGACAATCAGTTCACCTATGTCAAATTCCTAGACATTGCTTATTGGAGTATCCAATTTCCTTTCTGCAAACCACTTCTTAAAAAGTTCTAGGCCTCCCATAGACACTTTCACATCCCTCAACCAGTTGGCCTTACCATAGAAACCCTCACTAACCAGTAACCTAAGGCTTTTTGTAATCAATTCTCTACCCCTAGCCAATTCATTCATTGATAGTAGCATATGTTCTAGAAAATCACCAGGAACTACCCTCTCAAATAATTTAATTTTCTAGAAAAATCCTTTCATGGAGTTATTTTTTCAATTTACCCTAATATAATCAATTTCTTATTTCTCAAAAGTTTAGGCAACTTACCCACCTTTTCTTCCTTTTTTGCATTTGCAAATCACTCTATAGATTGTTGAAAACCTTGAAAATTTCATGCTCTAGCTCCAGAAATACTTGTGCTATGATAATTTTATGATCTTATGCCTCAATAATGGTGAATTCAGAATTTTACTATAACATTAAGCTTGAATGAAGTGGCATTGATTAGAATTAATACTCTAATAGTCACAATTTACACCATGTCATGAAATTTGAATTTCAACCTTTGATCAAGCATCAAATGACTTATTTTAAAATTGAAAAGTTTCTTTAATTCCTTTTTATAAATTGCCACGTGTCAACAAGGTGCATTCCCACATTTCTTAAAATCAGAGCACTTTCACATAGTGGTGAAGCATAAATCATCGATCTTCTAAATATTAATGATCACAAAAATCCTTACAACTTTATAATTATGGCTTTAAAAAATGTGGGCCCATGGCACAATCATCTTCCATCTCAGCAACACATGGACTATCCCACCAATTAACATGTTCCATATTTCCATGCTTTGTCATGCTGGTGTAATGAAGCAAATTTCTTAGCAACTAGTCCCACTTGTCCACATGGAAAGCAGGCACTTCCACACTTCAACTAATGTTTCGTCATTTTTGTTTTGTGGGAATGCGCTATCCATTGATCTTCCCAAGATCAATGATGTACAAAGATTATGCCTTCTTAATCTAGTTAGCAAATTCAACCAATAAATACATTGCCTTTTTCCAACATTTTCTAATAGTCACCAACTATACGTACTGCATTACTACCCCTTAAAAACTTACATGCCCATGCCCTCATCAAATGCTACATGTCAAGTGGGTGGTTTAGTGCATTAGATAAACTTTGTGCATCTTCACGAAGTGGTAATACTCCCACCTTTGATCTTCCCAAGATCAACGGCTCAAATACAATACAAGAGATGGTCCTACTACTCATTAGAACCAATGAAATTGCTTGAAATTCAAATGTGCTCTGACAACTTTTGACAACATTAAAAGGGCTCTAATAACTTTAGGCTTTTATAGTGCACTAACTAAGTTAATGTCACCAAAGCCAAATGGAAAAGCAGGTGCTTTCTCGCATTCCATAAACTTTGAGCAACTTCATCTTGTGGGCTAAAGAGCAACGATTGGCAAAAACCAACCACCATGGTTAAAATGCTTTGGAAGGTGGAACCACGCTTAGGAAAAGGGTTTGCAATAAAGAATTTTTTCTTTAAACTTTCAAAAAAGTAAAAAAGAAAATAAACACGAGAGAAATAAAAATGAAAACTTAGGATAAAGGTTTCTTGTGTATTTTATAAAATATTACATTCCAAGATTTTGAGAATTAGGGCACAAATTTTAGGTTTATGAAATTTGAAAGATTTTATCTAGGGTTTTAAAAAATTTCACAATTTTAAACATAAAACTAGGGTTTTTTCACTATAGGGTGTATCAAAATTATAAAGGGTGAAAAACTAGGCCAATAGAACCCACTGTCCAAATGATCTCTATATTATTCCTTGTAGAATAATAGAACTGAAATGTACTTATTCCTTTGTCTCTATCTTGTCAACCAAATGTTTTCTCCTTCAAATCTTTTAACTAGATCTCATATTACACATCCAATGATCCCTTGGATCTCTTACAGACATTTAGTAAACATTCCACTCCTTCTCGAGCTACGCACTAATACTTCACGTTCCACTTGATCCTTTTTAATCCCAGTCCATTTTCAAACAAGGAAAACAACTTTCCTTTATACCATATCTTCATAATAATTCCTTGTGTTGGCCTTGAGGCTTTCCCAATTAATTAAAATATGATAATTAATTAATTCACAATTACAACACTGTCGGCTCACAATTATACAAAAATTTACACATGTGAAACCATATCTTGTGCACATGTTGGTATCACCATACGATCATCCTCTATCACTATTATATGTGCATCACCTTCATTACATCTCAAATGAAAGATAGCAATATATCATCATAACTCTATTTTCCAATGCTCTATTTCTGCACTACTTCTAGTAAAATAGGTGTTACTTCCATATAAAATCAAATTAGACTTATTCCTTTGAACCAAAACATTAGGAAAACCTCAAGAACATTTCCTCCACTATGCATCATCTAAAAAAAATTCAGCTCCTATGCATAGTAAGATTACTGATTGTTATTCTTCTAGTCTTAATAGAATTATTGTTTGGTTGACATCAATGAAAAATATAGTCATGAATGCAACATATGAATACTCTTCAATGCTTAGGATACTCCCCCAATGCAATATCATCAGCATTCATGCTAAAAATTCTTAGGGTTTATTTTAATCATGAATTAAGTCATTCTCACTAGTACAACAAACAAACAAACAATTGAATATATAAACACATTACTCTTGGCAACTTGAGATAGATCTTTGGTGTATCTAATATACCCAATGTATTGCAACCCTGATGTTGGTAACTCATATCTTATCAGTGGATAGAGAGATGCTTAATGAGCATGCAATAAGAACTGAAGTATTGATTGAGAACAAATCCACATATCCAGTAGAACACATGTATGGAAGAACTTGTCACAAAGAATAAAAAGACAAGAGAAGGCAAGGGTTTGGCTCTCAAAATATGCAAGAATATATAATCAAGTTAAAATAATGAATGATTACAAAGAGAGATCATCCTTATAAAAGAGATCAAGAAACATAAAAAGGGAAAAGCCTAGGTTGCATGATAATAATCAATAATAGAATCAAGTATTATATGTCTAAGTTTAGCTTAAGAAACTATAGTTTATAATTGAATTAATAATTAAATCAAAAAAGATTTAATTAATAAGAGAATGACATATTACTCTAATAAGAACTAAATTAGTGACATCATGCAAGTCCTTTGTAACCAAAGGATAGGACCTTAATTTGATCAACTTGCACTAGGAAGGATGTTAACTTGCATTTACTCCTAAATAATTAGACAAGTGTTTCTTTATTATTACCTCTTGACTATTTATTTTATTTTATTATTGTAGACCCTCTCTTATATTTATATATGTATGTACTATAAGAGTTGTCTTCCTTGATCTTTTCATTTGTCTTTTGGGATGTTCTTATATGAAAATAAGAATTATCCATTAGGTATGATACCAAGGCATTTTGCAGGACTTTAGCCTATGAAAGTAGCTTCAAAGTGGTTTTGGATCTAGGATTCCATAAATCATATGTTGATTATGTTAGATAAGGTAATACTATTGGAGCAAGATAGCTTTGATGATAAAGATTACAAGTATCCTTCTATAACAAGAGCATGAGCCTAACATTTCATTAGAGGAAATATTGGACAAAGAGGTTGAGAGGTTGATGCATGTACTTAAATGCTTTAGAAGGGAACCACATTATCTTAATATATATTTATGCCAAATCTTAAGGATAAATCGACACTTTAGTATATTCACTCATGTTACTATGAATCAAGGTATGCTTCCATGATAGAGGGAGCAGAAACAGGATATGCTTATGTTAATTCTTGAGGATCTTGATTATATTGATTCAAATAGAGTAGACCATGTAAAGATAGATTATCTAGTGATCAAGAGACTATAAAAGTCAACAAAGTATGATTCATGAAATCATGTTCCATTTGAGTAGACTAAAAGGCCTTTATATGAAATGATATACCATAAAGTAACTATACATGTATTATGAAGACAACACACATGGATCATTTTTTCTCCCCTATTTGTTTTCATAATAGTATTAAAAAAAGCCACCAGATGGTTACAAAAACCCACAAAAATTACAAACAAATTCAAGAAAGCCCTTCATTTGGATTGTCATCTATAGCTCATGTGGTTTTAGCTATTGTAAGGAAGTCTAATTTAGAGTTTTATTGCTACCAAAAGAAGATTTTTAAGGTGAGTGATTGTATTTGGGTGACTATAGCTAAACAGGTAATCAATTATAACCAATTTTATCGATGAAGAAATATCAATGAATAATTGTACAATAAGTCACACCACAACTAAACCAAAAAATGAAACAAAATGAAAACAATCACGATACCTTAAAGCCCTCACTCAACCCTCTCTTGATTCTTTCTTGATCCTTGCCCAACTGACAATATTACATAACAAATAACAAAATCTCATAAAATTTTAAAACAAATTCAAGAAAGTCATGTAATTGGACCAAGATCTAGAACCAATGGGGTTTTTCCCACTGCAAGGAAGACTTATTCACAGTTTTTTCCCACTGATTTTTATTTTTTATTTTTTTTCTAAAGGTCGGTGTTCATATTTGGACTACCATAACTAAATCGACAATAAATTGTAATCCATTAGCTGAACCAATTAATGAAACAAAACATAAATAATTACAATACCTCAAAGTCCTTGCCTAGCCTTTGCTCAACTCTTTCTTAGCCCTTGCTCAAAAAGTAATGCTAGATAATAAATAACAAAACAAATTCAAGAAAACCCTAGAATTGGGTTGAGATCCAAAATCCATGTGCTTTTGATTTCTGCGAGGAAGACTAATTCACAAATTTCTTTCACACAAAGGATTATTTTTAAGGTAGATGGTCATGTTTGGGTGACCACTATTAAACGAACAATAAGGTGTAAACCATTTTAACAATGAAGCACCATCAATGAATAATTTCAATAGCAAGTCACATTAGAGCTAGTCATACTAGAACTAAACCAAGAAATTGACTTAAACAAAAAAGAAAAGAAAATAGTCACCATACCTCAAAGGCCTCCCTCAACTCTTGGTTAGCCCTTGTTTCTCTATTTCTCAACCCTTTCTCGAATGACAATTCAAATAATGAGAGCTAAAACAAATCCCATCAAAATTACCTCACACACATACTACCGAAGAAATTAAACTAAAAAATAACACTCACCATACCCTCTTTGCTCAACAACAATAGTGAAAATAATAAGAGTTAAAACAAATCCCATCAAAATTAACTTTTGCAAGATAGTACCTATAATCTTAAATTCTATATAAAAAATGATGTATCGTTGTGTTTCTACTACTATGGATGTATTCATGAAGAAAACACATATGTAAACATTTATCTCACTATTTTTAACAAGAAATATTAATAAACCATCATGAATAATATAACAAATGATAAGTCAAATTGTAATATTATTATAGGATATTTTTTACTATTCATGAAATATAGGTCAATGAAGTTGAATCCTAATAACAATATCACAAATATAATGAACCTATTTAAAAAAGAAAAATATACATAAAATACTATTTATAAAATTTAAATATTATAAAAGCTTGAAAAATATTAAAAATTACTCACACAAATGAAATAATTTCTCTATTAAAACAAGACGCATAGCATCTAGTTCCTGTCGATACTGCATCTTGGTTAAATGTTATGATCAAAGTATTTAAAATGTATGCAATCTAGTTATATATAATGTTCAATAGTGTATCTTCTCTAAATTAAAAATCTATGATTAATGAAAAACTTTATATTTTAATATAAAATTATAAATAATATTTTAACTTAAAATCAATTATAATGTATGAACAATCCAAATAAAATGGGCATTAATTCTTGAATTATTGTAAATAGATTAAATTATATTTTATAGTTATCTAGTAAAATATAAATAAAATTGTTATAAAATATTAAAAATAATTCTATTCATAACAAATAAAATAAAAGGAAATTGTTTTAAAATAATTTTAAAATCATTTGTCATTTTAATAAAAGATGGCCATTCAGACAAAATTCATAATATTTATAAATGATACTCCAATTAAATAAATAAACTTTATTGAAATATACCAGTAAAGAACCATAATGAAAAGAACTACATAATAACCTTTAACTAATGTATGTTGCAATCAAAATCACTAATTAGAACTAGGATAAGTGCTCGTAAAAGAATTGCGGGCTCACCTCAAACTGAGGCTATTTCATTAAAGAAAACAATAAATTAAGTAAAAAGAAAAGACAATATCCATCTTGTTTCTAGATACAGGGTCGAGTAGCCAGTCAGCAATCGCTGAAATTCAAAATTTCTAACAGTTGGCAGATTCTCTCATTCTTTTTGTTTTTCAGTAAGAGGTTAAAAGCCTAAATATATATTAATATTATAGTAAGTAGATGTTTGATATGAGTGGTGGCTCTTTGCAGCCATGATTCTTCATTACACTCCAATTTTGACCAAAATAAATTCAGAGTTATTTCGGCTTTTGGATTTGATTGTGTACACAATCAAATCTACAGATTCTCAACAATGGATCATTCTTGGAAATTAAAAAAGGCCCAAAAAACTCTAAATTTGTACCAGATACATACCTTGTTACATGTTTTCTGAGGAAGAAAGCAACAACAAATTTGAGGAGACAAAGGCGAGTCCAAATCAAATCGAAAGATTCAATTACTCTCTGAAAACCCCAGATTTGTAGATCTGACTCTTTCGGATAACTATGTCCCATTGATCGATCTCCCATCACAACTACAGACCACAAACAATTTTTAGCAGCCTGGAAACAACGAATAAAATTGAGAAATAATGGCAACAGACGAGATCTTGATGCCAAAAAGAATGAAGGTAAAATCTATGGTAGAGACTAAGAAAAGAAGGCAACAGACAAAATAAAATAATAATAAATAAAAGCAGTCGAAAACTTTTTTTTCTCTAATAGAGAGATCAACACAATCAAACAAAACATCTAGACAATTCAAAATAAAACTGAACAGCCAAACAACAAACCTCTAAACAAGTATATTAGCCTTTTGCAATTAGCTAAAATGATCATAGGCCATAGGTGCTAACCAAAGCCCCTCTGATCTTGGCAGGAGAGGACTCTGAAATATACAAAGGAACACTAACAAAGGCTGTTCCAACTCCTAGGCCTACAAGTACTCGCCCAACTATCAAAACCCATGGATTGGGTGCTATGGCCATTACAACTGCTCCTGCCATGAACACAATATCTGCCACAATTATTGCAATCTTTGGCCCATAGAGATCACTCACAAACCCTCCTACTACCGATCCAACAATAGCCGTTGCAATTGTCACATTCACTATAGTCTCTTGCAACAAGTCAGAGGAAACGGTACATAACTCTTTTGAAATACATAACGGGTGGTAATGGTAATATAAAAGGGTGGGAGGAATATAGTTAAAACCATGTATTTGTATGCATTTTACTACCTGCATGACTGTGCTCTTTGCTACAGCTTCAAAATCATTCCGAATGTAAAGGCCGGCACTAGATATCACTCCTGCAACCAAAAATCAAAATGGGCAATCAGCATTATATCAGGACTAGAATGATGGTGGGCTTTGGCTGAAATGCTAAATGAAAATGTTTCTGGAAGGTTAGAGGATCAAAACCCGCAGGAAGCAGGAAGACGGTTTGAGAGTTTGACAGTCAGACCTCTGCGTTGACTGGGAAGCAAAACAGAGGCTGAACTCTGAGCACACTCTGTAAATTCACAAGGTTTAGATTTCTCTACACAGGTTAGATTTTTTTGGAAGGAGGTGTGATTTAGAATTCTCTAGACACGTTAGATTTTTCTGAAAGGTGTGACTTTTCTAGGAAAAAAAAGGTACACTGCGAAAAAGCCTAAAATTGAGGGAAGAGATAAGCTATGTCACAATATGAAGAAGACATGTTGTCACATAAATTTATTTCATTTTATTGAGTTGTCTTGTCATAGCAATAAGTTTGGTTGAAAAAAAATTAAAAAATAGAAAATTAAAACCAACTCATGACTGTAGCAAGACTACAACCAATAAAAATAGAAATAAATATGATTTCTTAAAATTAATAAAATATCAAAATATATGAAAACTATATAAAATTATTCATTGGAAGAGTAACTTCAAGCATGCAAAAATCAATTAAGTGAAAAATAAAGTTATAGCAGTGAAATCTAACAAATTTCAGCAACATTAAAATTTAAAAATATTTAATTCTATACAAACTTAACACCTAATGTGTTGGGCATTGCTCCTCTTGTTATTTTTGCACCTTCCCTACATACTACAAATTGGGGGGGCAATACACTTGACTAGATGTTCTCGTGCAGTATTCGTTATGTATTAGTTTTTATATTGTGCTTCCCTCATGATGTGTTTCTTGGTATACATATGTTATGTCTAGATTGCTTTAAATGATTCTTGTTTCTCTGTTGGTGCAAAGTGATAAAGTGATCGAACCTATTGTAATCATTCTTATGTTTATATTTCTCTTCTTATATATATTGTTACATGCTTGGTTGCATGTGTTATTGTTCATACATGTACCCTTGTATAGATTTCCTAGATGCTTGTGACATGGTAGCATTGTTTCTTTTTTGGTCCATGTGATTTTTGCACAAAAATATTCTTCTTCATAACTCTTATATACTTTTTTGTCTATTGTGGTGTAGTTCTACTTCCTTTGAGGACTAGTGAAATTTCATATTTTATATATTATAATATGATCATATCAACCCCAAAGTTAGTAGATCCCTCTTGTTCCTTCTCTTGGTCATGTGTTTATTTTCCTTGAAGTGTTCTCTCCTTGGGGATTTTTTTATGGAAACATCTCTAGTAGATGATTGTAAACTTTTGCTAAATGAATTAGTCTCATTGTCGCACTTGTGATCTCTTCAATATGGAGTCATATACTCCATTCACATTATGCACACATGCACCATGATTATTGGCATATTTGGATCCCTTAATGGATTACTAGCAATCTATGAGGCATCATTTTTTAGATTTTTGGACCTCACTTTGGATTACTAATAGTCTAGGAGGTTTTTGCCCTTCCTTTCTGTTGGAGTAAAGGGTTAATTTCATTTCATTTATTAAATTACCTTTAGTCCCTTCTTAAAATTTCCCTTTATGCACTTGTATGTCCATTTAATAATTAAATAGTAATTTTTCAATGTCATTTACCTCTTAGGGTTCCACTTTTAGGTTTTATGATCTCCTTCTATAAGGATTGATCAATTGTAAATTTCATATCATTCCTTCAGTCTAATAATATATTTTCCCATATTCTCAGAGCCAAACCCTTGCCTCTTCTTTTTCTTTTCTTCTCTCACAAGTTCTTGCATGTAGGTGCTCTTTGGATTTTAGGATTTGTATTGCTCAAAACCTTCATGGTATCAAAGTCATATCCATTATAGCTTGTTCATTTTTTTGAAGAAAATAGGAATGAGGGTTTGTCGGATCAGCTCTAGTTATTTTTAGATATATTCTGTCAAAATAGGGGGTCTCTTAATTTTGTAGCACTTTTAGGCTAAACAAACCTCACGGTTGGATTCAAAGGATCTCAAAACCCTTATTTCCATATAAAATGCTTCTATTTTGGCCAATTTTGCATTTTGAGGCAAAAAAATTTGCCTACCAAGGTAATATGGACCTAAGCATGCAAATCAAAAAAAATCAAAAAGAAAAAAAATTTAAAAATTGATTTTTAATATATTTTTTAGTGCATTCTATTTTTCAAAATGTGTTGCTATAGCACAACCATTGTGTCATCATTATGTCACCACTGTTGGAGTTCTCGGCCTGTGCGCCACCAAACCCACCTCCGCTTGCATGTCACTAGCCTACTACCATCATTTGCATGGTGCCTGCACTCCACTTGGCCTCCACCACCTACTCTGTGGTCACATCGAGGGTTGGGGCTTAATAATTAGCCCTTTTTCAAAAATTTTGAAGTTTGAAAATAATTTTTTGCTACTTAGAGGCCCTGTCAATTTTTTGGCTCTAACTTGAGCATATGATATCATTTTTTGGAAAATGAAATATTGTCAGAAAGCTGATTTTGAGACACACATGATGGTGAAGGTATTTTTTTTTTTTTTTTAGTTTGATACCTATTTATTCTGCTTGAAGTCAGATGATGTTTTCTATATTTTGTGGGGCATAACTTCTTCATTTTAGCTCTATTTTTTGATCTAAAAGAAGCGTCAAAATCTCTTCTTGAGAACTACTTAGATTCTCTATTTTTTTATCATTATTTTTCAAAGGTACATATCATTTTCAAATTGAATATTTTTCTCTTTTCTTGTATACACATTCCTTCTAGGAGATAGGGTTTGGATTTTTGCATTATGAGAGGCATTTTGTATTATTGTTTATGTTATTTACATCAGTAAATCAGAAATTTTTCAAAAAACAATCTAAAACCCTCTAAAACTATGGCTGAGTCCTCTTCTTATCTAGAACTTCTAAGCCCTCATAACTATCACACATCGAAGTCCCTAATGATACATCTTCTCTAGTCAAAAATGTTGTGGTCTTATTTAGATGCAGTGCAACTAGTTTTATAGAGGCCTTTTGAGGTCATGAAGCACAGCAACAAGATGGATGATGCAATAGGGTTGGTACAACACCCCTCTAGCTATGTCAACCAAGCTTGATGGCTTTTTTGGTATAGTGAATGAGTTTGGGGCACTTTGGATTAAGGAAGAGCTTACCTCTCTTATACCAGATTCTTTTCCTTCCATTGAGGACTTCTTGATGAAGTTCAAATAATAAAGATCTTTATTGCAGGGTTGTAGGAAAACCAAGACTAACACTAATTGCATTTACGTGATTCTTTCTAAGCTTCATGGAAACTTTGAAATTTTTGGTTGTACCTTCTATTCCACTAACGATTCTTTGTGTACTAAATTTACCACGCCATCCTTTGAGGTTTTTTTTGATCATTTAACTCCAGAGAAAGCTAAGCTCTCTTAGTTGGATTCACTCATCACTAATAAATTTGGGCCCAAATTGTGATGGTAGGCCATCGCAATTGTGACAACCACCCTTCACCAAAGCAACACCGATAGGAATTAGCTCTTATTAGACGGGCATCAAAAATTTTCTATCACAACTTGGGATGGCTAAAGCTATCATTAATTGAAGCTAAATAGGCTAAGAGTTCATCTTTACACCGTAACAATTGCGATGGCTATCCATCAAAGATGTCATTGCATGTGCGACATGTATACAAAAGCAATTTTGTGGGACTAAAGGTTAGTTGTGAAACCTATATATCATAATAGAGATGGGTATGTGGTAGAAATGTTGTGGAACTGATAGCTAGCTGTCAAAATTGTGACAACTTGATGTATTAATGATAAAAAATGGCAAAAAAAGTTCAATAGCTATGATGCTCTTATAGCCCACAATAGATTCACATAGTTAGTTGTCATGCAATCATAGGTTAATATTGAGCCTCACTTGGTTTCAATAGTAGTTTAATATTCTCTACTAATCAGGGCCAACTATATGAAGGTGGAAGCTTACTTGTGCCAACACCCCCCCCCCCCCCCCCCCCCAACATCTAAATTCCTTGTAAACATCTAAAATCTTTAAGAAAGGATCAATGCTTGAAGTAAAAAAGAGGTTCTAGACCTACTAAAGTGACATCATTTTTCCTGGTTCTAGTGCATGTCATTTTCTGTCATATCCAAAATAAGATACTACCATTTTGAATTGAGAATGCATGTGCAACTGCATGCATTCAAATGCATGGACAATAGGCAAAGCTAATAAAACACAACACGATTACATTTATTTAATAGGTCTATTAAGTTTTTTTAATTATAGACCATCATGAACAATGTTTGTGATGGTCTATAACTTAAACTAATTAATTAAAGACCACTAACAGAAATTCAAACCTTTTGCATTTTTCAACTCCACCTGATATCGTATGCATATGAATTGACACTGCATATTGAACTATGTACTTCTATATTGCCTAAAACCAAGAGATTCACATAGTTAGTTGTCATGCAATCATAGGTTAATGTTGAGTTTTACTTGGTTTTGAGAATAGTTTAATATTATCTACTAATCAAGGCCAACCACATGAAGGTGGAAGCTCATTTGGCCCTACCACCCACCCGCCCCGCCCCCCCCCCCCCCCCCCCCCCCCCCCACCCCAACATCTATTTATCTTTAAAGTACATGGAATGTCCTTATTGCCTCCTACTACTCTCAAGGGAAGTACATCTTCATTGATCACAAGAAATTCATCACATTGGTACATCTAGGAATGTGTTCATTGCCTCTTGCATAAAATTAGTCCAATATTACAAAATGGCCCCTAAGAAATAATAGTTCAAGTGAAATAAACATGATAGACCCAATTTTCATGGTGCCAAAATTTGAAAATTTATGGTGAAAATACTTTGAATTACGTTGTATGGCTAGGGTTTGTGTTTCATTTGTTGCTAGTTTCTAGACAAATCCCTAACCTAGTTATTTTTGCCTAGCCCAATGTAGAAAATTTGGCCTTAGTAAAATAATTTGTTACCCTAAGGTTGCGTCCTTACCCTATCATGAAGATAATTTGTTAAAATATGCAATATTTTTACCCTTATCCTAAGTTTTCTTTCAAGCAAGAGATTGTACATCTTTCAAATCACATTTATGATCTTTACGATCAAGGCTTAGGCATCTAGTCATGAGCTCAAATTTTCTCTCCTAATGTTACAATATAAGGGTTAGTGGAGGGTTGTAGGGTAATGTTTTAAGTCTCCTAATCTTAAGATATGTTATATGGTTGTAGCATCACAAGCATTCAAAATTAGGTCTTTAATCTTATAGCTCATTTTGTGTCATTTCATTACAAGTATTTGATCGAAGGTTTTCTAAAATCAAGGTCCTGATGTTATAACAACAAGTCATTGTGGGATTGCAAAGGTAGAAATGGAGACTCACAACAATGTGATAAAGTGTTGATCATAAGATTGCAAAGACATAAAAGTATAAAGAATTGTGAAGAGTTCTGATTTTACGACAAGGGGGAGATTGAGACATCATAAATATTTTCAAAGAGACCTCTAAATATACAAAAGGCTTATTATCATAAGATCTCAAGAGAAAAATATGAGGTGGTTGACGACACAATAAGTAGGTAGTCATAAGATCATAAGGATTAAGTGATAAAGAAAGTTGGGGCCATGTGCATTTGCATAAGGTTTTGAGACATGTGGTAGTTCATATCTCTCGATGCTACAAGAGACAATAGATCATAAGACCTCAAGGGCAAGTTCAAAGCTTTACAAAGCTATGAAGTAGTGTAGATCATGTGATCATAAAGAAGAAATTTAAAGCTTTTGAGGCTATTATGAAGAGATCATAATCATAGTTATATGGTCATAGGTCAATGATAGAAGCTAAAGGTAACTTCCAAAGTTATGAGATCATTTTGGTGACCATGGTCGGGAAATCGTGAGGAAAAAAAATGAAGACACAATGTTACACCAATGTTGTGCTTGTAACATCATAAGGGCTTGAAGGGTAACTTCCAAAGTTATGAAATGGTTCACTAAACTGCAATCGCAAGATCATGAGGCAAAGGAAAGGAAGATAAGATGCTACGTTGATGAATATAAATTGTGTCTCGTAAGATCATAAAGGACTTAAAGGAAAGCTTTGATGTCATGGTAACTAATGTACCATGAGATCTTAAAGGCCATTTTCAAGATTTATGATAATGTAATAAATGTTTTGATTTCAAATTATTGTAAGATCATAGAGTTAGTGTTCCCCACCTAAAATGTTATGCAGGATTTGATTTCTAAGTCAATAATAAGATTTTAAACCTTAAGTTTGACATAAAAATGTGCTTTTCACTTTTTTGAGATGGAAACAAAAAGGAACTCTTGACCAATGAGATTTGAGTAATGTACAAAAAGTGTAACACTAGATAGTAATGGTGAAGCTCCCCTAAGGTGATAGAAGAAATTGAGTTTAAGGCTCAATCATTATTAAAATCAATGCAAAGGGACATTGATGATGTACATTGAAGTACAAAGACATTCTATTGATCAATTACAGTTTATTATTCATAGAGAGAAGAAAATCCCATCAATTGTAGAGTCTTTAGTGCAAGAAAATTATTGTCTTTAGTGCCAAGCATAGAATTTATCCAGTCTTTTTAGTATACAATTAAGATTTCTAATAAAGGGAGGGAAATCTAGGCATAGAAAGTTGAATAATTTTGTTGATGGATAACTCGTCCAATGATATTTATATGGATGATCATGATTTCAAGGATCCTATTGGTACCCAATATAGACCCAATATTTGAAATTTTTAATTTATGGTTTAGAACCACTTTGAACTAAGATTCAAAGTAGTTTGAAGTGGTTCATTTGGTTCAGAAGAGTTCATCCCGCAGGTTCAAATGAGTTTGGCAATTCAAATAATTTAATCGGTTTGAGATATTTAAAATGGTACAACAAGTTCATGGAGGATCAAATGGTTCATAGGTTCAAGGAGCTCAAATAGAGGTAGATTCAATGTAAAGGTTCTATAGTTCAGAGTTCAAGCTCAAAACATGACATGGTTCAAAGTGGTTCAACAGGTTCGATGGTTCGACATTTTTATATACCTCTACTTAGCCTTCAATAACTTTTGACTCAGACATAATTTTCTCAATCACTCTAGTTAGGTTGTGCAAAATTAGGATCTCTCCACACTATCTGAAAATGAAGGAAATCCAATGGTGGAATAATTAGGTATGGCCCTGGCACCAAGACTCATTTGACTGTCAAAACAAATCTGCCGAACGGCAAATTTTTATTATTATTTTGGACTGATTTATTCATTTTCCACTTTTCCAAATATACTAAGATGACATTTGATCAAAACCTTTAAAAGCTAAATGTCATAAAAATCAAAGAAAATCTATTAAGGAAGGTGAAGAGAAATGGTTTCAAGATTCAATTAGGAAAACAAAAAAGCCATGGGAAGTGAAAAGATAAATAAGCTAGCAGCAACAAGACAAAGGGATTCCATCTTTTCTCTCAAAGGTTGCAGATTGTGGGCTATAGAAAAGGGAGAAGTTTTTAAAGTTATACCATTTTCTTGTGGAGGTTATAGGGAACAGAGCCATTGTTTCTTTTCTCTTTTTGAATTATGTGTTAGAAATTAGGAGAGTTGTGATTTATTTATATAATGTAGAGGAGGAGTTTCAGCTTTCTGTAATGGTGATTGTAATTGATAATACATAATAAAGTCTTTACATCTTTTATGCTTTAGGGAAGGGCAACTTCAAAGTTGATTCTTTATCAAAACTTTGGGTTTGATTGATCCTCTTTCCACTAATTGTGAACTTTGTGTCACTTTAGTTTTCTCTAAATGTGTTTTTACCATCATTATTTCTCATATACGTTGTCTATTTTTTCACTTTCTCAAGAAGATGGAAAACATATTTCTTGATTTTATCCTTTGTCACATGTCAGGGTGAATGGAATTTGTGTCATTTACCATTTATTTCCTTGTAGTCATTTAGTTTTTCCGCATCTACTTTGTGTTTATAGGTAGATGTTTGAAATCCTTTTGTGCTTTTTGGTTAAAAACATCCATATTTTATTCATTTTATATCTTACATAGGGAGTTGTACCCGATAAAATTCAAAGGAAGGTTATCAACCAATGGTAACCTATCCAACTATTGGTGTTGATTGGTCCTCTCACTTGGGCATTTAGGGTTATAGTTGCACATTTTTTCTTGGAGGACAATCTATTCACTGAAAGATCCCTATGCATTGTGCAGAGATGTTACATGCCCTAGAGTTATTGGTTCTAAGCTATTCAGATACTTTTATCATAATAGGATAGAAAAGATTCATGTTTGCAACCCATGGAAGAAAAATCTCACCAAGCTTATATTTCCAAAGGTCTTTGTTGATGTGGATTTGGTGAAAGCCCTTATCAAATCATATAACATATCCACTAAATCATTTCCTATGTGGGATAACATAATTCTATGCACATTACACCATGCTTCATTCATACAAGTTTTTGGATTGGATGGTACCATGGGCCAACTAGTAGACCTAGTTGACCTACAAAAGAAATTTGAAAAAAAAAACACCAAGGCATACATAGGGAGGAGTATGTTGTAGAAAATTCCCATGGACCTCAAAAATGTGGATTATTACCCTAAGAAGATGGACAAGATGATGCCTCTGAACAATTTCAAGAACTATTTCGTAAAGATAGCCTATGGTGTCCACAAGGTAGTGGGAAAAGATGGGACTAATATGGTATATGGTGTAGATTTTATTATTGCCAAAGATGTATAGGACTCCTACCATGGTGGAGAATATGACTATGTTGAGTATCTTCTAGAGGCAATGAAGGAGAATATTGGACTAGCACAGAGTGGAGAAATTTAAAACTTCAAGTTCCATCATTACTCATTGTTGATGCACCTATTCCTGTACAAGGACATGGGGTACATAAGCCCCAATTTCATTGATCACAGCTCTGATGCTAATGGAGAGCTACCAATTCAACTGTGGACATGGTAATGGGATAGTTTCTATCATTACTTTGATTCTGTATCATTTTTCAATAATTTTAGTGTTTTTATAATGAAAATTCTAGACCCAAGTTACTTTAGGGCACCTAAGATCTTGAAGAGTCTTTTGAGACCAGCCCTACTCCTAGAGGGTAAGAAATTAGATCATAATTGGGGGGATATTTTCTTGTTTACAACTTTTTTATTAATGAGAGTTTATGGTTGTCCCCAACCACTCCATATATTGCCAAAATTTATTCCCCCTAGATTGGGTATTACTGAATTCATGTGGCAATTATTTATGGTAAATAGAGAGTACTTAGGACCTATGGTGCATAAAGGTACATTCATGTGTAGATATTTTAAGGTGGGGGACTTTTCAATTGGAAAAGAATCCCTAGACCAAATTTATTCTTTCCTTTGCCATTATAAACTATCAACTGGCCTGAATAGGATGTGTGATCCTGATAATTGGATGAGGAATATCCTAAAGGAAATTAGAAATTATGTGCTACCTAGTATGAAAGAGCTTCCCTATGAAGACCTCATTCCCAATATTGTTACTAAAGGGGAGGCAGCCAACAAGTTGTCCAAGCTTGATGATTTTCTAAGGGTGGAGAGGTAAATGAAGAGAGTGGATCCCAACTTAATATAATTTTATATGGATGTCCCTTATCCTCGTAGGATAAGGAAGATGGTTGTCAACCATGTAGAGATTATGGCACAAATTCTAGAGGTGCCACTAAACCTAATGTGACTTTAGAAATAGAAGAGGATGAGCATGTTGAGGCATCATTGGTCACCACTATTGACAATTGGTTATATGTAGTGATGGAATTTTTGTCATTAATGGAAATACATGATGTACATGTTGTAGAAAATCTCAAAAATAGAGATACTTAGCTTTTGGTACTCAAAAGATTGTCTAAGTATGAAATTGGTTTACAACAGTGTATTGTTTTGATGTATAACTTGTTTATATGATGTTATCTGAGAGAGAGAGAGAGAGAGGTCAGATGGAAATAATATACATATTGATGATGATGTGTATAACCTCAGACATTAGTACCGATAGTACAGAAAAGAGATATTCACGATTTACCAGTAAACAAAACAAAAGAATTAAAGGTAAAGGAATTATTTTATTTACAAAATAATTACTTGACCAATCAGGGCCAACATCCTAGATGTTTACTCTAAGTTACAAAATTATAATATGGTCTTAGCCAACCTAGCAGCAATTTTTGAAAAGGCATGGTATTTATACAAAGGATATCTTGCAAGATTAAGTGTGCGTTGTGATGTGAAAAGTGATATGTGAATTATGTGATTGAATGTGAAGTAATATTATATGTGAATGTGAAGTTTTGTATCATATGCAGAAGTAATCTTGTGATCTGAGATTAAGATGAGGTCAGAGATTAGCTAGAAAGAAGGTACAACATCTATATACTTGAGGATTAATTACTTGTTTGAGTAGTAAGATCTTCTTGTAATTGGAAGTGCATGTTTGGGCAATGAGCTCTTCTTGCATCCATTGTACTACAACTCCTAACTGGGTTGGAATCTCCTAATAGGGATTCAAAGTCTCCTAACAGGGACTCCTATGTACTGAATTCTTTTATTGACTCCTAATACGGTCCATCCTCTAACAAGAAACATTTATATTAATACATCATCTAGTGGGTATCATCCCCACCAGGGTTTTCCCTTGACCAAGGTTTCCCTAGTTAACAAAATATGGTGTTATGAGTTCTTTTTATACATGGTTATTAATATTGTTTAGTTACTTTTTTTACTTTCATATGTATGGTTCAAAGTAATAAATAATATCCAACTACTGACAAAAGTTTGTAAAATACTGAATCACCCCCCCCTCCCCCAGTATTCCCTATTTTTGACAATTGGTATCAAAGCATAGTTATTCAGAAGGGCTTAATAGCTTCAGTAAGATCCCTATGGATATGGAACAGTTGATGAAGAACCTTGTAGAAGCACTTGAATAAACTGATCTCCTTACTGAAGAAAGAGATAAGCTGAAAGATAGATATGAAGACTCCAAAGTATACATTGGAAAATTGAAGGACAAGATTGAACATCTCAAATCTAATCCTGAATTTACTAAATCTAAAATTGGTGATAATGAATACTCAAAACTGAAAATAGAGTACAAGACCTTGAAGCATGAATTAAAGATTACCAATCTAAAGTTGAGTTTAAGGAATGATCCTAGCAAACTTGAATCTGATTTGAAGACTAAAAATTCAAATCTTAGAGCGAATCTAGAGAAGAAGACATCTAAATTTGAAACATTAAAAGAAGATCAAGAAGAACTTCATAAGTACAACACTATTGTGAAAGGTGAGCTAACTTAGTGCAAGCTATAGCTTGAAAAGCTTTATACTAGCAGAGAAAAAAATGATGAATCATTGTCAATACAAAGACCTACATATGATAAGATTGGTCTTGGTTACCTATTTAACATGTCTACAAAGAAACTTGAAAGTGGATTAGATCTAAAAGAGAAAGATAATTTGATGATAAGATTGAATCCAGTCAATCTTCTGATAAATCCAAAGAAGTTGGACAAGAGAAGGAAATTGAAAAATTGTATGAACCTAAGCAAGTGGAATCTCCTAAGGAAACCAGGTATGAATTTTGAGGTAAGTATTTTTCATGTAGTGAAATTGTTCATATGAAAAGAGATTATACAAAGAAGTCATTTAATCATGTTACGAGATTTTACTATCATAATTATGATGGTATTGGTCATAATGCAATTGATTGTAAGAAACCTAAATATGATAATGATAAAAGAAATGGTAGAATATCTAGAAATACTAGCCCTACAGATAGAAGAAGATTTAATGAAAATACATCAAGAGAAAGAAGACCTTTTGAAAGAAATAAGATTGTGTGTTATGAGTGTAAAAACTTTGGACACATAGCCTAGAATTGTCAAGAACCTATTGATCAAAAAAATTCTAGAAGCAGAACCCTAGTATGTCAGTTATGCAATAACTTTAGACATATAGAAAAGTACTATAGAATGGACAAAAGGAACAATGGAAGGAACTTCAAAAATGATAGAAGGAATCATGAAAGAAACATCAAAAATAGAAGCAACAATGGAAGAAACTTTGAAAATGATAGAAGGAATCATGAAAGTAACTCTAGAACTAAGAAAGACAATGAAGATCAAACAAATGTAGCAATTGAACTTCGAGAAGAACTTAATAAGGCATTTGTTAAGGCATTATATATTTTAGAGGAAAAGTTAGATGATGTTGAGATAGGAAAATTGAAGTTAGCAATTGAGTTTGATTCAACCAAGTTGACTTAAGCTTGTTCATAGCACTAGAATCTAAAACTTCATTTAGAGATCAAATTATGAGGAGAAAGGTTGAGAGAAGATAGCATTTGAAGATCAGATAGAAGATCTTGAGTAGATATTTGATTTCAAAATAAAATTAACAACTTTTTTGATTTGGCAAGGTATGTAATTAGTGCAAGTTCTAGCTGAATAAATAGAGTATGAACTTAATAATGTCCACATTGTGATCATCTTGGAAGCTTAAAACATCTAGAAGTGAATTGACAAAGTGATTTTGAGCAAAACCCTACTTTGAAAAAAAGGTATTTTATCATTTTCTATAAAGAAATTCTTTGAAAATATACTATTAGGTGTAATCATGGGTATGTCTATAGTTCAGAATATTGAGAATGTTGAGAGACCCAAATTAAAGGTTGTTCCTATGCAAACCCTAGAGGAAAACCCTAATTTTTCTTTCTTAGTTACTTTGGACAATGTAGTTTACTTGGAAGACTTAGGAAGCTACTTGTGTAGTAAGTTTGAAACCAGTGGAAGTGAGTTTATGAACAAATATATGGAAATCATTTTCAATCATGATATGACTATTAAGCCTAGATATGAGCATCTAAAGGATTTAGACTTAGTTAGATATCACTTTTACCATGAACTTGATACTAAAGAGTGGACTCAGATTATATTAAGTAGAATTCATAATAGAAATATTTGGATGGGAGAAGATGTAGTTGACATCTCTGTCAACCTTCTTCATGAAATCATTGGTCTTAAAAAATAAGGTAGTGTACCTATTGGTGAGAAACTTGTTAATAAAAAGGTTGAAAGTTATACTAAGGCGGTTTATAATGGTAAGGCAATGGTGATCAGCACCATTAGACAACATGATCTAAGATTCTTGAGCAAAATCATTGCATATTCTATTCATGCAAGTTCTAAGAGTGATGAGTTGTCAATAATTTTTATCTATGTAGCCTATAAGATTTTCATTGAGAACAAGCAAGTAAGTTTAAGTGAGATTCTAAGAGTACAACTCCTTAAGAATTTGGAGAAGATTAAGAGAACTAAGAAATGGTGTATTCATTTTCTAGTCTTTGATTAATCATATTTTCTTTATATACTTAAGAGATTTCCATTTCTATTAGTTACTAATATTATGAGCAATGAAAGATGCACTATGGACAAAATAATAGATGTGTGTAGAAGGCATCCTGCAAAGAAAATCTTGGATAGTGGAAATCTAATTATGAGGACATTTCAGAATGAGATGAACTAGAGATTTAGAATTGCCCCTGCAATTGTTGAAAGATTTAAGAATGATACATGTTTTATGGTGGATACAAACCTTAATTATATTGAAGCAGTAGAACCTCAGGAAACATTTCTTGAGCCCTTATATTATGAGTTAAGTGATGATATAGCTATTGGTTATATTGATCTAATGTTGAAATCTGAAATAGATCAAGCATCATACAAATTTGGAATGTATGAGGAATTAACTCAGTCAGCTTACCATACATCATTAGAGAAAGCATCTCATAAGAAGATTGCAACTATAACAAAGAAAGAACTTTTTGAGGCTAGTATGTTAGAAGAAATATCACAAGTAGTTAGAAACATAATCTCCAAATTGAAACAAACTGGTGAACAAGGTGTAATGTATGTGACACCTCTATCATTTGACCAAGCATTCGATCTATCCATTGTAGAAACTCCTACAAAATAGAGCATCCCATATGCTATTGTATCAACCAAGCAACCAAGTGGATCTAAAAGGTACTAAAAAATAGCTAAGCAGCAAGCTACTACACAGCGAAAAGAAAGAAGACATTGTTGACAATTGAATACTCTAGTGATAAGAAGAAGAAGAGGAACAAGAAGAGAAATAGCCAGAGAATGTTATTGTTTCCAAGTAGCTAGCAGGTAAAACAAGGAAACCCTAGAAACCAAAGATAGAGAAGATTAACATAGCCATTGTTAATGAAGGGAACTTTGTGCAGATGAATAAGTTTTATGATTTGTATAGTGATATTGAGAAAGAATAGATTGATATCTCTACTTTGAGATGATGATTCTTAATAACTTGAAACTTGAAGACATTAAAGATTTTGTCAATCAGAAAGTCTATAACAGACTTATAGCAAAGAAGGTACCAATTTACGAAGAAAATATGGAAATTTCAAAATCAATGATAAGAACTATGTGCAAGACTGAGGATGAAGAAGTGAAGAAATTGATGGGTAAACTAGCCCCCTATCTATGGAACAAAATGAGTCCAATTCTATTTATGGGTGGTGATAAGAATGTAATAAGAAATGAAACTATTAAAGCTATCAATAAAATTATGATTGAGGTAGAGGTAGCTCTTACCACTATAGAGGAAACTTTGGAAGTATCAATAAGTGGTGATACTATAAAAATTGATCAAACAAGTGTTATAGTTAACATTGATCATAATCCTTTCGTAAGTTCTAATCAGCCTAAGCCCCATTCTAAAGATATTTAGGATCAATTGAGACTAATTGAAGAAGTGAACTAGAAGAAGAAAAGAAGAATATTGAAGAAGCCAAGTTGAAATTGTTTGAAGAGGAAAAGATGAAAAAGGAAGAAGAAAAGAGGAGAAAAGAAGAAAGAAAATGAAATAAGAAGACAAGAAAATCAAGGAATGCAGTAGCAAACAAACAAGAGGAAGATGAGGTGAAAGAATTGTTGGAGTTCATTCTAGTAAAGAACATATCAGGTGAATTTAAACTAGATACTAGGAAACAAAGACATGGACAAGTCTAAGGATGGGCTAAATCATATATTTAGCAGTGCTAGTCTTAGTTTCAGACCAACATTAACAAATTCATTAGAACTCACTTCACTTTAGGCTCTGCTAAGAAAATGTGGGCAAACCAGAGGGATTTATCCTATTAATTTGATATTCTTCTTTACAAGATTATTCCCTCTAGCAGAAATGGTCAATATTCTTCTATAACTTGCTGAAAAACTTCTAAACTATAATAGCCAATTACAACTAAAGAAAGTAACAACAAATAAGTAATGACCAGCACTTTTATCTCTTCAACACATATAAAGGTAAATTGATTTTTTGTTGTGAATGTCCTATAATTAAGTGAATGATTAGTGTAACCTTGAACTTTGGAATGGACCAGTGCCTTATCCAATGGGATATAGAGTTAAAGATTTGCAAACTTGGACACTTTGTAATCAACTTGTGATTAAGAGTGTCAACATTAAACTTTAAATAACATTCTGATTCTCATCCTTTTTACAAACCCTAAACCTTATTAATTATAGAAATTAATTACCCAATTCATTAAATTAGCAACAATCAATAAGAGATATACAATCTTTTGACTTGTATTAAACTGAAGGAAAACTTGTTCATTCAGTCCCAAGGCTACAAATATATGAAAAAGAGACAAAATCTCAAAGATTATGATAATTAAGCATAAATCCTTCTCATTTAAATATTAATTTGGATAATAAAACTCATAATATGACACAGAGACAAACCCTTCAGTCCAAAATATTCATTTTTTGTATTCAAGTATGCATACAAATGAACTCATTCAAATGACTACTAAACAAATGGACAGACTACAAAATAATACGTAACATATGTCAAAAATTCTATAGACAACTGACCTCTACTTCTCATCTTTGAAATTCATATATAGGATTGCAACAAGTTACAGATTAGAGGAGGACACATGTCAAAAATTTAATGTATACACAAAATTTCTGGAAGATAGGAACAATAAATGTACATAACATTTTTTCCAAAATATCGACCAAAAAAGATAAGTAGTTGAGATGGTAGAAAAAAAATTCTATCAAGCCTTTGATCTTTTCTTCTCCTTGTACTTTACTATCTTGTATGTAAAATATCTCAACTACTTCCTCCTGGAAAAGCCCTTATTTCTCCTGCAGCTTCCCAAACATAAATTTCCCTTTTAGTAGACCACTTTGTACTCTTCACCTCTTGTAAATCATGAGTAGCTTTAGTCCACCTGGCATCCATGATTGCTTTTGATTCAACAATGAACTTATTCAAATTTATTTTTTCCTTAAAAAGGGAATCAATCAAAGTATTGTATGAGGCATCAGACATATCTTCAAAAATTGATACAGTAGCCTCTTAAGTCAAAATATTATCAAAAGAAGTTGACCAATCTTGCCAATTTTTTACTGTGCTAGTAGCATCCATAATTGATGGTATACAAGAATCCACTCCCTCAACTAAAACCTTTAACTTTCCTTGTATAACCTGTAATTTACTGGTGAAGAAGCCACTTAATTCTTTTACCATCTCTAGGCTATCATTCACTGTTAATATTTTATCTGGAAAATTTGGCTTTTTAGCCATCAGTACAATTAGCCTATCCAAAAATTGAATATATGGCCCCCACTGATTGAAAGTGGGTGATAACCATGAAAGTGCTTCATTCCAAAATTGCTAAGCACTTTGTAAAGTGATATATAAACTATGAGCCTGTTGTGATATGTTTTTCAAAACTTCAACCCTATGGCTCATCATATTTCTAAGGACCCTTTTCCTTATATCTTCTCCCTGCTAAGTTGATTGAGAATCAATACTCATCCTTCTTGGTTCTAATGCCTCTTCTTTCTCCAAACCCTCTATTTGTACTAGGGCCTCAACTATTCTTTTTGCTAGCTACTATTGGCCTTCATGCCTTTCCCTCTACTCTGTAGCAACTACTTGCTCTGCCTGTGTGAGTTGCTCCTTGAGAGATGCAACTTCATTTTCAAGTTCCTGAACCTTAGCCTCAAGCTCTATGATTCTTTCTCTATAGACATGGCTACTTCTAAGCTCATGTTCATACAATTTCCTGACATCTTTGTAATCATGTATGGATTTAGACAATCTTGTGTCCATCTCCTCTACCTTGGCTTCATTCATAAATGAAAAGTGTTTCAATGCTTTGGATATCTCTATACCAGAGGTACCTTGTAGAGTCCATGCAATAATATTACCCTATTCAATGCTTTGTATATCCATCAATTTTGTCTTGTTAGAAGCAAGGCCCATACTCTATATTGCTAGGGATTTTGTATCGATATTAAAACCAGTCCATCTACACCAATTCCCTCATATTAGATGACACCATCTTGACTCCTTATTTGATCAAGCATGAATGCTTGTTCCAAGTCCCATCTAGGAAACAATAGCATGCCACTCCTTTGTACCAAATCCCTAGCCTCTTCTAAAGTCATTACCTCACTTTCAGGATCATAGGGCTGTAGTTTCTCTATCAACTCCATGTTATGCTCATCAAACTCTTTAGGCCTTGTCATTAGCACTAGTTCACTCTATTTTCTTTTATATAGGAAGTTCTTGAATTTAGTGGACTTGATGAATTCATCATCTTCAAGGAATTGTTGGTCTTGGATAATCCTATCATCTAGCTTTTTTGTTGCTAGTTCTAAGTCTATAAGAGTATTTGTTGTTGCATTAACTCTGTTTTATAAATAATTCTATCTCAAGTCAACAAAATACTAACTACTTCCTAGTAAAATTTGTAATGTCCTTTGTTTAACATGAGTAGGGATATGGAAAATTTTCTATCTCTTGTTCCCCTTTGCCATCCATGATGCCTCGGGAGCATCTTCCTCTTCTATTTCAAGGGTTGCATCTGGCTCAGGGCTATCGAGGAAAACTCTATTTTCTTCTCCGATTGGGCCCTCTAGCATTTTAGCCATGATCCCAGCATGGTCCATGGCCATATTATAATCCTATAAGGATAAGGGATATCCATGTAGAATCCCAAAAATTAGGGATCTATTATTATTCAATTCTTTTTCCACCCTTATGACATCATCAAGCTTTACTAGCTTGTTAGTTGCCTCACCCTCTACCACTATGCTTGGAATAATATCCTTATGAGGCAATTCCTTGGTGCTTGGCAATAAATAATTCCTCATTTCCTTAAGGGTGACCCTCATCCAACCATTAGGGTCATACATTCTATAAAGGCTAGTGCACAAATTGTAATGGTGAAGAAAAGAGTGGATTTGGTCTAGGGCCTCTTTGCCAATTCTAAAATCACCAATCCTAAAACACCTATATAATAAGGTTCCTCTATGCACCTTGGGTCCTAAATACTCCCTATTGACCATGAAAAGTTGCCATATAAATTCAATTATTCCTAGCCTAAGAGGGATAAATTTACGCAATATATGGGGTGGCTAAGGACAACCATAAACTCTCATTAAAGAAAATGTAGGAAATAGGAAAATATCTCACCAATTATGGTCAAGTCATTTTCCCTTAGGAAGTAGGGATGGTCTCAAAAGGCCCTTCAATATATTAGGAACCCTAAAATATCCTAGATCTAATATTTTCATAATTATAGCACTAAAATTATTTTAAAATGATACAAAATCAAAAAAATGATAAGTGTTGCCCTATACCCATTGTTAGGAATAAGGTGTCTCAACCTTGGATAATTCCTATTCTTATTATTTGTTTTGTAAAATGTATTTCTTGCAAATAATGTTGATGTGTTAGCATCTTGAATTGTGTATAAGGATATCATAGCTAAAACGGTTATGATGGATTCCTATGACACGTAAGAGCTATGTTAGGAAGATTCAATGACAGGTGAAGACATGTGGCAACCGATAAATTTGAGTACTGTAACTCTACCCAAATAGTGGGAGTAACCCTAAAAGTGAAGCACATGTTATAAGCATTTTTAGGGTTGTGAAGAGGAGTATGCGAGAAAGTGTATTGTTGGTACTGTGAGTTGTTACTGGAGTCTTCCATTGTCGCTATTGAACTTGCATTGCAAGTGTATTGTAACCTTGTGTTGAAGATAATACAATGTGCAGGTTCTGGAGGGGTGGGGTTGTTTTACAGAAAGGTTTTTCCCCACCGAAAAATCTTTGTGTTATGTGTTTCCTTCTCTATCTATTTTCTTTATGCCTGGTTGGCTGAAATATTGTTATTTTCATGATATTGAATCTATAAGTGTAAAAGATTTTAATAGGATTTGCACCATACTTCTCTTAAGAGATTAGTGTAGGAAGTTTTTTTCGCACCTGAGTTTCCTTACACCCATGTCCATAACTACACTAGTAGGCTTCCATTTATATCAAAATTTTGATCCATGAAATTAGAAATTATGTACCCTATATTCTTGTATAGAATCAGGTGCATCAGCAGTGAATAGTGATGGAAGGTGAAGTCCTTTAATTGCCCACTTTGAGCCCTGGCAATATTCTCTCTCATTACTTCTAGAATATGCTTAACATAATCATATTCCCCACCATGGTAGGTTTCTCGTACATCTCTTGCAATTATGAATTATGCCTAATAAACCATATCAGATCCATCCTTACCCACCACCTTATGAACACCATATATAGTTTTAACAAAATAATTCTTGAATTTGTCCAATGGCATCATCTTGTCAACCTTCTTAGGGTAATCACCCACTCCTTTCAATTCCATGGGACTATGTTGTAGTATTGATATCCTAGTGTATGCCTTGGTGTTTGCTTCAAAATTCCTCTATAAATCCTTCAGATCTATAGGCTAACCCACAGCTCCCTCCAATCCAAAAGCCTCAATGAATGATTCTCAATCTATGGTGCATAGGATAGTTCCATCCCTCCTATGGAAAGATTTTTTGGCTAGATTATAGCAACGAAAAAGAGCCTTCATCAAATCTACATCTACAAAGACCTCTAGAAAAATTAACTTGGTGAGATTCTTCTTCCAGGAGTTATACACAGGAATTTTCTTCTCCCTGTTACGATAGAAGTATTTGAAAAGTTCTAAACCTATAACACTAGGGCATATGACATCTCTGCATAAGGTCTATGGATCAATTAAAGATTGATCATATGTAGAATTTGCATTGGAAGAACCTAGAAAAATCTTTATCCATTCTTTAACAAATCTTTGTGGTTCTTCTATCTGGTTTTGTCTCCTTTTGAGGTTGAAGTTTCTAAAACTGCCATGTCTAAGGCTTGAATTTCTTCTGCTTCCTTATTATACATTTTTATATTATAGAAATAAACACCAGATATAACAACTACTCTATTCTTAAAGAACTCTTGAATAACAAACTAGAATGCACAAAAAACTCTAGAACTACTCAAATTATTTCTCTCTGTAGATGGTGAACTGTGATTGTGAAAAGAAAAGATCTTTACAAATTAATATGTGCAAATCAATGTTCACCTTGAATTGATTTCATCATGCTTGAAATATGATATCAATCCATTCTATCAACTCAATGGAACATCACCATTAATATCCAACAATGCACTTTTTGTACTGCATTTAAATCCTATTGGTTGAGAACCTTATTGTTGTTTCTAGCTCAAAGAAATGACTTTATTTTACTGTAAAACAAAGCTTACGATGCTATGAAAAAGACATATGAAAAGACCCTTCATAACATCTTATTGTTACAAAAATGGTTTTTTGATGTTACAAAAACCCTTTGAAAAACCCTTTTCAACTAGTCAAATACAATGGCAAAATCCTTTACAACCTTACGATCCTTTTATTGTTGTAGCATCAGCACTAACTTTATCCTCCTCTACAATCATATAGAAAATGGATTCATAGCATCATAGAATTATCCTTTCTTAACCTATGATCTTATGATCATAGTTACATTCACCTTTTTGTAACATCTTTGATGATCTCTCAAGCTTTTACGATGTCACAACAAACCTTTAACCCTTCAAACCATAGCATCAATAGCCTAACCTTTTTCATGTGTGATCTTATGACAACGTCTTAATTGTGATATTGGAAGACACCTTTTATAACCCTTAGATCTCACAATGAAAGATTCATCGTAAGATCAGAGACCACTGCTTTCCACTCAGAACATATTATAATATCATTTTCTAGTCCCACTACTCTTGATAGTGCATACATCTAGCATTCGTATATTTGTTCTGACCAATCAGGAAATGAACACCTATCTAATAGCACATCACCTTTTATTTTCCTTTATCTCCTTTATGATCTTACAACCATAAGCCACCATATCATTGCAGCATCTCAATATTTCATTTATGATCCTTCGATGTCCACCTTTTCATTATATCATAGCAAACAATTTCATTGTTCCTAATGCCATGATAAACCTCCTTTTCGTAACATCGGAGATGGCTACAATGCAAACCTTTTGAACTAATACACAATTATACAATATAAAGGAAATCATATGCTTTGGAAAACTTCTTTTTTGGCCCATGACACTATGACACAACATTAATTGTGAGATCAGGAGACCTAAAATCCTTACTTGTGATACTCCACTAACCCCTTATCATAACATTGTAAAAAATGATGTACTTAGACAGAATGAAAAATTGCTCAATTTCAAAAACCTAGGGTTAGGGTTTAGACCAAATTTATGAAAATTTTACAATATTAGATGAGGATCAAAAACTTAGAGCACTAAACCTCACATTTGGGACAATTGGCAGAAATAACTGGATTAGGACAAGATTTTCTAGGGTTTCTTCTGCAAATGAAAACAAGATAAATGCAACCCTAACAATAAATTTAATATTTTCACCCAAAAATTTGAAAATTTAATCCTAGAGAAAATAGGAGCTATCAATGGCTTTGTCTGGGGATGATGGATAACTTTTATCCATACAAGAATTTTGAATTTCTTGTTTAAGTAGACCACACACCATTAACTTAAGGTAACAACGTTTGGAGACTATACATCGAAAAAACACATATATACAACGGTTATACATATATGCATAGGTAATTAAAAAAATGTACATAAGTACAAAACCTAACTACTATTCATGGAAAATAAATACCTTCAAGAGAAATATTTCTTTAGGAATTTTCCACAAACTAGCAATTCCAAAAGATTTCTTGATAATTCGTTGATGAAATATGAATCTTCACCCCAAGTGGAATCAGCCAAATAAGGACCAAGCCAAATGGGATCCAATTTTCCATGTTTACCATTATCTTCTAATCTTACATTCCATATAAAGACAAGGTCATCCAATTCAAATTTTCTAACCAAGGCATTTTTGTCATATAAATGTTTGTCTACAATTGCAATTTCATGTTCCTGACAGAGGCTTCTTTCCTTATTTCAGCCAACCCAACTAATTCATCCATCCTCTCATGCATGTCATCAACAATATCATCATCGTACATTTGAATATAGTTATGCAAACCCATCAGATTATTTTGAGCCATTCTGGCCTAAATTCCATATACAAGGTCAAAAGATGATACACCTATTGCCTTTTATATTGTCACATTATGAGCCCAAATAGCTAACTAAAACTTTGAATCCCAAGCCCTCTTATTATCATCTAAGGTCCTTTTTATGATCTTTAAAAAACTCTTATTTTTAGATTATACATGTCCATTCCCTTATGGATGATAAGGTGATGAAACTAGTCTAGTGATACCATACTTTTCACAGAAATTGATGAATTCCTCAAATCTAAAGTAGTTACTATTCTTATAGGAAATCCAAAAATTTTAATGATATTATTTAGTAGAAAATTATTCACCACTTTGCTGGTAGAATTCCTAGTAGGGATTTCCTCCACCCACTTTGTAAAATAATTAGTTGCAACTAGTATCCAAAAATAAACCAGTACTAGAACTTGGTGAAATTTCATCTATAAAATTGATTCCCCATTGTTGAAAGGGTGTCTAAACTTCAACTAATTTTAAAGGTGTATTTCTAGAAAACTTTAGTTTTCCTACAAACCTTTAGCATGAATCATATTTCCTAACTAAGATTTGGTCATCTTTAAACAAAGTAGGCTAGCAAAAGCCTGCTCTTATGATCTTACGGGCAGTTGTTTTTGCCATATAATGCCCCCCACATACTCCTGCATGCATGTCATTCAATATCTCTTCTAATTTTTGTTGATCAATGCATTTGAGCAACACACCCTCAAAATTCCTCCACCATAAATCCCCATTTGCAATAATATATCTAACTACATGTAGTTTTACAATTCACTTTTCATTTTATGTTAAGTGAGGTGGAGATTGAAAATTTTGCAAATAATAAATCACATCTTTGTACCAATCACACTGATTCATGTCACATGTACCAAAAGTGAGAAACTGATTCTCAATATTTATCTGATTTGCATCTAAATTTGTTTGTTCCATAATCTTAGCTAACCCCTAAACTCTTACCAACTTGGTAATCTATATTAAATTCTTGGATTCTATTAATCCATCTACATCTTCTACCAGATACTTCTTGTTGAGAGAAAATGTCCTTTACTACTACATTTGGCAAAAAAGAAATAACAATAACATCCACTAGGTAACATCTAAAAGCCTTAACAGCTTTGACTATAGCATATGCCAATTTCTCATTTATGTCATATTTCAATTCTGCAGGTTGCAGGGATTTACTAAAGAATTCTATAGGTTGTTCATGTACATTTTCATTTTTTCTAAAGTAAAATTACTGCAATAGTATGAAAAGATGCAAAAGAAAAAATATGCATAGGCTTTTCATAATTAGGTGTCCTAAGGATTGGAGCATTGGGAACAATAAATGTACATAACATTCTTCCAAAATATCGATCAAAAAAGATAAGTAGTTGAGATGGTAGAAAAATATTTATATCGGGCCTTTGATCATTTCTTCTCCTTGTAACTTACTATCCTTTATGTAAAATATCTTAGCTACTTCCTCCTAGAAAAGCCTTTTTCTCCTACAACATCCAAATGTAAATTTCCCTTTTAGTAGGCCACTCTATACTCTTCACCTCTTGTAAATCATGAGTAGTTGTAGTCCACCTGGCATCCATGATTTCTTTTGATTCAACAATGAACTTATTCAAATTTATTTCTACCTCAAAAAGGGAATCAATTAAAGTATTTTATGGGGCATTAGACATATCTTCAAAAATTGATACTATAGCCTCTTGAGTTAAAATATTATCAAAAGAATCTGACCACTCTTGCCAATTTTTTACTATGTTGGCAGGGTCCATAATTGATGGTATACAGGGATCCACTTCCTCAGCTAAGACCTTTAACATTCCTTGTATAACCTATAATTTACCAATGACAAAGCCACTTAATTCTTTTACCATCTCTAGGCTTTCCTTCACTATAAATATTTTATCTGGAAAATCTGGCTTTTTAGCCATCAGTACAATTAGCCTATCCAAAAATTGAATATATGGCCCCTATAGATTGAAAGTGGGTGATAACCATGAAAGTTCTTCATTACAAAACTCCTCGGAACTTTGTAAAGTAATATATAAATTATGAGCCTGTTGTGATATGTTTTTTCAAAACTTCAACCCTATGGCTCATCATATTTCTAAGGACCCTTTTCCTTATATCTCCTCCATGCTGAGTTCATTGAGCATCAATACTCATCCTTCTTGGTTCTAATGTCTCTTCATCCTCCAAATATTCTATTTGTATCAAGGCCTGAACTGTGCTTTTTCCTTGGTGTTGTTGATCGTCATGCCTTTCCCTCTACTCTGCAGCAACTACTTGCTTTGCCTATGGTAGTTGCTCCTTGAGAGATGCAACTTCATTTTCAAATTCTTGAACCTTGGTCTCAAGCTCTATGGTTCTTTCTTTGTAGACATGGATGCTTCTAAGATCATCTTCGTATAATTTCCTAACATCTATGTAATCATGTATTGATTTAGACAATCTTGTCTCCATCTCCTCTACCTTGGCTTTATTCATAAATAAAAAGTGTTTCAATGCTTTGGATATCTTTGTACCAGAGGTACCTTGTAGAGTCCATACAATCATATTACCCTATTTAGTGCTTTGTATATCCATCAATTTTGGCTTGTTGGAAGAAGGGGCCATACTCTAGACTACTAGGGATTTTGTATCAATATTAAAAGCAATCCCTCTCTTCAGTCCATCTACATCAATTGCCTCATATGAGATGGCACCTTCCTACCTCATTATTTGATCAAGCATGAATACTTGTTCCATGTCCCATCTAGGCACCAACAGAATGTCACTCCTCTATACCAAATCCCTATCCTCTTCTAAAGTCATTACTTCACTTTTAGGATCATAGGCCTACAGCATCTCTATCAACTCCATCTTCTTCTCATCAAAATCTCTAGGCTTGATCATTAACACCAATTAACTTTGTTTTATTTTATATAGGAAGCTCTTGAATTTAGTGGACTTGATGAATTCATCATCCTTAAGGAATTTTTGGGCTTGGATAATCCTATTATCTAGCTGTGTTGTTGCTAGTTCTAAGTCTATGAGAGTATTCTATGTTGCATTAACTCTGTTTTGTAAATAATTTTGTCTCAAGTTAGTAAAATACTAATTACTTCCTAGTAAAATATGTAATGTCCTTTGTTTAACCTAAGCAAGGATGTGGATAATCCTTTGTGTCTTGTCCTCCTTTGCCATCCATGATGCCTAAGGAGTATCTTCCTCTTCTACTTCAAGGGTTACATCTGGGTCAAGGCTATCAGGGAAAACTCTATCTTCTTCTCCTATTGGGTCCTCTGGCATTTTGGCCATGATCTCAGCATGGTCCATGACCATCTTCCTAATCCTCTAAGGATAAGAGATATCCATGTAGAATCCCACAAATTGGGGATCTATTATTTTCAATTCTTTCTCCACCCTTATGACATCATCAAGCTTTGCTAGCTTGTTAGTTGCCTCACCCTCTGCCACTATGTTTGGAATAATATCCTCATGATGAAATTCCTTGGTGCTTGGAAATGCATAATTTATCATTTCCTTAAGGGTGACCCTCATCCAACCATCAAGGTCATGCATTCTATAAGGGCTAGTGCACAAATTATAATGGTGAAGAAAAGAGTGGATTTGGTCTAGGGCCTCTTTGCCAATTGTAAAACAACCAATCTTAAAACACTAACATAAGAAGGTTCCTCTATGCACCTTGGATCCTAACTACTCCTTGTTGACCATGAACATGTTGGTTTAAAGAATAATTTTGATAGCTAAGTGTCAATACACTTAACCATTTTTCACTATACATGCCAAGCAAAAAGATCAAGTGTCGAGTGATATCAAGGGCTGAGTCATATCAAGTGTTGAGTTATTCAAGTGCCGAGTAACATAAGGTGTCGAGTGATACAATTTTTTTTAGGTGCTGAGCTATCTAGGAAACAGCATGTGCCGAGCAATCTTTTACATTTCCTATGCAATCTGCATGCAGCCAATTAGAAAATTGGAAAGAAATGCAACCAATCAGCAAAAAAAGAAGTATTGAGCGGGAAATTGAGATTCAATGTGGATCGTAGATCCATATCTAACCCGAAGTCTTCAAAGTCTTTTTAAGGAAGGCAAAAGATTCACTGTAATGATGATGAGAGAAGGAGAATAGAGTTAAGGGAAAAACATAATGGAATTCAGTGAAAGAAGACATAGAGAGTAAGAGCAGCAATTCAATATTCAGTTGATGAGAACAAAGCAAAGGAGATGAACAGAAATTAGATCTCGGAGGATCAAAATCAGAGAGAGAGCTAGAACAAGTGCCTACATTCAGCAATCAAGGATTGCAAACTATCAAGTTCATAATACCTAATACTCTCTTAACATTGTATTAGAAAGGAAATCCTATGTAGATAGGTTGGCTTAACAGCTATTTGTAGATCCTTATCAAAAGGTGATTAAATCGTTTAACAGGGTGACACTTCATGTTAAGTGTTTGTAAATCCTTTAACCAGGTCACTATTGACACAGTGTAAAGCCTTTAACAGGGTAGGCCTTTAACAAGGAAAACCATCAGAAGTGGTTGAACAATATTACTGCAGTGAATTTTTGTGGGTATCATCCCCACTCCAGTTTTACCTTCTTATTTTTGGAGGGTTTTTGGGTTACCAAATTTCAGTGTTATGTGTTGTTGATGCATGTCTTAGTTTCATATTTTCATGATGTATTTACATGCATGCAATTTACTTCCAGATAAAAAAATTATTGTATAAAGTGTAATACTTCTGATTAACCCCCCCCCCCCCCCCCCCCCTCTCATCAGTATTCTTTCCATATTTGAATATTCCAATAATTGGTATCAGAGCGGATTAGATTCTCACAAAAAAAAGCCTAACAGCTCAGAGGAAAAGATCTAAAGATGGAAGTTTTCAAACTTGGAAAGATCATTGAAAATCAGGTGATAGATGTGCAACTTGCTATGCATAGCTTGGAGGAATCTAGAGATAAGTTGAGAAACTCATTGAAAAGAAGAAAGGATTTAGCCATAGCCAAAAATGAAATAAACTACAAGGAGATTGATACCACAACTATATTTTCCAATGGAGATACTAAAGAGTTTGATGCAGAAATTGTAGAACTGATGGAGAAAAACAAAGTTCAAACAGATGAGATAAGATCTCTCAAGATGGGACATGAATCACAGGCCATAATGTTATGTGAAATCGCTGAACAAAAGAAAAGAGGAGTTGAAGATAAATTCATGATGGAAAATGACAAAAGGAATCTTGCAAACAGACTTGAAGAAAAATGTATTGAAATAACAAGGATCTCAAACATGCAGATGGATACACTTGTCCAAATGATGAACCTTCATCATGAACTTAATGTGAAAGACATTGAGATCTCTACACTAAAGATGCAGAATGAAAAATTTCTGAATGACTTAAGAAGAGAAAAGGAAATTTCAGAAAGCTTCAACAAACCCAATGAAGCCATCAAGTATTTTGAGCAATTACTGAAATCCCCAAGATCAACCCATGATACATCAGGACTTGGATACAATAGTACTGAAGTTGGAGAATCATCAAAGAAGTGACAAAGGTAAAAATGTCAAACTTACATGTCATTTCTATGGAAAGAAAGGACATACATCTAATGTATGTAGAAGCAAGAATGCCCATCAGCATGTTAAGCGTAAGAATGTAAACTATTGTCATAAGTGCAAAAAGAAAGGTCATCAAGCATATAAATGTAGAACCAAGACTATTAAGACATCAAGATTTGAGGGTCACTGTCATAATTTAAAAAAATATGGACATAGAGCTTTTGAATACAAATCAGAGCCTATGTGGACATCAAATCAACCAGCAAAGACATCAAACCATGAATTTTGGGATTACAACACCAGGTACAGTTGTCATTATTGTCAAGAATATTGACATATACCCCAAAATTGCATAAGAACACATTTTAGTGGAAACTATAAAAGATGGTTGAGTCAAACCACATGTTTCAGTTGCTTAAAAACTAGTCATATTAGCAGGAATTGCCCAACAAGGTCAAAGGCACCAAGTTCTAAGTTCAACAATGGAAAGGCAAAGATAGATGTTGAACACATCAGAAGTGAGATGAATAAGACATGGAAGAAGAAAGATGAGTTTAGCACATCAAGTGCAGAGATCACTTCACCTAATAGATCAAGTGATCACACTTCATCAAATTAAGCAAGAATGGGTGTGTAGGATTGATAAACTAAGTTACATCATACATCAGTCCCAAAACATAGAGGAACTATAAAGAAGAAATTAGCATAAGAAAAGATGCTAAGTCAAAATTAAGAGTCTTGCAAAATCTGCCAAAATTTTCTTTAGGTGTTGAGTTACTAACAGTGACCAAGTTGATAGATGATGCTGAGTTGTGAAATATCAATGGGAGCCGAGCAAAGTGAAACACAATGAGTGCCAAGTCATGTCAAAATCCTTTAGGTTCTGAGTAGATAGTTGTTAGCGCACTAAGCATTAATTACTTTTTTTTGAAGAGTACATAGTTCAATTTTCAATCATTTCTTACCATTCAAACACAAAGCAAAGATGAGAAGAGCGCAGAAGATCAAGGCTAGCTTAGAAGCCATTTGTGAAGATTTCTACAGTGATTCAACACGAGTCTCATCGATTTGAGGTATTTTACTTAAGTGTCAAGCTATGTAGTGTTTATAAACCTTTTTAAACTATAAACCCTAGTTTGGCAAACAATGGCATCTAGATCTGGAACCACTAAGAACAAAGAGAGTCATGAGATACAGTTGGTTAGTAATGAAGTTAAGCAACCAAAATTCAAGCCCATTCCAGAAGTTGCATATAAGAATGATCCCGTAGGTGCATTATCAGTTATTCCTGATAAAGTTGTTATGGTCCAAGATGTTCATAGATGCTATAACTACAAAATTGGAGCCATAGGAGATTTAGAAATTCACAATGCATATGACAAGTTATGTGACAACAAGATATTGAAAGATGAATTCTCAATAGTCGAGAGAAAAGGATTGACCAAAACCCTAGAATTTTTGATTGTTTTCAAAGTTGAATGGGTATGCATAGTTTTGAGCAGAATACATGATGGAGCCTTTTGGTTAGAAACAGGGCCAGTGAAATTCACCAAGAGAACTGTTCATAGGGTTACTGGTATTCCAACCCTAGATTGGCCAAAGACCCTACGTAGTGACAAAAGGGAAGTAATAGAGAGAAACATGGGTGCTAAATGGAATAATAGGGGAATGACTATAGATACAATCATAGAACCCCTACTGGATTTTGCTGTGAGAATCATCTCACACAAATTCTATCAGTCAAGCAGGTTAAACAGTGTGCCTTGTATAGCAGTTAATGTTGCATACAAATTGATTAAAAAGGATTATACCTATGATCTAGCAGAGCTCATGTTTCAATAGATTAATGAGAATCTGGGAGCTATAAGGAAGAGGAAGGGAGCTCAGTGCAAATTTGGATCAGTTTTGGTGTGCATGTTTTTCTATCTGATGAAAGAATTCCCTTCTGTGGGTAAGGTGAGATGGAGTCCAGACAAAAAAATTGTTGAACAAATCAATGGATATATTGAACAGATGGGTGATAATTTTGATGCCCAAATGACTAGTTACTTTGAGGACTTCAAACAGTCCATGAAACAAAGAATGAGGATTCCGGTCTCATTGAATGACAAATATGAAAAAGACATTTTTTTTCTTGTAGATATTCATTATACCTATATACAAGCAATCATACCTAGTGTAAGATGGCTTAGGCCACTAGGCTATGAACTCGACGTTGATCAAGCCTCTGCAGCAATAATAGCCCTGATTGCAGAAGAAGTTGATAAGAATGCAAAAGCCTTTGGAACCTATGATGTTGTAAAATCAAGGGTGATAACAGATTTGAAAACTACCTCAGCAGTAAAGAAGAAAGAAAAATTGGTAAGGAAAATCAAACAAAAATTTGGTGTTGAAGAAGAAGGAACAGCAGAAGAGAAAGAAGAAGACATTGAAGATGAGCGAGATGAACCACAAGGTCTAACTCAAGGGTTAGGAGAAGATAAAAAGGAAAGTGTTGAGGAAGAAGAAGCTGAGGAAGCACAAGTTGAAACCAAGGTCACAAAAAGAAAGGCCACAACTCCTCCTACTCCTCAACCCAAGGGAAAGAAAGTAGCTACTCCAACACCAACAAGACCTACTACAAGGGTTGCAGCACATAAAGCCCAAGAGGAGGCAAGAGAGAAGAAGAAAACTTCAAAGAAGGCTACTGCTGAGCCAAAGAAGAAAAGAAAATTTGTTGCCCAACCTCAAATAGATGAGGAGAAGACTGAGTCAGAGGACAATAGCCAATTTCAAGTGGTAAGGCACAAACCTCAGACTACTATTGATAAATTATGTTCAAAGATCAAGAATGATGATTTGAAAGTTTAAAGAACCTAACTTTTTCTAAGCTTGCCAAAGAAGAACAAAATAAAATAGAGGAATCAGTGTATGTTATGATGGCTGAGTATAAGCACACACCTCTAGAATTAGATGAATCAATGCCTAAAGAATTGTACAAAATTGTAGAGGTTAAATGGCATTTTTGTTTACAAATGGAAAGGGAGATAAGGGAATCAACATTAGCTAGATTGTTGCCTGATTTGACTAAGGATCAAGTAAAAAATGCAGTCAAGAGGCATAAAAATAGATTCACACCCAAACATAGAGCTTTTAGCATTTTATAGAACAAAATTGAGGAGGCAGTTACAAAATCCACAAGATTGTGGAAGATAGTTTACAAGAAAATAGAAGAAGTGTATAATGAAGAATATAAGGTAGAGGCAAGTGTCAAGATAAAGGAGAAGAAGGCATCAAGAATCAAAGAAAAAGAAAAGGAACAAGTGGAGAAGAAGGTTGAAGAGAAAAAGGAAGATGAAAAGGCACATATAGAGGAGAAAGAGGAAGAGAAAGATACAGCTATGCAACAAGATCAAAGTGTGCAAGACACATAGGTATCCCCTCCTAGTCCTCCTCATGCCACCATCACACCTACAGAGATTATCAAAATCAAGGATGTTATAGACACTTCAAGTAAAAACATCAATCCATTAACTACAGAGGATTTAGAAATCCTTGACCAATCAACACTAGTAGCAAAATTATGTTCAAATCTTGTATTGGTCAGTGTTGATGAATTGTAGAATCCAGTAGTCAAAACAAAGGCAGTCAAGGTGAAAACACAAGAACCACCTTCGATCATACAACCTATTGGTATTCTATTGCTTCCTCCACCACCTCCACCAAGTGTATTCATTGACACACTTCAAATGTCGAGTACAGCAGCAGGGGAAATTAAAGAAACATCTGAATAGCCAGCAAGTTCAACCCCACCTAGTGATCATCAAAAGGATATGCAAGCAGAAGCAAAAGATGAGACAAGCAAGAAGGAGGAGTCTGCAATACAAACATTGGTTGCATTACCCAAATCTGGTACTCCAACATAGACTCTTCAATAGCCGAGCATCGATAGATTACAATTACAAATTGGGACACCAGGCTCGAGCTCATCAAAGGTAGTCAGGAAACTTCACTATGGAATTCCTGAGCTTGATGAAGAAATAAAGATTCCATATTATGAATCCAGCACTCTCACTGAAGAGAAGATCAATGAAATTCAGAGTGCATTGGACAGAAGAAGGAGACAAGAAGCACTAAGAAGAGAACACAAGCACAAGCTTACCTTGAATGAAATCAAAGAAATATTCACAGAAGCTTTCTACTTATAGTCTCTAGATGAGTCAAGGCCAATTGTAGAGCAACTATCTGATATAGTTGACCAGGTGACTAGTGAAGACTAGGAAACAAATGCCAAACTACTGAAATGGTCAGAAAGAAAATTCCAAGGCAAGGTAAACAAGAAAATATCCTGTGATATAGCACTATCACAAGTAGAGCTAGCTAAGAAAATTGAAACAGTCAAAACTATACTTGGAAACATATTTTCCCTATACAACAAGTTGTGTGACTTTTCCACATTCACACAGGACACTACCCAGAAGATACTTAGCTTGGAGAAAAATTTGGAGATTTCTAGCATGCAACTCCCTACAAATCTAGCTCAGAGTGGGAAGCATTTTGTCCAATCGCTTCACACACAAAGAGAGTTAGCTGTCTTAGCAGTAGAGGAGGCAACCACAAAAGTTAAATTGATGCAAATTCAATCCTCTATCACTCCTCATTTGGAAATACTTCACAAGGAGCAGATGAATGCAGAGGCAGTCCTCAAGACAGACCCCAATCTTTCTACAACTGATGGACTTGTACACCTAGCAGTAGAGATTGCCATCTAGCATAAGTCATTGGATGTTGTACTAGCAAATTGGGATGCAGCTCTGAAGGTACTCCTTGAAGTAAATAGTACATTTTTGGCCAAGTATGGCATTTCCTTATAAGACCCTTGACATAAGTGTCAAAAAGGGGAAGAATAAGTATGGAGTGAGTGTTAAGTAGAGATTAAGTATGGGGGAGTTAAGTACAGAATGAAATGGTAAGTATGATAAAAGGGGGAGATAGAGAATTTTTGACAAAATTTGATATAACATATTAGTCAGAATGCAGAAACAGGACAGAAGTCATTGAATGTACAAGGCATAATCAACTCACAGGGAGTCATAAGGTATATTGTTATTTGTTCCTAAAAATTTTGAAGCAAATAAGAGGATGCATGAAATAATGCCAAGATCACAGGATCTTAGTTAAGTGTTTTTGCCACTCATGTCAAAGGGGGAGATTTTTGGTTTAAAGAATAATTTTGATAGCTGAGTGTCAATACACTTAACCATTTTTCACTATACATGCTGAGCAAAAAGATCAAGTGCCGAGTGATATCAAGTGCTAAGTAACATAAGGTGTCAAGTGATACAATTTTGTTTAGGTGCCGAGCTATCCAGGAAACAGCATGTGTCGAGCATCAGTAATGCTTTAGGAGTCGAGTAACTCAGGATATCAGCATAAGATTTTTTAATTGCACAAACTATGATGTAAATAATTTTTGTAGGGCCGACATAATGTAAATCTTGAAAGATCTCGAGATAAGAACGAATATTTTACATTTCCTATGCAATCTACATGCAGCCAATTGTAAAGGCATGCAACCAATTAGCAAAAAGGAAAGTATTGAGCGGGAAATTGAGATTCAATGTGGATCGTAAATCCATATCTAACCCTAAGTCTTCAAAGTCTTTTTAAGGAAGACAAAAGATTCACTGTAATGATGATGAGAGAAGGAGAATAGAGTTAAGGGAAAAACATAATGGAATTTAGTGAAAGAAGACATAGAGAGTAAGAGCAGCAATTCAATATTCAATTGATCAGAACAAAGCAAAGGAGATGAACAAAAATTAGATCTCAAAGGATCAAAATCAGAGAGAGAGCTAGAACAAGTGCTTGCATTCAGCAATCAAGGATTGCAAACTATCAGGTTCATAATACCTAATACTCTCTTACCATTGTATTAGAAAGGAAATCCTATGTAGATAGGTTGGCTTAATAGCTATTTGTAGATCCTTATCAAAAGGTGATTAAATCCTTTAACAAGGTGACACTTCATGTTAAGTGTTTGTAAATCTTTTAACCAGGTCACTATTGACACAGTGTAAAGCCTTTAACAGGGCAGGCCTTTAACAAGGCAAACCATCAGAAGTGGTTGAACAATATTATTGTAGTGAATTTTTGTGGGTATCACCCCCACCCCAGTTTTACCTTCTTATTTTTGGAGGGTTTCTGGGTTACCAAATTCCAGTGTTATGTGTTGTTGATGCATGTCTTAGTTTCATATTTTCATGATGTATTTACATGCATGCAATTTACTTCCAAATAAAAGTTTTATTGTATAAAGTGTAATACTTCTAATTCACCCCCCCCCCCCTCTCTCATCAATATTCTTTCCATATTTGAATATTCCAACAGAATAGTTGTCATATAAATTCAATTATTCCTAGCCTACGAGGAATAAATTTAGGCAATATGTAGGGTGGTTGGGGACAACCATAGACTCTCATTAAAGAAAATGTGGGAAATAGGAAAATATCTCCCCAATTATGGTCATCTTTTTTCCTCAGGAAGCAGGGCTAGTCTCAAAAGGCCCTTCAATAAATCATGAGCCCTAAAATATCCTAGATCTAACGTTTTCATAATTACAGCACTAAAATTCTTGAAAGATGATACAGAATCAAAAAAATGATAAGTGTTGTCCCATACCCATGTCCATAAGTGCACCAATAGGCTTCCATTTATATTAGAATTTTGATCGATGAAATTAGAACTTATGTACCCTATATTCTTGTATAGAATTAGGTGCATCATCAATGAATAGTGATGGAAGGTGAAATCCTTTAATTTCCCACTCTAAGCCCTGGCAATATTCTTTCTCATTACTTCTAGAATATGATTAACATAATCATATTCCCCACCATGGTAGGCATCCTATACATCTCTTGCAATTATGAATTTTTCCCCATCAACCATATCAGATCCATCCTTACCCACCTCCTTTTGAACACCATATAAAGTTTTAACAAAATTCTTGAATTTTCTAGTGGCATCATATTGTTAACCTTCTTACGGTAATCACTTACTTCTTGTTGGTCCATGGGAATATGTCATAGCACTAATATCCCAGTGTATACCTTGGTGTTTGCTTCAAATTTCCTCTATAAATCCTTCAGATCTTCAAGCTGACCCATAGTTCCCTCCAATCCAAAAGCCTCCATGAATGATTCTTGATCTAGGGTGCATAGGATAGTTTCATCCCTCCTATGAAAAGATTTTGTGGCTGGATTATAGCAATGAAAAAGAGCCTTCATCAAGTCTACATCTACAAAGACCTCTGGAAAAATTAACTTGGTGAGATTCTTCTTCCACAAGTTGCACATAAAAAAATTCTTCTCCCTGTTATGATAGAAGTATCTAAAAAGTTTTAAACCTATAATTCCAAGGCATATGGCATCTCTATATAGGATGTATGGGTCAATAAAATATTTATCATCAATATAATTTGCATTGGAAGAACTTGGAAAAAATTTCATCCATTCTTCAACAAATCTTTGTGGTTTCTTCTGTCGATTTTGCCTCCTTTTGAGGTTGAAGTTTCTAAAACTGCCATGTCTGAGGCTTGAATTTCTTCTACTTCCTTGTTAGACATTTTGATATTATGAAATTAAACACCACATATAACAACTACTATGTTCTTAAGGAACTCTTGAATAGTAAACTGGAATGCACAGAAAACTATGGAACTACTCAAATTCTTTCTCTCTACAAATGACAAATTGTGACTGTGTAAAGAGAAGATCTTTACAAATTAATATGTGCAAATCAATATTCACCTTGAATTGATTTCAGCATGCTTGAAATATGATATCAATCCATTCTATCAACTCAATGGACTATCACCATTAATATCCAACAATGTACTTTTTGTATTGCATTCAAATCCTATTGGTCAAGAACCTTACTGTTGTTTCTAGTTTAAAGAAATGACTTTATTTTATTGTAAAACAAAGCTTACTATGCTATGATAGAAACAGATGAAAATACCCTTCGTAACATCTTATTGTTACAAAAATAGTTTTTTGATGTTACAAAAACCCTTTGAAAAACCCTTTTTGACTAGTTGAATACAATGGCAAAATCCTTTACAACCTTACATCCCTTTGTTTTCATAGCATTGAAACTAACTTTATCCTCCTCTACAATCATACGACAAATGGCTTCATAACATCACAGATTTATCCTTTCTTAACCTATGATCTTATGATCACGGTTACTTTCACCTTTTCGTAACATCTCTGATAATCTCTCAAGCTTTTACAATGTCACAACAAACCTTTAACCTTCACACCATAGCATCAGTGGCCTAACCTTTTTCTTGTGCAATCTTACGAACATGTCTTAATAATTATATCAAAAGACACCTTTTATAAACCTAAGGTCTCATGATGAAACATTCATCGTAAGATTAAAGACCACAATTTGCTGCTCAAAACATATTATAATACCATTTTCTGGTCCTACTATTCTTGGTGCATACATTTGGCATTCGTATATTTGTTCTAACCAATCAAGAAATGGGCACCTATCTGATAGCTCATCACCTTTTGTTTTCCTTTATCTCCTTTATGATCTTATGACCATAAGTCACCGTATCATCGTAACATTTCAATATTTCATTTGCGGTTCTTCAATGTCCACCTTTTCATAGTATTGTAGCAACCAATTTCATTGTTCCCAATGCCATGATAAACCTCCTTTCCATAACATCAGAGATGGCTATAATTCAAACCTTTTGAATTGATACACATACGATACAAAGGGAATCATATGATTGGGAAAACTTCTTTTCTAGCCTGTGACACTATGACACAACATTAATCAGGAGATCAAGAGACCTAAAACCCTTACTTGTGATACTCTGCTAACCCCCTATCATAACATCATAAGAAATGATGTATTTAGGTAGAATGTAAACTTGCTCAATTTCAAAAACCTAGGGTTAGGTTTTAGACCAAATTCATGAAGATTTTATAATATGAGATGACGATAAAAAACTTAAAGCACTAAACCTCACATTTGGGAAAATTGATAGAAATAACTAGATTAGGGCTAGATTTTCTAGGGTTTCTTCTATGAATGGAAACAAGATAAATGCAATTTCTAACAATCAATTTAATATTTTCATCAAAAAATTGAAACTTTAATCCTAGTGAAAATAGGAGCTATCAAGCATCTAGCTCATTCACTCCTGTATCTTTTTCTAACCTTACGAGTGATGATGATGGTCAATCTAACTTGATTTCATCCTTGAAAAAATTGATTAAAAAGAATACAAAATTCAAGAGTCTATAGAAATCATTAATGGAGGTGACTAACAGATTGCACAGCTCCCTCATAGCTAAACACATAGAAGCAGACCCCAAAAAGAGAGCTCAAGTAGTTGTAAAATCATTTTGTGATGAGCTTACAAACTTTTTGAATGTTTGCAAGTCTAAGGCTCAAATTTCACACAATGCTAATTTTTTTTAGCACCATTTGTTAAAAAATTTGGAATGATTTGTTGGGTCTTGATACGTGTATCAAGGAACTTTGAAGATGTCAACAAGTTGAAAAGGTACTATACATAAAATGTACTTTATCTCATAAATTGGACAAAGATTTGGATAGTAAGATTCAAGAGAATTTGAGTGAGCTGGAAGCTCCAAATAGTTAGATACAGAAACCTTCTTGCAAAGTTAATGAGTTTGAAGGACAAGTTACTGGTGTTCACACAGATATCAAGAAATTACAACTTGAAAAAGAGAAAATTTTGAGAAGACTATCAAAATTTAGAGAATCTATTGCTCTAAAGATATTAACCATTGAGAGACAGTTGGAAGAATGTGTCAAAGAAAAGGACACTTATGCCAATTTCACCTACTCTGACCTTAATGTAGTTGAGATTGCATCATATGCCTATTGGAATTATAGATGAAGTAACTGAGAGGGGGGGTGAATCAGTTACTACAAAAACAAATCCTAATCCCTTAGATGTCTTAGACAACTAGATACTACTATCACTCAGTAAACACTTTACAAAAATGTTGTAACTCGGTAGATTAACTTGTTACTAATCTTTAATCATTCATAATTATTAGCATGCATGCAAAAGTAAATATCATGAACACAAGAGACACCAGATTTAACATAGACACCCAATATGGTAAAAACCACCAATTAACTAGCTACCAATTTTCACTCTTCTGAAGTGAGTCCTATTATGAGCCAACCCTATTAAAGGTTACAATACAGACTATTAGGTGTGACCTTGTTAGAGGAGTTAATCAACCTATTAGGAGTGGCCTTGCTAGAGGTCTTTAGAACAACTCAACTAAACTGTCACCTTGTTAAAAGATTTACAAAATGGCTATTAAACCAACTCTGTTAAGAGATTTTGAAATCACTGCTACAATGGTTAGAAAGTAATAATGAATTGACCTGAATATGATGCAACTAAATTTTTTGATTACATATCTCTATTTTTCACCATTAGATCCTCCTAGCTTGATCAAATATAGCTTTGCTTCTCCTTAATGATCTATGACCATCCTTCAAAATTCACTCTCACAATAATCAGTCCTCATTCATATTCATATCACATCAAGTCCATCACACACACTTGGAATTTGCAACTTGACCTCTTATATATACCATTTAGATTATCAAGTCAGCTCATTCACAAGTTACATTTACCAATAAACCATACATCAGTCAGCTACAAATATTACATTAAACAAATAAACTTTATTTTAAAAAATAATGAAATCCTTCATTGGCCAACCCTGGTTGGTAAGCACTACTTCTAGAAACAATTTCCTGAGTTAACCATCTCAACTTGGTTAACACTTCAAAATCTAAAAAATCATTTGGCTATCAACTGAACTCAGTAAGAATTGAATTTCCTTCACTCACCATGACAGCTTGGTAAGAATTTTTTTCTGCACTATTTTCCTTTGATGACTGAGTGAGCTCAGTAACAATTAAATTTTCTTTTCTAACCTTGAAAACTCAGTAACAATTTTCTACACAAGGTAAAGTTTGAGAATGCTCAGTAGACATTATAAACCTTCTTTGCTAACCTTCTGAGCTTGGTAGACTCTGTCTTTTGCCTTGCTGACCAATTAAGCTCAATAGACTCTATCTGATAACTGATATACAATTGAACAATTGTATCCACCAATCTCCCTCTTTGGCATTGATGGCAACGTAACATTTCATAGTAGAATTAAATTTGAAAACAAGTCTTCTCTGATGGAATGCTTCTCCCTCTTATATTTCATTCCACAAAACTCTTGAAATACAATAATCTCCCTCTTTCATAGTAATCTCTCCCTATTATATAAACTCTCTTTTTCTTGCAAACTTAGAAAGATATGATAGTAAACTCTCCCTCTTTGACAACACATGCCAAAGACAACACAACTTCAAAATAAATTTCACTATATCTTAAGTACTGATTCATATGCAATGTCTTCATTACTCTGTTCTATCAACTAATAGATCTTCAATTCTGTTCATGTTGATGCATCACTAAAATTGTATTTTAGTAAGCTTCAGATAGGGGAATGACCCCTAACTTACCTCTTAGATACAAGAATGCATCCTTAGTTAAAGGCTTTGTAAATATGTCAGCAATTTGTTCCTTTGTATGGACATATTCCAGTTTGATCTCCTTATCCTGTACTAATTCTCTAACAAAGTGATACTTTATAGCAATATGCTTGGTTTTTTAATGCATCACTGGATTCTTGGATATGTTAATTGCACTTGTATTGTCACAAAACATAACAACAAGTTCTTTGATTTCTTGCTTCATACCTTCCAATAACTATTTAAACCAAACAATGTTTGAATAGTTTACTGTTGTTGCAACATATTTAGCCTCTGCTGTCGACTGAGATGTACAATTTTTCTTTTTACTTGTCCAAGAGACCAACCTGTTTCTGAGAAAGAAAGCTCCTCCACTTGTACTCTTTCTATCATCAATGTTCCCTGCCTAATCTACATCAGTGAATACTTTTAAATCTAGATTTCCTTCAAGTTTCTACCATAATTTATAATCTTCAGTGCCTTTCAAATATCTCATGATCCTTTTGATTGCCAACATGTGATTTTATTTTGGTTTTGCTGATAATCTTGCTACAATTTCTATTGCAAGAGAAATGTTTGGCCTTGTATGTACTACATACTACAACTTTCCAATCATAGATCTATACAATGTCTGATCCACTTCCTTTGATTCATCATCCTTGGTAAGTTTCAATCTAGTACACATAGGAGTCCCAACTGGTTTGCAGTCTTCCATACTAAACTTTTTTGATATCTCCTCGATGCATTTAGATTGAGTGATGTAGATGTCATTCTTATTCTGTTGAATTTGAAGATCAACAAAGAATTTGATCTCACCAAACATTGACATTTCAAATTCCTTGTTTATTTGTTCTAAAAATTATTTGCAAAGATCATCATTTCCTATGAACAAAGTATCATCTACAAATATTTCTGCCAAAATAGTCTTATTGTCTGGTCCTTCCTTGATGTACAAGCTATTGCTATCATTAGTTCTTTGAAAACCAATTTGAATAAGATAGTTATGCAGTCTTTCATACCATGTTCTAGGGGTTTGTTTTAGACCATACAATGCTTTATGTAATTTTTAGACCATTTCCTTCTTCTTTGGATCAACAAAACCTTCAGGCTATTCAATGTAAACCTCCTCATCCAATATGCCATTAAGAAATGTTGACCTAACATCCATCTGATAAACTTTGAATCCCTTGAGTACAACATATGAAAGTAAGGTTCTGACACCTTCCAATCTTGTAATAGGAGAAAAAGTCTCTATGTATTCTACACCTTCTCCTTGAGAGTATCCTTTGCATACCAGTCTAGTTGTGTTTCTTGACACCTTACCATCTTCACTTAACTTGTTTCTGAATACCCACTTAGTTCCAATCACATTTTTTTCTTTAGGCCTAGGTACAAGAGTCCATGTTTTATTTTTCTCTATCTACTATATCTCTTCATTCATAGCTTCAATCCAACTTTCATTTTCTAATGCATCTTTGACATTTTTAGGTTCAAAATCAACAAGTAAAAAAGTGCCTTTCAACTTACTTCTTTTCATTGTTCCTTCAGATTTATTTCCAATGATCTAATCTGGTGCATGATGCTTCCTAACATACTTGGCTAGCATAGGCTTCTTTCCTTTTGAATGACTTGCATTGTTATCCTTCTATGTTTCAATTTTTGGTTCTGGTTGCTCGGGCTTGGTAGTTATTGATTCGGTAGCTTTTGTTTGCAACTCAGGTCCTTGCAGCTCGGTAGGTATTGACTTGGTTTGAACTTCCTACAACTCGATTACAGAAGACTCTAGAGTAGTAGATTTTTGATTGACAGGTGTATCTAGCACTGTATTATGTTTAATGAAAACAAATCTCCTATAGTCTTCAGGTTCCATTTTGCTTTCTTCTTTAGTTCTTTCTACAAACTCATCAACTTTTACATATGCACTTTCTATGACTTTGTGAGTAGACAAATTCAAACATCTATATGCTTTACTTTTGCAAGAATATCCCAAAAATATTCCTTCATCACCCTTCACATCAAATTTACTTTTTCTAGATTCTTTCAAAATGTAACATTTTCTTCCAAATAGTTTTAGGTAACTTACATTGGGTTTGTGGCCATACCATAACTCATAGGGGGTTTTGAATGAGTCCTTCTTCAGCTATACTCGGTTCAAGGTATGAACTACAATATTGATAGCTTCCTTCCAATATTTGATAGCAATGCTCTTTTCAATCATTAAGGTTCTTGCACAGTCCATGATAGATCTATTCCTTCTTTCAGCTATTCCATTTTGTTTAGGAGTTCCAGGTGTTGAAACTTGTCTTTTGATTCCCCTTTCAATGCAAAAGTTATTGAATTCATGTGAAATGAATTGACCACCTCTATTTGACCTCAAGCATTTTAGTCTTTTGTGTGTTTCCTTTTCTACTCTAACCAAATACCATTTGAACTTCTCAAATGCTTCTGATTTCTCTTTTAGGTACATGACAGTAATCATCCTTGAGTAATCATCAACAAAAAGAACGAAGAACTTTTCACCAGTATAACTTTCAATTCCAATAGGTCCACACAAATTACTATGCACAATTTCCAAAATTTCTTTAAACTGATAGTTCTTGCTTTTAAAGCTAGTCTTTCCCATCTTACCAATTTGACAATTCTTGCATAGACCAACCTTAGGTTTCTTTATGTTAGGAATGTCTCTTACTTTCCTAAATTTACTTATTTTTACCAAGTTATCAAAGTTCACATGACACAATCTCCTATGCCATAACCAACTTTCTTCAACTTGAGCAATAAAACATGATCATTCACCAAGTTCAAGATAAAACAAGTTACCTTTTGTTTGAGTGCCTGATCCAATTAGCTTTCCTTTTCCATCCAACAATCTTTCTTTTGCATGCATAAATTCCACTTTGAATCTATTATTGAGTAGTTGTGCCACACTCAATAGATTGTGTTTTAGTCCTTCTACCCAATATTCATTATCACATACAAGTTCTTTGGTTAGAGAGATTCTTCCTTTTCTTTTTATGTAACAAGGTTCATTATTACCAAATCTCACACTACCACCATCATAGTCTTCAAAATGTTCAAACTTAGATTTATCACGAATCATGTGATGAGAACAACCATTATCAATAATCCATGTATCATTTTTGCTTATATGAGAAATGAGTGTCATTTCTTCATCATTATCAGATTCATCCTTTATAGTAATGTAAACAATTTCATCTTCTCCTTCATCATCAGAATCATTAGAATTCTTAGCCATGAAACATGTTTTCTTACCTTTATCCTTGAATGATTTGAAGTCTTTCTTGCCATTGCACTTGTGACCTTTCTTCTCATCCTTGTTCTGCTTATTTGGGTACCTAGTAGTAATATGTCCAATTTCTTGATAAGAAAAATAGATTAGAGGAACCTTACCTTTGTATTTCCCTTTGCCTCTTGAATATTTCCTTGCTAGCAGAGCTTCAACCACCTCAAGATCACTATCTAAACTTTATTCTGATTCTTCATCACTATCTGACTAAGGATCCTTTATCTTCTTGCCTTCCTCCTTGAGTGAAAGCTTGGCTTCAAATGCTGATTCAATGTTCTTGGCAGTTGGAACATAATTATCATAGTTGTCTAGCTCGAATGCAATCAACCTTCCAACTATGGCCTCTAAATTTATCTTATGATTTGCTTCACATCTTCTTTCTTGAATTGCAAAAACTCTAATTGCATAAATAAGAAGTAGAGTTCTAAAAAAATTACTTATAACTATTTCCTCCTTGATATCTCCTCCAGATGCTTTGATTGCACTAAGACTTGCTTTAACTCTTTCAACATATTTTTCTGTGTTTTCATCCTCTCTCATCCTCATTTGATCAAACTATCCTCTCAAACTTTCTACCTTGTCTCTTCTCACATTATCATCACCTCCATAGATCTCTTTTAGGTTGTTCCAAATTTCAAAGGCAGTTTTGCAATCCTTGATGTCATCAAATTCTTCATAACTTAGAGTAGATGCAATATCTATCATCATGTTGTTGTGAGTCTTCTTTTCAGCAATATCATTGAAAAATAATGTACCAAGAGGTTCTGCATATTTTTCATCAAGGTACTTCAGCCCTAAATCACCAATAGAAGCCAAATGAAGTCTCATCAATCCCTACCATGCTGAGAAGTTGTCCCTATTAAGTTTGGGAATTTTCCTCTTGTAAGACACCCTAATCTTTAGTTAGATCCTTGAAATCTTTCCCTGCAAGCACTAAAAGATCTAACACCAATTGCTAGAATTATAGATGAAGTAACTAAGACGGGGGATGAATTAGTTATTACAAAAACAAATCTAGATCCCTTAGATGTCTTAGAAAAATAGTTACTGTTGTCACTCAGTAAACACTTTACAAAAAAGTTGTAACTTGATAGATTAACTTGTTACTGATCTTTAAGCATTCATAATTATTAGCATGCATGCAAAAGTAAATATCATGAACATAAGAGACACCAGATTTAATGTGGAAACCCAATATGAGAAAAACCACCAAGTAAATAGCTACCAATTTTCACTCTTCTGAAGTGAGCCCTGTTAGGAGCCAACCCTATTAAAAGTTACAATACGCATTGTTCGGTGTAACCTTGTTAGAGGATTTAATCACCCTATTAGGAGTGGCCTTGCTAGAGATCTTTAGAACAATTCAACTAAATTGTTACCTTGTTCAAGGATTTACAAAATGGTTGTTAAACCAACTCTATTAAGAGATTTTGAAATCACTACTACAATGGTTAGAAAGAAACAATGAATTGACCTGAATATGATGCAACTGAATTTGCTAATTATAGATCTCTATTCTACACCATTAGATCCTCCTTGATCAAATATAGCTTTTCTACTCCTCAATGATCTCTAATCATCCTTCAAAATTTCCTCTCACAATAATCAGTCCTCCTTCACATTCATATCACATCAAATCCATCACACACACTTTGAATTTGTAAACTTGACCTCTTATATATACCATTCAAATTATCAAGTTGGCTCATTTACATTTACCAATAAACCATACATCAATTGGCTACAAATATTACATTGAAAAAATAAATTTTATTTCACAAAACAATGAAATCCTTCATTGGCCAACCCTGCTTAGTAAGCACTGCTTCTAGAAACAATTTCTTGAGATAACCATCTCAACTCGGTTAACACTTCAAAATCTGCAAAAGCCTTTAGCTGCCAAGTGAACTTGGTAAGAATTGAATTTCCTTCACTGACCATGACAGCTCAGTAGGAACTATTTTTTGCACTATTTTCTTTTGATGACCGAGTGAGCTCGGTAACAACTGAATTTTCTTTGCTAACCTTGAAAGCTTGGTAACAACTGTCTACACAAGGTAAAGTCTGAGAATGCTTAGTAGACACTGTAAACCTTCTTTGCTAGCCTTTTGAGCTTGGTAGACTCTGTCTTTTTCCTTACTGACCAACTGAGCTTGGTAGAGTCTATCTAATAATTGATATGATACTTGTGTAACATCAAAGACAATGCAAAATTGAACAATTATATCCAACAATGCCTTATGTACAATGCTCAATACTATTAAAGAAGAAAAGGACACATGGGAGAAAGGTATGAATAGTTTGAATGAAAATTTTGATGATTGTATGAAGTTAATAGCTACTTAAGGCAACAAGATAGAATTTTTTGATAGTTTTTGACTTTTTGACCTTTGTCATTGATGTCAAAGGGGGAGAAGTTGTAGAAGAAATTTTGTAGTAGGTTATAGATGTAGTAATCATATTGAAAGGGGGAGCATTTGTAATATGAAGTATATGTAATGTAGTAGATGATAAGAATTTGTCACTTAGCCAATTTTCTTTACTTTGTTGTCATCAATGCCAAAGAGGGATATTGTTGATAATTGGCTATATGTAGTGATGTAATTGTTGTCATTAATGGCAATACATGATGTAAATATTATAGAAAAACTTAGAAATAAAGATACTTAGCTATTCATAGTCAAAAAATTGTCTGAGTATGAAACTGGTTTATAGCAGTATATTGTTTTGATATATAACTTGTTTATATGATGTTATCTGAGAGAGAGAGAGAGAGAGAGAGAGGTCAGATGGAAATAGTATACATATTGATGATGATGTGTATAACCTTAGACATTAGTATGGACAATATGGAAAAGAGATATTCACAATTTACTAGTGAATAAAATAATGGAATTAAAGTTAAAGGAATTTTTTTTTTACAAAATAATTACTTGCCCAATTAGGGCTGACATCCTAAATATTTACTCTAGGTTAGAATATATTGTGGTCATAGCTGACCTAGCAAAAAATTTTGAAAAGGTATAATATTTATACAAAGGATATCAAGCAAGATTAAATGTGCATTGTCATGTGAAAAGTGATATGAGAATTATGTGATTGAATGTGAAGTAATGTTATATGTGAATATGAAGTTTTGTATCATATGCAGAAGTGATCTTGTGATCCAAGATTAAGCAAAGGTTAGAGATCAACTAGAAAGAAAGTAAAACATCTATATACTTGATGATTAGTTACTTGTTTGAGTAGTGAGCTCTTCTTGTAATTGGAAGTGCATGTTTGGGCAGTGAGCTCTTCTTGCATCCATTAAACTACAACTCCTAATATGGTTGGAATCTCCTAACAAGGATTCAAAGTCTCCTAACAAGGACTCCTATTTGCTAAATGCTTTTATTGACTCCTAACAGGGTCCATCTTCTAACAAGGAACATTTATATTAGTACATCATCTAGTGGGTATCAACCCCATCGAGGTTTTCCCTTGCCCAAGGTTTCCCTAGTTAACAAAATATGGTGTTATGAGTTCTATTTATGCATGGTTATTATTATTATTCAGCATTACTAGTTTACATTTTTATTCATGGTTCAAAGTAATAAATAATATCCATTTGGTGACAAAAGTTTGTAGAATATTGAATCATCCCCCCTCTCAATATTCTCTATTTCTAACAACCACATCCCTGAAAAGGTAAAATAGAGTACACTATAAATCCTAACTGGTAGAAGTTAGTACTTTGTTGAGTCAAGTCGGTATTTTGCTCCTTCAACTATATCTCTCATTTGATGGCCTATAGGTACCACCAAATAGGTATTTTTCATATTTGTCTTCCTCAAGTGAGGGAAATGCAGGAATAGAAGAGGATAGTGAGACATGTAGTAGGTTTATGAAAGAGGGACAAACTACAAGTCAAAAGAGTAGAAGAAAATTCAATAAATGCATACAATTTTTCCTTGCTCAAGGGGGTCATGTTCAGTGATGATGAGACAAAGGGCAACATAAAGGTCCCCTTGAGGTACACACAACTTCAAAAAGAATGGTACCCAAGGAATAACCTCCAATTAACACTAATTTTTGTGTTAATGAGAGGATATATCTCATAGCTCCATCATCATTACATGGTTTGGGCCTATTTTCCATGGATAGTTATAATAAAGTTATTGAATTAATGGATTATGTAGGACCTTGTTACAATTACAATAATTTGATGTGGATAGTTCAATATAAAAAAAGGTGTGTAGGTATGCACTGTCAACAAATTATCTACAATGGATAGAAAATTATCAAATTAAAAGACTTGATGTGTACATTGATGGAAGGCCAAAGGCAATAGGGAACATTGCAAGTTTTATAAATAGTACGTGTCCTAGGTCAACTAATAAGTGACCCAATTGCATTTTCAAGGTGAGTGAGGGAAATCATGTTTTTGTATGTGTGATAAAATCAATAAGTTTGAGGGAAGAGTTGCTAATAGATTACAATTTGAATCACATAGATACAAAGAAAGTTACTATCATGGGACTTGTAAGTACTATATATGTAATATTTACACTAATTACTTCCAATTAGAACTCCAATATACAATATACCATTTTATTAATAAGTTCTTTTGCTATGTTGGCTATTCCTTTCATTATTATATATATTCTTTCTCACAGGGTGACATGGTTGATCCATCCGATGACATAGGCAGGGATGTTTCTCCTACCCCTTCTCCAACGCAAGTAAACCTTTCGTATAAAAAATTGTACAATTGTAATTTTACAAAATTACATATTATTATGTTATTGTCATTAAGATTTTGGACTTGTTTTGATTGTTTTACTTATGTTTTTGTCACAAATTGATGCTTAGGGAAAGGGAAAATAACATATTACACAACAGACAATAGTTGTTGATATGGAAGATATTTGGGCCCATGCTATGTAAAAGGTACCTAGCTTAATATAATTGTTTGCTATATTTTTCCATTCATCCATTTGTTGTAATATATTCAAGGTACATAGCTTGAACTAATTTTTTATGTAATAATTTTATTTTTTGTTAAAAGGTGGAATTAGAAAGGTCCTGAATTAAATGATCAGCTCATAAAAACTATGGGGGATCTCTTTGGTCAAAATATTTTGAACAAAGTCCAAATTCTTAAAAAAGCTTGCAAATATCTACATAATGTGAGATACCAATATAGAAGGGCTCTAAAACTTAACTAAAAGTACAAGTGTCCTCCTATGGTTCTAGAGCTGGAATGGAATGAAATCATTGAAGATGCAAAAGAGATAAGGCTAAGAGATAAAGGAATTAACCCACCACACAGAAAAAATAGTTGTGCTAGTATTTATGTGATTATGCTTAAATTAGTGATCTTTATATTTATATAATCTAACATATTTCTAACATATTTCAAATTTTACATATACAAGTTGTAGGACACATCAAAGGCTACACAAGCTAGGAAAGAGAAGGTTGGTCAACACCATCTTAGCTCTGTTGGATATATCAAAATCCACTCACGCCTTGTAAGTAGCAGTAAATGAAATTTCATATATATATATATATATATATATATATATATATATATATATATATATATATATATATATATATATATATATATATATATATATATATATATATATATATATATAATTACAAATAAACAATATGTTTCATATTGACAATATTATGAAAAAAATGTAGGGCATTGAATTTAATCTAGCACCCACAGAAGAGGACAAACAAATTGGCTTTAAGTAAGGGTATAAAGAAGTGGTTACCTGCCACCACATAGATTCCAGTGGCCAAAGAGATGTAGAAGATTATGGTGCATTGGTTCACACATAGGTAAATAGGCCTAATGAATAATAGCAAAAATTGATAACTTCGTGAGAAATAGTCTATTTGATGTTAATTTCAAATAATGATAACACTGTGCATGACATTTCACTATAGCCTTCTACTCCTGGCACATATCCTAATCATGATGACAAAGGCATAGATCCTATACATGACGAAGGCCTTGATGTGCATCATAATGATACGAAAACATTAAATTTCTATTCAAAATTAATTATGTAAGTATTAATAAAATTTAACATCTTAAATTGAAATTGGTGTAACCTTTATGTGATAATTTTTTAGTATGAAGAGTGTGATGTTAGTGTTGAGCATGTTGAGGTTGGGACTGAATAAAATGTGATAGTAGATGATGTGGCACTATCAAGTAAAGAAAAATCTCTATTATGATCTTTAGATTAATGAAATACTTATATCATTTTTAAAAATATTTAAAATTAAACCCATTCATTTCTTATTGTAGAGGTGCATCAGCCTTGTCCTTGAAAAAAGAAGAGGAAGCCTCATGTCATAAGATCATAACCACAAGAACCACAAGAAAATGTTGAAGATAGTCACGATGTGCCTATTAGCCTTTATCTTCAACAAAAGAAGAAATGAATATTAGAAACCTTGTTTGATGATGAATGTGTTGATGAATGTTTTATGAATGTTTCTTATAAATAAATTTTATTTCATGTTATTGAATATTGTTATGTGATTACAATTATTGATGTGTTCACGAATTATTGATTAATGTTTATATGTATTAGTGAATTATATGTTGTGATAATGAATGTTGTGTGAATATAATGATTGATGTGTTCATGAATGTTTATTTGTATTAATTAATTGTTGTCATGTTAATGAATGTTATGCGATTATAATGATTCAATGATATACTCCTAAAATGAATGAATGAAATATTTACTTAGTTGTTAATGGGGAATTTAGAGTGATTATGGGGGGAGGCCAAATAAGCTTCCACCTTCACATGGTTGGCCTTATTAAGTAGAGAATATGAAAGGATTCTCAAAACCAAGTGAAGCTCAAACTAAACCTATCAAAACTAAACACCAATATATGGTCCCATCAATTCTTCCAAAATGCCTTACCAACTTGACACTCAAATAAACTTCACTAAATTATCATAACACCTTCTAAATAGGATCAAATGGATCAAAGTCATTTTTTGATTACAAAGGCTTTATGAACAAACTCCCAATGGAAGCTTCACCCTTTCCATCACAATCTGATTTGAATGTCATAATGTCCTTTCTACACAAGGACTCAAAACAACTTAAAAGCTATTTCCATCCAATGTGAGGGTTCATCTCATTAAACTTCATGGAATAATAGGAGACTAAAATTTCTTCCATGCTGATGTAGATGTTTCTAATTGACTTCTTTGGTCATCACCAAACTAGCCACCTAATACACTTTTCTCAACTTTAAAAAATAGCCAATCTCACTGCATGAAGATAATATTCTATTGTGAGATTGTATACATGCAAAGTCATTTTAGAGGTAATATGGCTTGGGAAGATTCTTCATCTACTCTCTTCATTTTCATCATCCCAACTGCATACATCTGTAAACTCACCAAGTATGCCACTCAAAGAGACTTTTTTTTCTTGGTAACAATAGCATATCCAATCTCTATTCTTGGAGCATAAACAACATCCATGATCTTCTCATGACCCATCACCAAAACCACTGCATCCTTTTTACTATGATCATTTCTTCTACCAAATTTTCACTTACCTCATGTCATACCTTCTGGCATTGTAAGTATTCATTCACCATCAAGGTTGCATCATTAGCCTCCATACCCTTCTCCTCACTCAAAGGACTTGTCATTATCCCAAACACTACTAACTCATCATACTAAAGCCCCATAGGACTTGCTTCCTTGTTGTCCTCACTATTAGCACCTATGTCTTACACATTTGCTTCAACACCTTAAACCTCTTCAGCACTAGGTTCTTCATCTTCTTCACCATCCATCACTACTTAAACATCATGAACCAGCTCATTTTCATGTTCTTCGTCCTTTTTTTGCTTTAACCCCATCTTCCTCTATATGGCATCAAGCCTTGTTATCTATCTCTTTCTTGGTAGTATAGCTCTACCTACTTTCCTCACATGATTTGTTCCTCTTCTTGTCTCTCTCTATTTTCTTCTTTTCATTACCCAATGATCCCTTCAATAATTTGTATGTTTCAAGAATATTTATTACTGATTTTATCAAACCCATCTTTGTATTTCTTATACTTCCTCTTAAACTTCACCAACTTGCAAGGATCTTATCCCTTGCTTTGATACCACCATGATGCAAAGCATAGTGGTTCAACACATTTGTCCCATGTACAAAGATAGATTCTTTAATTATTCCAGTGAGATACAACTTCTCACATCAATCATATACTATGAAATGACTAAATTGATTGAAACCAACACCAAGTCCCTTAACTAATCATTGAATCACTTAATGGCTCTATTAAGACCTATTAATGGTTAGAGCCTATCACAAACAACTTTGTCCAACCGCCATGCTCCACATATTGGTTTTCCATTAATCTTTGATCACACCTAAGTACCGATCACATAACAATTTATTAATTGTCACCCCTATCTTCCTATCACAACTTCATCCTTTGTAAGTACCCTATAAACATAATAGACTAATTTTGTTTCTTAATCCCTTATGTTGTGAATTTGACAACTTAAACCATTCTTGAAACTTTAACTTATATTTCTTATTCCATTACATCAAATAGCCTTATATTACCCCTTTAGACTCAAACATCAACTAAACTCTAAAGCTATCCTTCAACCCATCTATTAGCCCTTGTTAGGCCTATTTGCCCATATTGGTAACCTTTAACATTTTGACACATTTTTCATTTAAACTTCATTCAAATGGCTCTAATGGCCATGGTTACTTTGGATCACTTTTCTAAAATGATAGGAATTGATCACTTTCCCCATAAAAATGTTGAAAGCACCATCAACACACGTAATCCTATCTTTAATTGATATATCGAAGATTGTATGGTGAGTAATGTGTTGCTTCTCAAACCCAATTGCATTTTTAAGGAGATTGCATTTAGATGTTGTTGAAAAAAAATTGCATTTTGCACCGAATTAAACCCAAACCATTTCAAACCTCATACAATAGGTGCAATATGACTTGAAAATGTTCCCAATACGTAAGAACACCAAATTCTACTATTACCTCCTTGACCAGTTTGACCATGATGGCTTATATATAAAACTCAGGCCAATGGTTTTATAATTTGGGTCATTATTACATATCACTTGTTTCATAAATCTATATTTTGGATTAATTTGTTTCATCTATCTTGGTTTCAAGCAATGCAAAAGGAAGCCTTAATTCAATATACAATCTCAATTGATATCCATAGGGCATCGGGTGGAGCTAAAAAATGTAACATGTTTGCATTTTTTATATAGGTCATTAATGTAAACATGTTGCATTTTTTCAACTCTGCCTATTTTCCATGCATATGGAATGCTATTGCTAATGCATTCTTGATTATGAGTGGTTGAATCTTATTTTGGATGGAAGGGAGAGAAACCAAAGACATATGGATGCTTATGTGCCTATAGACAATAGTTCTTCACTATTTATATTTTATTACTGAGTTCCATTTTTTGACTATTGCTACATTGTACATTTTGATGTTATTAAATGTAATTTTTTTTTCCTTTGTTGAAATGTTGCATGCCACCATTCACTAAAATTGATCTGTGCTAATTGCAAACATATTGGTAACATCAGTGATTTTTTTAGTGGTGCATCTTTGCCAATTGGCGACTCTGTATCTTTGGGAAATCATAATTTGGTGAATAAAACCTGCATATGGGGTGAACCACGTTGCTGAGATATTAAATAATTTGAGTCCAAATCCTAGGCTAATCACTCAATAGTTTACATAATTGGTCCCAAATCCTGGTTCAATCACCAATTAATCTACATTTAGATTAAAATTATTTTAAAATTTTCACCAATCTTTCCCTAATGTTTTCTTATTGGACAATGTTATTTCACCCTTAAAATAAAATAATATTTTCCCTTGGGTTGAGCATCACCTACGATTTTATTGACATGGGTCTCCAACTACCCCTGTTTAGCCAACTGTTTTGGTCTTTGGGACATGTGTCCTAATTTTGAGAACATTTAGACTTTATGGTATGACATTTAAAATCAGGCCTGAAATATATCTAAAGCCATTGATCTATATTAAATTGACGATCCAAATTAATTCCTTTCACATTACAAATGATAACATTAAAAGTGATGACAACCAAGTTGGCAATAAAGAAGGACACATTATTAATTGAATCTTAATGGATTGGCATACTACAAGTGCACTATATAGTGTACACTTGGCATGTGGGCCATAGACCACTTGTGACTCTATAAATTCACCAAAAAAATTAAATAATCTCTCTTTATAAATTGACATATTAGCCAACTATATTAATATTTTGTGTTATATGAAATAATTAATTTGCCTCTTACATTACGAAAATGTTTGACCAACAAAAAAAACTACCTACATTTATTTTCATAGACAAAAAAAATCAATTAATTCACCACAGTTATTATTAAATTTTGATACAAAAAGAAAACTATTGCCAATAGAAAATAAATTTCTCCCTTGCCTCGAATGAAAAAATCGCCCTTGATTAGAAATTTTTCTTGCATATTTAATGTTGAATTTGCCAGCATTTTACATATTTTTCTTGGGAGTGGCTTCTTAAAGTTATCCCTAGGTAACATGTTGATTTTAGTCTTCTTAAAGTTATTGTTATAATGCTAATTAAACATGATTTCATTGTATTTGGTTGCAGGGTACCAAGCGGCAGAACTAATAAACTTAAGCTAGAGTGCCCAAGTTTGACAATATTGATATTTGAGGTTTGTTTTTTACAAGAAAAATAGGTTTTGAAGGGAGCTTGAAACCCTTTACAAATCAATAAATTTTCAACAAAGCCCAAACCAAATAAAAGATCAATCCTAAGGTGAAACAGGTCACCCAACAAGACATAGTGACCAAGGTGGCATCATAGATAATAGAGTACTTTTTAGCCACACAAACAGGTTTTGAACGGGAAATTAAAACCACATACAAGTTTTGAAGGGAACCTAAAACCCTCTAGAAATCAACCACTGAAGGTGAAACAAGTCACTAAACAAAAGGTGACCAAGGTGGCAACATAAATAAAACAGAACACTACAGCCACAAAATAGGTTTTGACTGAGATCCTGATACCCCATGATGAGATGCACTACAAAGAACTAAAGGCCAAAAGACAATACAAAGATAATTGGACAAAAGCTAGGCATTAAACTTTTCCTTTAGAACCCTTCTTATTTGACGGTAGTGCCATATCAAAAGTAGGATTGGATCGGTTGACCTTTTTCCCCTTTACTATGGTCCATCCATCCTCCACCAAACCATCAACCTTCTACCACTTAAAATCTTCACAACCAGTTCCAAAAACTCCCAAAGCCAAGGAGAAGGCCACAATGACTACAACAGCATCACCTAGAAAAGGAACCACAAGAGGAATTGCCATGAAAACACCAGAAATTAGAACAATAGAATTAGATGGACCAACAAACACCACAGCCAACTTCAGATCCACCAACAAGGTAGGAGTAGACAGAAAAATAGAGGCACTAGTAGAGTCCATGCCAAAAATTAGGACAAAAAAATCTAGAGATGGGCCAACTACCATCACAAAAGGAGCCAAAGGAGGGGATGGACAAAAAGAGACAGCAATATAATCCACACCAAAAACTGGGACAGAATCCAGAGATGGACTAGCTACCACCACAAAAGGGACCAAACAAGAATCCCTCATCAAGAAACTTGGAGAAGATGGTTTACCATTCCTTGTAGAATGGAGCTTTTGGAATGTGTATTAATCTTTCAAGACCCCCTTCCACCAAGAAGGGGATATTTTCAATCTAGATTTACCGAAAGAGCACCTGGCAGCCAAGTGACCAGTCAAGTGGCAATTCCTACAATGGAAAGGGATGCCCTCATAGTCAAGAAGAATATTCCAAGAACAAAGAGGAGAGTCCAATGAAATTATTTTTGGGAGTCCCTTAGAAATATCAATCTCAACCAACATGCGAGCATACATCATTCAAAACACTTTGGAAGTAGCCCTATCAGACATTACAAAGTCGCCAAGGTTATTCCCACCTCCCTCAGGATAGAGTGTCACTAAAGATGAAGGGGTATATTAAGCAGCCTTACCCACAGAGGGAACTTATTAAAAGTTTATGTCAATGGGTTGAAATCCTTGTTCCAAGTTTTAGCCATCAAAGGAAACTTCTCATCCAAAGAAAAATTGTTGCCGAAAATGGCATTTCTATCTTCAACAGTATCAAATTTCACAACACAAAACCCCTTGCCAAAGGGTAAACTTGGGTAGTCCTCAAGATGAAGGGCTCCCAAACATGGGAAATCCATGCATGCAAATCCAAAAGAGAAGGCCAATAACCCTTAAAGCGAAAGATGGCAACAGTGTCCAAGAAATCTTCCATATTGATAGAGATCTTATAAACTATAGTAAAATTTAATTACTACAACACTAACAATCCTTTTTTTTAATTATGATCTAGTTAAAACATTAGTGGTTTTAATTTCCTTGTTTAAAGCATTTTAGCAATAACATATTTTTGTATCATGTCATTATTGTCTCTCACATGCATTATTGACATTATTGTAGATGGGGATGCTCCAACTTTGAAGTCTCCAACATGTATTGATCACTTTTGTAAAATGATAGGAATCAATCACTCTTCCCATAAAAATGTTGAAAGTACCATCATTGCATGTAATCCTGTCTTTAATCGATATATCAAAGAATGTGTGGTGAGTCATGTGTTGCTTCTGAAAAACTTTGTTTCACTTACTCTTTCATAGCAATCTTAGTTTTCTTTGGTAAAAGAAATTATCTTGTAATATGTTCAAGATTTTTTTTAAATTACAGAGTGAATAGATGCTTACTAACAATGAAGTTCCATTTTGTATAATTTATCAAGTGTAACTAAAAAATAATGTATTGAACTATTTAGTTATCAACTCCCATGTATCTACCTACATTCAGGAAACAAAATAATGCACTGACATGAACCATTAAAATCAACCTAGGCTAGCTCGTGTAGTAATGTGGTGTATCTTGATTCAGCCCCTTAACTTCTAGCTCACTATCTCACTTCATGAATTCCATTAGATCTCTCTCTTTATGGAATGAAGCCTTCAAGGTATTCGAGGTATTTTGGCAACTCCAATAGTTTCTAGGGTCTTCTCCTTGTGGGAATGGTCACACGAATCTTAACAAGGGCCAAGTTGGAAGAAGCTGGCAGAGCATGCTTTGTCATGAAGGCCCAAGAAATTAGGGGTTGTGGTTGACTTTGATAAGAATTTCCTTAGAGAGAGGCGCCAGGAGAGGTCCTAATTTGAAATTTTTTCATTGATTTTTTTTTGTAAACTATGGCTATCATCAAAAATTTGACAACTACAAGTCGATATTTTGATGATGCTTATCATCGATGACATAACAAACTCATCGATAAAAATCTCCTAAGCATTGATATTTCAGCAAGGCTTGTCATTAAGGGCATGGAAATTTCCTAAATGTCAAATTTTAGACTAGAACTATCATCAATAACAATTTTTTAACTATCAAAGTTTTGATGTTTCCTACTAGTGGTCTAATGCGACCCTGTGACAAAGATTGGGATCATTTTCGACAATGTTGTCTATCGATATATTGACAGTCATGGATTACATCAGGATTTTGACGTAGTTATAGCAACACTATTTTTCAACCATTGTCCATTGAAAGACCGACCAACTCTCATCGAAAAATAGGTTCAAAATTACTAGTGTTAACATATTCATTTATCACTTAACTCTTTATTTAGTATGTGTTGACCAACAATAAATAGCATGCATCAAACATATAATATTCACACAAGTTTGACACTAGGATTTAATGTGGAATCCCAATTTCAAAAAAACCACCAAGTAACATGCTACCACTTTTCACTTTTTTGAAGTGAGTTCAGTTAAGAGCCAACCCTAGTAAACATTACAAAACATTATGTTAGGTGTGACCCTATTAAACGATCTAATCACCCTATTAGGAGTGGCCTAGTTAGAGGACTTTGGACTATTCCATTAGAATGTCACCTTCATTAAAGGATTTACAAAACGATTGTTAGGTCAACCTTGATTAAAGGATGTTCACTACCACAATGGTTAGAAAGAAACAATAAGTTTGATTTTTAAAAGATACAACTCACTTTAAAAATTAAGAGCTCCATGAAACTCATTTGTTGTTTATTGACTGGACTTCATTAACATATCCTTCTCTGATCTTCTTGGAAACCCTTCAAGAAATCACACTTCACCAACCTTATTACTTTTCCTCTGTTACTCTATTCTTCATAGGCTCTTCACAAAATCATCAATCAACATCAAATCATCCTTAGAAAACATCACTTATGGCTCCTTAAATAGGTATCTTTGATCTTTTATCCCTTAAACACCACCGTAGATCTTAGGGTTAGGTTAGATCCATTGAATCTATCCATTATTTTGTCTTCTACTCCTTTCTTGATACTTATAGAAACTTCTCCTTAAATCTTTGTCTTTGATCACATAACAAACTCTATTCATGCATTAAATATGTCAACTCATCAATTCTTATCTTTCACACACTTTGACTAATCCAAATATTCAACTGTGTCAGCCTCAAAATTGATTCTATCAAAAATTGTTATTTTTTTGACACTCGGCATCACTGTGTTATTACTCTCAGTCATCACTAGATTGTTCAATCTCTACTATTCTATTTTTCTTCGCTTGCAATGTATTTCTCATTCTACATTGTGCTCGGTAGTTAGTACATTTTCTTTCTTCAACTTGCTCGGCCATAACTATCACTAGGCTAATATTGTTTACTTGGTTGACTCTTAATTTCCTTAATCTTCTTCTTCAATAGTCTTCATAAAACAACCCTTTTTCACTAGGCTTTTCTTGTGTTTAACTCAACACTTCCATACTTCATACACTGATTAACAATAAATCATCTTGTCAAAGACTAGTTGATCAATTGTAATATTATCATACTTGCTCCTATTTCCTCAACAACTTCACTAGTTCATCTAGTTATCTTTCTTTTCAAATCCTCTCTATCGATCAAATAATATGGCACTCTACACTCTTAGTAGATGTCTCTTCAGTAGGTTTGACTCAGTGACAACATAAAAAAATTTCCAATTGTAGTTTCCAACAATAATGTCTTTTGTCATACATGGCATTCTTAGAGTTCATAATCATGTTGTAGGGCTTCAAGAAGTCAAAAGTGTTAGAAAAAGTGCTTATCCAGCAAGATCTACAACAATCTTAACTCAAGTACTACTGACTGTCATTGCACTTTAGAACAACTATTACAAGTATTAGGTGAAACAAGTGGTAGAGATTGGAAAGCATACTTAGAAATTGAATATATGTAATATTTTTGTTTAAAAATAAACAAAAATTAGTTGCTGCTAAATTGCACATTTTTTTAGGAACACAAAAATTATTGATGACTATTGTATGCTCATTGGAAAGAATTCTATCACTTATAATATCTTCCATTATAGCTTTTATTTTGATTTAGATGGTAGGCTTGAAGGATTTATATTGTGTCAATCTTGATTTTTTCATTGCCTCAAAGATCTTCCCAAATTGATGTGCTTCAAGAATTTAGATAATCTTCCTCTATAATATGAGGGAAACCAGCTAGACTTTTTGTATGATTTTTTGAGTATATAAGGCATAACTAGGATGTAGTGTTGAACATTGTTAACGAGATGCAGAAGGCATTGTAAGGAGTGTGTAGAGCTTCGTTGGGGTGCTTCTATGGTGAACCTACCCAATTATGCATGCTTAGTCAAGAAATTATGTGGAGGGAGGTATAAAGGAGGATGGTGTGAAGGATTTATCAAATCATCAAGATTGTATTTTTTGGACAGAAAATGGAGGAGAGTGTAGTAGTTTTAAAGTCAAGTAAGAAAAAAAAATTGTGGGTGGTGAAGAATCCTTTGTAGAGTATGATGCTACAAGATGTCATTCTTTAGCAAGGGTTTTAAAAGAAGATATCAGATAGGAGTGTGGTGGTCATAGTCCCATGTGTTTTTTCAGCCATAGTCATGTATGTTTTCTTTTAGTAAGAATAGTAGAGTGTAATGTCCCCTGGTAATTTAAGTTCAATTATTATTTAAATTAATTTCAATTTTTATATTCTAAATTGAATGACAAGGAAATGCATTGATTTCCATAAAAATATGATAGTAATAGGGATAATCATCTACTTGTATTTCATATTATGTAAGTTTATTTCATTTTCTATCTATAAATCTTGTTGCTAAGCTTGATCTGATATTACTTTATGAGAGAGGAGGTCTGAATACAATCTAAGGTGGTTCGAGACCACTTGATAGGTTCCCTCAAATTTTACATATCCAAGCTCTTATGTCATCTTGGGGCTATGCCCACAAGGTGCTCATGGTCATTGATCCCTACCCTATCTTAGGAACTATCCTTTTGGGATTTAGATTGTCGTTCCTCAAATTGCTTCAACCTTCCTTCTTAATTACTAAAACAATACAAATATCTTTAGCTACTATATGTGTATATGTATAACCAATGCGTAACTCAAATTACGATAAGGAAATATCCACAATTTTGTGATGTATACATTGACTTAAAGTGACATCTTCCTGGGATAGAATGCTTTCTAGGTTTTGTTCATCTTGGTTTCCTAGATATATATCTAGTTTCTATTATGTCATTGGTGCTTCCAAAATGGTATTTTTAAACTTTCAAAATTTCTTACTCTTCACATTGAGAAGGTATGTTGCATTATTTCTTATTCATTTGCATTTCATATATATATCTCGCATGACTACCTTTGTGCTTTCAATTCAATTTAATCAATGTGCTTTCACATAACACAATTTGAAGTTAATTAACATTGCATGAAAGAGACTTCCTTAGCATAATTTGAGTTATGCATTGGTATTCATTCATCACTTATTTAATCATGCTTTCATACTTTAACATTACCTGATATTGTAAGATACATATATAACAATTTGATCATGTGTGTGTTACCTAATATACTAAGATACATATATAACAATTTGTGTGTGTGTGTGTCATATAAGATACATATTAATAAACACTCATTATTATTTTATATTCTAATTTTATTTGTTATTATCAAATATATGTTTTCCAACCAACAATATGTATACTATGATTCCTTCCTCCTCTCTTCCATGCGAAGATTGTTTGATTTTTTTTTAATATCTTGTTCCAAATTTCTTCTTTGTCCATTTCCAATCTCTACTTATGTATCTTCTAAGATATGCTTTGTTAAGTCATGCCTCTCAAACAATCGATCACATTTCTTCATTACAATTATATGTTATCTATCATAAACTATTGTAAATGTTGAACTCTTAATTAAAGCACTTATGTTAATGTAATTGCTACCCATTGTTTGCTACCATATCTCTTCAAATTGTTATTATTTAGGATTGAATTCACTCAGCACGCAACTGCTCTCTTTGTCTAATTATTAAAAATAATTTGTTATTATTATTGATGAGTCCTTCATTATTATGATTGTTATATATTTATATGTTCATTTTTCATATATAACTCATGTTCCAAATGAGCCTTCTTGTCACTAATGTTATTTCCTAATTTTATCATAGTGGGTATGAGGGAACCAAGTCTAACATTGTTTATCATCTTATGTTGGTTGTCCACTTGAGGAATTGACCTTATTTAAGAGAAATGAAATCCATTTTTAGTATTTTGATAAAATATTTGATCAGTAAACTGGACAATTCAGAGCACTTTTTTTAAGTTCCCAATTGTTGTCTCAGGAAAAATGCATAGTTCTTAAATATAATAACTTTTTGAAAAATGTTTTATTCAATATTTGTATGAAATTTGCTTTATTAATTATGTGATTATCCTAGACTTTTGTTATGATCTTTAATATCTTATTGGTTGTGTTTATTAGTTATGTATATATGTCTCTTTAGATACTTTAATATAATTATAATTTTATCTTTTCACATATTTTAAAAAACAATATGTAATGTCTCGCAATGGAACCCAAAAGAAATTAACCTAAAGTTTCGCTAAGTTTGCCAAACATTTTTTTTTAAAGATAATAACAACAAGAGATAACATAACGAAAGCAATAACTCACATACATATAAAAAAATCCATAAATAGATTACATCTCTTAAGGTTCCCATGATGTTGCATCACATATATATATATATATATTTCATTATTACTAAATCTGATACATAACAAAACCACATCGTAAAATAACCATAAGTATGAATCCAATTAAATAATATACAAATTACATAGGATGTCACTTGGCATAACCAGAGTGCATAATCATCCATTGTACAAGTCACAGGATATGAAAATCTCAAAGAATAGACATCATGAATAAAATGCATCTACTCATAAGATCTCTAATAATCAAATATAGTACAACAAAAAATAACCATCCATTAGAAACATAAGATCAGAATGAAAGGAATCAACTGCACAAGTACATCTAGCAATGGCATCTAGCTGTCAAATCTCAATGGTATAAGAAACACTATCACCCGACCTTGTGGAACCTAAATAGCCCACTCCCAGCATGCTGAGGAGATAATCTCAAGTCCCAAATGGATATCAAGTCCAACAAACATAATCATAATTTAGGTCAAGGAAATCCAAATAGCAATTTATCTCAAAGGCACCAAGACACAAATAACATCTAAACCCAGAGGCAAAAAAGACACGTAGGAAATCTGCTATATAAGTGGGAAAGTTTCATCACATGAGCCAACTATAAGGTTACCCTAGCAATCTCTCTACACTCTGGCCCCCTAGTGTCTCTATGTGGCATTAATATGCTTTTGTATAAATAAGGGATACCAATGAGGCAAGGTTGCAACCAAGCATCCTCTCTACTCCCATCCTAACCTATACTATCACTCAAGGCATGGGCGAGGAACAAACATTGACTCTTATTAATTCATTTTAAATCCATTTAATTAAATGTTACCACTTATTAAAATCAACTTATAATGGGTTACCCAAGCAACCTCTTAGGGCTCCAACCTCCATTCCAATCCACTTCCCAACATACACATAGATTACCTACCCTAAGCTCATTCAAAGTACAACTCATAAAATCAAAATTTTCACCTCAGTCATTTACAAGCAATTGGAAAATACCTAAAGATAAATCATAATATTCACCTTAGTCATATACAAGAAACTAGAAAGAACCAAAAGATAATTGGTTAAAAACTCATAGGTTGTAGTAGGAAAATCACAATATGACCTCAGTTCTATACAAGCAACTAGAAAGCATCAAAAGATAACTAATCAAAACTCAAAGGTTACACCAAGAAAATCACCCCATTCACCTCAGTTCTATACAAGCAACTAGAAAGTACTAATAAGAAAATGATCAAAACTCATCATAGAAATACACGAACACATCACAATGGTCGGGTATAAAAGATCATGACCAAAATATACATAACATTGTCATAGAAAAAAACTCCCCAAGCCTCTAGTAAACATCATGACTGGTCAACGTATTAAGTCAAACCTGAACCCCAGTAAAATAAACCATGCATCATACTAAAAGTAGTTTAATAAATCATTTGGTTTTGAAAACATAAGATAAGATAAGATAAATTTATTAATGTCCAACAAATTACCACAACATGGGTCTATGGGACTGGATGCTCACACCAAGAAAAAAGTAGACAAATGGAGCACCAAAGAGTGTCCATAAAAGAATAAGTACAAAAGAAGAAGAAGTAGGAGACATCACAAAAAAGATTAGGTATTCATCCTCAAAGGGAAAAAGTCCAACAGTGACTGATCTGTGTGGCTACCAAAGGCTTTATGATGAAGTTGAGTGCTACGAGAAGAGTGTCATTGGCAAAAAGGTCCCCTTCGGGGTCTCACAAATTTGGAATGGCTCATTTTAGGGAAACTCTATGGTCGCTTCACACCCCAAGCTAGAGTTAAGGGTGAGAAGAAGGTCATAATAAGTTGTGCCTAGGTCTAACTCCTGGGTAATGATAGTTGTAAAGTATGGTCATGAAGTTGTAAGGACTCACAAAGATAGAGCGCAATACAGCATTGACAGTGTACCTAAAAAAATCAGAAAGGGATCTACAATCTCTAAGTAGACAATAAAATCACCCTCTAATCTCATAGTATATGGGGCATCTGAAAAGAAAATGAATCTCGGATTCTGCCTTTCCTAAGGTACAAAGTGTACACACCCGATCCTCTCTAGCAATATGGTGATTGACTTGGATCCAGAGTTTGTACGAGCTCACCCTAAAGGAGCCAAGGGAGATATGTAGGGCGTGTGTCTAGTATCTGTGTAAGTACTCAGGGTGTACAATAATCCCATCTTGAATATCTAAGAAGTGCTCAGCATAGAAAACCATCCTCAGATGTAGTCCCCCTAGAGGATCCACCCAGGTCCATGTGATATGCTTTCTATAAATGTCAAGTTTGACATGCCCATTCTCCTGTTGAGAGGGGAGTAGATGAGCACTAGCATCCAATGAGAACTAGTAGGATAAAGATGGTCAATGTTGATCCCAACTAAACTCAGCAAAATAGTAGCTTGAGCATACCAACCACAAGCTCTAGTGGTAGGATCAAGGTTAGCAATAGCAAATGAGGAGTAGTAGGCTAACTAAGGGTATTTGTGTTGGCCTTTCTCTGAGTCAGAAAAGCCACAAAGATGATGGAGAAACTGGATCAAGTCAAAAATGGCTGCAAGCCTTAATGGTTGAGCACCAAACTTAGCCAAAATAATACTGTGGGGAGTAGATCTATGAAATCTGATAATAAGATAGAGGAGCATAGTCTGGGTATGCTCAATCATGGTCCAATCCAAGTCTAAAATGGAAGGACCCCAAACCATCAAACCATAGAGCATTGTGGGTCTTACTAAGGCATCTAGGAGGGATAGCTTAGACAATGTATCCTAAAAGTGGTGTCTGAGTGGTCTCTTGAGCATGGAAAGGGAACCCAACCCTTTACTGATCCAAGGCTGAATGGATGATCTCAAGCTGAAAGGAAATCTGAAAAACTTAAACCCCAAGGTATGTGTAAGATGATGTAATCTCAACTTCCCGACCTTGGAAGTGAAAATAGAGATGTGGGGTCTTCAAACTGTTGAAGACCATAACACAAGTCTTCTCAAGGTTCATGACCAGTTGTCTCATGTCACAAAAAGATGCAATTCTATCCAAAAGCCTCTAAAGACCCTCGAGAGAGAGGAAGAAAGAAGAACCACATCATCAGCAAAGAGAAGGATGGAGATCAATGCCTGGTGTAGATGACAACCATCACCTGGAAGTGAGGAGTCACTAAGTAAAGCCCCAAGCTCATCAATGTAGATCTTGAACAAGGTGGGAAAGAGAGGGAAGTCGTGCTTCACCCCAATGGTGATCAAGATAGGATCGGAGAGGCCCTTTGTGGTCCTGAGTCTACCAATCACTGTCTAATATAACTTCATGATAGTTGTCAATAAGATCTCAGAAATACCAATATCTCTCAGCCTTTAAAAAAGGGCCTCTATAGGGATGGAAGCAAAACCCTTATGAAAATCCACAAAATAGTAGTAGACTTTCTTTGAGTGATGTCAAGCCTCCATAATAATATCTCATAGTGTAAAGATATGATCCATGATCTAGTACCCTATTCTGAATCTTGCTTGACCCTTAGCCCTACAATTCCTCCTGTCAAGCTCACTGGATAAAATAGTATTCAAAGTTGTAGCATAAAGTTTAGCAAATGTATGCCCAATCATGATGGTCCTATAGTTTTTGAGATCAAAGGACAGCCCAGACTTATGGATCGGCTGAATAACGTGTCTCGACCAAGAGTCCAGAAAACCAAAACAAACCACTCTATTAAAGAATGTGGAGAAATAAGGGCCTAGGATTGTGGTACCAAGTTTGAAGAGTTCAGCCCAAAAACCCTCCTCATCAACTACCTTGTTGCATCTCATAAGTCTGATGGCCTCGTAAATGTTGGAGGTGGCAAATAAGTGACAATGGGGGAGTGGGTTGGGAAGGGGGGTGAGCTAACTCGAGATGTCATACAACGTGGAGACATGGGAGGTGAAGGTTGGGGGTGGATTGGGGTTTGCTGCGATGGGGGAACATGATGCACCAAAACAACTTGGGATATTGAATAAGTGTATCTCAGAGGGATCTTCCCTATGAAGCAATAAATAGTCACTTCTTATGGTGAAGAAAGCGTTTGTAAGAGATTCGTAAATTGGTGAAAGCGGGGGAATGAGTATCAAAAGCCAAGCACAAGGAGTGGTGGAAAGTTTTATAGGCATCATCAACCCATTGATTCATGGGACAAGTATTATGTCAAGCCGATTTGGGAATGCTAGGAATGGACAGGTGAGGGATAGAGAGGAGAGTCAACTCCCAAATCATAGTAGCTAGTGAGTGAAACATGGTGGACACTTGACTGTGATCCGTGAAGCTAGCAGGGAAGAGGAATCTTCTCAAATGGAAAATGAAGAGGTCTTGATCACTATCCTCGAAATAGAAACAGGTATTGGGGCGGATCCAGGCAGGGTGAGTCGAGATGGGTGATAAAGGGTGAGATGAAACACAAATTAAAAGGCTAAGAAGGGCATGATCAACCAAGGGAAGACAAGAGATAGTAAAGTTTTAGATGGAGGGGAGGAAGGAAGCAACAACGAGGATATAATCAACCATACTCACACCCCCACTATGAGGCCAACATGTAAAAATCTCAGAACCTAGGAAGTAAGAGAGGTCATTCAAAATCACCAAGTCAGAGGACTCACAGAGCTAGAGAAGGTGGTGACCATAGCAAGTTATAAGTCCATTGTGATCCTTGAACAAACATTGAAGCCATATACTAGTAGGAACCCTCTTAGTAGTACAAATCAAATTGGACCCACAATCATATTGGGGGGTCTGGAGATCTTTAGTCTATGCATTAAAATCTACTAAGATGATGATGTAACCCATAGCCCCAAAATTAGAGATTCTCTCGAATAGGTTTGAAAAAGGGTGCCTGTCCTCAACACTACAAATGGCGTATGGTGAGGAAGTCGACGGGAAGTAACAAATGGAAATGAAGAAATCTTTTTGACGGCGACTAGTGCCTCCAACCTAGATGCACATAAATCTAGCATGAGTGTCAAAAAGAACCAATGTGGTAATACTGAACAAATCATCTCTAATCAAACAAGAAACCTCATACAAACCACGCACACCACCCAAAGCTCAAACCTCCTCTCTGCAAATTGAAAGCCACTAATACCCTATGTAACCTAGAAGGGGCCAAGCAGGACTCTCATGAGTATTGGTAACAGCTAACAAATTAGCATCCCCAACTGCATCATGAAGTAAGCCTAGAAAAGACCACAAGGAGCCATTGTCATTCCAACAGTTGACAAGCAGAGAGCCAATGGAGGGCTTAGACTTGCCCAACTGTTGGTGCTCAGATCATCATTTAGCTTGGTATGTCTCTCATCCCAACCCTTGGGAGGTGAGTCACGAATAACTACCTTTAGATTCCTTATTATTGCCCATTTCCCGTTACTCCTTGCTTCTACCACTAGACTCCTAGAGTGCTTTAGTTTAGCTACCTGTGATTTTGTGAGGTCCTCATCAAGAAATATCTTTGTGGGAAGAAGGAAGAGCTTCTTTTATTCCCTGAGAGATTGTAGTCGATCAGCCTATGAGAAAAACCTAAGAAAAAGGGTGTCATCATGTCCAATCCATGCTCTATCTAATGTAATATTGGAAATACCCAGTTGCTTGCTGAGAAATGAGTAGCCTGTGGGGAGAGGATCAATGGAGGATGAAGGAAGACCTCTAACACTAAGGTTGAGTTCCCTGAAGCGCCTAACTTAGTCTTCAACCAACTTCTCTTGGACAATTTTCTCAACCTCTGGTAGAGGCGTAGTGTTGGAGTTTTTGCAAGTAGAGGCCCAAGTTTGAATTTGTTGCTCTGTTTCAATCAAAAGAGATGACTGTTTATTAACAAGCTCGGTCTACTTATCCTGGAGGTTTCCAATGTCCCTAAAATTTTCAATAATGGAGCTGATATCTTTTGTAATGCCTATCATTTGTGTGGTAAAAGTTTAAGATTTTGATTTACAAATAGGGTTCCAGTTTTCTATTTTTTCCTAGTGTCAAATTTGCTAAGGTTTCCGAGCTCACAAGAATCTCAAACGATTCAACAATTCATTTAAATATAAAACCCCTTATTGTATATAAAAATGAATTATCATATAATAAAACCTAACTTCATTAAAAAATCTGTAAATTAAAAATTAAATTCTATTTCGAATTGATGATATCCTTATAACCAATCTTTCAATAAATATTATTGTTATTTAAATAATTATTATTAAATTATTAAAATAATAACTACCAAATCATTAATAAAATAATACTAATTTATTAATAACCATAATTACTAATTTAAAAATATAATAAAAATTATTATTAATTATTATTAACATTAATATAAATTAAATTAATTTATAATAGAAAAAATATAATAAAAATTAATTAATTAATAAAATAAATAAAAATAAATAGAGCACATGCTCTATGTTTAAAAAGGCCCATAGGCCACTATCGTAGCAACCAAGCTACAACGTAGCTCAGGGACGCGGAGGTGATGACGCCAGTCCCCATTTAATATTTATTTTATTTTAGTAAATAAAAAAAATTATAAAATATTTAGTTTCAACAAAAAATGATAAAAATACCAAAATACAATTATCACAGTAATTAAAATATTCAGTTTCAACCAAAAAAAAAAAGACTAAAAATACCAAAATACAATTACCACAGTAATTAAAAATTACTATGGTAATTAGTATTATATTTTATTCTTTAAGTTTCCTCACTCATAGATCTAATAGGGCAACGAAATAGAAACAATCAAATTTAATAATTAAATTTAGTTTTATTTTCTAATCACCCATCCCGATTCCACAATTTCTAAAATGACTCATTTTCCAATAAGAGTATTTCATAACAAATATCAAGTTTTCTCATACGAGGGTTTCATATTAATTTCAAGCACAGACATTTTTGAAACTAAGAATGGTGATTTCACAAACAAAGGTTTCAAATAGAGTCATTTCCAAAAACAAGATTCTTAAACTACCACGAAAAGACAGACAGAAATATGAAGAGAAATTGTTGTGATAAATTCAAGCAAGAATCCTACCTTGAAATGATGCTAACCAGACGAACGCTTGAAGAATGCACAAATTTCTCGTTTCCTCGTAAAACCCTTTTCTCAAATTTCTCTCTTGCAAACCTGTGTGTGGAGAAATGAGCTTAGATTTCTTAATAAAGAGCCTTCTCCCTTTAGGGTTTTAGTTTTGCAATCATGAGAACCTTTTTCTTTATTATTGTATGTTATTATAATTTCTTGTGCAAGCTTTTTGCATTATAATTAAAATAAACCTTATTAAATTCATTTTTTCTCACTTTTATTAAATCACAAGACGTTTTTAATAATATACTTATTAATTTAACTAATAATATTATTTAGAGTTTATTATTAAAATGAAACTCCTAAATAAATTATTATTAAATTAAGTAAATATAATTACACCAAAATTAGAACTTTAATTAAATCATTTAAATTTAATTCTTTTGTTTAATTAATTTCTAAATTAATTAAATATAATTAAAATTTGATTTTTCTTAATAAAAAATTGTTAAATTAAATCATTTAATAATCTTTTTATTTGATTTAATTATAACTAAAAATCACAACATTCCCATAAATCCAAATAAGAAAACTCATCTGAAAGACAATACAAGTTCAAACTCCAAGGTCAAAATCTCGAATTCGCATCACTTGACGAATTTAGAAGGGTAAAACTCAGATAGTTGTCATACTTTCTAGGACAATTGGCTTAGGGTTAAGATTTGGACTTAAGAACTATCTCCTCTCTTTTACTATTAAGATACTACAATAGGGCATGCTCATCCTGGCAATTTAGGGAAGTCGATGCCCAGTATCTGCAATCTACATAAAAGTCGAGCATGTACATATACATGTAAATCTAAACTAAACAGGCAATGGTGGGGAGTGATACATCGTATAGATCCCGACTAGCAGGTGACTACGACTCCCTCCCTCAACCATATTAGAAATATCAAACATAAATTAAAACATACAAGTACACCATACACATGCAAGTATGGGGTAAGTAACCATAAAACTACATATAAATAATTCATCTATCTATCATCATGAGATAACTGAAATCACTATATACTAACATCATCACAAGAATAATCATGAACATGTGAAATAATTAAGTATCAAGTAACTCATCAAATATATAAATTGAGTATGAAATAACATTCAATCAAATCTGGCAACCAAGTACCACTAATCATAAAACATAACCATCAAACTAGCCTAAATGAATTCGGCAATAAAAAATGAAAAGTAAACTAGGGGTAGGCATTACATAATGTTTCATTATTAATCTTTGCATATATATAGTAGGGAACTAATATTTTTATTAGACATAGACATTTTGAATTAATTTTTTTTATTCTATAAAGATTTTTAGAATCTTAAGATTTAGGTGTTTATATTTTAAAAACCAATTTCTAGAGAAAATTTCATGTTTTTTAGTTGACTCAAACTTATTCTGTTGGAGTTTAATTATTTTTTCTAGCTAAAAAAACAACTTAAAAAATCTACAAAGATAACTATGAATTAATTGCATAATAAATGTAGGTGTCCTATACGAACCTCTTGCACTTGAGAATTATTCAGTGAAGGTGAATAAGTTTTAGCATTGTTTTCTTCTATGAACAAATGTCCAGATGCAATTAGTTCACGAGGTTGTATATGAATCCGTTTATTTTCCCAAATATTGTGGGCCAATGGACGATGCAACATGTTTTTTTATTATGTCATTTAACATTTTTTTATTAACTTATATTATTACTAGCATTTGCACCAAAAGGAGGTAGAATAATTTCATCGATAGAAAGATATAAACCATTGAAAAATAATACAAGTAGGAATCAATATGTTCCCTTTTTATGTTCATAGTATTCATTGCATATTATCAAATACATGAAAGAGACAACTCCTCTAGAACTTTAGTATGATAAGTTATTCTTCACATCAACAAGTATGTGAAGCAAATAACTATTGTGATTTTGCATTATGTGATTTGTCACACCGAAAGTGTACTATGTGTGCTTGTTGTGTCTCATTTTTAATACTCATATTTTATTTCCCATTCTTGACTTTAATATTTTTTTGTCATTCCACATGCTATATGATGTTTCCTCTATCTTGTCGTCCTGCACACTTTGCATAAAATTGTTCGCTTGGCTTGCATCTCTTATTATTTGTGTACTATTAGCAGTGATACTTTTGGCAAGTCCTTCTAGTACTCTTTCTTGTGATCCCATCCAATTTGTAGAAGCATAATTTGTTTCACATGCTTCTTTCTAAACCGCAACCAATAAGGGTGAAGTTGTCTTTGAAGTGTCGCTTGAAATGGTAAAAACATCTCTCAATATACTTGTGTTCACCATATCTGAGAACTTTATTAGGAAATGGATTAGCCTACATGCACCCATGCCATAGTTATTATCGATTCATATTCAAGACTTCTATATGTAATAAATTTTATACTTTAATTTAAAATTTGATATTCTAAAATTTTCTATAGATTATTCAATAACAAATATTTTGGAATTATTAAATTTGAGAAAGAGTGTATGATTTTTGTTATGCAATAGAAATATATTGCAATATTCATTAGAAAATGCATTAAATTATAATTCTCTAATAAAAAATCATAAATATAGAATTGTAAGTCATTTGAATTATAAATTTTTGTATCATTCAATATTTTTCTAAATTTATTATAATGACAAGAGATATTTCAAAAAAACAAACAAGACTCTACTAGGGTTTCATGTGTTTTTAGAGTTTCCTTTGTTTGAGCTTTCCTTCTGTCTTCACCACTTGTCAAACTGCATTTAGTGTGGGAGTTTTTAGGGCTAGTTTATAATGGCCCCAACTAGAGGTGACCTAGCTATTGATACTGGTGTTCACACTCCTGCTTTGAAAATCCATGGCACCTCCATTGAACAAACGTCATCACAAGTTCATCTCAAAGGTCTTTCACGAGGTAATCTTGATATTATCCTTCCTCTACAAGAATTTGATGTTGCTTGTGATTGGTTAGGTGAACATACCTTGATTGAGTATTTTGTGGGTAGGACTCCTAAATCCATGCTCCAAGAATGGGTTAACAAGAGCTAGACTCCTCACGGAGTCTGCCTTGACGCTATGCAAAACCTTACCAAAGGTTCTTTTTATTCCATTTTACTAACCCACCTCAGGCGGACACGGTTTTTAATAATGGCCCTTGGCCAGTGTGTTCCTCCTTACTGGTGTTTCAAATATGGTCGCAAGACTTCACCATCTCTGATGACAAAAAGCTTAGGGTTCCTGTGTGGGTTGAGTTCCTAGGTTTACCCTTGCCGTGTTGGCCTTTTATTGAGTCCATTGCCAATATTCTTGGCAAAGTTGTTAATAAGGAGCACGATAAAAAATTTAATGCTCATCCTCAGAAATGTGTTTGCTTTTAGTTTGATCTCTCCAATGATCTCAAGGATTCTATGGGGATACAAATTGGTTCCCAAACCTTCAGAAGGTTTTCTATTTGAACCTGTCCAACACTTGTTATAGTTGCTAGTCAACGGAACACAAAATTAGGAATTTCTCTTTAGCAGTGTCTACGGCTAAATCCCTGCCCAAGGAGGCCCCTACCAAACTAGCAGAAGGAAAACAAAAGGAGGAATGGACTATTGTTGGGCACAAGGGCAAGGCTTCCTCGGCTCCTAAGCAGTCATATGTTGTTGTCGTTTTGGTTCCTCCTATCCAAACAGGAGCGCAAACCTCAGCCATTATAGGGTCAACGACAGTTTTTCTGGAGTCAAATCTTATTGTTTCTCAAGTTTCAAACCCTAGTAGTTCACAAAGGATCAAGATAGTCATGAGGGCTACCACTCCTATAGTGGTTTACACTCTGTTTTCTGCATCATCCATTGCGACTCAAAATGTGCAGCATTCTCACAGTCCTTCTAGACGTGCTGAGAAACCAAAGGAGAAATGGTGGGCTATCAGTCAAGAAGAGTTTCCTTCTGGCTTCAACCAAGTTTCTACTTTCTTGCAAAACAACTACTCCTCTCTCGAGAACGAAGAAGATATGGAAGAGTTTTCATGAATTTTTTATCATGGAATGTGCGAGGTCTTATAGACCTCTCCAAAAAGTACTATGTCAGGGACACCCATCATAGACTTGGTAATTTGGATTTCCTTTGCATATAGGAGGTTAAAATCACAAGTTTTATGCTCTCTTCTGCATGTTGTGTCATTTGGCCGAATGGCATTATGTTTTCTTCTCAGCACAAAATTGGTAGAGGTGGTGTAGTTACTCTTTTGTCACCTTGTCTTCATTCTATTATTATTTCACATGGTTCTAACCCCATGCACAGAATAATTTGGATTTTGCTTTCTATCAATAATCATTCCTTTGGAGTAGTTAATGTTTATGCTTCCAATGATGTTTTGGAAAGATCTCAATTGTGGTGTTGGATGATTGATAACTTGTCTCCAGCTACTTGGGTTATGTGTGGTGATTTTAATATGGTTGAGTTGGCCTCTGACAAATACAGCATTTTGCCTTTTCGCTAGATAGTTGGGGAAAGGGAAACCTGGTACTACATGCGTAATAAATTAGGCCTTTGTGATCCCAATACTAACTGATGCCAGCATAGTGGGGTCTGGCACACTTGGTCTAATTATTGAGTTGGCTCTGACTGCATTTTAAAACATCTTGATCATGCCATGATTACTACACAATCTTTTTTCTCCTTTTCTGAGGATCGAGAATTACCTGTCATTTTGCTACCAAATGTGATGTTATCAGACCACTATCCCATTTATTTTACCATTTATTGGCATACAATTGTCCAGCACGCTATTAGGATGCATTTTTTCCTCAATACGTTGGTGTTAACACATGCTTCCACTATTGCTCATATCCTACATGTCTGGAATTTGGAGCCATGTCTACATTCTCAAACAGGTTGGATTCAATGGTGGAACGATGCTTTTACTAGAACTACAAGATTTATGTGCATCTGTGGGTGGCAGTTGGCGGCTTTCAAAAGACAGTTTTATGACTCCACTACCAAGGCCCTCAAGAAGGCTTTTGAAGCTCTCACCCTTAACCCATTTGATGTTGATTTACAAATCCAGCTTGCCAAGCTTCATCATGACAAGCTAATTGCAGATGATTATGCTGCTTGAGGGGTCCAAATCAAAGCACACCTCCATTGGTTGAAGGTTGGCAATAAATCTTCTAAAGAGTTCTTCCAGGCTCTTGGAGACTGTCATACCAATTTTGGGATTAAATAGATTAATAAGGGCAATTTTGTTCTCTCCAATCTCCCTAACATCCTACAAGCTTTTGTTCACCACTATGAAAATGTTTTTGCTTCACAGGGAAATTCGGTTGCTTAGGAGGAAGCCCTTAGAAAGTGTATTTTTGTTACTCCAAGCCACCTAGCAGTCGAGCAACGTGCTTTCTGTGAGCAGCTTCTCATCATCTGAGACCTCAAAGAGGATGTCTTTTCCATGGCTGATGACAAATCCCTTGGGTGTGATAGATTTCCCTATGAATTTTACAAGCACCTCTGGGAGTCTATTGGTCCAGAGCCACACAAAGTTTATATTGAAGCCTATTATTTTAAGAGTCTAGGAGCAATCATCAACAAAGGAAACATCAAAATTAATACCTAAAGTTGGTGACCTTGAGGATATCTATAACTGGTGGCCCATCACTTTTCTTAATGTGTCATATAAGATTATTGCTAAGAAAGTATCTCTTAAAATTTGGCATCTCCTCCTTTTAATTGTGTGACCTAAGCAAACTATCTTTATCAAGTCCAAGTATACTCTTGACAACATCATTGTTGCCTAGGAAGGCATGGAATGGGCTTGCAAATCCAATCAGCTTTTTGAAAATTGATTTTGATAAAGTTTATGATCAAATTGAATGGCCCTTCATTTTGGCTATGCTTTTTGGAGATGCTAACGCTTGTATTGTTATCAATAGCTCTCACTCTAAAGCCTTTGGGCTCTTTCGCTCTATTCAACAGGGTTGCCCTCTGGCTCTGGCTTTGTATGTTCTTGCTATTGAAGGGTTTGGTTACCTGCTAGCCCACTCCATTTCTTTTGGTTTGGTTTGTGGCATCTCCTTGCCAAATTCCTCCTCTTAGTTGGTCAATGCTTTGTTGACAATTCCTTTCTCACTCTTTTGGAGGATGAGGAGAACATCACTAATGCCTTGCAATGCCTGGACACCTTTTTTCAAGCCTCTAGTTCTGCTATTCAATGGCACAAAAAACTCTGCTAGAGCCAATCTTTTTTTCCAGCTCCACCCTGGCTTGCCTAGTTCGAATGGAAATGGGTCACACATAGGGAGATTATTCACTTTCTGGGCACTCCCTCTACCTTTCAAGCTTCGCCAGTGGATTTTTGGAATGTTGTGCTTGCTAAAATTGAAAAAAGGCTCGAGTACTGGCTTACTAAACCCCTTTCTCTTGTGGGGAAGTTCTAGATTTGTTAGAATATCCTAGCAACTATGCATGTTTATTATTCTTCTTGTTGGGCTCCTTCCAAAGCTTCGTATCTGAAATCGGAACGATTGCTTCATGACTTTCTTGTGACTTCTAGTTCTGACCATCATGGCTTGGGATTTTTGTTGTCTCCCCAAAGAGTCTAGAGGACTTGGCCTTCTTTCCACACAAAAGCAAGGCCTTGCACTCTCTACAAAGTGGATTACACGTGCCATTACTAGTGATGAAGCTTGAAAATTTTTGGTTTGGCATTGCATTGCTTCAGGATTTCCTATTAATAGGCCCGCATGGAAGGGAATTGGCTTTCAAACCCTTCTCATCATGCAGGAACCTATGCACATTCTGGGCTCTTTTGTTATCAAGAGCATATGGAAAGCTTGGGAAGCTGTCAAACCTTGGCTTCATTAGTCTGGTGATGGGTTTTGTGATGGGCTCTCTTTGAACCAGCAGAACCTTTGGTTGTCTTCGTTGTTTTCCATCTAGGGTGTTCCTCTGACCAAGACTCAAGGTGCTATTGCTCTATGTTTTTTCAAACGTGGCATCAAGACAACTAAGGACCTCTTTTCTAAGGTCTCTATTAGTCTCAAATCTTGGAAAGACATGCAAGTCCAGTTCTATCTTGTTCGTTCAAATTGGCAGACTTTTTGGAATACTAGACTGGACAAACTGGTTCCTCCATACTGCTTCCGTGCGATCATACAGTAACTAGACCCATAGGCTAGTTGACTGACCTGATTCGATTCTACCATGTCATCAACCTAACCGGATATATTAGTCAAGCTAGTTTACTCCAATCACTAAGACTTCTCCCACTGTCCCTAAACGGAGAGCAATCATAATGGATTTGTTCAACTGCCAGATGAGGAGGTAGGGCTGGCCCAATTCCAACAATAAGGGCTTTCGATCAGGTATGTGCCATCTATTGCTTTCTGCAATTCCAAACCACTTAATTCACAAGGTGGGTCTCCAGTCTGTTTGACCTTGGTGGTCGGACTAGAAGTGGTATCCTACCACACACTTTACCAACTACAAACCAAGTATGGGGTATCAATGGCTTTCTCCCCATTTGTCGATGGTGGATACTCTCAATCAGCACTGGCATCTGCAATCTTCCCTTTCTCAAAGGAGAAAGTGTTTCGACACTATTTGGAGTGCCATTACTAAGCCTAAGATTGCCCATTTTTCTTGGTGTCTATTGTTTCAAGGTCTTCCCCTTGGGCCTCGGCTCAAGCATATTGGGGTTCCAGATCCTCGGTGTCCATTTTGTGGACAGCCAGAGTCTTTTTTCCATATTTTTTGGTTTTGTAGGCATCCCCAAAATTATTGGTACTAGATTCATGATTTCTTTGAGCCTTTTCAGCCAAAGCCTTTTTCCTAGCATGTGGTTGTGTTGGGTGACTCTCCCATGTTCCCTCGGCAATTTACCCAGATCTGGCATACCTTCAAAATGGAGATTTTGTTCACTTTGTGGAAAGATAGGAATGTTGTTCTTTTCACTCATGGTTTTCTTGATATAAATGTTGCTATGTACACTAAAGCATGCATTTGAAACAATGTAATGATGCAGATCCAAGTCTAAGCCAACAAGGTGGCTCTAGAGGTGACCCACCTTCAGGAGCTACTCAATCATTGGGGTAGTGAACCATGTACGGTTGGTAGAGTGCCTCCTAACGCCTCAGTTGATCATACTTCACCCAGCGGCCACCATTAGGGGCACAACTCTTCTACTTGCCACGCTCACAAGATCCCCGCCACCGCTCTCCTAGTGGTGGTAATTGTGGTTGGTGATGCCACTCAACTTCTCCGCCTCACCATGGCTCAGGTTGTCCCTAGGTCCGATGGCTCCCCCTCCTGGTGCTCCTCTTGTTGCTTCTGGAAAATGGCCTTTTCGCCTAGAGTTGGCTACTTCACCCCGCAAGTAGATGACAAAGATAAAGACCAAGCCCCTAAAGATGTTGCTAATGGTTGGATTGTTCCTAGCCCGCCTGCCAATCCCAAGGATGACTAGGGTTTGCATAATCGCGATGATCCACCCCCCTCAACTGGCACTGCTCTGGCAGCCTGAGGGATTACTTAAAGTTTTTTTTGATGAATAGTTGTTGATTCCAGCTTTGGTCGTGTGAACTTTTGTAGGGTGATCTTGTATCCCCTGGCCCTTTTTTGTGAATGTAACTAGCATATTATTTATTAATAGAAAAGTACTATTCATCAAAAAAAAAATTTATAATAAGTTTAGTTGTTTCTAATAGTTTTTTCCCCTAGCGGTCATCAAATCCTAAAACTGAGGAAGAATAAATATTACAGGTAATGGTATGACTTTGAAGTAACTAAATTTTGAAATTCTAAAATTTAATAAAAGTCCCTTACCTTGGTTTGAGTGTTGAAATTGGAATGTGCAAGATAATTTATTTGTTGAAATTTGAATGTGCAAGATAATTTATTTGTTGTTTCCTCTGCCCTATACCTTCTCTTATATGTAAAGATAAGACCAAAACAACACAAAAGCAATGCTTCAACTAATATGTGATGGCCACTACGCTTCTCATTTCCCCTCAAGATTTTAAGCAAGTGTGCTTTTCTAGTTGTATAAGTTGTTGAAATATTATGTGGGCATCTACGAAGAAATCATTGCTACAATATTTTCAGTGCAAATGGTGCACATGAAAATGTATTATGCAACATGTTGGAATTTTCCGTTACAACTATTGCTTCTATTGGGTTGATTTCTAAAATTACCAATGCTATGAATGTGGAATCCAAGGGAGTTGTATTATAATGATCAAATATTGTGTTAAAAAAAATATTGTGCTAAAAATATAAAATTGATTATCTTAATGTATTGTAATGATATTGAGTAAATAATAATAATAAAGTTGCTCTATTTTAGGGGAATGGTTTTGATACTCTTATTTTAATTTGATGTTCATATATTTTAAATTGATATTCATTGATCTCTCTATAGAGATTATATACTGAAGGATAAACATGTCACCATTTCAAAGTGCCTCTAATATCCAGTCAATAATTCACCAATAGTTTTTACTTTAAAATTATAGATGTTCAGTAAAAAATGTCAATACTTGCAGACAAGAATCCTAGTATCCCTACACAAATATAGAAGTGCACAAATAGACCAATTATTAACCAAAAAAACTAAAACTTATTAAACTATTAGTACTCGAATTATCATTTTTAGGATCTTTTCATATTAATGACTAAAAGATCATCATAAAAATATCATAACCCTTATTAAACCCATACTGGTTATGGACACTCCTCACCTACTTTAGATCTACTTCTCTCTTTCAAATGATAATACAAGAACTTATTTCTTAAAGTTCTTCCACTTACCAATAAAAAATTGGAACCTACACCTATTCATCCTAAAATTTCAAACTCAAATTCAAATGAAAACATATACTTTGATTTCAAAAATAGTATTTATATTTGAATGTAATCTTTACTATTCTTGGAGACGTCCTGATGGTCTGATTTTCCACAATGCAAAAAAATTCCTAAATATGTGTGAAAATCAAATAGATCCATATATATTCTACATATTAGGGTTTGGTCTTGTCAAAATTGGTTAATCCTAACAAAAACCCTAATAAAAACCAAATTGGTGCCCTAAGTAAACCCTTTAGGTCGTGTGCTTTTTCTTTGAAGATCGAGCGGGAAAATCATTTTTTTGAAAAGGGTATATATTTTCAAGAACTTTTAAAGTTTTTTCTTTTGCCTTCTTTCTTTCTCCAAAATTTTCCTCACCTTTAGATCTTTTTAAGATCTATGGTGGTCGTCTTATCGTTATGGAAACTTGCAGTTACTTTATCTCATATGGCATGGCAACCTCCCACAAAAAGGAAAACACAGTGCGTCAAAAGTAAATACAGCACCGTAAAATTTTGCCTGTCATTAATGAACCATGTCAACACGACAGACTGTCAGATGCGTTAGAAGAGCAGTAAATATAGTCATAACCAGAGCATGTGTTATTGTCATGGTGCCAGAATTTTTCAGAATTATGGTGGTCGCTATGTCGCCACCGAAATGTGTAAGAGTTTCATTGGTAACAACATGGCGACCTCCCGAGAAAGTAAAGCACGGTAGGGTCAATACTAAAGACTGGCGCCATAAACTTTTCTTTGTCATTTACTAAATGGTGTCATCATTATGGAATGTTAGAAGGTGCATTAAAAAAAGTTATCCTAATGATAATGTGCTTCTTTCTCGATGTCGATGTTTTTAAAAAATACGATGGCTGTTGTGTTGCCACTAGAAATTATGAGTTTTTACCAATAGCGACATGGCGACTTCCCATGAATTAAAACACGACGAGACTTGATTTCTAAAGAGCAGTGCCAAAATGGTCGACAGTTATAAATGACTATGTCAACGTGTCAAGGTGGTCTGATGTCACATGTTACATGGATCTGCACTCATAAAAGGATACATGTTGATTAAAGTCATCATATTGAAGATGCATCAATGGTAGTCGTCTTGTCGCTATGGAAACTTGCTCGATGTTTAGTGCACATGCCATGGTGACCAAAGAAAAAACCAAAGGACCTACCATAGTTGCATTAAAACCCTCATGAAATACACATCCTCAGAACAAAGATGAATCAACAATGGTCGCTATGTTGCATGCAAAATTTCTTTGATGTTCATGCATAGCGACAGCGAGAATGTGACATGTGTCCGCAAGTGCCAATGGGGCCAAAACAAGTTGCCAACAATGGTTAGAAAAGCTTACGTGGATAAACTTGATTGGGTTAACTGCCAACCTGGAAAATTGAAAATGAGTCATTCACGATTTTATCCCTAGATCATTGGCTTATTTTAGAATCAACGATGTATTTTCAAAATTAGAAGGTGTTGCCACCCTGTTTCTCCTTACAGTTCATTTATGATAATTGAAGGCTCCCCGTGCAAACCAAAACCAGAGATATATTGCAAAATTTTGCCATTTCTTCTCTACACAATCGAATCTTAGGATTACAAAGAGTTGAGAGCCAATTGAATTATTCCTCGCACGTTTAAAATTACAAAAGATTTTTAGTATCCACCATTTTTTGCAAAATTTCAAGAAGGATAGTGAAGAGCCAAGTATCTGAATCCATTAGACAGTGAAGAGTTCTACTATTTTTATGTTACTAAGTAAACATGCCTCCATAGAAAGTTTTCTCAAGAAAGGTAGATTATGCAAGTAGAAATATACATGATGACCTTCTTGAATTATTGTTTGAATCTACAAACGAGTCTACCCAAATGAAAAAGCTAATTTATGTAAACCCTAGCTCAAGATTGAAGATGGGTTGTATGATAGAGGGAATTAGGTTAGAGATGCTACCACTACTAAAATAGGGCTCCATCTTTTTAAGAAGTGGTTCTTAGAAAGAAAATTGTTTGCTCCCCACAGAAGCATTTAAAATTTTGATTTGGGAAAACTAGTGGTCCCTAGTATTTTTATGGATTCTAACCTACTAATGGCCATTGCCCAAAATTATGACCCAAGAACCAAGATAGTGAGAAGAATAGATGGTGAATGCCTAGTCAAAATAAATCCTAAAGAAATTCGAGAAGTTTTTGGTCTAGAACCATTTTCAGAGTATCATGTACCCATTGACCTACCAAGGCTGGAGAAAGAATACTTATCTAAGAAGGATAAGATTAGGCAGGGTGCACTAAGGGCACACATAGGTTCAATTGGAAATTTTTCAGTAGTCGCAGAATATACTAAGGAGCCTTTTAAAAAGAAATTTTTCACTTCTAGGGCCATAGAAATATACATGACTCTGTGTAGGGTTTTTGGTGAGGATAAGGAAAATTTTGTGCCAATAAAAATATGTATATGTTGATTTAGATTTCCTCTTTTGGTGTTGATATTATTTTTTATTTTGCATCCTATATATCGGAGGAAATTCATATAGGGCTAGTTGGAATTGCGAAGGGCAAGGTGGAAAAAACTTTTGGCCATTATTCACTGTTAATGCACATGTTCCTATTTAAGGGGGTTACATATTTCGAAAAGGAGATGGTTTTAAACCGAATGTATGAAGAAGAAGATCTACTAGTCCAGTTGTGGAGTGCAGACATGACCAAGGATGCAAGGGAGGCCAGTTTTGTCAAGTTTCATAGGTACTTTGCATCTAGGTTAAGATGCCTCATATTAAGGGACAATCCCAGAATCCCCAAGGCGTTGATGGATTTTATCAAACCCATAGATAATCCTTCTGATTTGAAAGTACCACATAATTGGGTAGATATCATACCATACTCTATTTCAATTTTTTTTAGGGTTTATGGTTTCCAAGGGAATTCATGTATTGCCCTACCAGGTGCCTTTGAAGGTAGGAATAGTTGAGATGCTATGGCAGTTAGGGGGAATGGAGGAAGCGTATTTAGTTAGAAGAAACAAAGGCTCAATTTTTCCCACTTGCACTATAGCTCATCATTTCATAAACACAAAAGGTGGTTGGTTATTCTTGTATAAATTCCTGGACCAATACAAGATGGCCGTGTCTCACCCCCGTTTTTGTGATACTGAGGGATTTTTTGATATGTTTAGAGGAAGGGTTAAAGTTGGCTCCAAAAAATATGAACCTTACTTCTTTGAGGACATAATAAGGAATGAGTTATCTTGGCAAGAGCAAGAGATCAAGAAAGAGAAATGGAGAGTTTATTCTAGAGTTTTGGAATTCATCCATTGTTTAGATAATAATTACAAGCCTCTTGCTTATGCAAAAATAGAGGCAGACAGATTGAATAAACTCATGACTACTTTTCCTAAAATCATGGACGTCATGGATGAAAAGAAATTGTTCTTTATTAATTCTTTTCCAGAAAAAGCCAATGAGGTCATGAGGAGGTTATCTTTTACTCCCACAATAGGATCAAGGCAATTGATCATCCAAAAGAGACCTGGCTAGAATGTGATCTAAAATAAAAGGGCTACTATAAATAAAGGAAAACAGATTATGGGATCAACCAATGTAGTTCTTGAGGAAAGACCTAATGAGCCCTCGCCCAAGAGGTAGAAAATAATATAGGAACAAACACCTCAAATTGAGGAATATTCACCCACACAGTCCCCACTGAAATTAGGAGATGAACAACTTACTAGGGAGCAGATGGAGCAATTGGGATCTCAAGGGGGAGTATTAATCACTCAAGCAGAATTAGAAGAGGGAAATCCACAGGAACCTGCAATGCCAAGCCTTGAGTTAACAATGGCAGAATATAGAGGAAACAAGATGGACCTTGTGATGGAATAGGCCAGCCATGAATTCATCTTTGATGACAATTTTGTCAAATCCCGAGCCTTCTACCAATTTATTTGGAGAACAAACATGGGAATATTTGAAGAAAGATGCAATAAGCTGAAAACAGAGCATCTAGAAATGGAAGAGGCAGATGTGCAAAATCATATAAAGGAAGAGATGATGCAAGGATTCAAGAACATGACCCCTAAGGAAGGAAGACAAATGATAAAGGCATCCGGTGTTTTGCTGCTACCCAATTGGGATATTACAGATGCTTTGGTTTTTAACTCTGTTGCAAACAAAATGAATATAGAGGATCAAGGGAAGAAAGAAATGAAAGGTGCCAAATTCAGTGAGGACCAGGCTGCATTGGTCATTTGGTCAGTAAGGAAAGGATCTAGAACTGTCTCTTCCCAGCCTAATGATACTAGGTTGATAGGCAACCTAATTGCAAGAAGAGTTGAAGAAACTACTAGAAGCTGCACATTTGGGTGTTAGATCAACCCACTTTACCTTAGCCACAACTCTAGTGAAAAGGAAAAGTTGGAGTTACAAGGCAGGTATGAAAAGGTTTTGGATGCATACAATAAAGAAGTTCAAAAAAGAATTGAACTTGAGAATAAAGTGATGGGACAATCCACTAGGTCCAAGAATCACCTACCCTCGCCCACTAGTGGAATTTTTAAATCCACTCCTCTCATTGAAATTCCAGACACACCACAAAGGCCACAATATTATACTGCAAAAGATTTTGAAGAAGAAAAGAGAAATTTTAGGCATTACATGTAGAATTGAATGTACAATATGAGGATAAGCTAAGAAAAACCCTCGTGTATTTAGTTGATAAAATTGATTGGCCCTCATTTTATGAGCAACTCGCAAAGATAGTAAACATATGGGATGAAATAAAGGCAAAAAATGAAGCCTTGAAACCAATTGTCAACAAGTGGAGTAAGAGGAGAAAAGAGGTCACATTTTTATGTTTTTCTATCATCAATTTATCACATGATCATATAGAAAAGACTGATGATGTTGCCAACAATCTTTCAGAGTTTGATGATAAAAGAGTTGAGCTACAGAGGAGAATTGTTAGTTCCTTGGACAAGTACAAGAGTGTTAAATTTGATTTGTTCCCACGTGCTTTAGGTAAAAAGAATAAATTGAAAAGTAAGGAGGAATGGGCCCAAGAATTAGATGACCTACTCTGTCTAAGGATGAATAGAGTCATAAATGAAAGAGGAAATGCGTGCTAGGCAACTACTACTAAAGAAATTGTAAAAGTCCAATTATTCTTTGATTTTTTAAAACAAGATTTTATTGAAATTGACAAAATTGTTGAATATGTGATTAAGAAACAGCATGATATTCTACGATTTAATTGGCCAGATGACACACTTTTTGACAAGTGGATGTCAGATATCGCTCATGGTGAGCAATTAGACGATGTTGAAACTGATGATGATGAGGAAATGGAACAAGATGAGGTACACATAATTGATACATCAGTAAGAGATCAAAAAGAAGAGAACAAATGTAAGCAACCAATTGCAGTTGCTAGAACAAAAGTCCAAATTAATGACTTCGCAGAAGAGAAAATAGATATAAATGTTGTCTTATTAGTTCATGATGATATACATGGAGAGCCTCGAGTGCAAGTTAGTCTGCAACAAGCAAAGCCAAATATGTCACAATCAATCCCATCAGTTACAACCTCCAAGGAGCAACAACAGTAATAGGGCCAATCATCAATTTTTCCACTCACTAAGAAATGCAACAAAAGATGTAACAGAAAATAGTCCCACCAAAAGGCGTAATGATGTAAAGTTTTTCTTGATGCATATTTCTTTGTCTTTTGTGACAGTAATGATGTAAATATTTTTGTCTCGAGGACAGCTGTCAATTCTCTATACCTAAAGCTTATTACATCTCACCCTATATAAGTGAGATCCCAAGGTCAGAGAAAAGGTCGATGAATTTTGTAATTTTGCCTTGTTCAAAAGTACACTCAATCCATTTTTATGTGTAGTCTTATGAGTTTACTTTCAAGCTCTGTAATTTCTTGATATTTTCATACCAATGACAGAATTAGCAAGATATTCTGAGTTCCATTGAGTTTCTATTCATTATTGTATCAATCTTTTCAAAGGATAATACAAAAGGGCAATTACACTACATCTATGTTATCCATTTTTGTCTCCATTTTATGAATGTTTACTTTGAGATCAATTAAATAAGGTTTAATTGATTGAATGCAATCTGGATAGGTTGTATATTGATTCTATTGTTGTTTTTAATTCATAGAGTTAAGGAAGTGCTTCAATGAATCAATAGGGTCTGTGAGTTTATAAGAGGGATGTTTCATAAGAATAGGAATTGGTGATTACAGTTGATATAATTTATTTACAAGTTATTCCTCTGCTAATAGTTGGCTCTGTGTAACAATGGATAAGGCACTAGTCATATAAATCAAAGACAAACTGAAGTAAATTCTACTACATGTATCCAATTTATATTCAAATCTAAATCAATCAAATATTGTATCAAGTGTATAAGCAGTAGTCATCATCTATTTGTGGGAACTTATGAGCTATTGTTAGCTGTTTTATCTCATCTTTATCTCACATTTATCAGAGAAATTGGACCACATTTGCTATTCTAGGGATTAAGGATAAGAGTCAAGAAGTTATTTGAATCCCTAAGGTACTCCCACCTTGGTTTTGCAGAGCCAGAAGTGTAGAAGCAATTGTGCTTTGTGCAATTGACCCAGAGACATGGTTTATTAAGCTAAATATGAGCATTGGCTACCTCTAGGTATAATAAATTTTGTTGTCTGCTGGTAATAATAATCACTATTAAATTAGGAGCCAACACGTCCAATTTTGTATACAATTAAAAGTTACCTGAACCTCCCCTTGGTATGTACAGGTCAAAAATTGAGTTTTTGTAGCATAACAATCTTGTTCTACGCATGGCATTTCTATCATCTTACACCCCAATTAACAAGTAGATTTCACAAGTTCAAGCTTATACAATGAATGATGTTAAATTTACATTCTTTACACTGCTCTTTTTTTGCACAAATTCTCATGGAAACTTGCACAACTGGTGCTAGAGATAGTGGTTCCTACATCGAGGTCAAGCGCCAATGCCCGAGAAACTATTCAAGTAGAAAGTTGAAGAAAGCGTGAGGTCCACTCATTTTGAAAGCAACTTTGTCGCACACCATGGACGTTGCTTTTACAATGGAGAATGTCAGCCAAACCCTTATCCCCTGTCTTGTCGAATCCCTTATCTCCACTGCAAATTTTCCCCATTGACACCTTCGAACCCTTTTGTAATGTTTTTCTACTTCTATTCCACTCTGCTTCGACATATACGTTGTTTTCTTTTCAGGTATTGCGACACTCACATTTAAATGCTCAGAGTCTTCAAGTAAAGAATGTGTCTTTACCTTTGCCTCCATAGGAGTAGCCATCAATCAATTGATGGCAATCTTTTCTATTCTTTGAGGTAGAAGAGGCTTTCAACACCTTCTATTGATGACAATCCACCATAACTCCAATGCTGCAAACTCTAAAAAGGCTATCATGCTTGGACCATTGTAAATAACACAGAGACTAAACCAATATGTTAATGGCACTCAGCTTAAATCATAAGGTGGCTCAATCTTATATCACTTTATTCATTTTTTATTTATGCATTTTTCAAAGATACTAATTGAGACCAAATCTTCTAGAAGTATAGACTTGGAACAAAAAAAAATAGAAAGCCGATTTTTTGGGCTTCATTCTCTTTTCTTTGTTTTTTATGCTAGAGTTGTGCATAAAGCAAATTTCTAAATAAGTTGTAAATATATTGAATTTAGACACTTTTAGAAACGATTTCCTTTTGTATAAAGACTCTTTAAATACAATGTGTTGTTGAAGAGATAAAAGACAGAGACGAAAAATTCTTTACACAGAGTTATGCTATCGAATTTTCTCAGAGCAAGATGTAAATATCCATGTGAAGATTGAAAATGTATTGTAACTTGTTGTTAAAAATACATTAGCTTGATGTTTTAGAGGGTGGTATGTTTTCTATTATGTCTCATTCTTCTAGTTTCATGATTATAGAATATTAAATCTGTATGTCGTAATATTGTTGAAAGTTATCAAATTTGTAAGTGGTAATCACTTTCCTTTAAGGTTTTAATTGTGGGAAATCAACTATGTCTATTTATGCTTTTATGGCATAGTAGTATGTACTTGTATTTGCTTATTAGAAGCTATTCAAGAAATCATTGAATACAGGATGTGCATACTGATCTCATACAGCATTCTGGGATGCTCCCATTTCCCTTCGTTATTGTGTGAGCTTGAGAATCTCTACTCATTTGAATCTCCATGTCAAATCGCAGGGCCAGATCAGGTAGCCAAAGGCCATGGTCACATGTTTTTTGGTAATCAGATTAACACATACATACCGAGAATCAGGAACAATAAAGTGGAACACTGGTACTCTGATTGTCATGAATTAAGCTTGTTTTTCATTAGGATGGATTAAGCTTGTTATTTGTGAAAGAATATAAATCTAAAATAAGGAAGAGGCGTGATCCTCATAATGAAGAGATGTCAATGAAACAAGAAGATAAGAAGCCCAATTATTAATAGTTATGCAGTGGTATGATTACTAACAAGTATGAGTCAACGGTTCTTGTAATGAGATGCAATCTCTTGTGAAGAGATGTGAATTACAGACAAGGCATGATTTGAAAACGCAACCATGTCGTGGGGATAGATACATAAGGAGACTGAAATAAGTTATTGAACTCAGCATCAGAGACTTTTAAACCATCCATATTTGGATATGCTTGATTGAGAATCTGTCATTCAGCATTTATAGGGTGCAAAAATAATATTGCAGATCAGAGACAGCACCAGTGATTACAGGCATATAAAGTGCATATCAAAAACAACATCATTTGTTAAGTTGCAAGCATATAAGTCAAGATCCGAAACAGAAACATCTCACTCAAAGCAATATTAACATATTTGCATGAATAAATTGTCATATAGGACAGAGAAAATGCACTGCTACAAGCAGTTCTCTATCGAATGCATATACACAGTCTATATAAGAAATAGCATCATTAAACTATCACTGTAAGTGACTGACTGGAATAACATATTCATACCATCTTTCATATCATCATGTTACATTGCAAGTAGTCATATTGATACCATATTCATATAGCAGTTGATATTTTACATTATCTCCAGTACTTAGCTCAATATTCCATGATACCAAAAAAGGGTTAATCTAGGGAAGGAACAAGCTTAATATTTAATAACCCATATTTGTCTCTAAGTCAGTAACAAAATAACAATATTTAGGAACTTATCTCTCAACAGAAAATTAATTTTACATTGTGTTGGCAAACAGATTTTTCACTGCAATATTGTCTTCAAAACTGACCCCATTTGCCCAAGCAGTGAAAATTGTGCCTAACAGTTGAAAAGATTGTGATCAAATAATGTCTCTCACAATCTTCCTCTACGTTTGAGAGGGGCGGCTTCATCATTTGATGGGGACATTCAATATATTTGTGTACTTTTAATCTGAAAATACATTAGGGAGAAAACTAAAACAAGATGAACAAAAGAAACCCAAATGATAGACATATAAATACCAAGTAGGATTTCACAAAGGATAACAGATTATAAAGGGGATTCGAGTACAAGATAAAGTTGGATATGTGAAATGATGAAAAAAAGGAAAAAAGTGTTTCCAAATTCGAGGACAAAGGTAGCCTAAACATTCTCTAACCAGGATACCAGGGTGTAAGCATGCTTCATCTTTTACATATATCAAAAGTTCTCAAAGGAATAATTAATTTAACATATGAGAAATCAATAGCAATAACTGGAAAACGCATTTAAGACATACAAATCAAATGCATTCTTGGTTGTTCTTTTGAAAGTATTCAAGTTCAAAAAGCTCCCAGTACAAAATATGAACATAGAAGATCTCCATAACTCCCTCAACAAAATTCTGCAGAGTTTCTCCACTCTTGCAAAAAGTCTCCCCACATTACAAAATGGCCTTTGTAATTACAGGCTTACAAAATAACCTCCTTGTAACTACCTTCTTTTCTAGGTTAGTAACCAACTCGTTTTTGCACAAATTGAATGAGGTTATAAACCATAAAAAATTGTGCAAGAAGAGTCAAACTGATGATGTTTTTACTACAATATGTTCTTAAGTCACCATGCAAGACTTGAGATTTGTAACACAGGAAGAAGATAAACTTGTCATTAGAAGATTTCTGGAATAGAAAAGCTCTGATTAAGGGTATTATATTGAGTGGATGATACTCAAGATGAAACTTCACAGTTTGTTCACCTATCCATATTCCTCTGATGAGAAAAAATAACTTATTTGCCCACCACTCATTGTGAATGTCTTGTTTCTTCCACGCTGGTAAAACTACAGTCCATTTCTGAACGAGTTGTATGTGCAGAAGGCAGACTAAGCGGTTTCCCGTTTCAAGCATCATCTTAACAAGGCAAGCAATCAAAGTTCCCGTTGTGGTCCACCCATGACCCATTTCAAGACAGATGCAGTGATCTATGAAGCTGAGGCTATCTTCATGGCTAAGACATCAGATTCAGAACTTTTTGGAGCTTTTTCATCTGCAATGGGTACTCAAGCGTACTCTAGTGGAAATCCTTCAAGTTCCAAGCATATAAACACTTCCAAAGGGGTTTGCACTACTTGTGATTTTACTGTTTCCCAAGCATCATATATTTGGCCACCAACCACCTCATGGATTACCATTATAGCACCCCTGTAGCGTTCTGCCTCCCTCAAAATATCCTCTTTTGACCTAGCCTCCATTCACTCTACCCTCTTGTCAATTGATGTCCATTTATTCCAGCATGTTTTTGTATGGCCTTTCCATCTCATGAAATACAAAAGGTTTTCTATTGATATAAATAACAGGTTCTTCTCTCATGTTGTGCCATAAAACAGACCTTGCACCCTTCCAGCCTATTTGATGAATAGCAGCTGTAATGCCATCTGAAATTGGATTAGCAACATCATACACTAGAAACCCAGGTACTTCCCTGAAATTAAGTATAGCCTCAACACACTAAGGTAAGGACATGTTTTGACAACCAGGGCAATTATCACTTTTTAGAACAGTTTGCCTCCAATAACCTCTCAATTTCTTTTGGCAGATATAATACCCATGTCAGATGGCTGCCCATCAGTGGAAGCAGTAATGTTTTTCATTAATGGCAAACTAAGAGTGCCATAACTTAAGGCACCCATTGGATCCCCACCTCAGCAATCTCAATCGCTGTCTTTCATGAGAATACATCTCTTTATGTATTCTGTCAAACCAAGTATGTTTCTGGAGACTACTTTGGTACTTCGCATCCAGGTTGCAACTACAAAATCTGCCAAAAGTTAAATGTTCTTTAATTTAAAGAGATACTCAAAATTTATCCCATATTTGATGAACAAGAGGAGATGATTGACTAAGGTCACTGAATTGACCTTAAAGGTCTGTTAATTGCATTTTATTGAGAGATTTCAAATCTCTGTGATGGACTGAACATATGCACCCCCTGCAATTATTTCATTTCATGAGATGAAATCTCTGAGGTATTTGTTGGCTGTCAGCTAGCGTCCCTCGCGGGGTTCACGACATGACTTAACCACCTCCTGTGGTTCTATAAAACTACATTGACAAGTCGATCTTTTGGTGCAACGGCAACCCTGAACAGTCTAACAAGTTGTATCAGAGTTTGGTCACAGGTTCAAATCCATGCAAGCCGTGACGAGTGATGTTGGAACAGGGATGTTGACAGTGGGTGAGCATCCCTCACAGTGCAAACCAATTTTTCAGATCATTTCATCTAGCACCATCAATAACCTTTCATTGTAGCAATACACTATTGTTTTCATTGACACTATCAATTTCTCCAGCTGTACATAGTTTTCTAATTTGGCATAGCATACAATAGTTTGGCGAAGGTTGATGGATGTTGGCTTTCTACCTGTCGTATATTTGCATGAAAGTTTCTTAAGGCTTTATGACAAATTCATTTAGTCCACAGTTGTTGTCAGTATAATTGTATTTATCGGGAATGGTTAAGTATGTTGTTAGGGAGTTTCTAGTAACTGAAGGGTAAGCTGTTATTTCACAATGGTTGAGTTGCACCCCTTCAGATGGTATATGTACATTCTCGCCATAGACAAGAGACGTCATCTGCATTGTATTGTCATATGTTATCAATGTACTTGAAGAACAATAATGAAATATATGGTGGTTTCCTAATAAACACTTGCACTCACTTTCTCTGTTATACTTTTATATTACAGCAGCTTGTAGCAAACCAGTTTACAGTAGGCAGTACACAACAGTCTGCAATCATAGCATCCATGAGATTGCATCTCTTACAGGTAACTGTCAAACAGTTGGGATACATTGTCTATGATTAACACTTTGCATGTATGCTTGTAGGAGTATTTCTGAGAAGAGATGACTATCGATAAGCATGACTTTGACAAATTTCTATGACTATGGCAGTTACTAGTTCAGTGGAAGAGTCATGGAGAGTTGAATTTTGGCAATTGATATTTATGGTGGGGTTCACTTTTGAAAAGTGTGAAGTAGGTGTTGCATATGGAGAGGAGACCGTTATGAATGAGAATCTTTGTTGCATTGGAAGTTTCCATGTATGTCTCATTGGTTTAGCATGTGACACCACATACCTCTTTCGTATTAGAAATGGTTTAGGACCATGGGCTCTTTCCACTCTTGTTGAACTCTCTAAATTTGTAGCTTCTTAGTGTATTTTATGATGATAGGTTGGATACCTTCTAAGAAGCGTGTGTGTGCCAAATATTCTCTAGAAATCTTTGCTGCTCTATTTACTCTATAATGACCATTAGCTATTGGTATCGTATTATAACTATTGTTATTGCTAATAATGCAATTGTGTTTGGCTTTTGGAGTTGTTTTTTTCCAAAAGTGTTTTCCCACATATATTTGGTGTCGTGAGTTTATTTTTTATCTGATTTTGCATGTGTTTATCTAGTTTGCAATAGTTTAAGAGTTTATTTTGAAATATATGAATCAACTCTCCTATTAAATTTTGCATTTGGTAGCGTTATTCTGCACTTAGCTGCCTTTCAATTGGTACTACAGCCTGAGTAACTTTGTCACTGTTGTTGGGTAGAAGGGTTTTTCGTGCTTATCTAGTTTTAGTGGGAGTTCTGGAGAGGAAATATTTCATAACCTTGTTGAGTTTCCACAGGTAGCTTGATGTATGCTATAGTCTATACAAGGCCAGACATTACCCAAGTAGTGGGAGTCCTTAGTCAATATATGGCTAATTTTGAAAGGGGATGTGATTAAGAGAGTGTTCAGGACTTGTCTAAAGTACCTTATGTGAGTGTTCCATCCCAAAACAAACCATATTGATGTAGTTCCATTTTGTTTGTGATGTGGTGGAAGATGGGAAGGTGAAGTTGGAAAAGGTTGATACTTCGTTGAATGTTGCAAATGCAATGATGAAGCTAGCGAGCATTAACAAGTGTAAATGAGGGTGTTTGTTCCATGGACGAAAGCGCCTAGAGCAGGTGATAGAGTCTTGACTCTTGATAGGTGTTCAAACAAGTGGGTAAATGTTGGGACTAAAGTGTCTCAACCTTAGGTTCAAACATGCAAAAAAATTATTTATTAGAAACCCACTTTGGATGTTCTACAGTTTAGGAGCTAGTGGAGTAAGTTGTTATGTCGAAACTATGACAAATTTTTATTATGCCTACAGCAGTTACTAGTTTGGTGGAAGAGCCATGGAGAGTTATATTCTGGCAATAGATATTATGTTGTAGACTTTTCACAAGTGGTGAGATAGGTGATGCATATGGAAAGGTGTCTGTTATTTACTAGTTATGCTTTGATGCATTGGAAGTTTTTTATGTGCAATGTGTCATTGGTTTAGTAAGTTGACACCACATACCTCTTTGGTATTAGAGATGGCTTTGGAAACCATGGACTCTTTCTACTTGTGTTGAGCTCTATAAATATGTTGCTTCTTAGTGCATTTTATTATGATAGGTTGCATATCTTCTAAGGAGTGTACATGAGCTGAATATCTCTAGGAATCTTTGTTTCTGTATTTATTTTCTTAAATCTGCTTTTGCATGTATTTATCTGGTTTGCGATAGTTTAAGGGTTTATTTTGAAATCTCTGCATGATCTCTCTTGTTAGATTTAGCATTTGGAAGCACTAGTCCACACTTGGCTTCCCTTTCACAAGGAAGATCAAATTTCCTATTAAGCTTGTAGTTCCAGTCAGATTGATATAATTATGAGTCTCATTATTGATGGTAACTCTCATATATATATATATATATATATATATATATATATATATAATTAATATGCTAACTAATGATGATTAACTATAGAGACATGTCTCCTCTTATCATATGTTTGAGTCCGCAAATCTGCATTTGGAAAATATCTATAACAATGGCAATGTTAGTACGTTTGCAGAATACTATCTTTAAACTTTAACATTTCCAACCTCTCTTGGAATTCCTCATTGAGGTCAACCATAAACTTTGCCAGGTCCAGGAAACTTTGCCACGAAAATTTCAGATTTTCACCAAGTTCCTGGATTTCTTTCTTCAAATACAAATCAAGTCTCCCTCGTTGACTTAAATCTTTTAAATGTTTGCTTAAGGCACGATGTTTGTTTCAACAAAGGCATGAAAATTAAGTCATATTCCTTGTAACATATTAGGAAACTCCATATTGACAAGTCCAAATTTCAACCTTGCATTTAAGATTTTCATTTACTATGTGAATTGGATTTCACCCATGGCTTGAAAATTTATCAAGGTTGGATTTCTGACCTTGGCTGCAGTTTTATTCTAAGACAGGTTGGATTTTCCACCTCTCTAGGAAATTAACATTGAGGTTGTTTTCCAAGATTTGCTAAGCGTTAGAAACTAATCAGATATTCTCCTCAGTTTTTCTTGCAAAATATCAACATTCAGATCAAGCTCCCTTAATTATTTGCACAAATTGCCTTGGGGTGAATTGGAATACTTCACTTGTTGGGCAATTTTGATTGACACTTATCCAATTTCCATGATTGTCAAAGGTTTTCCCCGAAGAGGAGACTAAACCAAGTGTAGTGAATTTTCATCATGCTTGCATTGAAAATTAGCTAACTGTTTGGTCAAAATGTCTCATCCAAGTTGGAAATCAGGTAGTCTTTAGGATTCTTGCTTGGGATCAAACCAAAGACTTTGCCAAATGAGCATCTTGACTTGATGATTGAAACTTCTAACTCAGTTCAAGACCCTAACTTGCAACAAGGGGTCAACTTGCATCCCAACCTTGGTCAAACTTCCTACCTTATCAACCTTGAGACTTCACAATCATTGCCAAACTAATCTAAACTAGAAAACTATTAGCCTGCCAAGAAAAACAGGGGATCCCCATTTGCAATGGGGTGATGCTGTTAAAGGGTTACAAAAAATAGCATCATCGAAATACTTTAATGATAATTGGCAAGAAAACCTTCAGAATAATTATTCATTTCTGCAGTATATTTTTAAAAATTACATTATCGAGTCACATGGACATCTTGATCAGAGACAGAATATAAACTCCTGCTATTATATAGTTGCTACCATAGCAGAAAAAATTGTATGGAAAAAAAAATATCAGTAGACTAAAAGAATAAGATCTGTTGGAAAAATTGGATTTTCAAAGAAAATTAAAAAACTGTAGAAAAGGAGACACAAACTTTTATTTTAAACTTATAAGTATTTTCATAGCATAGATATTAGAGATATAGAGAGAAAATAAAACAAAGTTTAAACTATGAATTGTAGAAAATAATATTTTGTTGATTATATTCAAATTGGTGATTACATAGGCAAATATTCAGTTATTTTTTAAGAAGGTACTTGCCAAATAGTGTGCAAGTCTCAGATCAATATTAGCTAAGTCTATGAAGTAAATGAGATCAACATATATCAGACATTTTAAGCATACATTCACCAATTATTTGTCTAACTCTGAGATCAAAATTAGTTGCCTATGAAGTTCCTGAGATCAACATTTATCAGACTTTTCAAGAGGGGGATCGCCAAATAGTCATCTAAGTCTGAGATCAAATATTAGCTAAGGCTATGAAGTAACTTAAATCAAAATCTATCAGACAGCAATCTACCTGCTGTTTGGAATTTAGTAAAAGTGATTTTGAAGTGATCCAAGACTTCCATTGCAATTGAGGGAAGGAGTTTAGTAGGGGTAGTCAAATGTTTGAAAAAGCTTATTAAATCGTATTCCACAATTACAATGGTCTATACAAAATAATAATAAAACTTAAGCCCTTCATATGAAGTAGAATTCAACAAAAGGTAGTTGTCTAGTTAAAGTAAAAGCTTAGTACGCCACCGATTTTGGGAATACCAAAGTTGCAACTACCATTTAGGAGACAAATGTCAATAGTAACATATATTAATTATAAATTGAAAATATATTTATATGTATTAAATATTAAATATTAAATATATTATTATAAATTTACCTTATTTAAAATTTATTATTCATTATATAATTATAAAACTACTTCCTATTATTGATTATAAATCTTAGGGGTTCCCTCCTTCCCCGTCAAAGTTTTATCTGCAATAGTGCATAATCGTTAAAATTTTAAAATGTGTTGTAATATTCGTGTTTCACGTCAGATGCCATAATTTAAATCAAATTCACCAACTACTTTAACACAATCTCACATGCCCAACTACTTCAACACTAACTCAAATATACCCATAGTTTAAGGATGATTGAGGCCCTTAAGATTCAGTTGATGACCGCTATTGCTTCTCCCACTCCTCTATCTAAGGTCTTCTAGAGGTCAGAAAGTAAACAACAAAACAAAATAACAAACTATTTCCATACCGATTATGATTCTCTCTTGGAATTGGCCCTATTTCTGAGTTTTCAATAATTAAATATTAAAATTATTATTATAAATTTACATTATTTATAATTTATAATTTATTATATAACTATAAAACTACTTCCTATTATTAATTATAAATCTTAGGGGTTCCCTTCTTCCCTGTCAAAGTGTCATCTACAATAGTGCATAATTGCTATAATTTTAAAATGTGTGTATAATATTCGTGTTCACATCAAAAGCCACAATAAAAAGCAAATTCACCAACACTATCTCACATGCCCAACTGCTTCAACACTATCTCGCATACCCCCATAGCTTAGGATGACTGAGGCCCTTTCAGATTCAGTTGATGACCACCATTACTCCTCCCACTCCTTTGTTTAAGGTCTTCTTGAGGTCAAAAAGTAAACAACAAAACAAAATAACAAACTATTTCCATACTAGTTTCGATTCTCTCTTGGAATTGGCCCTATTTCTAACTTTTCAGTAATTCTCAGGGTCACTCATGGATGCATCCCCAACCTAATTTCCCCTCGTCCCAATACCGAGGACATTTCGAGGACTTCAAGACGGCTAGGGGACATCCACCCCACGTCCCTAAGTTATGAAAATTTGGGACGTCCCAAAAACTTGGGGACCTCACCCCAAAAAGGGGGACAAAGGATGGTCGGGGATATCATAGTTGTCCCCCAATTGTACCAAGGACGGTCATCTGTCCCCAATGTTTTACACACAAAAAAGTCCCAAAAAATGCCAATTTGTTTTGCCTTATAAGGGGTCGATTTGTGGTCCCCACCTTCTCATGTGCCCTAAAAAGCCAAGCAAAAAACTTCAAAATTTTATGCATGTAAAAGAATGAAGAAGATGCGAGTATAAATACAAGAAAGTTAAAATATAAATGCAAAGACAAATTTAACGATGGTAGATTTGAAGATGGGTCAAGAATTACAAATCATAATCAAGTTAAACAAGCAAAAAAGAAACAATCACAGCATTGATCTCTTTATACAATAATAGACCTGGCTTTGCATTATATAAACATTATCAGACCAAGATGTTGGTCATCACAAGCACTCAAGAGCCAGAATAGATTATTTTCCTACGTAGCCCGAGGACGCGCTCTTGGCGAAAACCCCAAGTTTCTGAGCCGAGGACATCCCCAAGACAACAGGGACAAGTATGGGACATTCCCCCGCCATCCCCAAAATGCCAAGAATCACAGGGGACATTTCTGGTACTTGGGGAGTCCCTGGTAAAAAAAGGGGGATGGCGATATGGCAAGGGGACATTGAGATATCCCCTGACTGTACTAGGAACGTTTGGTCGTTTTCTTTCTTTCATGCAAAAAATAAACAAAGTCAACCAAAAAAAAAAACAATGCTTCCTACTTGGTCACCCAAGTGGGCCACACCCCTCCAAATACCCTAAAAGGTTAAAAGAGACCACATTTTGGTTGTTTTGTCATTTGTTTCGTTTTACTAGTAAAGTTGGAGTGTGTTGCAATTGGTTGGGGTTTTTATTTTGCAAGAATAGGAGGTTTTTTTTTTTGCTTCCAAAAGCTTGAGTAGGGGTTTGAGCTTCCATTTTGTGCACCAAGTATGAAACTCTTTGTGCTTCCATTTTCCATTTTTTAAATAGATTTGTAGCTTGAAAAGTCTGATTTTTTTTATAAAAAAAAATTGTTTCAACTCATATTTCCATTGCATATTTAAATCTCAACATAAAGCACAATGAGCAGCAGTGGGAAAACTAGTAGTAGTGGTGACAAGGAAGAAAATGTAGTTGAGGGTGATGTTGCTAATAGTGGGACTAGCAAAAGAACTGATCCTAAACCTGATTTGTTTAAATGCCCTTCCACCATCAAGAGGGTCCTTTTAATAAAAAAAAATCTCTTCTCCAATATGTCACACGTAGGCCAAAACATAAAAAGAATTCAAGAGGGACTAGGATGTGGGATTGCCATGTTTGTCTTGATGATTTTAGGGGCAGCTATATGAGGGTGAAGTAACACTTTTTAGGTGTTGTCTGCCATGGAGTCAAAGCTTGTCCTAACTTGACTAGTAAATAGATATTAGAATGCCAAAGATTGCACTTGGAGGCTGAAATCGAGGGGCAAAATTTGACAGTGACATTACCATCTATTTCATCATAGTGATCTAGGCATATGTCATCTGCCATTGGTACTAGTGGCAGCCCTACTGATTCCAAAGGGAAGAGAAAGATGAGTAATGGTGAGAAGGGATCGATGGAAAGCATGTTAATGCACAAGCAAAGTGTGAGGCATCCATTGGTAGATTCTTTGTTGCTAATGGTATCCCATATCATGCATCCCATTCCACTTATTTTAAACAAATGGTAAAAGATATATTGAATATGAATCCCTCATTTGTGCCCCCTAGTGAGCATAAGCTGTTACATCCCAAATTTTGCCCTAAGTTTTAAATTTGATCATAACCATTGGTTTAACGAATTATTTCTTTTCCTGATCATGTCAAACAAGTTAGTTAATTATATACGTTGTATCAATTTATTTCTTTCCTAACAATGTGAAGTGAGTTAGTTAATTATATACGTTGTACCAACTGATAACGAATTATTTCTTTCATAATCATGTGAAATGAGTTAGTTATTATAGACGTTGATGAAATAATCAAGTAACCTATAACTGTCATTAGATGATTGACAAATGTTTGATTGGAATTAACGATCAATATATTTTTGAATTAATGTCTTGGCAAGAATGTTTTGCTTAAGTGATTACAGGCAGAAGATTGAAGAAGGGGGGAAGCATTACTAAATGGGATCATCGAAAGGGGATGGTCGATTGGTTCAATCATCAGGATCGACAGTTATGACCTAAAACTACCTTGGAAAGGACACAAAGATTGACCATTGGTTACATTATGGGACCACATGAGCTATTAGGAAATCAATATAATCAAAACTTAAAATAATCAAAATTAAAAATATAATTCATACCTTTGAAGATTTATTATTGAAATCTCTTATTTAATCATTATTATAAACCCTTAAAATACGAACACATATATAAAAATGAAGTGACACCAATAAATTATAATTTTATAATCTAATGATGTCATTTCACCAATATATACACATGAATGTATATAAGAGCGCATAATAATAATAAAATAAAGATTTAAAACTCTTCAACTTCTTATTCCTTTTCCCTCTTTCTTTTATAATTCGAATTTGTGATGCATTTGAATGGCTTTCTTGATCACCGAAGGCAGCCGAGAAGTCAAGGCCAGCCATTTAAAAGAATCCATTAATCATGTTTGTCACAACTCCTCTTCTCACTGCAATTTCCACTACCTTTGCATTCATCGGCTATTGCATTTTAAGCAAACCGAGTGATTCTAAGAACATAATCAGATTCATAACTTATCATCCCATTTGTTTTCTTTTCCCCTTCTTCATCCATCAACGAGTACAAAGCAAGGAAGACGTGGAAGATCATTAATTTCGGCCACGGGAGGAAGGAATATTTTTCTACGAGTCACATGAGTCATGCTAAGTCCATTTCCAATGCATATACTGTATGTTTTCTTTTCTTCTTTTCACACTACTATACCAACTCTGTGCTCTACTTTGTACGTCTACCCATATTAATGTTAATACTGTTGTTAGATTTATATACTATCTGAAAAGGAATATGCATATATAAAAATAGCTTCTTTAGTCAGAACTCCATAGGGTCTGATATCATGTCACCTGCTTTACTAGTAACCATGAGATTGTCTCAGTCATGAATATGGAAGATGGAAATTACAATGAAAACCATGACTCAATGATCCTGTCCATATTATTCCTGTTTCTTTTTAAACATCTTGCAGAGGTGTAAATAATATCATGAAGTCCAAGCACTGAGGAATTCACTGGCAAGGACGCCATTAAAGGTGAAGAGGTGTAAATCAAAATAGAGTGGATATAATCTCTCAAGCACCTAGGATTCACCGGCAAGGAAGCCATGAATGGTGAAGAGGTGGAGATAACCTGCAAAAATCAAGAACGAAATCAGATATAATAACTATGTAATGAAAATAAGAGAATAGCTCATGCATGTCCTGATAATGATATTTGTTGTCAAGTCGAGTGGTGGAGATCGGGTTTACAAACCTAAACTGAAATCCTTGACCAAGGTAGTTTCAGGCATATGTGCCAATCATGGGATCTTTTTGTTTGTCCATAAGCTTCAGTTATTTAGGAATAACTAATGGGACACTCAAACCACTAGATAGCTCGGATGGCTAGACTTAAGAACATCCCAAGCCCAATCCCAAGGTAGGGAGGGCCATTCTATTAAGTTAGGATGTGTGAGGATAAGTGTGGTCCGCGATTGGGAGGTTAAGCCTATGTCAATGTTTCTCCTCTCACCAATGCCGAGGCTTGAACAACAAATGAAGGGATTCCTCTATTTATTCCATATGTTTTCTTTGCATTTTTACCTTTATTTCCTTACAAGAATAAAAAGATAGTCATCACTTTATTTTCAGCTGAGCATATTATCAATTAGATTGAAGATATTAGTTGATAAAGACGATAGTTGTTTCTTTACTTTCAGCTGAACATGTTATCAGTTAGATTGAAGATATTAGTTGATCAAGAAGATAATTGTTACTTTACTTCAGCTGAACATGTTATCAATTAGAATGATTAAAATGTTAGCAACATACTCATTAATTTATTTCATATCAACAGTTGAATATAATTTGCAAATAGAAAAGGAAGCACTTACTTTTCTCTAGTTAAAATAGTTAATGGAAATCTTTTTTCATGTGAAAGGGAATCTGTTATTAGTTAATTATTTGTTTTAAATTGGTTCGGAAAATTCATCTGTTACATAAGCTACAAACCACCATCCTAGAAGAAGAGTACTCAAGGGTTACTCTGTTGTTTGAGGATATGAAATGCACTTGGATTAGGACAAGCTGCTCTATTGCGATGGATGGGTGCACTGATATTAGACATCGGCCACTCATCAATATCATTGTTACATCCCCTGCCAGCTCTTATTTTTTGAAAGCCATAGATTGCTCAAGAAAGAAGAAGAATGCAAAATTTCAATTCACCATTTTGAGAGATGCAATGGAAGAGGTTGAGTCGGCTAGTGTAGTACAGGTTATCACAGATTCTGCACCTGTTTGCAAATCAACCAGTTTGATGATGGAGGGTGTTTATACGCATAGCTTTTGTACCCCTTGTTGTGTTCATGCCTTGAACAATGCATTGAAGGACATAAGGAGGATTGAATAGCTGAAACACACGGTGTTAGAAGCTAGAGAAGTGCAAATGTTTATATGCAACTACCACACTTCACTTGCTCTATTTAGGTTTCTCTAAGGAGTTCCTCAAACCAGCCAAGACAAGGTATGTCAATTTTAATTACAGTCTACTTTTAATTTGCTTTAAGTCTATTTTTATTTATAATTGTTTTTTATTAAAGAAAACAGATTTTAATGGGGTCCTAAAAACCTACATAACTAAAAGATTAACATAGATAAAGTGCTAAAAGTATCAACAACATACTAGCCACAGGCTAAAAACGATAGCCTCCCTCAAGATAAACAGATAAAGCCAGAAAAAGAAAATAGGGAAGCGGAACAAAAAACTAGGAAAAGCCCAAAGCCAGGAGAACAACTCAGGCAATTTCTCTGAGAATTTCTGCAACACGAATCTCTAGCTCAGACACTCTTCCAGACGCCTCCTTAAGGTCAGAAAGATCTTTATCAGGTTCTTGGGTGTCCTTTTTCATTGTGTTGGATCTGGTCCTCTTCCTTGAACCATCCTCAAGAGACTTATCCTTACCATTGTTGGGAGAATGGCCTTCCTCTTACTACTCCTATATTCCTCAATTTTGTCAATCAGCACCTTTATGTTGTCATTAGAAGCTTTAAGAATGTTATAGCTTTATTCAGCGATTTTCTGCAGGGTGCCCTCCATGCTCTAAACTCTCCTCTTCACTTCCTCCACTTCGTTTTCCATATCCCTTTCCTCCTAGGTATTCATGTTCTTGTTGTTGTAATTGTCCCTCTCCAATCTGCCCACTTTGTATATAAGCTCCTGGATTTCATGGTAAATCCATTTTGTGGTTCTATAGCTGCCAATTGCACTGTTCTTTGCATTATTTAGCACATCCATCTGAGGGTTCTCCTTAGTGATGTCGCTCAAAATAACAAGGGCAAGATCAATAAGCTCCTCCATTTGAATTTTGCCCTTCTTATTCTCCTTCACCAGAGTTGTTGCATCCCAATTTTTGACCTAACTTGAAATATAGCCGTTGAGGTTCGCATGAAGTCAATTGGCAGTTTAATTTGTTATAATCTGGCGAAATGGTAAGATAGTTAGTCGTTGTTCTGGCGAAATGGTAAGATAGTTAGTCGTTGTGATTTCAAATGAAGATGACATGTTAGTTGATTGTTAATCACAAACTCATGGAATTGAGAAGATGGTTAACTGTTATTATTAATTAAGGTTTAAATAATTCACTTAGCTATGGGGAATTTTCTTGCAAGAAACATGTTGATGGGGGTGGAAGCATTGTCAAAAAAGAATTAGGCAGGAGCATCACCATCACTGGCAGAAGTGTAAAAGATCTAGTGACTTGAATCAGGATACATCTGCAGGACCCGCATGAGTTATTTAATAAATAATTTAATTTAAAAAATTAAGTTAAAATATAAAACGTATCTCAAAGGATTTTAATTTATCTTTCATCATATTATTATAGTAAATATTTAAATTCGTGCATTTAAATATAAAGATAATTTAACATCATTATAATTTAATAATTTAATAGAGTGATGTTTAGTTGTACATTATAATAATGTTCGAATTATACTAATTGAATTATTATAAATTTCAAATTATAATCTTCCAATTCTTCTTTCCAACTTCTTATTTTTCTCTTATTCTTTTCTCTCTTCATAGTCGATTTAATAATTGGAATTCATATAGTCATCTTGGGAATTCGAATGGCTTTCTTTAATACCAATGGGAGCCGGATAGTCACAGTTTGTCCCGTATATGGAAGCCGTGGGATACATATTTTTATTCACCCCGAATAATATCTGCTTGGCTATGTTTTTTCCTTCAATCTTTTTGTTCTCTGCTATCGGTGCTTTCCAAAATGACTGAAACCAAATTTTGATTGCTGTTACTGCTCATACTGTCCTCATTTTATTTTCCATATTCCTCTCTCCTACTTGGCCGCTCTGGGATAGGAAAGACGACTGTACTTACAGCAAAGCTTTTGGATAAGAATGCAAAAACAGTATTACCAAGGCATTGGAAGGATGATCCTGACTTTGTTTGGTATAAACATTTGCAACATTTACGAAAGTCTGAGACCATTCATCCTGAAGCAAAGATGGAACAAAGATTGATCTTCAGTTTAAGGTAAATGACGAAGAATCAAGAATAATCAGGTTTCCAAGAAGTTCATTCATTCTTGGCCACAGGAATCAGATCAAGCCGTGGGACTCTCTTACCCGATCATAGAGTCATCCGGAAATTACAGAGGCGTCATGTAAGTGACATGAAATATTTTCTTTATTCATTCTACTTATGCTATGTCTGTTAAAACGTACAGAATACTATTTAGCTGTAGAATTCATGCATCATGTAATCTTCACCTGTCAATCCAGGCCTCTAGAAGGACGCACTCCAACACCACTAATGCCACCACACACTGTTGTTAAGGTTCATGAAGTCATGATTGCATGAAAGCCAAATATTGATGCCAGTCTAATACAGACTGAAACAGGTAGACTAAAAAGAAAAAAAGAATCTAGTTCACAGAGTCCCTCTTTATTTATCACTGATGTTCTTAAATCATAATTGTGTATCACCCATGTATATGTAGGATGGAAATACAAAGATAACCATGAATTGATGAATCTATCTGAATATATTATTTGCGGTTGTGTTTCATAGTTTCTTCCTTCTTATTTTGCTGTCAGCTACATATTGACAGAGCTGAGGATAAATTAAAACATATTTTTCAAATCCTTTCTCTCTAAATGAGTATCCAACCATAGCGGGCTAGGCATGTTTAATAGAGAACAATTTATATTACTAGCTGTTTGCATTCTTAAATGTATATGAGATCATTCACAGGGTATCCCTGAGTATACACCATTTGTGAATTCATTTGGCAGTTGAACATGTAAATCCACCTCATTGCATATGTTTTTATAATCTTTCAAACATATTCAGAGTATTTGAAACACCGAGGAATTCACCGGCAGAGAAGCCATGAAAAAGGTGAAGATGCGGAGTTATTCTACAAGAACGCGGTAGAGGAATCAGTTATGATTAAATTAATTAAACATTAAATTTTGAAATCTTTAAAGAACATAATTATGTAATCACAAAGTGTGAAATGCTAGATGTATGAAATCTTCTTGAGTAATTGACAGAGTTGTCTGCTCTAAGAAATCCAAATACCTGGGATTCACCCAGCCGTGTAGCCAAGGAGATGGGTGATGAGGTGAAAGAAAGGAATCATTAATAATATCAAATATGACCGAACAACATTTATCATTTTTAATATGAATCAAATAATAGCTCATGCATATTCCTGTTATTGTGATCTCCTACTGCCAGGTCGTATGGTGAGTTAATTACCAGGAAGCCCAGTGGATGGCAAGATGACCCCTGTCTATTCCGGCTAGGGAGGGCTTTTCTCGATAGAGATCGTGTGGGGATAAGATTTGGTCCGAAGTTGGGTGGTTAAGCCCCTAGCAATGTTTCACCTCTCCCCAAAGATGTTAGTCATGCGTCAGACAGAGATAAGCTATGTAGTCAATTGTTTATTGAAAATAGGTATTATCACTTTTATTTATGAGGAGGCAAGATTAAATTGAGTTATTTCATTGCTACTGTTATTTTACACCTAGATGCAAGAGATAGATTCGTGGATGGTATTTCATTTATATGAATATCGAACATAAGTATATTTCTAATCTTGAGTTACTATCAAAATTAAGTAATCAAAAGGAAAAGAAATCTAAAGCCCTAATTGATTGAGTGATAGCTGGAACCCTAAATGATACAGCAGTATCGGAATCCCTAATTGAATCCATGGTATTGGAAGCCCTATTCAAATCAGTGGTATCAAAAGCCCTAAATTGAATTCGTGGTAGTGGAAGCCCTATTTGAATCAGTGGTAGTGAAAGCCCTAAATGAATCTGTGATAGCAGAAGCCCTAAGTAATATAGCGGTATCAGAAGCTCAAAATGACCCAAAGCCCTAATTAATACAATGGTACGTGATGCCCTAATTGTTACAGTGGTATGTGATGCCCTAATTTTGAATATAGTGGAATTTAATTGTAATCATCTTTTGAATTTGAGATAGCGGTTTTAGATGATAGTTGTCATATGATATTGTTATAGTGGTATTTATGGGCTAACCCGAGTGGTTGCAGAAGCATCCCTAGTTTTGGTTTCGATCTCAATTTCCGAAGTATGAGGTTTTCAATTTCTGAAGTAATTTCATTTGATGGTGTTTTAAGTTTTTAGTTAAGAAATTTTGTCTAACTGATTTTAACGGTAAATCACATGAACATGAATGATATAACTGTCTTCCTATAAAACGAAGTGATAACTATATTTTCTTTAAGTATGTTAGATGTTAATTTAGACCCAAGAAAATCGGGGTGTTACAAGAGTTTTCATCAGCTCTCTATTGAGCCTCATCCTTGCAAAAACATTGTCAAAATTCCTCCCAACCACCTTCCTGTCTTTGCCCAAAATCTTGCAAGTGTAATGGCCAGACCCATATTCATCAAAAACCTGCTCATTCTCTTCCCCACTCCTTTGATTCTCCTCTTCCTCATCCCTATCCTTCCCCTCCTCCTGCCTTTTCTCCTTGGCTTCTTTTTTGATATCTTTCCCTCTTTTCAACCTCTTGAAAGGCTTACCGGTAGAAACCTCCTCTCTATTGACAAGCATCTTTATAGTAATGTTTCTCTTTCCTCCCGTCCTCTCCTTATTCTCCTCTTCTCTGAAATTTGTATCTTCCTCCCCATCAACACTGTCACCCTCTATATCCATGCCTTCCGCCCTCTCATTGTAGTTTCTATCAAATGAGAACTCAATGTTCTGTTTAGGGTTGGGAGTATCCATTTTCTCCATTTTGATTTTCTTTTTCCCCTTTTTATGCTATGGGGTAGCATCCTCATCCATATCCGAATGCATCTCTTGACTGTCCTTGGTATCGGATGGGATATAATCTTCTCCCAACTCATCGGACTCATTTTTTCCCTCCTTGCCCACCTTCCTATTCTTAATTTCTTTCCCCATTGTCCTAGCCTTGAAAAAATCATAAATTAACAGCAAAAGCCCCTCATGGAAAGCGGGATTAGGAATGGACTTCTCCCTATAGTCATTGATGTTCTCATTAATTGACGAATATAGGAAAAAAAGAATTGAAACCTTCGCCCCATACCTATGGTTGAGAAGCACAAAGTGATACGTGCAAAGGCGGTCCAATCTCATATCCAAGGAGATGTACTTGATAATAACCCTCAACACAAACCTCCACAACGGCTTGATGGAGCTCAGCAGGTAGTAGGTACTTTTCTTCACTAAAGCCTTCTTTTCCTCCACGTCCTTGGTAAATTCAATCACAGCCTACCCATAAATATGCCTATCTCTGTAGAATTTCTTCCCAATAATGGGTATGCCCGCCACCGCAGAGATAACCTCCTCCGTTACTGTCAAATCCACCCCATCAATTTTGACAATACCCTCATTCCAACTCTTAACCATTATACGCGTAACAGAGGGTTTCCACCCATGGAGTCGTTCGATGAACGTGGTAACTTCACCTTTTTTTCAAAATGCTCCCCACCTTAAAGAGTCGATGCCACTTATTTGTTTCATCCTTGAGTTCTCTCCTTTGTCTTTCCCCCACCATACTTTCGTCCTCTCTGCAATCTCTTCTTCTGGTAGTGATATCTTTCGAAGCCTGATTCTAATTGATATGTATTTTTTCGCGAAACTTCTTTCAACCTCATGCAAATTATACCCAAAATCAAGCCTCAAAGTGTATTGATGAATATTAATAATGTGTTTCGTACTTTGGCTATCATACTTACACATCATATTTCGGCACATTTCCCATAGCACATAATCTTTCATAATCGACCGTTAATGTTTCCCAATCTGCCCGAGATCCTCTCCCTTTCTATCAAATTTAAGATTTTCGACAAAATATATTGTCCGTCCATCCATCTTTTCATTTCATCATTCTTAACTGCCCAGTTGCCCAGCCTGTCAGCCACTTGATTAGCTTCACTATACTTATGCGCCACATATATATTATCAAAGTACTTAAGGATCTAAATGCACTCTTCAATGATATTTACAATCATCCATGTAGGCTTATTCTACTCATTAAGATAGTCTATTATATTCTTAGAATCTCCTTCCTGCAATAGATTTCTGACTCCCATGTCCTGAGAAAGTTTGATGATTTGGTGTGCCGCAATCACCTCTGCATAGTGATTAGTTTGCAATCCCAGAGGACCAGAAATAGCCACAATTCCTTTGCCATGGGCATTTCTTACGATCCCCCCCACCCCAGCCTTACCAAGGTTGCCTTTAGCAGCCCCATCAAAGTTTCCTTTACACCAACACTCAGGCAGGAGAGTCCATCTACAGTCCTCCCTCCTATTTCTATCAATTTCCTTTGTGCTGAGACGAGGATTATAACCTTTAATAATAGTATAGTTTTCTAACAAATCATTAAGGCTTTTGTGGAAGACAACTTTGACATTAGTTTCTTTCTCCCTAAAAATTTTGTTATTTCGCTCCTTCCACACTCCCCAATAGACATGAGGCAAAGTCCATTCCCACAAACCCTTATTCACATCCCCAATAACACTATGGTGTCATTGTTCAAAGAGATATGTAGTGTTATTGGGAAAACACTAGGTCACCTTGAAGAGAGACATGAAATAAGACCATATATCTTTGGTGAGGTGGCAGTGAATAATGATATGATCTACACTCTCACTATGGTTTTTGCATAGAATGCATCTTTTAGGCATTAGATGCCCCCTCTTGTTAAGGTTGTCCACCATCAAGATCCGGTTCTGAAGCATAATCCAAAAAAAAATGTTGATTTTGGGGATAAGGCCAGGATACCAAGCTTTGGCCCAAACATGAATTGTTTCAATGTTTTGCATGGTTTCATAGGCCGAGGCATAAGTGTAGTTACCGTCCATCTCCCCCCAAATAATGGCATTCTTATTGAGGGACAAAGGGATATGCACAATTATGTCCATCAGCGGCTTTAGCTCCTACGAGAACTCCATCAGATTCACCCTTTCATCATTTACCCTATAGTTGCTCACTCTACAACCAAATCTTTCCATACAGAAGTTTGCCCATCTATTATATGGCTCAATGTTCCATAAGGGCCCTTGTCTTAGCCAATCATCATACCAGAAACTTATATCTTCACCATTGCCAAGTTTCCATTTTGCTTTCTCAGTGGCTACGCCCTTAGTCCTCAGAATGTCATTCCAAATGTTGGATCCCCTTGGGTCGTAGTCCCTACTAATGAACTATATAAAATTAATATTAGCCGCACATTTGTCCTTTAAAATATCCCTCCATTCCCCTGTGGATTTGAAAATCCTCCATATCTATTTAGCTTGCAGAGCCCTATTAAACTGCTTCAAATTTCTAATCCCCAGCCCCCCTACTTTTTGGATCTAGAAATGGTCTCCCAAGCCACCAGCGGGTACTTCTTGTTTCCTTCAACACCAGCCCACAAAAAATTTCTTTGAATGGACTCCAAAGTATCAGCCACTTTGGTAGGTATACAAAAAAGGCTTAATGCATAAGTAGGCAAATTCAGTAAAGTAGATTTGATCAGAAGCACTTTACCAGCCTAAATCAAGGTAATTCCTTTCCAATCCGCCAGCTTTCTATTGAATCTATTAATGAACTTGTTCCAAAAGAGGTCAGCAGGTTTAGTCCCCAGAGGAAGCCGCAAATACATAGAAGGGAGAGATCCAATATCACAACCCAAAATGACGACAATTCTCACCTCTCTCCCCGCAAGGGTGTTAATAAAGAAGACCAAGCTTTTGCTCTAGTCAATGAGTTGACCAGTGGCATTGGAATAGGTATTGAGAATTTTCTTCATGTTTCTAGCTTCTTTCACTAAAGCCTCTCCCCCTAAAATGGCGTCATCCACGAATTACTAATGAGAGAAGATTAGGGGTCCAGAAGAAGGTTTTAACCCAGCTAATTCTCCTCTGCTCCTTTTGTCATGAATAAGTCTTCCCAAGCATTCTACTAGAATGATAAAGAGGATTGGTAGAATGATATTGCAGGCTGAAGTTGTAAAGATCTGAAGTACGATATGCTTCAGTGAATGGCAGGTGTTAAAAGAAGCATAAAATTAATAAAGGCAAAAACAAGTGATTGTTATAGGCTGGCCTACTGACTATGCAATAAATGCATAGTTATCTATTTAACTTGTTCTTTTTGTTATTTTTTGTATTGGAAAATAAAAAATACCTCAGCAAAATTGGCTCCAGTTAATAAGAAACAAGAAATTATATTTTACAAATAGATTTTAAAAATAAACTTCATTCAAATCTTACAATCTTTTGCCTAAGACCCCTAGACGATTTGAAGAAATCAGAGGGAGTACCATTAACCATCACCGCAAAAGTGGGAGTGGAGATCAGTTAAGATATAATCTTTCTTGTTTTATCATTGAAACCAAAAGCTTCCAAAACCTTATCCAAGAACATCTAGTCCACCCTGTCATAAGCCTTATACAGATCAAGTTTGAGCAAAAAGCCTTCCTTTTTACCTTCATCTAAGGAGTGGATCACCTCATGCACGGCAATGATAGAATCAAGGATTTGTCTACCAAAGACAAATCCCGACTGCTAAGGTGCAATAATCTCTAGAAGTATTTTGATAATTCTATTAGTTAAAACCTTTGAAAAAATCTTGTAAAAAGAACTGAAAAGACTAATAGGCCTGAAATTTTCAAAAGAATCTACACCAGTCACTTTAGGAATCAAAACCAAAAAAGTAGCATTGATCTCTTTAAGCAAACTCTTAGCTCCAAAGAATTCTTGAACCGCTTTAACAAGGTCGTCTTTTATAACTTCCCAATACATCTGGAAGAAAAAAGTAGGGAAACCATCTGGGCTAGGGGCTTTTTCAGCTGGCAGGGTGAAAACCACCTCCTTGATTTCTTCTAAATCCGGAATAGCCACCAGATGCTTATTCTAGCTAGCAGTTATCACACTGGGGATGGTCTTGAGAATTTCCACCTGGTCCTCATCTCCCAAGTTTAGCTCTTTGGATATAATAGAAGAGACATATTAATTGCTTCCTTAGCAATCTATTTGTCTTCCCCTATAATAACATCCCCCTTTTCAATACCACTAATTCTATTGGTCGCCTTGTGTTTAATAGTAGAAAACTAAAAGAATCTCGAGTTTCTATCCCCTTCCTTTAACCACACCGATCTTGACCTCTACCTCCAAAACATTTCCTCTTTACCCACAATGTTGTGAAGGTCAGCTAGAATAGTCTTTTCAGCATTCAGCCTACTTTCATCATAACCCATACTCTCTATATCTTCCTGCACCTTTACAAGTTTCTCCAAAAACCTTTCTTCTGATTGAAAGATGTTCCCAAGGTCCATTTTGTTCCACTTTCTGATCTCTATTTTGATGTTTTTGAGTTTTTTAGCCACCAACATAGCTGTGCAGTCCATATCAATACCCCACCATTCCTTAATTTTGTCAAAAAGACCAGGGTGTGCAGACCACATCTTCTCAAATCTAAAAGGGAAAGCCTTTTTCCTATTGACAATTTCTAAGATGAGAGCAATAGGGGAGTGATTCGAACCTAGTCTCGCCATAAAAGAAAGTTTGCAATGATAATGGTTCATCCAATCCAAAGTGATCAGGGCTATGTCCAACCTAACTTGAATACAATCCACCCCAACTCTCTTGTTGGACCAAGTATATTTTCCACCTCCTAAATCGACATCCAGAAGGACCAAGTCATTGATCAAATTTGCCAGATGTCTGCTTTCCAGGTCCGGTGGGAGCCTGCCTAATTTCACAGTGGCCATAAGAGAGGTATTGAAATCTCCCATAATAATGGCCTTAGGATCTCCCAACTTGGCCATCAGATTACGAATTTTATTCCAATAGAGTCTTCTACCATTCTTAGTGTTTGGGGCATAGATATTCATAATGAACTAGCTTTCTTGATACTTGAGATTTCTGAATTGAATAAGCAAAATATTACCTTCATCAAAAATGATATCCACTTCTATGTTGTCCTTCCATATCACTAACAACCTCTTCAAGCACCCTCAAAATCGGCAGCCACAGTCTTCATCCCTTTATTAAAAATAATGCTGTCAACATTCTCCTTCATTTTTATCTCCTGGATCAAACATATTTCTGGCTTATGATCCCTTATCATATTCCTAACAATTTCTTGTTTGTGGATTTTGTTCAGTCCACGAATGTTCCAAGATATGACCTTCATAATTTGTTTTGGGAACATGTTTGCTCCTTGTAACGGCAAGAGAGACTGGTGATGGGTCCCTGTTGTTTTTCTTTTTCTTTCCCTAACTCTTATCCAAGATCCTGCATTGTCATCTTTACAGCTATTAAAGAGAGCTTCCATTCTTGAAATTTGTCCAGGAGTAGATGCAGATACCATTTCTAGAAACCTGTTAATTTTCCTTGGAGACACCCGATTGCTTCTACTTAAGATCGGTTCCTGAGATTGAGAAGGCCCTGCACCTCCAAAATTCCCCCATTCTCCTGGGTGTCTAGAACGAAGGAGTCCTCGTCGATGTTACAAACTTACATGGAACAAAGGAGTCCTCATTGATGTTAATTTTTATTTATAATTGTTACAAACTTACATGTGATGTTTTTAATCATTAATATTTAACTTTATTTTAATTTATAATTGTCTCTATAGGTATTGCACATATTTCATCTTGATGGAGAGGATGATTGAGGTGTATGATGCCCTTCAATTGATGATGGTGAATCCGGAGTGGGGACGATGGTCCAATTCTAAGTCCTCTAAAGGAAAAGCGGTGAAGCAATGGATCCTTGATGAGAGCTGGTGGTCCACAATGAGGTAAGTTGAGTATTTTTAAATTTAATGTTAGTCTTTGGCTTGCTGATTTTCATACTAACAGTCTTAAAAAATTTAAAATTCTAAGTCAAATTTTAAGTTTTGTTTGCATCTTCCAGATATATTTGCTCTATCATAGCACCAATTGTAGATGTCATTAGATATGCTAATACTAACGCTCCTAGTTTAAGAGAGATATATGAGACTATTGACAGCATGTTGGGAAAGATGAAAAGAATTATTGCAGCAAAGGATCCCACATTGGGGTTTTATGAGAAGCATATTAGGCTTATTGTGACGCGGAGGTGGAACATGATGAATACCCTGCTTCATAAGGCAGCCTTTGCTCTAAATCCCAAATGGTATGCACAGTTGAGTGGAAGGGGCCTCCCATGTGATGATTCTGAGGTATTGGATGGCTTCACAAGAGTCATTGATAAGATGTATTCAGCTCAAGAGGCTTCTACTCTTTGTGCACAATTCCTTGACTTCACCAACCTTTGTGGCCCGAACTTGGGTAAGCCACAAGCAAGGTTGGATAGAGTAGTTTTGGCACAGAGAGATCCTATTGGATGGTTGACCTAGCATGGGAGAGATACACCTGAGTTAAAAACACTTGCCACTTGCCTCCTTGCATAGGTTGTTGGTTCCTCAGCTACAGAGAGGAATTGGTCCACATATTCATTCATCCACTCCATCAAGAGGAACAGACTTACCTCTAAAAGAGTGAAGAAGCTAGTGATAGTGCATCGTGCTCTTTGACTTACGGATCGTCAGACTCCAAAGTATAGGCAGACACCAGTTTTGTAGTGGGATGTTGAACTTGACGATGTGGCCCAAACAGATAAGAATGAAACAGCATCAAGATTGGTTGGGGTTCCCTTAGATGAGTCTACACTTCCTGTGGAGGATGATAGTGAGGGGAACTTTGATTTTGATGCCATGGCGGCAGAGGCAAAATAGGAGCAGCAGTCTGTTTTATTTTTCTATGTTTTGTTTTCTATGTTGAACTTGAACATGATGATGATACAGTGATACTTTATGGCAGCCCTCTAGCCTTTGGGCATATTTAGATTTTCAGATTTTTATGCTATTGTTCATTGCTAAACTTATATTTAAATATTTTTGTTCATGTATTGATATGCATATTGACAATTGAGTTCTGAAATTGGTTATTATTTCCTAGATGGCATTCAAATGTTGTATGTTAAAGTTCTATAATGTTTAACTGGCATGCTTTGTGCTTAGTTTCATATGAATGATATGTATATTTGCAAATTTCAGTGTATATTTTAAAATTTCCCTATATATATATATATCTCTGTTTGCCATCCCCCCCTCACCAAAATCGCCTTAAAACATTGTCGTTTTGGAAACCCATCCCGCCATCCCCGTCCCTGAAACTCGGGGGAACATAGTTCTTTTCAAACCTACTCATTCAATACTTGCTGCTTCAAACAGATTTATTCTTCTGTCCCTCTTTGCTTTCATGTGACTCTGATTCTAATGCAGAGTTGGCTGCATCGGAATAAGAGCAGCAGTGTGCTTTGTTTTTATGTATTTTGATTTTTATATTGAACATGAAACTATATGGCAGCACTTAGCCTTTGGGCATTTTGGTTTTGAAATATGTATGTTCAACTTATTTTTATATTTTTTGTTATCGCATGCATAAATGATAGACAATGAACACTGAATTCCAAATTTTGAATCCATGTTGTGTCTTAAAACAATGAAATGTTCTAAACTTGTATGTTGAGGTTTTATGATGTTTAAATGGCATGTTTTATCCATACTTCCATATGAATGTCATGTATATTTGCCAATTTCCACATACATTTCAAAATTTCCTTATGTTTATTATAGCCATCCCCTCACTGTCCCTTTGGCAAAATAAATTGATGTCTTGGAAACTCGTCCCCCTCCCCTGTCATCCCCATCCTAGAAACTCAGATTAGCACTGGTAATTTTCTGAGCTTTTCTAGGGACTTGTAGGTTTTGGGAACAATTCTTTCATGTTTTTGCGATTTCAGGAATTTGAACATGATTTCAACGCAATTTAAACAAATAAACCATAAAAAATTTGGATCAATAGTAGGTCAACAATTTTTTCTTGAGTTGGGATTTTTTGGGCACAAAATTGGTTAGCTAAGCAATTCATGAATCACAATAAATCAGGTATAATCAGGATTATTGTGCAGATTATTGCTTCGGTGATTACTACAACTATCTATGAATTGCTACAACAGTTATTTTTCTAACATATATATATATATATATATATATATATATATATATATATATATATATATATTTGTGTGTGTGAGAAAGAGAGAGGAGATTGAGCCATTGGGCAGTTTAGGTTCTACGAAGGCTGGAAAAGAGTCAGTTCCTCTGCAATTTTGTCGAATAGTCAAAAATCAGGTCCATCAAGCTATGTCATGAGCTCAAGGCCAAAGCAAAAGTTTCTGGCATCCACTTCCCATTGAGATCAAAACATGAAATCAAAGCACAGGTCCTAGCAAGAGCCCATGGCTTTGTCAAACGGCCAAAATGACAAGAATTGCAGAACAAAGTTTCTGTTTAACATCAAGCTACATCATAAGTTCAAAGCTACCTGACAAGTCAAACCCTAAAAGAGTAGGTTTTCTGGCATTTCCTTTGCACCGAGCTTGGTCATGAGGTCAAAACACAAGATTATAAAATTTAACCTCAATATGTAAGGTCAGAATAAACACGTTAGCATTTGAACAATGTAAAAGGTCAAGTATAGCAATATATACAAGGTAAGCCCAGACGGCCTCCATAAAGGGGTATTCACAAATTCCTGATTACACAGGCAAATATTCAGTTAACTTTTCAAGAAGGTAGCTGCAAAATAGTTGTTTAAGTCTGAGATCAGATATAAGCTGTAAATGAGATCAACATTTATCAGACATTTTAAGCATGCATTCACCAAATATTTGTCAAAATCTGAGATCAAATATTAGTCATCTATGAAGTAACTGAGATCAACATTTATCACATTTTCAAGAGAGCCATCACCAAATAGTTGTCTATGTCTGAGATCAAATATTAGCTAAGTCTATGAGGTGACTAAAATCATAAATTATCGAACAGCAATCTACCTACCGTTTGGAATTTAATAAAAGTGGAATCCATTTTGATGTGATCCAAGACTTTCATTGTAACTGAGGCAACAAGTTTTGTAGAAATAGTCAAACATTTGAGAAAGCTTACCAATCATATTCCACAACTACAATGCTATATATTAAATATAACAATTGGTGAGCCCTTGGATTGAAGTAGAATTCAACAAAAAGGCAGTTGTCTAGTTGAAGTAACAGATTAGTAAGCCACCGGTCTTGGCAATAACTAGGTTGCGACTACTATTTTAGAAGGAGAAAAATGACAGTAATAAAACTAAATTTATTAATAAAAATCAAAAAAATGTGTATAAATATACACGCAGACATAATTATAAATTTTACATTATTTATAATTTTTTATTAATCGTATAACTATAAAACTATTTCCTATTAATACTTATAAACTATAGAGGTTTGCTGCTTCCCCGTCTAAGTGCCATCTATAATAGTGCATAATTGTTATAATTTTAAAATGTGCGTATGTATACTTGTTCACATTGGAAGTCACAGGGTGGGGCATGCAAAGAGCCCAGGTCATACCGAAGCCGCAATTTAAAGCAAATTCACCAGCTGCTTCACCAATATCTCACATGCCCCGACAATCTAGGACGATTGAGGCCAGTTGATGACCACCATTGCTCCTCGCACTTCTCTATTTAGGGTCTTCTAGACGTCGGAAAGTAAACAAAGGGACAAAATAACAAATTACTTCCATACTGACTTTGATTCTCTCTGGGAATTGACCCTATTTCTGAGTTTTCAGTAATTTTGTGAGCTTTTCTAGGGATTTGTAGGTTTTGGCGAATGTTTTCATGTTTTTTTGCCATTTTAGGGATTGAGCATGATTTTAATGCAATTTAAACACGTAAGTCATAGAAAATTGAGTCAATGGTAAGTCAACAATTTTTTCACAAGTTAGGGATTTTTTGGGATAAAACACGGCTAGCTCCACAATTCACGAGTCAATTAATCAGTTATAATCAGGATCTTTTTGCAAATTATTGCTTCTGTGATTGCTACGACTACCTATGAATTGCTACAACAGTTATTCTTCTAAAATATCTATCTATATATATATCTGTGTGAGAGAGAGAAGAGAATGAGCCATTGGGGGGTTTAGGTACTACTAAAATTAGCGAGATTCATTTCATAAACAAGCTATGTCATAAGGTCAAAAACTAAGTAGGAAGTTTCCGTTCACTCTCAAGCTGCAGCATATGAAGTCAAAGTTGTTGCGATGCAAAAATCTTAAAATAGCAATAAGTTTCTGGTATTTGCCAACCATTGAGTTCAATCATGAGAAGACAACACAGTTCCTCGGAAGGCTGGAAAAGATTCCGTTCGTCCACAATTTTGTCGAAATTTAGGATGGAAATTTGCGCACCATCAAGCTATGTCATGAGCTCAAAGCGTTCTCAGAAAGTCAAAACCTCGAGAAGCAAAAGTTTCTGGCGTCCACTTACCATTGAGCTCAATCATGAAATCAAAACACTCCTAGCAAGAGCTCACAAGCTTTCTCAAAAAAGCAAAATGACAAGAATTGCAGAAAGAAGTTCTGTTTACTTAGTACTATCAAGCTACGTCAAAGTTCAAAGCTACCTCACAAGTCAAAACCTAAAGAACTAGGTTTTCTGGCATTTCCTTAGCAATGAGCTCGATCATGAGGTCAAAACACAAGATTATAAAATTTAAACTCAATATATAAGGTCAGAATAAACCGAGTTAGCACTTGAACATGTGTAAGGTCAAGTATAGCAATGCAAACAAGGTCAGAACACAGGTCTTCCACAACAGGATATTCACAAATTGACCCTGGAAAATAAAATGTTTTATCAGATCTCGTGATGGGATCCATTTAGCTAAGTAGACGTGCTTGTACAGGGCAAAACCTAATATGTTTCTCTTTTTAAGAAAGTAACAAAAGAGGGGGTTGATTTTCTCAGAACCCCAGAAGCGAATTTGCAACAATAGGCACAAATACAAAACACTTTAAAACAGCTTTTTTCCATTCTTTCCGATATAAGTACAAAATCTAACATTTCCATTTCCTTCTACATGGCAACCACTAAAAGCACAAAATCTAACCTAATCGTAAGAACGTGAGCGAAGCTTAAGGCACTGATTTTGGCACCTCCTGAGGCAAACATCACTCCAATTAGGCAAATGGTAGTCATTTGCACAGACTGCTCGCGTACAGGCGTCCGTACACGAATTCATTTCAGAAGCCCCGCAGACAGTAACGCACATATTATGAGGTAGGTCTTTGGAAACCCCTCCCACTTTGTTCAACATTCGCTGTGAAGTGCAGACTCTTTCGCAGAAGAAATGCTTTTCATTTTCATTTCCATGTGGGGTTTTTGCTTGGCCCGCTGATTTGCGACTTGATTTTATTACCTGTTGTACCGCAACCGCTGGAATAGCTGCGCCTATTACTGCCAACCACCAATCCACCATTTTCCCTTTAATCTGCTTGAATGATTTCTCGTTCCGATACCTTCAGCGGGCTTTAGTCGGGAAGGATTTGAACGTAATCTTGATCTTAACGCAAAGCGTAAGAGCGGCTTCGGAAATTTCAAAGAATTCGGTGAAAAAGGAAAATTGATTAACGGGTGGGGTGGGCGTTTGACTCCGAAACTATTCTAAAACCGCATTTTTCCTGCATATGTTTTGAACTTTTTTCAAATCATTAGATTTCATATTAGTTACATACATCTGAAAATTTGAAAATATGAAGATATACTAATGTTTCCTTCATTTTTTTTTTAAATTGAAAAATACAAATTTTTGAAAATTGTATCGGTCTATGATAAAATAAATATAAATATAAATATTTTCTAACAATTGTATCTTTTCTACATTTGTGACAAGTAGATTAACTCTTTAACTTTTTAAAATTAATAGAATCATTAGATTCCATATGAGATACATAAATCTAAAAATTTAAAGATATACTAATGTTTGCGTAAGCTATATTAATAAGTATATTTTTTTGAAATTGGAAAATACAAATTTTTGAAAATTGTATTGACTCATGATTAAAAAAGCAATAAAAATTTTAATTTTCTCCAACAAAAATACAAATATTTTTTAACAACTCTATTAATGAATGCATTAATTACAAATTTATCTTTTCCACATTTGTGACAAGTGGATTATCTTTTTAAAAAAAACAATCATTTTTATCTTCCACCTCACAAATAAATGTCGTCTAATGAATATTAATTATCCCTATATAAAGTTAAATGTTTTATATTTCGTATTCTAAATATATTTATTATTAGTTTTGATGTTTATTTTTATAATTTGTAAAATGTTATTGGACCATTCTATTTTTGGCAATGAAAAAAATCGATTTTATATAGAGTTAGGTGTTTTATATTTCTTATTTTAAATACATTTATTATTTAAGATAGTTTATGAAGAAATAGTCATACGAATTTATAAAGTTAAATATTTTTTAAGTTGTATAATTTAGATATTTTAATCAAATATAGAGTTAAATGTTTTATATTTATTATTTTAAATATATTTATTATTAGTTTTACATTGATGTTTATTTTTGTAATTTGTAAAATGTTGTTTCTTTAAGTTTACACCACATTTTACTAGCTATTTTATCAAGTTCAAATATAGAGTTAAATATTTTTAATTTCTTATTTTATATATATTTCTTATTAGTTTCACATTGATGTTTATTTTTGACAATTGTAAAATGTTATTTTTTTAAAGTTTACACTATGTTTTACTAGCTAATATTTTACAATTTGCTCAATCTTTTTTTATATACCATTAATACTACTCCTCAAACTTACTACATATTTTGGTACTTTGATTTAAGTAATCAACAAATTTTTTTTAATTTAAGTAGCTGAAAAAGTTTATCGTCAACAAGTTTTTGCTAAAAATTGTAACTAATGTAATTTTTCCTTCATGCAATACTACTTCAATCAACCATAAAAACATGAAAGCAGGAACTTTGGCGCATGTGCCCCTTGTTTATGTTGTTTATATGTAAAAAAATATTATTTTGTTTTTAGAATTTTATAAGGATCTCCATTTACTGTATATTTCATTATAATTTTGTAACTTTTATTTTAGTTTTATTATATTTGTGCAGTATACTATTGCAATCATTGTACTTAATTAGTGATTAATATTTTTTTATTTCAATCAATTGGGTGAAACTATATTTATCTTTTATTGTCGCTTTTCATTTTTTTAATGTATATATGTGAATTTTTTAATTTTTTAATTCATTAAAATATTTTAATGTAATATGATTGGTTAATATATTTGTGTGTTATAGGAGAGGATTTTCAAGAAACACTACTTGTATTATGAGACAATATACTAGGATGCACATATATTAAAATATTAAATATATCTAAACTTAATTATTTTAGATTAATTATCTCTCTTTTAGTTCTAAGTTTCATTATTGACTATTTCATCCTATTTACACTTTAAATGTGTTTTTTCTTCAAATTCTATTCCAAACACTAATTCATTCATTTTCATACTTTGTTAAATTTATGTATTAAAAATACATAAATATTTTGAATACAATTATATATTACTTCTATATTAATTTAATTATTTCAACTTTTTATTTTAATATTGTATAATCATTTTATTTAAATGAATTATTTTGATCAAACTTTTACTACTTTTATATTATTTCTATTATTTAATAAACTTTACAGCAAATACATGCCACTATGTGACACTTGTTTTAATTTTTTAATACATGTCAATTATTATTATTTTATTAATCATGTTAAATATAAAAAGATTAATTTTATATATTTTGTAAAGCTACTATGTATAATTTTTAAAAAATCTATATTAAAAATGTCATAATGTTGACATTTATTTTTGTTATACTTTAAACATATGCAATTTTAAAATATTTCTTAAAGTACATATGAAATAGTAGGGGGGATTATGTTTTTTTTCATATCAATAAGTTATTTGAATAAGATTTTAACTTTTACTTTAATGGATATTCTAAATTTAAAGTTAGGGAGAATTTTTATTCTAAGTAGAATTTTACTAGATCAATACACTTACGATACTTATACAAAATGATATAGTAAAAATAGTAATAGATCTCTTTAATACTTTTCCAAATAACTATTAATCTTATGATTTGTGTTATCAAAATTGATGGCCTCACTAAATTAGGTGTCATCAATGTTGTGTAAGCAATAATGTAGCCTAAAAATGACTATTTTTTTTATTTAAAAATATTTGTTGTTATCTCTGGCCAAACCCACCAATAGCCAAAGGGTTGGGAGAAAAAAAAAATTCTACATGACATCTTATATGGTGTGGTTATTAGTGTCATAAATGCTCTAACTTCAAGGTCTAATAATTGAGGACACAATGACAACTAGGCCAGAGGATGCAACCTCGTGGGGTTACTACCCTTAGTTGTGATTCAACACATGCTTCGACCATTTTTCCTATGTGAATGATTATTTTGTGGTCAAACAGATGATTATGATCTCCAAAGATATTGGAAGCCACCTCTCTAAGCAAGAAATGAAAATGATAAAGGAATGAGGTGCTTACTTCTTTCAAAATAAAAAGAGCACTTATATTTGGGTTGCCAGATTCACGAGCCAACCTTACTTGATGTCATAGATTTATAGCGACATGATTGTCTTGTTAGCATTTTGCAGAAAAGGCCTAGATGTGCACCATTTGTGTAGTCTAAAGGAGATGATGGGTGTGCACTTTCTCATCAAATGTAGTGACTATACTTGTACTTTATCCAAATTAAGAGAGGCGCCAACAAATTGAGCTCTTATAATTTTGATTTTACATGAGTTAGTTTTGATTTATAGGTCTAGATAGAGAAGTTAATGTCCAATCATGGGGGGCATCATATATTGAGCTTGGAGAAAATCTTAGGAAATTTGTCAAGACAAATTATAATGTTTGGCAGAGGAAATATAGCCACCTTTGCAAGGATCAAATGAAAACCTACAACTTGCACATGCTTTCCCAAAGTGCTTCAAAGATGAGGAGAAGGTGGATGCCTTGTACATAGAAAAGAGAATAGATCAAATAAGTATCCCTTTGGTAGATTGGAGCACAATGAAGAATGTGCAAATCGAGCAAGTAATAAGGGAGGTGTGTTGACCCTATAGGTCTCATTGGTATTATGAAAAGTAGTTGGTGTTGTAAATATTCTACACACTAAAGTGTTGTCATTGATTGGCAACCGATCGAGTGGAGTATACCATCTCATGATTACCGGTAGACATCTACACTAGACTTGATGGAGATGAAGACAAGTTGAGGAAGTTATGATCAGCATGATGAGTCATCATTGTGACAAGGTAGACGCAAACATGGTATGCATTGTGATGGGATTAACATTCTAACACAATAGCAGAAAGAAGAAAGTACCAAGTAGTTGAGGCTAGACCTAGCACAAATTGGTTGGGCTACTAGTCTAGACCCTATGATGTATGTGTCACAAGTTGCTCATGATTGCTCAATAGTACAATTCAACTATTGAATTCACTATTTTGGGTAGGATTTTGTTTTAGGATTTTGACACCCGAAGAAGGAAGAAGATATAAAGTCTAAAAACTTCATTAAGTAATATATGGAGAGTGTGTGGAAAGAGAAGAAGTGAAACTTGAGAAGAAAGAGACTAAACTCGACAAGTGTTACTGTGTAAAAGAGAAGATGAACAAGCAGCCAATGCAGTTTGGTGCACTACAAAAAGGGAAAAGCGAAAAAGGAATGAGTTGATGCAAAAGACATCACAGAGTATATCTACAAGGCAAGAGAAGATCAAGTCATCTTCTTGATGTACACTAGAGATCTATCAAACAAGATGTGCCACTTATTTTAGGTCAACATTTTAATTATTTTTTAATCACTATAATCATTATGTAAGCTCTTAACCAGGCATGCTTCAGTAGCAAGCATATTGATAAATCCTCTAACAAGGTGCCACTCATAAGGAGTGCTAAAATATTGTAACAAGGTAGCCTTAGTTGACTGATTGTAATCCTAATAGGTTGCAGATTTTCTTAACTTGATGTGTTCTTAGTAGGAATAAGTTGTAGCTCTTAACAAGGAAACCTTTTATCTGTAGTAAAAGGCCTGTGGTTATATTATCCCCCCTGTGGTTTTCATCCTCTCATCAATGGTTTCCAAGTACAAATATGTGTCTATTGATTAATGTTTTTGTGTATGAGTTTACATGCTTCTTTTTTATTGTATTTATTATTGTGTTGTTAGGTGAGTGGATGTTGTTCAATTTATTTGGAATGGTAAAGAGTAATTGATTTAGAGTCAACATTGATTCACCCCCCCACCCCCTCTCAATATTGGTTAGGATCAACTATTGGTATTAGAGGTTAGGCCCTATCGACAACAAGCATGACAGCTTGAGGGAAGATTGGGAAATTGCCATGAAGTAAAAATTAAAAAGCAGTATGAGGAAGCCCTTGAAATTATTGATGATCTAAAGAACAAGTTAAGAGAATCATTGTTAAAGAGAAAGAAACTCAACGAGAGCCATGAAAACATTGAGAAAATGGAAGATCATAGGGATACAGATGGATCTGAGGAAACAATCTCTGACCTCACGGATGACAATGAGAAGTTGAGAAAATATATCTCATACTTGCAGAAAGAACTGGAAGATACATCAAAAAAGATAAACCAAGCATAGAATGAGAAAGGTAACATTGCACAAGCACTAGAGAAAGTTGAAAATGTGCTAAGGGAAGTGTTGGAAGCAAATAGAACGGTTAAAGAGAATTCCAGACAAAAGGATGAGCAAATTCAAATATTGACTAAGGAACTAAGGAGCACCAATGAAAGAAATGAAAAGTTGAAGAAGTTCAATGATGGCTCTGGGAAGGTAGATGAATGACTCAAAGCTTAGAGGAAGACTAAGAGTACAACTAGTCCTAGGTACGAAGGTGATAACAATATTGAAAGGGATGAATCATCTAGAACTAAGGACCAGACCCAACAAGGACAAAAGAAAACATCATTTAAAGGTAAGCAGCCTAAGAAACCTACTAGACATTGTTGTGGTAAGAGTGGTCATACTTCTAATGTATGTTGGCATAGAAAGGTTTCACCCACAACACTAAATACCTTTATGGGTACTGCAATATATACCACTTGTAAGGTCACTCTCCTCAAGAGGGTAGATCTCATTTGAATGAGAAAAAGATTTGATGCTCATTGTTACAAAAGTAACAACTATAGACACTTGGTTGAAGCTTGTAGATCCATGGAAGGATAAATCCAGTAGTCTCACAGAACCTCTAGTCTTGGTTAGAAGAACAAATTCACTATACCAGTATGTTCAACCCATGAGAACAAAGGACATACTACATAACACTACAAACTAAGAACCGAACAAAAAATTCATTTAGGATCGTGGAGAGGAACAAGCATGACATGTTACTATTGTGGTGAGATAGGTCATCTTGCTAGAGATTGTATATTAGGAAGAGGATTCAAAGTGCAAAATTTGGATGCTAGAGGAAAGGGCAAGATCGTGGATAAAGAGGAAGTTGGAAAAACTTTAACAACGTGTAGGAAAAGAATGCCAATGAGGTTGAACTATTAAAGTCCAAAGAAGTTGGAAGCTCATCGGTTGAGGGTGAGACTTCTAAGGCAAACTAAGTTAATTCAAGCTTAAAATGGGTTGTATGCAAAAATAAATAATCAAACATCGGTTCCCTATTCAAAATCGATAAAGGATGCATTAGTGACACAACAAGCAAACTAGCAAAACAAAAGGAATTTATGACAAGATAGGAGTGTGTAAAGATTATGACCATTGTTATACAGGTCATTGACATTAAATATAGGTTAAATATTAGTTAAGCCTATTGTTTACCATTGTGAATTAATGTTAACCTAAATGTTATTGATTGAAAGTTACAAATGAGCTAGACAAGAGCCATTTACCACTTTGTAAAATTGAAACTCTTTAGTTAAGCATTTGGAAAAACCTAGTTTTTCTCATTTGTGCACCATCTACCTACAAAGTGAGTTCCTACTAGAAGGGCAAGGGTGAAAATGGAAAAAGATAACCACCAATTATTGATACAAAATATTCAACCAGTCACCACCTATTAAAACAACATAGTATGGGGAATTCATAATATTGAACTAGTTAAAAGAGTTTGTTGAACCAAACTATGTAGTCACTCTACTAAAGGGAGACATGGAAAATTAGACTTGGGTGTTGTAAGATTTGATGATGAACAAATCCATAGACCCTGGATATCCTACATGCAAATAACCTGTTACAAGGAAGAAAGAAAAGCAAAGAGAGAAGGGTTTTCTCAACAAACAAGAAAATTGTATTTGCTTGTGCAAAACAAAATGAATAAAATTACAACTAATCAATCCTTATGAAGGAGATCAAAACCCTAAAAGGGAAGCCCTGAGAAGAAAAAGCCATTTAATAATTACTGATTAATTATTAAATGTGAATGCAAAAAAGCATAAAGGAGAAATCTTAAGAAGGGAGAAAAAGTGATTTGATAAATGAAATTAAATTAACCTTTTTCTTTAACACCTCCCTTAAGATGAGCAACAATGCAACTACAAACAATGCAAGGAAACTATAATGCTGAAAGCAAACTTGGGTCCTGGCAACAAGGCCTAATGAGATACCCAATTACAATCAAATCTGTATGAAACAGAGAAATAGAGAAAACCTAATGGGAAAAATCCTACACCAAAAAGAGATAGAAAATGATGCACAAATGAAACATCTCAAGAGAATCTCTCAAGACCATAAGTATAATGAAAACCTCTGTGATAGAAGCATGAGACTCCATAGCCCCCCTAGAATGGCAGAACTCTTGTGTCAATGAACATACCAATGTGGCTCCGATCTGAAGGAAATAAAGGCAATGGACAAGGATGATAAACCCATGTATGTAAGGTGCAACTGGAAGTCATAGTTGATGCTCAAAAAAGAAAGCATGAGAATCCTAAAATGGAATCTCTAATGGAGGTGGGATAACAACTATGTTGAATCTATCATATGAGAGGAGATGTGTGTCCTCGAATATATCCTAAAAAATTGTAGTAGGTGGCTTGATGAATAGAGCTACAATGGTAGGCAATGTTGAAGAGTAATCATGTGCAAGAGATGAAATCTAAATAGGAGGTGGAGGTGTAGAAGCCACAACATTGGTCTCAGGAATAATACATAAGTTCAAGCGACCTGACTTCACCTTAGTAGACTCTCATAAAAAAGCAAAGTGAGTCTCCGATAGTGGAGATGGTGGATTATAATGTGAGAAGGAATATAGGTAGGAAGCATGATCAATAGTCCCTATAGCAATAATATTTCTTGTGTCACTATCTCTGATGTGCACTGAATTTTATGCGAACTCAACTGTCTTCCCTATCCCACGATGTGTAATCTGATACATAGAGAGAAAGTTAGAGGAAAAAGATGGAACACAAAGTACATCATGAATTGTACCATCATAAATGCCAATAGAACCTTTCCCACATATAGTCATAACAATGTCATTCTCCATCAAAATGTGTGGAGTAGGAGAAGCCTCAAAAGAAGAGAACAAATCCTGAATAGATGCCATATGGTGTGAAGCACCTGAATCCAATAACCATCCAGAAGAGGTTAGAGTAGCAATTGCACATAGTACATGACCCTTTCCTATATCTTTACCATATGACTGAAGTGATTATGATGAAGAAGATTTGTGAGAAGTATAAGGAATATCGATGTTCCTCTTCTGAAGTAGAGTTGTCAAATTTGATACATGTTTGGCATAACCATCTAAATTCTTCTCATAGAAATGTGACTCATCATGATTAGGCTTATTATAATTAGCACACTTTGATCTTTCTAGCTTTGGTTTACCCCCCTAAGGAGGAGGTGGCCCTGATGAACTTTGAGTGCAAGAATTAATCTGGGACTCTATAGAATGAGATTTCTATGTCTTCTCCTTCATCCCTAAAGATGGTCAAGCTACCAATGCATAAGTTTGTGAGCTTACGAGAGAATCCAACTAAGAGAGCTTAGCTTACTCTAGAGTCAAATGATCACAAAAAATCTCAAAGGATGGCATGGCAATTTTTTTACCAAACAATCTTTGGTGTAATAGAAGGTAGACGCAAAAATCTAAAAATTTCCATGAAGCTTAGAAAGAATAAGATAGATGCACTCAGTGTTAGTCTTCATCTTCCTGCAACCCTGCAATAAAGATCTTAGTTGATTGAACTTCATCAAGAAGTCTTCAATGGAAGGAAAAGAATTTGGTACAAGACTGTAAATAAGCTTTGCCTCAATCTAATGTGCCCCGAACTCATTCACTGTACCAAACAAGCCTTCAAGCTTGGTCCACATAGCTAAAGGGGTATTGAACCCATCGAGATGAAACTGTAGACTATCAGATACCTATAAAGCAATCAATCCTATTACCTCATCTATATTGTTCTTGTGCTGCATGACCTCAAAAGGCCTCTGTAAAACTGGTTGCACTACATCTAAAAAAGACCACAACCCTATTGACCAAAGAAGCCATGTCATCAAGGTCTTTCATGTGTGATAGTTATGAGGGGTTAGAAGTTCTAGACAAGAAGAGGTCTCAACCATTGTTTTAGAAGGTGCTGGATTATTTTTGAAAAAGTTTTGGTTTACTGATGTAAGTAATAGAAACAATAATACAAAACACCCCCCGCAATACAAAAAATTGAACCCCAACTACTAGAAGGAATGTGTTAAAAAGAAGAGAGAAAAAAAAAAACTTAACTTTAGAATCGCATGTACCTTTGAGAAATACTGATAAAAATATTAGAGAATCTATAGGGCTTGAGAAGAGTTTTCCGACGCTTTTTCCAGATCAAAAAATGGAGCTGTAACAAACAAGTTACACCCCTTGGAAGATGACAGACATCAACAAACTTCAAGCATAAAAAATGTACCAAACTGGAAAAAAATCAAAAAAATACCTATACCATTGTCTCTATCTCTGAATTAGCTTTTTGATGCTTCTTTCAGATCAAAAAAAACCCTTGTATGCTCAAAATATTGCAAAAAAACCACCAGGGCCTCCACAAGAAAAAGAAAATCAAAAGCTTGATGGTGGAATGGTCATCAAATTTTTGCAAGTAAAATGATGACATTAGCATTGTGCATTGTAGGCTAGTGTCATTACTTTCGATCAGCAATGTTAGTACCTTGCTGACATGATGACATCAGCATGTGTAACATCCTTTTTTGTGCATTAAAACAAGGTTTTTATAACATTTTAAAACTTTATAAGAGATTTATTTTTTTAATTAGTGCTTTAAAACTTTTCTTTTTGCAATTTTTCGAAAAAAAATTGCCTCCTATTGTGTGCCAAAGGTTGTACAACCTAGTATGCCAAAAAAAGTGCCCAAAATTTCTACGTCTCCAAAATTATCACAGGGATTAGATTGTGCAAAAAACCTCGATTTTCCTTTGTTTTTGTCTCGTGAATCAGCAGGGTCAACAAGTTAACTGAAATCTTTGAGTAGGGTAGGCCACATGAACCAAAGAGTTTGTTTCCTTTTGCCACCTCGCAGGGTCCTCCCGAGTTGACCATGCCCTTTTAAATTAATGGTGCCACCCCAATGCCCTGACCGTGGCAGTCACATAACCGCTAGCCCAACTATCAATGCTAACTATTAATACCTTGGTTGGGTCTGCTAGGACACGTGTCCTTTAGGTGCTTTCTCGCATTACTTAAAGTCCTCGCATCTTCATATTGTAGGGAAGCCCTAGTCATTGATCTCCACGAGATCAACAATCGAGAAGATCTTTCGTATTCTGGGCTTGCTGACATAATTTGGGCCCATGGCACTTGGCACCACCTTGGCAACCTGTACCAAAACTTAGTGCGACATGGCACCACCTAGCATCACCTAAAGAGACAGGCCCCACAGGGACACGTGGCAGCAAAGCGCTTCCTTGCAATATTTAAAATCTTCGCATCTTGATAATGTGGGGAAGCCTCAGCCGTAGATTTGTTCACATCGGATGGTGAGAATTCTTCATGCATCACCCTACGAGAAAGGTGGGCCCGTGACATCATTCCTTCCACGTGTCACAAGGAGGCATGCCCACATTTTTTAAAACCCTTGCAACTTCATATTGCAGGCGTGCGGTATCCGTAGATCTTGGGGAATCTGATGGCAAGAAAGTTACAAGCCGGCGGAAATGGACTTTAGGAAATATGAAATAATATAAGGTTTGGTCATTTACTTTTTTGATATTTCCTGAGCACTTAAATAATATTAAATCTGGGAACTAGATGTTGGGCGGGCTAAACTTTTGAATTCAAACTTGGCAGTAGCGAAATAAGATAACAGTACAAATTCCACATATAGGCACACCTTTATGACTTCATCAACAGATTTCAGAGGGAATGTTCGAAGCCATACCCAATGTTTTGTCTCAATGCTTTCTTCAAATGTCACTAATTTTGCCAAGCTTGCAAACATAAGAGCTAGTGTAAACATAATAAATACAATCTTATCAATCTTCAATACTACATCAACAAAGTGCATTTGTCAAGGCTACAATGTTTGATCACTTTTGATGATCTACCTTGTGAGGGGTTTGCCCTATTAAAGGCTAAAAAAATTGCTAGGCTCTACCTTAATTAAAGGATTTTTTACATCACAACTAATTGAGTACTTACTCCATTAGGATATTTACAAAAGCCTCTTAAAGCTACTCTGTTAAGAGATTTGAACCCTAAAACACTTGTTAGAATGTTTAGAATATGATCCTTCAGTTTGCACTTATAATGTTGATATCATATCTCCTCTATGCGATATATTGTTACCTTACTATGATTGATCTTCTATATCTTTGCTTGAAACTCTTCATGACACTACTGAGTCTCTTCTATCTTTCACACTCCAATTCACCTCCAAAACTTTGCATGCAACCAAAACTTTATCTATTCACTCACACATGTGAAATAGGTCATAGACCCTCCTTAAATAGTTGTTTGGGTGAACCTTGTAGATCCTAATCGACGATCTAGATTCATTTATTTTTCTACTTAGTCCTTGTAATGTTTTGATTGGTGGATTGCCTCACATAGGGATTAAGGATCTTTTATTTGATGCATAATCAATTCCTTGATTACCTCCTTGATCTTCAAAACATGCTTCTAGCTTGATAAAAATGGTTTGCAGCAAATTTAGTCTCATTCTAAACAAATATGTAAAATGGTGTTACTCAGCACTAACACCATACTGAGTTAGACATAAATTGTTTCACCATGCTATCCCTCAACCTTAATTACACTCGACATATACTAAATTGCTCAGCCTTTATATCACTTAACATTAGCTATTGTCCCTGATAAACTCAACAATCATTGGAGTACTCAACAACCTCTAGCTTTCTCGACAGTAACTACTACTCGGTACATAACTTGAAATATATACAAGTCTTCAATACTTAGCTTGACCTATATAGGATGGCTCGGTTGCAGTGATGACTAAACAACCCTTCCTTATGAATGACTAAGTGTTTGATACTAATAGACAACATGACTTAGGGATCAACAATCTCCCCCTTTGACACTAGTGGTGCAAAAACACTTTGTCATGAGAAAAAAAGTTCATTACATAAATAAAAGATAATTACTCTCCCTTAGAATATAATCCATACCATAACTTAGTATACACTATACATGATTTAACTCTTCGCTCGGTATATACATGCTTCAAAACTTCAACTTTAAAATTTTTAGAACTCCCCTTGATCACATGTATTTAGATCACCCTTATTCATCATCAGTGTAATCCTTATCATTACCATTATCTATCCCCCTCATTTTTGTCACTCATGGTTGCTAGGGTGAAGGGCTCAAACCAAACTTATCCAAAAATGGTTTGTGAATTTTCAAAATGTTACCTAAAGTGTTATCTTAGTTAGTCCTTATGGATTCAATGACATGAATCTCTATATCTAATTTTGCTACAAGATCCACCATGCTTCCAACAAATGACAGATTTGGATCTACTTAGACTAATTCATTTACATTTTAAAAATACATTTGCATAACCTCAAGATGAGGTGTCATCTTGGCTTGAATAGAAATCATTTTTTCTCTTATTCGGCTATAGTTTGCAATCAACTCTATGAACCTTCCCTATTGAAAATTGACCTTGGATAACTAAACTGCACTTGAACCTATATTTGTAGGTAGTGCATTGGCACTGTACTGTAAATTTGCTTCTAACTTATTCATCCCATCTTTAATGTCCCTTGTGTATGTAGAGCTATATCACAACTTCTTAAACATTATGTGTACATTATTAGAAACTTGATCCAAATTAGTCACAAGGTTTTATAACTCAACTTATCTCACAAAAATCTTTGTTTCTACATTCTCCATGGCTCTTTTCTCAAATTTCTTTTTTGACCATTGCATTAACTTTTCATTTGCATCAATGTCTGGGTAATTTATTCTTTCTACAATCTTAATCAGTTGTTCAACAATGGGAGCATTCTCATCTAAATTATCAATAACAAAAGAATGAAGAATTATATCCTTTATGTCATATATCACCTATTTTTGTGCTTTCTTCTTGTCATAACCCCATAATGACATATAAATCTTATAAAAATATTTGTATTTTTCTTAATAACCATTGTACCTCATTAATCATTTTAATGTTGACCATTTACATTGACCAATAAGTATCCATACAATGGCTCAATTTATCATATCGATGAATACCTAATAGAAGAAAAATACGTATAATAGTAGTTGTATTTATTGTAATTATATATATATATATAACAAGTCAACATATTCACTAATAAATAATAATGGTTATGGGTCAAAGGGTCACAACCCCCCCCCCCTCGACCACCAATAAAACATATAAATAAATCAAAGGTCATCGATGTTAAAGGAAGGAAGGAGGGTAGATAGAGAATGAGATAACCAATCAACGAAGGGTGCAAAAATAATTACTAACAGGTGGAACTCACCATACAAAGGTCTTACCTTACATCGGTTACAAGAAGACATCGAGCCAGAGATTAATCAGTGGAAGATGACACAAAATTGAGCATTGAAGGAAGATGATAAGTGGGACAGGTCAGATGTGTACTAGAGGACACATTAGATGAGGGAGATAAATTCATGCAGACAATAACATGCATAGTTCAACTACCATACTCTAGCAAGCAATTAGGATAAGAGGTGACGATAGCTAGGTTATCACAAGACTTGTTATTATAAAAGGGAAAGAACATAGATGTCGTCCACATGCAGACCAAGATCCAAGGTGGTACTAAGGAGTACATACATTATTGTTGTATTAAGGTATATATTTGTATTAAAGTAAGATATGTAATATAGTTACCATCACACTATTATGAGACATTAAAAAATTCTTATATTGACATATAGAAGATTATATATATATATATATATATATATATATATATATATATATATATATATATATAGAGAGAGAGAGAGAGAGAGAGAGAGAGAGAGAGAGAGAGAGAGAGAGAGAGAGAGAGAGAGAGAGAGAGAGAGAGAGAGAGAGATCTAAGCATATGCTTGGGGCATTTATTTCAAATGTCATAATATGATCCAAGATCTTCTTGGTGGAGGGCATTCATTCTGAATGTCATAAGATGACAATATGATCCAAGTAACACTTGGTGGAGAACATTCATTACAAATGCTACATTAAATGATATATGTATGCATGCAATTAAGATCAAAATATTTAGTTAGGTATATTATGATCTTATAATTCTTATTATCACCGTCTAATCCTAATGGTGGGGACATTACACTTTTGTTGATGCTTTGTTCTTAGCTCAGCCCGCTTTGCAAATAATTCACTCATAATTTTCATTTTCTCTTTAGTCAAGGTTGACTTGTCCCAATTTGGTATGACCATGTCCTTAGCAAGCGCAACAAGCTTAACTCAAAAAGCAATAGGGGATTGGACTTGTTTCTTCTTAATTTTCTTATTTGGAGTGTTGGAGCTTGGCATGGATACTTGCAACCTCTGTGTGTGGAGCTCCACACTCAGTCTTTGAGTCTCAACTATTTTATCTCTAGCTTATTAGTCTCTCCACTCATTTTCTTCTCATTAATTGGTTTGAGTTCAACCATGGAACTCTATTTTCCAGCCTATTTTGCTCCCTCAATCTGAGGTATCGAGGCTTGGGGCCTTTCCTCAACAATAATAGATTTCTCTACTTGGTCATTATGACCTTCAACTCTATGTTCTCCTTTTGCATTGCCCTCTATGGTTGTATCTATCTTTGGTGTCTCTTTAACAATTACCGACTCACTTGACAATACTTGCTTGTTCATCATCCTGACCATCATCTTTACTTGGCATAGAAATAGGAGTAGTTGCAAGTTCAACCAATTGTGTTGCCCCTTGTGTCTTGATTTTTGGGTAAATTTTATCTACACTGACATAATATTAAAGTCCAATAATTGTATAGGGACTAGTAATTGCATAGACTTGGTCTTAGTTTGGTGCACTGGCTTGATCACTACCTTTACAAGAATTGTGTTTGATTCATCATTAATTATCACAATCTATTCCCTTCCTTCACTCATTAAAAGTATTACCCAGGCTTCCCTATTCATCTACATCTTCTATATTGTCAAGCTGTACTTGACCAACCTCTTTCTCTTCCTCTTCCTAGTCATTTCAATCATTAGGTATTAATCCATATATCTTTTTCCACATGACCTTATTGGCTTCCACAACATATTCAATATTGTTTTTCCTAACTAAATAAGCTCTCTACTTTGGCACAAATTTATTGGTCTACTCTCTCAATGTTAAACTAATCTACCCTTATGTGAGTTTAGGCATTATTTGAGCCAATGTGGATTCCCTTATCTACCTTTCAATGGTTAGAGAATGCTTCCATTTATTATCAAGCTCATCATATGATTCCTCTAGAATTAGCTTTCCTATCTCTATAGGCATATATTTGAAATTAATCATCATATATATTGCTACCTCTTCCAGTTTCTCCTTATCTTCTCTATTTAATTTATCATACTTAGTGAAATGAAAAAACAATAAACCTACAATATTTCTACGATTATCAAATACCTCGTCAATGTTCTAAGATTTCTTATGTATTGCATGTTTAAATTGACTCAAGTCATCAGACTCAGTCCTTTATGCTTCGTCTTCATCATCTTTCTTTAACATAAGCCTTCTTCTTATTCCACTACTTTGTTTGCTCGACTCTATTGCCTTATACATTTCTTGCTCTTGGTTGCCCTTGGAATTTGTGCAAGCTTGGTTATTTTCACAATTCCTTTCTTCAATGGCTCAATAGTTGTAGGACTGGCTACCTTGGATCTCTTCCTAGTGACCCTTTGTGGTGTGGTTGTGGGCTTGGTAACCACTTTCTTCAAACTTTTCTTTACCTTTGGTGCAACCACAACAATCTCTTTGACTTTACTTGCCTTGGGCTTTACAATAACTATCTCCTTACCTTTACCTTCATGCCCTTCTTTGTCATCAACTTCATCTTCTTTTTTACAACTAAGGTCTTCACCTTTTCCCTCTGTTATCTATAGTGGTGCCTCACCAAATGTGCCCTCTAAACTTTCTATTATCTTTTTTATTTTGCTATCCATCTTAGGAACCTTGGTCCACATCATCATATTGAATTTAGTAGTCTCATATGTTCTAAAAGGTTTTCCATTCTTGTCTATCTCCTTGGCCAACAATGTTGTTATGGCTATTGAAACTTCATCGATGTTTACCTCATAATGAAGAGGTCTTAACCATGCAACTCTTGGAATTACAGCTTGAGCATATGTGTAGTCAGTATCTATTGAGAAGGATATGTCATCTTTTAATATTGATCAAAGACTGACTTAGGGATCCTGAACCCATTCTTCATATTTTTCTTAAAGTTCTAAAAAAAATCATCCATAACTTCAAAATTGTCACCTAATTGATAAAATCATTGATTTTCTTGGCGACTAATTTCTTGTTGTCCCATACTAAATCTCCTATTGTGGGGGAAAGAAATGTATGTAAGAGGAAATATAAATAATGAGAGAACCAAACTTACATGAGCTAATCTTCGCTTTCCTTATTGCTCCTAGGTTCTTTGCCAATTAGGTAAGTTGTACCTCAACCAAATCATAGCTATGGTCTTTCTTAAGCAAATTTTAACCCATGTCTATAGCCAAACATGACACGTTGTTCAATCAACTCAACTAATAGAACTTATGTGCAATGACTCGAATAGAAAACTCAATCTTTGGATCTTCAATAGTGTTGATCAACATGCCTCTGCCATTCCATTTTGCCTTAGTGTTGTTCTCAATTACATCTCTGCCTTGACAACAAATGGTCTTTACCCTATCTAGAACAGGGTAGCCAATGACATGATGAATAATGGACCTTGTGATCTTCATTGGTCTATTTTGTAACAAACATTTTATGTCATGAATGCAGCATATGACAATCTTTATCTGTTCCACTTTGAAAAGTTTTGGAAAATCTAGTGCAAGAGTTAACCCTTTATCAGCCACTACTTTATGTTTGTCTTTCAATCTATCATTGTCACAAATTTTATCATATGCACTCCTCAACTCAAAATCACCAATCTCTCTAATTTTTCACATGTAGCACGATTAAACATTGTGAACCATAATTATTCTTGGTGGAATCGTTGACAATTCCCCTGAAGTATTTCTAGTCAACTTGATATCTAGGTATTCCTTAAACTTTAGTGGAGGGCATGCCTCATTCCAAACAATTTGAGCATTGTGGTCCTTTAGTACCTCCTTCTCACTAGTAAACATAGATGATTCCATCTTTACACACTAGGTTTTAAAATGAAAATAACTTCACAACTCGGTCTAAACATAATTTTATACAACTTACTTGTGAAGTCAACGACTTGCACTTAAATCTTCAATAATTTCACACATATTCACTTTGCAATCACCTGAATACTTCTCTCTATAAATTCTCAATAATTGTTTGAGAGAAATGATTGATAAAATCTTCTATGTAGTTTGAAATGGTAGAATTATGTCTTCAATTAATGGTTCAAATATGCATTGGATGCATAACAATTATCTCAGCTAACTCAGTGAAACTCACAACATACACATACATCAACTTCACTCGATCAGTATCATGACTCAATTTATACTGACATTTAACTTAACACATCATTCTATAGCTCGATACATAATGCAACTTGGTGCTAACTAGACTCCAATACTACCATTCGATCTTTACTAGATTCTAAACTTGGCACCAAAAGTCATTTCACTTTTGAAACCTTAGATTTTTCTTTGTACATCTATTATGTTGATTTTAACTTACATGCATATAGTATTAGGAACTAATGTATGATTTATCAATTAGAAACATAATTCCATACATACCACTTTGCTTTAGTTTGAGGTGGGGGAATCACCTAATCCTTTGGATTTGATGATCATAACTTTGTCATTGGAACTATTGCTTCCATCAAACTTCTTCCTCAAAATTTGGTTTGTTTCATTCCTCACTTCTTTGGTATTGGCATTTTTCTTTCCATTGTTCACTCCAGAATTGGGTGTTGGTGCTTGGTTCATATAGTCCTTACTTAGATGATTGACATTCTAATGGTTAAAACACATTGGTCCAAAATTTCTCTAGCTTCCACATCTTCCTCTAAGATGTATCCTAGCACAATTTTATGCAATGTACCATATTTTCCACAAAATCGACAAATTTACCCAAGTATTGTAATCCCAATTCATGGTATTACCTTGTATGGGTGCTTTGCCTTGACTTTTAGGTGTCCAAATTATATTTTCTTTAGATCTGCACATTGAAAATAGATTGATACAAGTATTATAAATGTGTTTCAATCATTATTTTGTCATTGATGTCAAACCTACTACTTGCTAGTAAGAAAATTGCTTATATGATTTAAGTACTATCATTTATTTGATTGATAACGAGGATTTGATCAAATGATTTAACAATAGCACCTAGAGGACAGGTTGAGTTATGAAAAGGAGTACAAGAATCTATTAAGATAGTGATATTATAATGCATTGATAATCTACTTAAGGTTCCAAAGGTTGGCTATATTAATTAAGTTTAGAAGAACAAGTAAGAAGAATTGATTCTACCAAGCTTGACCAAGTGTACAATAGGTGCTGAAAAAAGTTAGTGCAAGCCAAGTAGAAATTTAGTTGGAGCTGAGCAAGGTCAATTTTAGTGTAAGCCAAGTAAAGTTTAGTTGATGCCGTGCACCAATAAACTTTAGTTCATGCCAAGTGTTTTGATAGTGGATGATGAGCAATGCAACATGTGTGAAGCATCGAAAGCCAACTAATGCTGAATGTCAACATTATGAGAAAGATCAAGAATTTGACAAATTTGAGCTAACAGGTTTGATTTCTTGGATTGTGTGAGCTGTGTGGAAGATAAGATTGATGAGTTGGTAGCATAGAATTCAAGATGAACCATTTTGAGATGAGTTCAAAGAGGATTGAAGGAGAAGTTTCTAGAAGGGAATGAAATTATATGAGAGGTAGATCCATTGAATCCTACCTAATCTAACCTAACCCTAAAATGGAAAATGGAGGATGAATGACAAATATCTTAATTCTCTATTTATAGAGATGGTTGTTCAAAAGCAAGGGTTGTCATGTGCAAGAACCTAAGGAAGACAAGGAGTCTAGGGTAATTACTTCGTTCAGTAACCTAAGAGAAGATACTGCATTGGACAACAAAGAAAGAAGGCTTAAGAATATGGATGCTTGAAGGGTGAACAAGCTATCAGAGCTTAAGAGTGTAAAAGCTAAGCAGAATGGAGGACTAAAACAAAGATCTATAATCTACAAATGGAGTTGTAAGTTGTTATTAGATCAAGCCTTATTATTAATCTCTAATCATTGTATTAGCCTAGGATAAATCTTTTGGATTAAAGTTGACCTAACAGTCATTTGTAAATCCTTTAACTGGGTGACATTCCAAGTGAATGATCTAAAGTCCTCTAACAAGGCTCACTGTTGATAGGGTGATTGAAATCCTTTATCCGGGTCACATTTAACAGTGTGCATTGTAACCTTAAATAGGGTTGGCCTTTCACAAGGCATCACTTCATAAGAGTGAGAATGAGTAGCATGTTACTAGTGGTTTTTTCCCAAATTGGATTTCCATGTTAAATCATTGTTAAATGTGTTATTAGATGTGTTATGTTTCATGTTTACATTTCTACAAATTGAATTGATAGTAACCTACAAGTTTAAGTGATTGCATAATCTAATGGATGCATGCATGATGAAAATGTTTTATGGATATGGGTTCACTAAGATGTGAAAAGTTTTAATTGTACATCTAGACCTTGTATAGTTGATTCACCTCCCCTCTTAGTTATTCTAAAGAATTACAACAATTGGTATCAAAGCCATCTTCTTAAGAGGACTAGTTTGAAGGTACTAGAGGCATACCGATCAAGATGCCAAAAAGAAAAGTACCCAAGCTTAATAGAGATAACTTTCTTGCATAGAAAAGTCTGATGAAGCTATACCTAGGTCTTGGAGATCATGCACAAACTACCATTACTATTGTGCATGTTAATCCTGTTGAAGCCTTAACTATTGAAGATTTGAGAAAAAAGAAAGAACACAACCAGTAAATGTTGGATATTTCCTCTGCCCTAAGCTATATTGAATTTGATGATATCAAGGATTGTGATAGTGCAAAGAAAATGTGGGATGCTCTACACACCATCTATGGAGGTGACAAGAATATTCTAAGAGCCAAAGCTGAAAGTCTCAGAGGTAAGTTCGATGATATGAGAACACAAGAAGGATAAATGATATTGTTAATGCAATAAGAGAAGCTATTGGTACAATAGATGATGATATTGTACTAATCAAAGTTTTGAGAACACTACTGCCTATATATACTATTAGAGTTTCTGCAATACAAGAACTAAGATGTATACTAGGGAATAATCTAAGTCTTGAAGATTTGGTAGGTAGGCTCACTACTTTTGAGCTATCTAACTTTGATAATTATAAACCTAAAAATATAGAATCTACTTTCAAAGCTAAGTTGTCATTAAAGGAACCTAATGAGAAGAAGAAGAAGAAAAAGGAAAAATATTGGCCTAGTGACAGTGATACACATGAGGAAGATGTTGATCGACTTGAAGCACTATTAACAAGGAGATTTCGTAGAGGTAAAGGAAAGTTTAAAGGTAGGTTACCTATCATGTGTTTCAATTGCAATGAGGTTGGTCATATTGCTGCTAGATGTCCAGACAAGAAGAATTACAAAGGTGGTGACAAGTACAAAAGTAGAAAAGATGAAGACAACAAAGACTACAAAGACAAAGGCAATAAGTCTTGCTACATTACTGAAGAGGAAACAAAAGATGGATTTGAAGATCATGATGATGAAGTGGTGTATGTTGCAATGAAGGATGAATTTGACGAGGATGAGACAATTGCACTAGTGTCTTGTGTGAACAAGAATGACAAATGGATCATTGACAGTGAGTGTTCACATCACATGATTGGAGATAAAAGTAAGTTCATTACCTTGAATTATTATGATGGAAATAGTTCCAAGTTTGGTAATGATGCACCATGTATGATAAAAGGAAAAGGTTCTATCAAGCTCATAGAAAATATTTTATGTGACAATGCTTATTATGTTTAAGGACTTAACTATAACTTGTTGAGTGTGTCACAACTAAATAATTTGCATTGTCAGGTTGAGTTTGAGAATAAAATTGCTAAGATATATGATACTAATGGAAAACTGATTGAAAAAGGTAATCGAACAAGAGGTAATCTATTCTATCTTGATATAGAGGATGCTACTTGTTTGGTTGTATAATTTGATGATGTGTGGCTATAGCACAAGAACTTCTGTCATGTTAATTTTGATAACTTGGTTAGTATCAATAACATGAGAAGAGTTAGAGGTTTGCCTAAGTTGAAAAAGCCTGACAATATAATTTACAAACAATGTCAGTTAGGCAAAATGATAAAGTCAAGTTTTAAGAGTAAGACTCATACCTCTAGAGGAATATTAGAGATTCTTCATATTAACTTGTGTGGACCAATTGAAGTACAAAGCTACAAAGGAGATAAGTACATTATGCTACTTGTTGATGATTACTCTAGAATGATGACAGATCTATTTTTGAAATAGAAATTTGATGCTTTCCAAATGTTTAAGTGGTACTTAGCAAGAGTTAAGAAAGAAATAGGTAAAAGTCTAAAACGTTTGAGATCTAACAAAAGAGGAGAATTTACATCAAATGAGTTTGAGATGTTTTATAATGATAGAGGAATCAAAAGATAGACATTTGGTCCTAGAACCCCTCCACAAAATGGAATTGTTGAAAGGAGGAACATGTTTGTAATGGAATATACTAGGGCATTTATGATGGAGAAAAATGTTACTTTGAAATGCTGGAGATAAGCTATAAGTACAGTTGTTTATACCTTGAACCATGTACAAGTCAAGAAAGGTACTCATTCAACACCTTTTGAACTATGGTATGGATACTCACCCAATGAAAAATATTTTAAGGTATTTGGAAGCAAGTTTTATATTCTCAAAGATTTTAGGAATAGTAAATTAGATGCAAAAAGTGAAGAAGGTATATTTCTTGGTTATTCCACAAGAAGTAAAGCTTATAAGTGTTTAAATACTAACACTTAAAAAGGTTTGAAAAGTGCACATGTGAAATTTGATGAATATAAAAAAGTATACGAGGCTGAACCTATGAAGGAATTAGAAGAATACAAATCATTTGTATACTTTTATTAAGGTATGCCTACTAAAGAAGATATTGCAAACTAACAGAAAGTTTAAGTGACTACCGAGTCACATACTATGAATGTCGAGTTGCATTCAAGAACTAAGTTACATTCAGATGCTGAGTTATAGAATGAAGTTGAGACACATTCTAGTTTTGAAATTAGTGTACATGAAAGAGATACTGAACTACCTAATAGAGAGGTACTCAGTGATTCAAAAGTTGAGAGACCAAATATAGAAACTAGAGTTGAACCAAGATTATCTAAGTATGTCAAGAGACATCATCTTGTTGCACAAATCATTAATGATAAAGATGCTAGACTAATGACAAGGAATAAGTTGAGAAATGATACATGTTTTTTGAGCATGCAAGAACCCAAAATAGTGAAAGATGCCTTAGAAGATGTGGAATTGAGTAAAGCCATCAAAGAAGAGATTGAAAAAAATGAGAAAAATAAGACATGGACTCTCATTCCTAGATCATAAGACAAAAATGTGATTGGTACCAAGCGGGTATACAGAAACAAGTTAGATGAAAATGGTGAAGTCATAAGGAAAAAGACAAGATTAGTCTGTAAAGGATATGCACAAGAAGAAGGGATAGATAATAAAGAGACATTTGCTCCTATTGCAAGGTTGGAAGGAGTAAGAACTATGCTTGATTACTCTACATATAAAAGTTTTAAAGTTTATCAAATGGATGTTAAGTCTACATTTCTAAATGGTATATTGGAGGTAGTGGTTTATATAGAATAGCCAGAAGGATTTGTTGATGTTAACAACAAAAAAATGGTATGTAGACTACACAAAGCTTTATATGGTTTGAAGCAAGCACCAAGAGCATGGTATAAGAGACTTCATAATTATCTTGTGATGATTAGATTTTAGAGAACTAATGATAACAACAATTTGTACTTGAAGACATAAAAAGACAAAGGTATTTTGTTATCTAAAATTTTTGTTGATGATATCATATTTTGAGGTCAAGATGCTCTACGTAATGCTTTTGCAAATGAAATGAAGCAAGAACTTGAGATGTCTATGTTTGGAGAGATCAAGTTCTTTGTGGGTTTGCAAGTACATCAGATGAAATATGGTATATACATCACTTAGTCAAAGTATGTTAAGGATATACTGAAAACTTTTGGATTGGAAAATTCCAAGCCAGTAAGTACACCTACGGTGATAGGATATAAATTGTGAAAGAATGATGATTCAAATGAGGTGAATCAAACATTATACAAGTCTATGAATAGAAAATTATGATATGTAGTACATAGTAGATCTAATATTACATTATCTGTAGGGATAGTTACAAGATTCTCTACTAATCCCAGGGAGAATCACTTGATGGTAGTAAAGAGAATAATGAGATATCTAAAAGGAATAGAGGAGTATGGTCTTTATTACAATAAAAATGAGAAATTTGAATTGAGAGTGTACATTGATGTTGATTGGGCTAGAAATATTGATGACAGAAAGAACACTAGTAGAGAAGCATTTTTCTTAGGAAAAAGGATGATTGCTTGGATTAGCAAGAAACAAAACTGTATATCTTAGTTTACTGTTGAAGTTGATTGTGTTGCTGTTGTAGTATATTGTACAAATATTATGTGGATCAAACAACTACTCAAAGGTATGAAGGAGGAAATCACTGAACATGTGATACTTTATTATGATAATACAAGTGTTATAAATATATCAAATAATCCTATGATGCATACAAAGACTAAGCACATTGCAATCAAGTATCATTACTTGAGATAATTAGTTTGAGATAAAGAGGTGAAGATGGAATATGTTAACACCAAAGAGAAAATTGCTAATATCTTCACAAAAGCATTACCTAAGGATGCTCATGAGTATCTAAGAGGTAAACTAGGGGTGATACCCCTATCAAAGGCTATCTAAGAAGCATGAGGAGTTCCCTACATCAAACAAGTTGATTGACATATGTTACACATTGATGCAGTGGATCAAGCACTTTAGGAGCTGCCTAATGTAATCAAAGAGCTAGAACTACAAATCAGTCACAAGCAAAGTAACCGAGGGAGAAACTGAAACTGTTCATATCTGCATATTAAGATGACAAGTCTTTCACATTTTTGTCAAAGAGGGAGATAAAGACATTGAAATAAGAGGGAGAAAGTATACTAAGAAGTACTGATGGAGATGAAGGAGAAATCCTAATATGCCTAATCCTACTGAATGAGAAATCCTAACTGTTGAAGGAGTAAGTGTGCTAAGGGAGAAACTGTACTTGCTAATTACATCTACCTAGTAAGAGGGAGATAATGTTGAGGGAGATATAAGAAGTAATGAAGATGGATTCATAAGGATGAGTTGATAAGAACATAATTTTGTAATGTGTCAAGAAGATGAGAGTTGCTGATAGAGAGAGAGATTTCAATACAAAGAATTATTTTCTTTTTTGGTATTTTGATTGGTCATATTGATTAAGTTTGGTCAGTTTGGTTTTCCATCAATGCCAAAGAGGGAAATTGTTGAAAATAGATTGATCAGAACATAATTTTGTAACCTATCTAGAAGATGAGAGTTGCTGATAGAGGGAGAGATTTCAGTACAAAGAATTATTTTCTTTTTTGGTATTTTGATTGGTCATATTAATTAAGTTTGGTTAGTTTGGTTTTCCATTAATGCCAAAGAGGGAGATGTTGAAAATAGATTGATACAATTGTGATAAATGTATTTCAATCATTGTTTTGTCACTGATGTCAAACCTTCTACTTGTTGTTAAGACAATTGCTTATATGATTTAAGTACTATCATTTATTTGATTAATGAATGGGATTTGATCAAATGAGGTAACATTAGCACCTAGAGGAAAGGTTGAGTTACAATATGAAAAGGAGTATAAAGATCAGTTAAGACAGTGATATTATAGTGCATTCATAATCTACTTAAGGTTTCAAAGTTTGGTTACAGTGATTAAGTTCAGAAGAACAAGTAAGAAGAATTAATTCTAGTAAGCTTGGCTGAGTAGACCATAGGTGCCGAGCAAAGTTAGTGCAAGCTAAGCAAAAAATTAGTTGGAGCCAAGCAAAGTCAATTTTAGTGTAAGTCAAGTGAAACAGTGTAAGCCGAGCAAAGTTTAGTTGATGTCGAGCACCAGTAAACTTTAGTTTGTGCCGAGTGTTTTGATAGTGGATGCTGAGCAACATAGTATGTGTCGAGTATTAGAAGCTAGTTAATGTCGAGTGTTGGCACTATGAGAAAGGTCAATAATTCAATGAATTTTAGCCGACTAGTTTGATTTCTTAGATTGTGTGAATTGTGGGGAAGATAAGATTGATGAGCTAGTGGCACAAAATTTAAGATGAACTATTTTGAGATAAATTCAAAGAGGATTCAAGGAGAAGTTTCTAGAAGGGAATGAAATGAAATGAGGGGTAGATTCATTTAATCCTACCTAATCTAACCTAACCCTAAAATGGACAATGGAGGATGATTGACAAAATATCTTAATTCTCAATTTATAGAGATGGCTGGTCAAAAGTAAGGGTTGTCATGTGCAAGAACCTAAGGAAGACAAGGAGTCTAGGGTAATTACTTCATTCAGTGACCTAAGAGAAGAGACTGCATTTGAAAGAAAAGCAAGAAGGCTTAAGAGTATGGATGCTTGAATGGTGAACAAGCTATTAGAACTTAAGAGTGTGAAAGCCAAGTAAAATAAAGGACTAGAACAAAGATTTGTAATCTGTAAATGTAGTTGTAAGTTGTTAACAAAGTAAGCCTTATTGTTACTCTCTAATCATTGTATTAGTCTAGGGTAAATCCTTTGGATTAAGGTTGACCTAATAGTCATTTGTAAATCCTTTAACCAAGTGACATTGATTTGAAGCCCTCTAACAAGGCTCACTCCTAATAGGGTGATTGAAATCCTTTAATCGGGTCACATTTAATAATGTGCATTGTAACCTTTAACAGGGTTGGCCTTTCACAGGGCATCACTTCAGAAGAGTGAGAATGAGTAGCATGTTATTGGTGGTTTTTTTCCAAATTGGGTTTCCACATTAAATCATTGTGTCAAATATGTTATTGAATCTATTATGTTTCATGTACATCTCTGGAAATTGATTTGACATTAACCTACAAGTTTAAGTGATTACATAATCTAATGGTAGCGTGCATGATGAAAATATTTTATGGATATGCATTTACTAAGCTATAAAAAGTTTTAATTGTACATTTGGACCTTTGATAAATGATTCACCCCTCCCTTTTAGTTATTCTAAAGAATCTGAACACTGTAATCTTGTGCCTAACCATACTTCTAACATGTATAATAGTAAACTTTAAATCTAGAAGTAATTGGTGCCTTATTGCCCTTTGATCTACACTCATGTGCTTGATGATCTTGTTTGTTGCAAGTGAAGCAATAACCATTGATTTTAGGTTTAGGATGTGACTTACCAATATTTCTCTTGAAAAAATTTGTTGTATTCCCTAGTTTTCCATAGTGATAACATGTAGGCTTCTTATTCTTTTGTTTTTTAGTCATATTCCTCTGTTCTCCTTGCTTTGATGATTTTCCTAATTGCTTAATACCTAATAAGAGCTTGGCATAGCCTAGTCTAGAGGTTTCACCAAGTCTCCTTGATGCATTCATTTATTCATTAAGAAATCTCATAGCCTCTTTAGGTTTGTTCAACCTTTCAACAAATTCCTTTTTTATATTTTAACTCGTTTACTAGTTTGCATTCTTAGATTTTAAATTTGCAATCCCCAACTCCGTTCTTGCAATCTCATGATCTAGAGGATCTATTTAAACTTTTGATACTTCAAACATGAAACATATTTGATATCACCACACAAACCCTCATTTGAACATTAACCTTACATCAATGTAATTACTAACATCAACATTATATCATATCTAACTTCTAACTACATGAATGAAAATTCATAAACACATAATATATTAACACACATATTTGGTAACACATTAACCCTCCAAGGTGAAGGTAAAATTGTGGTGGGGATGACATTCAAAAAATCTTCAATACCATAGTAATAAAGTGTGTTTGTTAAGGCTACAACGTTTGATCACTTCTAAGGATCTACCTTGTGAGGGGTCTACCCTTTTTAAGGCTAAAATAACTGCTAGGTTCTACCTTTATTAAAGGACTTTTACATCACAACTAAGTGAGTACTCTGTTAGGAGATTTACAAAATCATATTAAATTTACTATGTTAAGAGATTTAAACCCTGAAATACTTATTAGAATGTCCAGTACCTAATCCTTTGGTATGCACTTATAATTCTAATATAAGATCTCCTCTATTCAATATATTTTCATCTTATTATGATCGATCTTCTATATCTCTACTTGAAACTATTCACTGCATTACTATGTCTCTTGTGTCTTTAACACTCTAATTCACCTCCAAAACTTTGCATGCAACCAAAACTTCATCCATACACTCACACACATGAACTAGGTCATAAACTCTCCTTAAATATCTATTTGGGTGAACCTTATAGATCCTAATCATAAATCTAGATTCATTTCTTTTTTTGCTTAGTCCTTGCAATTTTCTTATTGGTGGATTGCCTTACATAGGGATTAATGATCTTTCATTTGACACTTAATCAACTCCTTGATTACCTCCTTGATCTTATAAGTATGCTTCTAGCTTGATAAAAATGGTTTACATCAAATTTAGTGCCATTCCAAACAAATATGTATAACTATGTTACTCAACACTAACACCATACTAATGCTTGACATAAATTGTTTAACCATGGTATCCCTCAACCTTAACTACACTTGACATATACTAAATTACTCAGCCTCTGTATCACCCAGCTTCAACTATTGTCCCTGATAAACTCAAAAATCACTAAAGTACTCGACAACCTCTGTCTTGTTCGGTAGTAACTATTTCTTGACACATAACTTGAAATATATACAAATCTTCAATACATATCTCAGCTTATATAGGATAACTCGATCACAGTGATGACTGAATAACCTTTCCTTATGAATGACTAAGTGTTTGACACCAATAGACAACATGAGTTAGAGATCAACAACTATATCATCTTTAGTCACAACTCTACAAAAACTCTTAATCCTTGCAATAATCTTAGATATCCTACCAAAATAACCATTAATTATTTCATTTTCCTTCATCTTAGCACTCACAAAAAAATCTTTCCAATTCTGTAATTTAGATTTATTTGTAAATATATAACCTTCAAATAGACTTTGTAACTTAATCCAAATAGCATCTACAAGATGTAAGCCTTTTACTTCAATATATTCTATTTCTGGAAGGCACAATAACAAAACTTCTCTAGCAAAAAATACTATACATGAATAGATCCTTCTACTCTTGCAAATACAATTCTCCAAGTCTTTCACCTCAATTAATGTCTTGTTGTCCCTTGTAATCATCCAATAATCAATTCTCATGCATAACAAATGTGTCTTCATCTTGTCTTTCCAATTGTCATAGTTTGCCCCATCAATCTCCAAACTTTCCTCCATAAATTTTGCATTTGATCTAATTAAGCTATTAAACTTTTTTCTTCTTATAAGGATCTGATACTCTGATACCAATTGTTAGAACTTAAAGTCCACCAATATAAATTGGCGGGGTGGGGGGTGGTTCAATAAGTTATACGCTTTAAACTACTTTTAACAACATTAGTAAATCTAAGATATACAACCAAAAGATATAATAACCATAAGATGAGAATCGAGCAAAGTAACACAAGATATGTTAACTAGGGAAACCAATGATCAGAGGAAAAATGTTGGTGGGAATGATGCCCACAAAATAATGTACTAATATAAAAAGTTCCTCATAAGAGGATGTGACCCTACTAGGAGTCAAATGAAAATAATCAATAGGTATGAGTCCTTGTTAGGAGACTTTGAATCCTTATCAAGAGATTCCAACCCTGTTAGGATTTGTTCCAATCCTATAAGGAGCTGATAAGAAGACAAATGAACTCACTGTCCAAACTATTTCATAACTTTTCTCACTAAACAATTCATGATAACCTATCCAAGAAAATGAACTAATTAAAATAACAAGTTATCTTTCCAATACAATTCCTTTCAACTTCACAACATATCCTCAACATCAATCATCGCTCTAACTGTAATACCCCAAGATTGGCACATTGCCATATTAACCAATTTTGGTTTATTCAATCATCACTAAGTTCTATTTTACTAGGTAATTATAATTTTGATAATTGCTACTTGACCTAGGTGTCAAATGCAGACAACCCTAATCTGCATTAACTACACTATTTATTTAATTCCTAAATATCGACTCAAATTAGCTATAATAAACCTATTGATTTAATTTAATTTAATTATAAGTGTTCATACTTTAATTAAATTAAAATCACCTCTTTCGCTAATGTACAAAGGTATTAAATACATTTGATTTAATAAGATATCTCCTCTTTTTAATTATTGAATTTAATTATTCAATTAATTAAAGTTTATCCATTTATGAGGTCATATTCTATTTTATTAAATTAAATATTCTCTCCAAAATCTTCTCTTCAATTAAAAAATGGAAACTTTGGGTGAACTAAAATCGGAAAAGGAATTAAATTAGTTAACTCCTTTTATCACTCAAATTAAATTAGTTAACTCCTTTTATCACTCAAATTAAATATGTTAACTCCTTTTATCACTCAAAGGCAACTAGTTAACTCCCTTTTCACGAGGAAGTTTCCATTATAACTGAGTCTCCTCTTTAATCTTGTTCGTCCATTCTAATTAATCTCGATCGTTGATCACCTATTGGATTATATTTAAGAAGCTCTACATTCCTCATTATAGAGGTTGAATTGAACTTGCATTGAACCTATGCTGGAATATCTACTCATTTTCTCTTGCATTCTTAGCTGATTTTCTTGCATATCAATCTCATATAATTTAATAATGCATCCATTTAGCTTAATTGTTTTTTCCTTATTCTTAGAATAATCTTGCTTACATTTAAATTAATCTTGCATATCTCATATACCTTAAAATCATTCGTTCTAGAGGTCTGGTTACTTGCTTTTTGTTCTGAGAGCAAAGGCAAAATCCTTCTAGTTAGAAGGCAATGGGTCAAACTGTTGGATTGCTTGGAAGAATAATCTCATATTCATTTTGGGATGATCTTTCAAATAATGATCGTGTTGAAGTGTGTGTGAGGATCTGAGGCTCACATTCCACATATACATTTCTGGCGCCCACCGTGGGGGTGAGAAATCAATTTTTCTGGCCTCAATTTCTCTATTTTTTGCATTTTTTATGATTTTGTCGCATTTGTCCGTACAATTTTCTAGATTTTTGCTCGAGAAATCTCATTTTCGCGTGAAGAACTAAAGATTTCACATTTTCTTCTGCACTTGTGTGAAAAAGTGCATAATTGTGTAGATTCCCATGTGGTGCACATCATTTCTTTGTGTGGGTCTGTACATGATTTCATGCAGAATTTTGCAACAAGAATGCAAAATATAGTTTTTCAGAGAATTTATTATGATGTTTGACTAATAGTTTTCTCTGAAACATTTTCTTTCAGATTTATATTGTTCTACAGCTTAATAGTGGTTTGCAGGACATTTATATTTAAAAAAAGTATAAAAGAATTTTTTGCTTTTGATGTTTTCATAGGTTTTCACATTTTCTAAGCTAATTTATCTATATATATAAAAAAAAAGTTAAATTTTATTTTCCCATAGTTAAGCTTTCGTTTGAATAACAGTGTTTTTTGAAGCGTTCTATTTTTGATTTCTAGTTTTCAAACAACTTGATAGTGGTTTGCAGGATGCATGTTGAACACACCTTATCAAAACACTTGAAACAAGTACTAATTGTGTGATTGTAGGACACTTTGTCAAAGATCTGCATGTCGAAGACTCATTTCAAACCCACTTAAAATGTTGAGTTTTCTATATTGCTTTCCACACATAGTATAAATAGGGCTTGTGAACTTTGTAGGGTGCAAGATAGAGGAATAGGGGAGTATGCTCTTTACCACTTAGAAGTGATGCCCAAGGGTAAATTAGAAACCTAGAAGCCTCTAAAAGATGGTACCTAAGGGAGGCAAGTTAGTGGTTCTCCCAAACAAAGTGTTTAATGAAGAGATGATGGTTTCCTTTTAGGGAATCAAAGTCTTGGAATAGGACAAGGTGGGATCAATAAGCTAACTCGGTGATTAACATGTCTTGCATGTTTGGGTAAGGTGATGAGGTAGAGGAGTATGCTCTTTCCCTTGAGGGAAATTAGAAACTTGGACCCTTAGATCTAAACCACTAGTCTGAGTCAACCTTTAGAGGGCCTGGTGGAGTGATCCAACCTCCAAGAATGACCCAAGTGAGCACACTCCTTTTGCTACAGATTCCACCTCACTCTAATAAAGAAGCTTTATTGAGTGAAAGACTCCAAAGCCACACTAATTTCCTCTTCTTCATTTTGATATCATATATCAAGAAGAGGCTCTGTAAACTGCACTAGTTGGCGCTGACCCCAGTCATACTAGTCAAGTGTGTGCACTTATAGATGTTGGTGTGGGCTACTGGCCTCAACTTTTCTTGTGAAGCCACTGGGGTTAATATGAATAGAAGCCAAGTAAAAACTTCTTAGTTAGTTGCTACCTGGTTCACCTCTAAAAGGGGGCATAATCTTTGTATAAGGAGGGAGAAGAATCTCTCCTATACAACTCACCATAAGCATGTAACTAGGCATTGGAAGGTGGTATACATGCTTAACCCCTGCTGTAAGGGTGTTCATTCAGCATATATGTTATTGAGCCCTTGGCATACACAAAAAAAACAGACACCCTCTAGTGGGGTGACATAGCTATGTGAGGTGAACACATGCACATAAGTTGTGGGACAAAGGTTTTTCCTTCTCTACCAATTTTTGTTTTAGGGATTAAAGCATGTTTGTTATAGAGTCTTTAAACATTGTCCAAACCTGTCAAACAAACTAAAGGTCAAGACTCCCCCACCCCTCCAAATTGCTTTGTCCTTGGTTGGGTTGTTTGAAACTACTGCCTGCTTCCCATGTTTATTTTAAAACCAACTGTCTTGGTAAAAATAACCAAAATGATGTCCAAAACTTGAAAATGGTCTTACTACTTGTCTAAAATTTGTCAAAACAACCAAAAATCCATCTAGAATTGTCTGGAACTTGCAAAATATCTTCAAAATTCAATCTCTTTTGTCGGTTTGGTCCCTATTTTCACGCCTAGTTTTCCAAAATTTTACGTGAGAATTTTTCGTCTAGCATTTCTTTGTGTGGCCCTATCCTGGTTTTTGTGTGATCCTATGAGAATATCCATGCAAGATCTTGAAGATTTGTCTTATTGTCAAAATCTTGTATTGATATCAGTGTAGTACATCCTCAAATAGATCTACACAGGTCCTCACACAAGAAATCTCTACAAAACTTATTGTTCTGAATCTTTGCCTAACTCTCTATGTCTTTTTGTGTGATTCCATGGGAATCATTGCACAAAATTTTGCCTGTGAACTATCAAATTTTTATGTTAGAGCTACCTGTACTCTAAATCTGGTTTTTTATTTACAACATTGTACCTCTTCTCTATCTACAAATAGTGTCAAACAACGACTTCTTTCTTAGCTAACAACTTGTGATCTACACACAAACTAGTCTTGTCTCTTGTTTATTTTGTCCTTGGTCTCTTATGCTTGTCATAATTCTTGTCATGATAGTCATAATCTTTGGTTATTCTATCCACTACTTAGACAACTCATACCTTAGTATACAATACACTTATCTTGCTTTTTTGAGACTACGTTCTAGTGTGTTCCCTGTTTAAGCTTTCACTTTTTATTCTTGTCTATGACTATGGCAAGAAGAAGTAGAAACATATTTTATCCCTTTAGAATTAGACGAGGTAGAGCTAGGAGTCATAATCACGGTAGAGGTCACTTTTTAGTTCACACATGGTCCATTTCTAGTTCATCTAGTGAGGAATCTTCAAGATCTCTCTCACCTATTAGATCATTTCGTGTTCAGAGAACGTTCTCTAGAAACTTACAATAAACCAGGAACCCCTTGTATCAAGAGGATCTTGAAACTAGAAAAGGTCATACATCTCCAAATAATATAGCTGAAATCTTATTCAGACAGCCATTTCAACCAAAACACATTGAAATTTGTCACATTCCTATAATGGCTGATCAAGAAACTGAACATGGAGAACAAAGTAGAGACCAAGATCAACATAGGAAAAAACAACATAAGGAACCTCTCTTTACTGATGAGAATGAAGAAGAAGTAGAAGTACTCCTTGATCATATCGAGAAATGTCATAAGGAAAAAAACTTCCAAAAGGTCATGGAAATCTTTCTTAATGAAGAGAAAGAGAAATACTTTCTCAAAATTGCCCAAGAGGGAGCCAAGCTGCCTCATCACTTTAACATTGAAACTATCATTACACATGAAGGGGAAATCGAAACTTCCAAATTACAAAAGAAATTGAAAATCATGCAAGACCACTTAGCTCAAATAATGCGTGATAAAGACAAACCTACAAAAACATACACCTTAGATGCTCTTTGTCCATTTCCTTTTGATAAGAGTATAGACATGCCTCCTTTCCAAAAGGAGTTGAGTTACCTAAGTATGATAAATACTTTGGAACTACTGATCCCCAAGATCATTTGTGGAAATTTGGTGCTTTTTCTATGGAATTTATGCATAATTAGACATATGTCATGCATCTATTCCCAAGAAGTCTAGGTGGTCAGGCCATGGAGTGGTTTTCACACTTGCCTATTGGTATCAAAACATTCAATTAGATTGCTAACTTGTTTTTCCAACATTACTCTCACAACATACAACACCTGGTTAACATTCAAGATTTGTGCAACCTTAAATAGAGAGTTGGGAAACCTTTCCTCACATTCCTTCAGAGACGGAGACAACTTTACACCAAATACTCACGTACAATCTTGGAAACAAAGAAACTTGGCATCTTTATGGATAATCTCCTACCTGATTTTGGGTATAGAGTTCAACTTCAAGGTCCACATACCTTTAAAGATATGGTCACACAAGCTATTCAGATAGAGGAATTTATGGTTAAAAAGGGTGAGCTAACACCTCAAAAGGACACTAAACAAAGGTCAACCTCTAATAAGGACAATTCCAAATATGCGAACAAAACTTGAGAAGTCGTGCATGACAAAGTTGTTGACAACATTACTCCTAAACCTGCCAAGGCAACATTCAATTTTACAGATAATCTCAAAGCATCCAAGAATGTTGAGAAACCTCCTTCTGACAATAATGCATCTAGGAACAAATTGAGGAACTCATGAGCTACGTGCCCTAAACGATATTTTACACCTCTTGGTGATGTGGTTTACAAGACCTTGTTACAAAACAAACTCATTTCTCCATTGGACAATTCTCATCCTTATGATCTGCAACCACGACCACCATAATGGAATGAGACTTCATTTTGCAAATACCACCAAAACAAAGGTCATAAAACTAGCAACTATATCAACTTGCATCACAAAATCCAAGACCTAATCGACGATGGTGACATTGTTGTGGATGAACATAACAAGAACTCAAATCACAAGGCTTTCAAGGAGCCATTCCCTTAATATGAAAAAGAAGAAAACTCAAAACCAAAACCTAACAATAAGGTCAACTATACATACTCTAACGATAATGATGAGATAGTCCACATGGTTGAACTAGTAGGTGTTGAGTATTGTGATGCTATCACCATCAAGGTTGAACGAGACAAAACTAAACCTAAGACACCATTTGTCTCAAGGGGTCATACTTCCAACACATTTGACAATGAGTCATCACAAACTCGTGCCAAAGTCATTACTCATTCTTGTGCCAAGTTAGCACTCAAAGGCCCTATGCCTTCTACTCTTGAGATAGAACAACACAAAGACAAACCTCTTACTGGTCCATCTGGCAAAGGAACAAAAATTGCGACTATTAGCTACAGTATCCTTGATTAGTTACAATGAACAAATTCTCAAATCACAATCTTTGAACTACTTAAAATATTGCCTGCTCATAGGTAGATTCTTGACAAAGCTCTCACTGAGGCAAATGTACCTCAAGATCTAGATCTTGAGAGATTTCAGTCTATGGTAGGTCATCTAACCTCATCTTAATATACGTCTTTCTCTGAGGAGGACGCCAACTCACTGAGTCATCCACATAATCAACCTTTACACATTGAGGTCACGATACACCAGAAACATGTCTATCATGTGCTCATTGATAATGGAGTTGGTTTAAACATTGTCTTTGTTACTTTTCTTAGGCAATTGGACTATTATGAAGAATCCATTAATCCATGTCGTAAGATAACTATCAAAGCATATGATGAAGTTGAGTGAAAATCTTTAGGTCTTGTGGCATTACCTCTCTATGTTGGTCCTATAGAAAGGGATGCCACTTGTTAGGTCATTGAAATTTCCTTAGCTTACAATATTCTACTAGGAAGACCATGGATACATGAGATGTGAGTTGTGCCATCTACTTATCATCAATGCATAAAATTCCTGTTTCATGACTCTAAAGTCACCATACCTACAACTACTAGCTATACCTGTAACATGCTAAAAACTTTGTACTTGCTAATAGGTAATCTATAGACAATCATGATAACAAGCTAAAGCAAATTGAATAGTTAATCAAGTTGAAAGAAACTGGAATGGGTGAATATCACATAGAATCAGTTCTGTCTTTGACATCTCTTCCTAAGTCTCCTCATCATTATGGGAGACCCTCTGAAGTGAAGAGTCTGTTTGTGTTAATACCTCAAACTAAGTATGATGTTACCTTTGTCAAAGCTACTGTACCTGTCGAGGAGGAATCTAAAAATAGAGTTATTGTTGCATGCATCTACAAAGAAGAAACTCTAGCTGACCTCACAAAACAAGCTCATGACATTACTCTTGAAAAATATGGTCCTGGTCTTACACTCATAAAATGTTTTGGCTATAAGGGGACTGGTCCTATTGGATGCAATAAAAATGGTTTGGTTGACCCCATCAAGGTGATAGCTAGAAGGAATCGAGAGACATCTAGTCTAGGCTTCAAGAAGATTCCCTTCCATTTAGGGATTAACAAATTTATACCAAAATCTGAGAATTCATTTGAAAATGAGTCACAAGCTAAGTTTGACAACCATGAAGATAATGCTGATGATGAGGATCCTTATCCTTATCCAATTCTTGATGATCTTGCTAAATTCTTTGCGGAACCAGATGCTTTTGTACCATTTTTCAGTACCATGGATGGTGAGAGTGATTTTTCTAACAACACGACTAATTCTTCCCATATTCAACAAAAATAGGAAGAGTCTGGTCACACTCTACACTTTGAGTACCTTTGACAAAATCTAAAGGATGAAGGAGAATTTGTCCCTATCACTGTTGGGGAATTCTACAGTCTGTCTCCATGTAGCACAAATTCTTGAGAGCATAAATTTGACTTTCTCTCAGAAGCAACTACAAACAAAGACATAGATCAAGTTCATGTCTGTGAAAACCTCCTCGAAGTAGGTGAATCGTATAAGGTTATGTTAGATGAGTCTTATCCAACTAGTGTCCTCTAGTCTTCGATTAATGATGTTAATGCTCAAAGGAATTCAAACACACTTATGGATGAAACTACTCTAGGTCTCAAATTGATTGTCCAAGTATTTAATGATTATATCGTGAACACAATCAAACCTGTCACATCTCTTTCACTCACCTATCCTGAGCTCATAGACTGGAATTCAAATGCATCTAGTGAAGTTCCTACATTCCAGAATGACTATGCTCTTGCCTACTACTTAAACGTTGTTGAACCAGTAACGTTTTCCACCAGTAAACAAAGTGTCAACATAACTAAAGTTAACATCAAATATCTCAGTAATACAATCAAAAAGAAAAGAAATAGAAAGATTAGTGGTGAAAACCACATTGTGGCAGTATCAAAACTTGAAAAAGTAAAAACAAAAGACTTATCCAAGGGTGAAAACCTCTCTGAGGTGCCTGCGGATGAGATATTTGATGCACTTCATAGTCATTTTCAGAAAAGCTCATCAATGTTGATAGAACCAATGCAACAAATTAACTTGGGAATAGATGAACAACCTCACATGATACATCTTGTATAGTCACTATTTCTAGAGGAAAAAGAGGAATTCATTGCCTTCTTCCAAGAGAAAAAGATAAAATTTGTGTGGACGTACTCAAACATGCTAGGATTAGATCCTGATCTCATAATGCATCACTTGTCTATTGCACTAGGAATTAAACCAGTTAAACAAAAACTTAGGAAAATGCATCCTCATGTTGCATTACTGGTTAAATCTGAACTAAAAAAATATTTTGAAAGATGGTTTCATACGTGCTATTGATTACGCTAAATGGATATCAAACATTGTTCCAATCTCCAAGCATGAAAAATCTATCAGTCTGTAAGGATTTTCGAGATCTAAACTTAGCATGTCTGAAGGATGATTTTCCACTACCTAACATTGATATGATAGTGGACATGATAGCAAGATATGAATTGTACTCACTCATGGACAGATTTTCTTGTTATAATCAGATCAAAATTGTGCCAAAAAATTAGGAAAAGATTGCTTTCACTTGTGCATGGGGAGCTTTCTATTGGAATGTGATGCCATTTGGCTTGAAAAATGCTAGTGCTACATATCAGAGGGTAGTTACTACAATTTTTCATGACATGATGCATAAAAAAATGGAGGACTATGTTGATGATACCCTAATTAAGAGCACAAAACACAATACTCACCTTCAAGATTTGGGACCTATCTTGGATCGCATGGAGAAATTCAGTCTGAGACTTAACCCCAAGAAATGTGCATTTGGGGTAACATATGGGAAATTGCTTGGTTACATTGTGTTTGCAAAAGGAATTGAGGTTGATCGAGAGAAAATTCAAGTGATCATAGATATGCCTCCACCTCATAATATCAATTAGATGAGGGTCTTACAAGGAAGAGTTCACTTCTTTTATTAGATTCATCTCACAGCTGCTAGATAGGTCGCAACCTTTTACCAAAACTCTGCGTAAAGGTGTGAAATATAACTGGAGCCAAGATTGCAAATAGAGTCTAACATAGATAAAGAAATACCTTGCTCATCCATCGATCTTGATGCCTCCTATTCATGGGAAGCATCTTATTTTGTACATTTTAGTAATAGAATCATCTTTGGGTATCTTGCTAGCACAAGAAGACAATGGTGACAAGGAAAGAGCTATCTACTATCTAAGTCGCACATTGATTTTTTATGAAATGAATTATAGTATCATTGAGAAGGCTTGCTTGGTAGTTGTCTTTGCTTCTCAAAAGTTGAGACACTACATGCTCACTCATACTATGTGACTAGTTATTAAAATTGATCCACCAAAGTACTTACTTAGCAAAGTAGCTCTAACAGGGAGGCTAGCTAAGTGGGTCATGATCTTAAGTGAGTTTGATATTCAATATGTTGAATGAAAGGCTATCAAAGGACAAGAAATTGCTAATCAGTTACCAAAGGCACCAATACAGAATCTTCTTTTGCTACACATTGACTTTCCTAATGAATCAATTCTAATGCTTACACATCAAACTTGGGTGATGTTCTTTGATCGTTCTTTCACACAATAGGGATCCAGTGTTGGGCTTCTGTTCATAACACATCAGAAGTATTCATTGCCTAAAGCATACAAGATTTTGTTTCCTTGTATGAACAACATCACAGAATATGAAGCTCTGTTAATGACATGAAGATGGCAATTAAATGGAGAGTATATCAATTCAACATCTTTGGTGATTCACAACTCATAATCAATCAGGTCAATGACATATATTAGAAAAAGGATGAGAATTTGATCCCGTATAAATGCATGGTAGATGACATGAAGAAATACTTTGCTCATGTCACTTTTCAACAAATTCCTTGAGTAGAGAACAAAGTGGCTAATGCCATGGCTACTCTTACTTCCTTGTTACTGATGCTAGAGAATGATCTTTGACATGAGCTCTTGGTGGAAATGTTACTCTACCCTGCCTATGATACCCCTGAATCTCGAATGATCTATTCTATTATAGGACATGATTCATCTCGCTACCACCATATATACTCCTATCTATGTGACCAAACCATTTTGAACGGCCTAACCCAGAATGAAAAAAATCACCTTATCTGCAATGCTTCACGGTATGTCATTCTTACCAATGACTTGTTTAGGAGAGGTCTCAACAGAACACTCCTTAGGTGTCTAGAACCTGATGAGTCCAAATGCATGTTAATCAAAATCTACAAGGGCATTTGCAGATCTCACTCTAATGGCTTGACACTAGATTGTAAACTTATTAGAGTTGGTTACTATTGGTCGAATATGGAGCAAGAGGCAATCAAATATGTTAAGTCCTACAAACAATGCTAGCTCCATGGAAATCTAATTCATGTTCTAGCTAGGGAGCTACTTCCATCTATCATGCTATATCCATTCCAACAATGGGCCTTTGATCTTGTGGGTTAGATTCACCTGTCTTCTTCAAATGGACACAAGTTCATTATTACAGCTATAGACTACTTCACTAAGTGGGTAGAAGTAGTACCTCTCTTTATAGAAAATGGAAAATCTATAGCTATTCACCACGAATTACATCATATGCAGGTATGGTGTACCTTGCTCCATTATTACTAACAATGGAGGACAGTTTAAAAACAAGGATCTCAAGGAGTTATGCAAAAAGTTTAGAATTATGCAACACTAGTCTTCTATCTATTATCCTTTCGGTAATGGTCAAGCAAAGGCATCCAACAAGGAAATCCTTAAGATCTTGCATCGCACAGTTAGAAAATTTGGAAGGGATTGGCATCTTTAGATTAATCCATCCTTATGGGCTTACAAAATGAGTATCAGAACTCCAATGGGTACAATATCCTTTGCTTTAGTATATGGAGTGGATGTTGTGCTTCCCATTAAGGTTGAGATTCCTATTTTGAGAATCTCCATGAAGGGCCTCATTATTGATGATGACTACAAAATATCTCAGCTTCAAGAGCTAGTATTATTAGATGAATGTCGACAAGTGGCATATGATCATCTTCGAGCTTATCAACAACGTATGTCTAGAAGTTACAATAAGAAAGTTAAGTCATGCAACTTCCAACTTGGTGATCTCATTCTCAAAGTAAACCCTAAGAATTAGCAACAAAGTGTACAACAGGGGAAGTTTGAACCCAACTGGCTTGGTCCCTACATAGTCACTACAGTGTTCAGATCTAGTGCTTACCAACTATCTACAACCGAGGGAGAGGTGCTCAAGGAACCCATCAACACTCTTCACCTGAAGTGGTTCCATAGTTGATTGGGTTTTAATAGCTCTCTATATATATCTAAATGTCCTGAAAAAATCTAAAAATTGCAAAAAGTCCTAAAAAAATCATTACCTTGGTGAAAATGTAACAATAGGCGCCTTGGTAATACCAAAAACATTTGAAAAACTCAAAAATACAAAAAAAAAAATTTAAAAATTGAAAAACCAAAAAAGTGCCATTGATGGAAACTTGGAAATAGACATCCTGGTAGCAAAAGTAAAATTTCTGCCAAGTAGTTGAAAACCTGGTAAACAGGCGCCTCTTGTTCCCAATGCTATATATTCTAGTGTATCTTCAAGCTCATGTACAGTTGCTTTCCTACTTTTTTTTGCTACTTTCACTCATGTATCCATGGATTGAATCTTGTCATAACTCAAGGGCAACACCCTATAGTGTCATAGAATCTCTCACGATGGTCACCAATTGTTCTAACTATGTCTGCCTACTGTCGCTAGTGTCACTTTTTGAGATTCCTCTCATGGAAGATCTCTCTTGCATTAGTCATCAATTTTTCTAACTACATCTGCCTACTATCACTCATGTCACTTTTGAGATCCCTCTCATGGAAGATCTCTCTCACATCAATCACCAGTTGTTCTAACTATGTCTACCTACTGTCCCTTGTGTCACTTTTTGAGATTCCTCTCATGGAAGATCTCTTTTGCATCAATCACTAGTTGTTCTAACTACATCTACCTACTATCGCTTCTGTCACTTTCCTCTCATGGAAAATCTCTCTCGTGTCAGTCACCAATTGTTCTAATTGTGTCTGTCTACTATTGCTCAATTCCTACTAGGGTTCTTCTTACTAAAGATTCCTCTTTGACTTTAGTCACTAGTTGTTCTAATTGTGTCTGTCTACTGTTGTCACTGTACTGAAGAGATTTGTTTCAAACATGTTATGAACGTTGACACTTGACATCAATCTTATAACATAGAAATTGAACTCAAAATAATGAATTTATTTGGAATATGCTAAGTGTTTCTTTTTTTTTTTTTTTCTTTTTGCTTTATTGTGTCTATTTGAACAACTCAATGATGTCACTTTCAACTCGAGAAGTGAGGACTAGGGGCATGATCTTTTCTTTTCTTTATGTTTGTGGTTTAGTTCCAATGATCTGAAGTAGCCATATAAAGAGGGGTGTCCACTATAAGAGCCTTCATCTTGTATTGGATGGCCATGTGTAACTCGACTTCTTTTATATGGATAAATCAGTGAGGTTGGTTCTTCTCCTTGCTTGTTTGAGTGAATTCTTTATGCTATAGAAAATACTGATACTCATCTTGCTAAGTGAACGCACAGGTCAGTGCGAGTATACTTAGCACACTTCTGTCTCAGGTTACGAATGTATATGAGCAATGTTAGTATGCTAATAGAAACCAAATTTAAATAAAGCTTCTACAAACTAAAAAAAAATCATAAACTTCAAGATAGACTAAGATGAGCTCTCAATTGAAAATATGAGCCATTAATGGGCTCTCTCAATGAGAAGCTCTTTTGTTGAGTGGCTTTATCTAAATGGATAGGATGTATGCTCAATATGCTTCCAAAGGCTTCAATGGATGATTGTGGATTTTTGGTGTGGATAGATGGCTTTAGTATGGATTTGGCTCTCAAAATAGCATTATAACTTTACTTCATGGATTGTGTTATTTTGCAAAGGGGAAGGATCCAATTTATAGGCAAGAGGCTTGAGGGATTGAGGGCTAAGATGCAAGGATGGGAAAAAGCTTATGGAGGGCTCAGATTGCATGAGAGGAGAGCACATGGATTGTGCTTCCTTACAACCAATCAAGGAATGACACATGTCACATGGTGAGAGGATGGAGGAAAGGGGAAGGATGAGTCAACAAAGGAGGCTCAAGGGATAAAATCTTCATAAAGACCCTCATAATGACTTGTAAGAGCAATAAAAGGGCTTGTAAGAGTCATTTATGACCTAGTGGACTTCATAAAGTTTTATGGTTGAGATATTTTGAGGGTGATGAGAGCAATTTCGACTTGGACTTGATTAGGAAGGTTTTAAGCTTGTTTAGGCTTGTGCAAATGATTAGAAGATGGATTAGGATGGTTTAGGATTAGCTTAGGGATAGGCAAGTGGATGACATTTAATGAGGGTGGGTGAAGGAGGAGATATTTTTTAACTTTGGCTTGGGTTAGTAAGTTTTAACCCCATGTTTAGGGAATGTGACAAGGTTAGGAGGGGATTAGGATTAGGTTTAAAGACATCTTCTAGAAGAGTCTAGACTTTGGATGAGGATAAAGACTTTCTAGAATAGTCTAGAATTTCCTAGGATGAGGATGAAGACTTTCTAGAAGAGTCTAGAACTTCTTAGGATGAGGATAAATTAGATTTTTAGGAAATAAATAAAGTTTTATTTATTTCAAGGGTTTGGGTTGAGGAGATATTTATTAAAACTTTTTTAATAAACATGAGGATTAATATTTAATCTTAATTAAATATTTTGAGTTGGGATTAGGGGTAGGAAATGATGGGATTAGCCTTTAATCAAAATTAAAGAAGGATTAGAAGATTTTGGAAGAGGTTATTGGTCATAAGGAAATTGGCCAAGTTTTGGGCAAAAAATAAATTTTTTATTTATTTTAGGATTTTTGGTCAATTTATTAATTAAATAATTAATAAATAAGGAAATAATGTTTAAATAAGATTTAAACATTTTTGGGAGGGATTCCTTAATTAAATATTTTTAATTAAGATAAAGGGATTTAATGGCATAAAAATTAATTAATTAATTAATTAATAAATGATGATGTCATTAGGGATTTTTTCAAAAAATAAAAATACTTTATTTTTTAAAGGATTTTTAGGTGTCTACAACGAACATAAGGGTTGTTCCAGACAGAATATTTACTGATTACTTAGCTTAAGAAGGATCTCTCATGTGTCTGGTGTGTCTGCATGCAAGAAACATTTTGGTCATCTTAGCATTTATGCTTTGATGCTTATGTTAACTTGCTACATTAAAAGAGACAAATGTTCTGGTCATCCTAGCTTCTTGTGCCTTGAATGCTTACATTTAATCCTAACAAAACTAGAATAGATGTCCTATTCATATTCCTATGATTGCAATGTTAGTGGGCATTGTATGACGTATGGGATTCACTACATGCTCAGTCACAAAAATTGTTGAAGCTTGGTAACCAGACTTAGGGTTGCATCTAACATAGAGCTATATTTACATAAGCACATGATTTGATCACTGATTTACTTGCATCCTTTGTGATGAGGGATTTTCAACTTCTTCAAAGTATTATGTTTCTTCACGACTACATAAACGATTGATTAATCACACTCTTTGCTAGTTTGGTTTCTTTGAACAGATTTTTGGGATCGAGTTTGAAATTTGACACACTTAAATAACTCAAATTCACACTTTAAATTTTTGGGACCGACATGATCGAACACTTGTGCAGTCCAATTTTGTTGATATTTTATGAATCTTGGAATCTTTTCAAATCACATTTTTCTTTAAATTTTCCAACATTTCTGGAAAAAGTCAATTCTAGTCAGCTCTGGTCAAACTTGGTCTTTTAGACCTCACAATCACTTCAAATTGACTCCAATTTTTCTTTTGATCATTCTGATCCCTTCTATACTCTTTAGAATCTCATATTTCTTCTATATCTCTTGACATACTACACTACATCACATTTTCTGGTGTGTCATCTTTCAATTTCGCTCCCGAGGGGCAGGATGATTATATCATTGAATATGAATTTCAACTCAATCTAAATCTTATGTCCTCATCACTCGGGGCATCTCATTACTCAAGGCATATTGTTTGTTCTATCTAGCATCATTTACTATCTATCTTATCTTTTCATCACCTGATCAATCTTATAACAGTTCTTGTTAGAGTTCAATGGACATGTATCAGGACAGTCTAAACCATGACTCCTGAGGATCAAGCCTCATTTTGGACATGATTCCAAGATTCATGATAGGTCTTGTTACCTCTTTTTATCAATCTAGGTATCTAGGTGTTCTGTTTGGATTCCTTAAGATTAAGCTTGGTTCTAGAGATAATCTTGAAAAGCTTATTATTCTAAGTATCTTGGTGCTTTATCTAGATTCCTTAAGATTAAGCTCCATTCTGGAAATAATCTTTAAAAGCTTATAAATTTAAGTATCTTGATGTTCTATTTGGATTCCTTAAGATTAAGCTTCATTCTAGAGATAATCTTTAAAAGCTTATCAATCTAGGTATCTAGGTGTTCTATCTAGATTCTTTAAGATTAAGCTTCATTCTGGAGATAACCTTTAAAAGCTTATCAATTGGTCTTTGTATCATCAATTTTGAAACCAATCTCATTTCTTGATCTTTGCATCATACTTCTGATTTCTTTGAATTGAACATATTGTTCACACATTCATTCAAAGAGGGGCAAAATGTAATACCCCAAAATTGGCACATTGCCATATTAACCAATTTTGGTTTATTCAATCATCCCTAAGTCCTATTTTACTAGGCAATTTTAATTCTGATAATTGCTACTTGACCTAGGTGTCAAATGCAAAAAACCCTAACTTGCATTAATCACACTATTTATTTAATTTCTAAATATCGACTCAAATTAGCTATAATAAACCTATTGATCTAATTTAATTTAATTATAAGTGTTCATACTTTAATTAAATTAAAATTACCTCTTTATCTAATGTACAAAGGAATTAAATACATTTGATTTAATACGATATCTCCTCTTTCTAGTTATTGAATTTAATTATTCAATTAATTAAAGTTTATCCATTTATGAGGTCATATTCTATTTTATTAAATTAAATATTATCTCCAAAATCCTCTCTTCAGTTCATAAATGGAAACTTTGGGTGAACTAAAATCAGAAAATGAATTAAATCAGTTAACTCCTTTTGTCACTCGAATTAAACTAGTTAACTCCTTTTATCACTCAAATTAAATCAATTATCTCCTTTTATCACTCAAAGGCAACTAGTTAACTCCCTTTTCATGAGAAAGTTTCCATTATGACTGAGTCTCCTCTTCAATCTTGATCGTCCATTCTGATTAATCATGACCATCAATCACCTCTTGGATTCTATTTAAGAAGCTCTCCATTCCTCATTACAGAGGTTGAATTGAATTTGCATCAAACCTATGTTGGAATATCTACTCATTTGCTCTTGCATTCTTAGCTGAATTTTCTTGCATATCAATCTCATATAGTTTAATAATGTATCCATTTAGATTAATTTTTCTTCTTCTTATTCTTAGAATAATCTTGCATACATTTAGATTAATCTTGCATATCTCATATAGCTTAAAATACTTTGTTCTAGAGGTCTAGTTGTCTACTTCTTGTTTTGAGAGCAAAGGCAAAATCCTTCTAGTTAGAAGGCAACAGGTCAAACTGTTGGATTGCTTAGATGAATAATCTCATATTCATTTTGAGATGATCTTTCAGATAATGACCATGTTGAAGTGTATGTGAAGATTTGAGGCTCACATTCCATATATACACTAACCTTCACAAATTCATATCCAAAGCTTGTAGAACATTACATATGACTGCATATGATCTCATTGATCACACACACACGCATCACACTTACAACCAAGGAAACATCTTTCCTTTATACCAAGACCCAATAACTAATTAATTCAGCCTTGAGGCTTTCCTAATGTACAATTAATAATAAAGGACCATAATAAGATATTACAATTAGGTTCTACTCTTTACATTGTAAGATGCATCAATTACATAATATAGTCAGCCTCCAAGGAATAAACCGCATGCCATCCTTCGCAAGTCTTCACAAATTGAAAACTAGAATTTTCCATCTCAAGCACAATATCACGAACATGTCTTTGACCAAAACTAAAGCTTGTTGAACAGGCTTCAACCTTGTCAAAAAGATACAACATGAACAACTACATACACTTTCGTGTAAACTATCCATTAATCAATGCTCTGCAAATATTTTATAACTCATGCATAACTTCATAATTATTTATGCAAAGATACACACAGTATCTATAACTATCCAAGAACATACTATTAACTCCACTAAAAGAAACTCAACAACATTTGACCTTTTCAAACAAAATTGTCTCTACTACTCTGCTAGAATTGTCCCAAAGGTTGATATGTTGACATCAAGAAAAACCAAGTGATGAATACAACATGTAAGCATTCACTCATATCCAAAACACTTCATAAAAATATTCCTAAGGCATTTCATACCAACAATATGGACATTAATTAGATGTTTTATGATGGAGAGAAGATGTGCCTCATTTAAGAAGAAAGATTCACGAAAGAAGTTGAGGCAAAGGTAAAGGAAAATGATGAGTTGCAATCCAAAGAAGGGTTAGCCCAGAAGGTAGAGGAAGAAAGGTTCCAGAAAGAAAAAGAGGAGCATCTCAGACAAGGAGAAGATAAGAATAAAAAAGAAGATGCACAAGAGATAGAAATACACTGCAAGGATGAAGAACGTGACAAAATAGAGGAATCCAAGCTAAAGGTTGAGGAGGAGGCCATAAATAAATAAGAGGCCACAATTTTGGAAGGGAATCCTAGAGGATCTCCTCTCAATAATTAAATAAAGAGAAGGAACCATTGATGTTAGAGCATCAGAGGCCAAAACTAGTGTACAACTAGATTCCAAAGCAATAGGCTTGGTCCTTCTAACACCCCTGGATTGGGTAGTCCATAATTGAAGGTGAAAGAGGCATGCAATTTTTTCTCCCATGTAATCCCTAAGTGAGTTAATGACAGAGTTAATAGTACCCACCCCGAATCCCAAAAAGAAGGCTAAGAGACTCCATAACATCTGGAGTGGGCCAACAAGGGAGGTCACTGCTAGTATCATAGTACCCCTAGAAGGCTAATATGAATTAGATGTGGACTTAATAGAGTATACCATAAATAATATCCCCTTGAGCTAAAGGAAAAAGGAGGAAAATCTAAACACGATTGATGATGTTCATCGCGCAGGTGGAGAACAATATGCTTGAGAAGAGGAAAAGAAGAAGACTTTAGAGGTTGAAAATACAAGTTTGAAGATGCTTCTCTAGGAGCTTGCATCACTGGTCTCATAAGAGATGCCCAAATAATCAACCCTAGATACCCAATTCCACTAGGGAAGTTGAGAGTTTGAGGGTGATGAAGAAGAAGGCACCAATAGTAGATGAAACGACCAACTAGCAAAGGTGAGATGCCTTCTTTAAGATCCCTTTTCTAGTATTATTTAACAAGAAAAACATAGTAGGACACCTAGGTGGGTCTATCATTGAGTGGTAGAGGGATAAAGTGACTCCTGAGATGAAGGAACACCTTTGATAAAATTATAAGCATGGGGAAATAGGCTATACATGAATTCAATATTCTGGGAATAGAAGATACAAAATTTCTTCTCACCATCTATTGGTTGACAAGCTTCCAAATAAAGACAATAAAGCCACTATTATATGCATTCCAACCCCAAACCACAAATATTCAAGATTTTTTTGATGAGTTTTTAAAATTTGTACAGTCATATTGTTTGATCCACGGATAGAGAGGGGGTATGCCCCAATTGATTCTTCACCTGTTAAATTTAATAAGCATGCAAAACAGAGGTTATTCCCTATGGAATATTTTGATAATAAGGTGATGGATGACCTCACCATGTTAATAGTAGATGCTCATGAAGACATAATACTTTCCTAGTGCCTAAATTAAATCACAATGGAAGTAGATAGCTAGTTGGAGGATGTAATTTCCCACCTTAACTGCCTCAGAGAGATTGACAAAGGTACAATTAAGGATATTTTGGAGGCCTACAAGAAGTTCAAAGAGACCTATGAGTGATGAGTTTTATATTCCCCCATCCCATAATTCTTTCATTTTTACTCTATGGTGTTCAAAATTCTAGAGCATGAAGCCAATATTCTTTATTCATTCTTTCTTTACAACGGATAGTGTTGATGATTTCCCTAGAACTAACCATCTTCCATCCTAAAGAATCTTACTAGAAGTGGGGCAATATATTCTATTATAAATGTGATAGAAATAGGAGGCTAAGATGCCTACACACTACCTGAGGCATTGAAAAAGCTTTTAAGATTGCTTGCACATGGTGATACCAAATACATGAGGTCGATGCTACATTTATGGAGTGGGTCGATTGAGGATATGGAACCTAAGAAAACTAACATCCATAGATTCGGTGATCATCCTCGGGATCTAAAGCCATAAATTTTCCTTCCCCTTTTTCTTCTCCTTCTTGTTAGTTTAGTTAGCTTTGGACAGTTGTTCATCCATTTTCTATTATTTAGCAAGTAATTGTTTTGCTAACTAATTGGTTAGGTTAGAGACAAATATTTGTTAAATTAATTGACCACTTTTGGAAACAACTAGAAACTGACTTGGTTAGGGTTGTTAAGTTATTTTAATGTTGACCGTCGATTGAGAATCAATCTTGGCCATTGGTTTACCAACATGAGTAGTATAAAAGGAGGTTAGGGGGGAATTTGGAAGAACAAGGAAGAAGTTTGTAGAAACATTTGCAGTGCTAGAAAATGAGTTTGTAAGTTTGCAGTGTTAGCAAATAGTCTTGTAGTGTTAGCAAGGGTGCAATGTTAGCATGGGAATAGCAGTGGGGAATATCAGTGGGAGAAATTAGGAGGTTTTCAGAGTTCTACTAGTGAGAGGCAAGGAGTTTTATATCTCTAGATTTGCTGAAGTTTAATATAATTCCTCATCTGCAGAACTGGTTTTCCCTTAGGAGTTTTTCCAGGGACAATTTGTACAAAAATATTGTATTCATCGTGTTGCACATTTCTTTTCGTATTTTATAAGTGAAGTTGCAACTGTGTTATTTTTCAATATTAGCTAGGAATTTGTTTTCAACAGTTTAATAATCATTTATTATAGGAGATTAATAATTAGTGACTGCAACAGTTGATTTTTCACATGGTATCAAAGCATTGTTAAGGGTAGAAGAGTTTTGTCCTAGGAAAGAAATTTTGATCTCTTTAGATTTATTATTGCTTTAATCCATTGATATGGCTTCAGCTAGTTTCAGAGATCATGATAGATTGGATGGTGCCTCAAATTTTGGTGTCTGGAAGGCCAACATTTCTTTATTGTTGGAAGAGAATGGTATCAAGGATCATGCTACTAGTGTTGTAACTATACCAATGGATGCAACACAAATTACATCACATAAGAAGGACGATGCCAAGGTGAGGAGGATTATCCTTGATGGTTTCAAGGATCATATTGTTCCACATATCGCAAAGCTAGATACAATGAAGATATGGGATGCCATTCTAAATCTATACTAGAATGCTACCACCAACAAGAAGTTGATTCTCAGAGAGAAGCTAAAGAATACTCGAATGAACCAGGGAGAAGATGTCACAAATTACCTCACAAGGCTCAAAATTGTCAAGGACAAGTTAATAGCTATTAGAGATAGCCCTAGTGATGACGAGCTAAGAGAATAGCCCTAAATGGGTTTACTAAACAATGGAGTGTCTTTGTTCAAGTTTTTAGTGGACGAGATACTTTAGCGAGTTGGGATTGACTATGGACTGATTTCATTTAGGAGGAGTTTAGACTAAGTCTTGTCAATGGGGCCAAAAAGAGTCATAAAAATGAGGTGGAACAAGAGAACGTTGCCCTAGTGGGTAAAGGAAAAGCAAAGAAGGGATCTAGCAAAGGATCGAATTCACAAAGAGAAAAGAAGAAGAAGGACCTTTCTAAGGTCAAGTGCTTTGGATGTCACAAGTTTGGACACTATGTCAGTGATTTCCCAGAGAGGAAGAAGGGTAAGAAGCAGGTGGCAACTTCAGCAAGTGCAGAAGAACTCTCCAATAGAATGGAAGATGAGTTTGTACTCATAGCTTGTATGGTTAGCTCAACCTCACAATGTGTTTGGTATATAGATAGTGAGGTGTCATTTCATATGTTAGGAGTTAGAGAGTACTTCTCCAATTACAAGGAGGAGGACACCAACATCCAGATTTCTATGGGAAACTTGTCCAAACTCAACCTAGTTGGGAAAGGGACTATTTAGTTTTAGAGGGAGAATGGAAAGATAATTCTACTTCATGATGTGTTGCATGTGCCAGGCTTAGGTATGAATTTGATTTATGTATCTGTTCTTCAGGATAGGGGGTATAATGTACTCTTTAGAGGGACAAATATGTTGATTAAGCACAAGGATTGGAAATCACCCATAATTATTGGAGTTAGGAGTGGTCACCTTTATAGATTGCAGTTTGATACTTCTAAGGTACTAATGAACAACAATGATCCTAGAGATCTTGGAGAGCTATGACATAGGAGGATGGGCCATATTCATCATGGAGCACTTAGATTGCTTCATGAGATGGTGACAGGTGTTCCAGAGGTGAGCACAGAGCATGATGATGTATGTAAGGGATGTGTGTTGGGGAAGTTCATAAAAGCATCTTTTCCAAGGAGTGACACCAGATCCAAGGGTGTTCTTGATCTAGTAAATTTAGATGTTTGTGGATCGATGTTGACGAAATCTCTTAGAGGACATGAGTACTATGTTACTTTTATTGATGATTTCTCTAGAAAGACCTAGATATACTTCTTGAAGACTAAGGATGAGGTTTTTAGTCAATTCCAAGAGTTCAAGGTTCTTGTGGAGAATTTGACAGGAAAGAAGATAAAGGTTCTTCAGTTAGACAATGGAGGTGAGTATAAAGGAAATGCCTTCCAGGAGTTCTGTACCAGAGAAGGAATCAAGAGAGAATGGACCGTTCCTTACAACCCATAGCAGAATGGAGTTGCTAAGAAGAAGAACTATTCTATTTCGGAGGCAGCAAGAGCTATGCTACATGACCAAGACATGCCCCGTTACTTATGGGCAGAGGCGTGTAATACAATAGTCTACATTCATAATAGAGTTCCACATAAGGTGCTAGGGAAGATGACACCAGAGGAGGTTTTCACAGGGAAGAAGCCAGATGTTGGTCACTTTAGGATATTTAGGAGTTTGGCATATTGTCATATTCTTGGAGATACACCTACAAAATTAGATCAAACTGAAGAGAGGGAGTACTTTGTTGGGTACAGTGAGACCTCAAAGGCATATAGGATTTTCATTCCAGGGACTAAAAGAATTATTGTTAGACGTGATTTCAAGTTCATGGAGGACAAGGCATTCAAGAGATCCAGAGATCTACCAGTAGATGATCAGAGTGAGAAGCCAACAGAAGCTCCAAGACCGAGTCAAGGGCAACAAAGCTCAAGTATAGTTACCAATACAAGTGTAGACTCAGGTAGTGAAGATTCACAGAGTATGGAGTAATAGATGCAATAGGAAAAGCATCTAGAGGACTTAGAGGTTGACATTTCATCCTCTATAGTTGGCAGCAGGAACCATGAGGTTCCAGATACACAAAGGGATTCTCAGGAGTTTGTGGGAGCTCCTAGGAAGAGTACTAGATAGTGGAGACAACTAGCCAATTTCAATGACTATGTGGCATTAGTTAGACAGTTGGTAGATAGTGAGCCTTCTTGCTGTCAAGAAGCTATAGAACATCAAGTATGGCGAGATGCTATGGTTGAGGAACATTCCTCAATAATGCAGAATGATGTGTGGGAGGTAGTTCCTAGACCAACAGATAGAGCAGTAGTTGGATCATGCTAGATCTATAAGATAAAGCATGGTGTAGATGGTAGCATTGAGAAATACAAGGCGAGGTTCGTGGAAAAAGGGTTCTCTTAGAAGGAGGGAATAAACTATGAGGAGACATTTGGTCCAATTGCTAGGTATACTTCTATACAAGCTGTAATCTCACTTGCAACATAGATGGGATGGAAGATTCATCAAATGGATGTCAAGACAACATTCCTTAATGGTGAGTTGAAGGAGGAGGTATACATAGAACAACCAAAAGGCTTTTTAGGACATAGCAAAGAGACCCACATGTGTAGATTGAAGAAAGCATTGTACGAACTCAAGCAGGCTCCTAGAGCATGGTATGAGTGCATTGATACATACTTGTAGAAAATGGGATTTGTGAAGAGTGAAGCAGATGCTAACCTCTACTACTTGATGGTTGGGGTGAGATTCTCATTCTTGTTCTTTATGTGGATGACTTTTTTCTTATAGGTTTACTGGGGCTCATAGTGGACTGCAAGAGGAACCTTGCAGAAGAGTTCGAGATGAAGGATTTGGGACTTATGCACTACTTTCTAGGCATGGAAGTGTGGCAGACAGATGGGGAGATTTTCCTTGGTCAAGGGAAATATTGCATTGAAATCTTGAAGAAATTTGGGATGGAGGATTACAAAGCCATGTCTACACCCATGATCATGAATTGGAGGAAGGTAGATACATCTAGGGAGAAGGATGTAGATCCCACTTTATTTAGATAGTTGATTGGTTCGCTTATGTATTTGGTCAACACTAGGTCAGATATAGAATTTTTAGTTGACTCTCTTAGTCAGTTCATGGTTGAACCAAAGAGAATGCATTGGATAGCGACTAAGCATGTGCTACGTTACTTGCATGGTACAATTGAGTATGGGATCAGATATGTTCGAGGTGAAGGTATCAGGTTGATAGGCTATACTGACGTAGATTGGGCAGGAAGTACAATAGAAAAAAGGAGCACTTCAGGGTGTTGTTTCAGCTTGGGATCAAGAGTTGTTTCTTGGTTCAGCAGGAAGCAGAAGTCTGTGGCTCTGAGTTTAGCAGAAGTAGAATACATAGCAGCTAGCATGGTGACATGTGAAGCTATATGGCTTCAGAAGTTGTTAGTAGCTTTTTTTGGTCAGAAGTTTGAGACTACTATGATACATTGTGATAATCAAAGTTGCATCAAGTTGTCTGAGAATCTAGGGTTTCATGATAGGTCTAAACATATGGATATCAGATATCACTTCATCAGAGATTGTGTACAATAGGGAGTTGTTCAGCTACAGTACATACCTACAGAGGAGCAGGTAGCAAACATTCTGACTAAGGCATTGGGGAAGGCAAAATTTATCTTCTTCAGAGATAAGTTAGGTGTCATGCAGAATAGCTTCCTTGCTAAGAGGGAGTGTTAGTTTAGTTAGCTCTAGACAACTGTTTGTGCATTTGCTATTATTTAGCAAGTAATTGTTTTGCTAACTAATTGGTTAGGTTAGAGACAAATATTTGTTAAATTAATTGACCACTTTTGGAAACAACTAGAAACTGACTTGGTTAGGGTTGTTAAGTTGTTTTAATCTCTACCGTCTATTGAGAATCAATCTCGGTCGTTGGTTTACTAATAGGAGTAGTATAAAAGGAGGTCAGGGGGGCATTTGGAAGAACAAGGAAGAAATTTGGAGAAACATTTGTAGTGCTAGCAAATGAGTTTGTAAGTTTGCAGTATTAGCAAATAGTCTTGCAGTGTTAGCAAGGGTGCAATGTTAGCATGGGAATAGTAGTGGGGAATATTAGCAGGAGAAATTAGGAGGTTGTCGAAGTTCTTCCAGTGAAAGGCAATGAATTTTGTATCTCTAGATTTGCTAAAGTTTAATATAATTCCTCATCTATAAAACTTTTTTTCCCTTAGGGATTTTTCCAGAGACAATTTGTCCCAAAATATTGTGTTCGTTGTGTTGCACATTTCTTTTCGTATTTTATAAGTGAAGTTGTAGTTCTGTTATTTTTTGATATTAGATGGGAATTTTTTTCCAACAGATTAATAATCATTTATGATAGGAGATTAATAATCAGTGACTGCAATATTGATTTTTCACACTTCTCTCTTCTATCCCATTTGGTGATGCAATTATGGAAAGTTGTGCAACCTCTGTAGATATGACTTGCTTATAGGTAGATGTGAATAGGTAGAGTAGGTTGTAAATTTCAATGTGTAATGTAAAGGTTTTCATATAAATAGAAGTTTGTTTGAGCCCTCAAGGGACAAAAAAATTGATGATTTTTTTAATCTATATCCTTTTACTTTGAGTATTGGAATTTCTCGTTCTTAGTTTAGTATTATTTGTGTCGAATGCTTCCTTAGAGTATGGATGTGATGATCAAACCAATGATGATGGCCCATTGTAGCTACATTTGAAATAAAGATACATTTTATTCTTCACTTTCGATATTTTCTATCTTCGAATGCAGTTGTAAGTTTCTATTCCATCTATATTTATGTCCTTGGCTTAAATAATTGTATGAAATATTATATTTGTTGTTAGTGAAGACTTCGTTTCAATGCTTGCATATGTTAGTGATTGTTTGGCATCAATTTGTTGAGTTGGTTACTTTTTCATCAAAGCATGTATTAATGATAGAACCATGAATAAAAGTAGACTATTGTTAGATGATCTACGTGTCTTTTTCTATATTTTTCTATTAAGTGGTTTACACTTAGATACAACATTTCTAAGTCCCTGAATGTTTTGAATAACACCAACATAGGCCCTTGAATATTAAAGAATCACCTCTTCCAACTTACCTGAGCCACACATGATTGAGATCCAATTATTAGGTACTTGGAATTTAAATGACTTTGTCTTGACAACCTCCTCCATGTAATAGTGGTTGATGCATTTGTGCCTAGTGATAACTACTAAATGTATTGGTGTAGCATGCAACAACACGTAATCAAGAAGAGCACACAATAAAATTTGACATTGAATGGTCTAGCAAGTTGTGCTACGCTAGTCAATCCATCAAAATGGATCAAGCCATAAGGAAAGAATTATCTCCATTAAGGGATCCTACAAAGGAACAATTGTACCTAACGAAAGCATTGTCTCCTTAGGGATCAAAAGAAACTTGTCAGGCCCAAGGAAAGCATTATCTCCTTAGGGATCAAACAAAGTGAACATGCTTAAGGAAAGCATTATTTCCTTAGGCATCGAAGGAGGATCAATCATTATGAGAAGCCTTATTTCCATTAAGGGAACTAGATGAAAAGGATAAATACAAGGTCAAAACAATTGTATCCTTGGTCATCCACATGAGAGATTGTATCAAATCATTATATAGATGTGTGCAAAATATGAAACACAAAGGAGAGTGTATTCCTCCATGTTAAAGAAATTGCAAATGCCTTAAAATGATAAATGGTTTTATAAGTTTAGGTTGTATTGTTGCCAAAAAAAATGTCTTACAAAAACTCAAAACCATTGGTATGTATAATGCATCTCATATGTAGATATTAGATTGAAATAATGATGTACTATCAAAGAAATAGTTCTTAGATGTTCATTTTTTAATACAATATTACTGTTGATGTATTTGTTGTTTCTTTTTAAAAATGGCATAAGATTTAAAAAGGATAGTAGCTAAAGTACACCTATTAGTTTAAATTAGATGCATCCATATTATTCTCCAATGGAAAAAATTGGAAATATTTGCATGAAATTATGCATATGCACATTTCCCATGGTGATAAGATATAATGGACTATCATGTTTAGAAGACAATAGTACATGTTAATTGCTAGCAAAAGTATGAGATAAAGGTTGTGGTGGATTTTATTTTATTTTACACGACCTAATAACATATATTTTGGTTGAATATATAGAAACTAAAATAATAAAAAACTACTAGTCGCAAGCTTTTGTGCTTGAAACGATGAGCCAATAGGTGTTTAGTTTAAGTAAAATAAAATTTAATTTTTTAATAAATCAAATAAATAATATTTATTTATTTAATTTATCATATACTAATAGGTTATCATCTAAAAAATATTCCCATGAAAATCTATTATGAAAAAATAATAAGAAAATAATATGAAAAAAATAACATGTATAAAGTGGAGCAAAATATATAAACTGAAATAATTATAAAAACTAAAAAATAAACAAAGGGAAGTCCTGGTGCTTCATCTCTATGAGCATCACCTAGATCCAGTGACTGCTAAGTGTTCTATTTATTATCATAAGAGATGGATTCTTGTAAATCACTACTCATTAAACATGAGTCAATGAGTTTGACTCAAAAATTACATAGTTAAACCCTGGTAACAATATCACAATTCAACTTGTTGTGGAAAAATATCTCCTACTTATTAATTTAAAGTCTATTGGCTTTAAAATATAAATAAAATCATTAAAAAAAAAAAAAAAAACTAATTAAAAATCTATCAACTTAAATATATGTTTTAAAAAATCATTTTAAAACAATCTTGTAATTTTTTTTAATGAAAAATTAATATGAGAAATATTTAAAAATAACAACTGGTATCATATTATATTGGCTAAACTAAAAATCAATATTTAAATGAAAAATTATACTAATTTAAAAATTAAAACGTTAATCATACAAATATCCTAATTGATAATCATATTCACTAAACTCAAAATCAATATATAAAGTGAAAAACTAAACTAATAAAAAAAACAAAAAAAACAACTAAAACTTTAAAAAGTATTTATAAAAACTAAAATCTAAACTAATTCAAAGTCTATTGGCTTAAATTTATGAATTGAATAATTATTTTTAAAAAATCTCTAAAAACTAATATGAGAAATATTTAAAAATATCTTCAAAATAGAAAATCCTCCCACAAATATCCTATTGGCTAAACTAAATATTAATATTTGAAGTAAAAAATAAACTAATTTAAATAATTTAAAAACTAAAAATTCAACCAATTTTAAAAATCAAAACTAAATGAAAAGAAAGAAAAACTTGAGTTAAAAGTGGAGATAACAACTAATTAATTTTTTAAATAAATAGAAAAAAATAAGAATTCAAATTATAGACTAATTAAATACAAGAGTTAAAAATGGAGATAAATAAATAAATAAGAAAAAACAAGAGTTAGTAGTGAAGATAATAGCTAAATAAATAGGAAAAAAATTGGAGTGAGACAAAATTGGTTAGATAAAATTTTAACGACATGGGCTGACAGTTTTTTCGTCAAAGGCTGACAATTTTTTGGCCAAAAAATTAATTTTACAGGAATAAAGTTCCAACAAATAACCTATCGACTAAAAAATCAATCATGTATATAGAAATGATGAATGATGCAACACGACTAATCCACATTGAGGAGAGAGAACTATAGCCTATGGTATAAATAGTGTCAATCTCCAACTTTGGCGGAGGGAATGATTGCAAGATACAATACCAAAAAATAAATCTGATGGTACCTAGAAGAAAAAAATACCACTACCTACAAGGTACAACCATTGTCTATCTTCAGGGGAAATCAAAGTGGGAACAATCATTTGCTTGAAAAAATATGACTGTTCAAAGAGAACAAAAACAAGGTACGCATAATCTTCTAGACCATCCTATAGAAGAATTGTAATCTATTGTGTAATTGCTAACTTGCTTTGCAACTTAAAACTAATATGACCTTGCATCGAATGTGTAGGTGGATTATAATATGTGACATGGAAGTTGTGAACACAAAGGACGAGATTTATGGCCAACCAAAGACTATAGAGATAGAGTAGGATAACCTAAATGAAGAGGCAATAGAAGTAGCCTTGGAGGTGGTGGGATCAAGTAGAGATTCTGAAACTAGTAATGTCGTCAACATCTAGTAAAATAATGCTTGGTTTAAACCCTGCCCAAGCTAGGGAACAAGTGCAAGTCACAACTGTCACCATTAAGCATTTGAACCATTTTCAGCTTTAAGGCAAACCATCAAAATACGGGTAACCAGAAAGAAAGAAATACAACAATACAAAAAAAACAACATGGAACGATTCAAATATTTAGTTTTGATATAATAGACAAAGAAGATAGCGAGGCACAAGAAACATGTTTTAATGAAGTTGTTGAAATTCACTACCATAAAATCCCTATTGGACATATATACATGCTATCACACGGGGGAATAAAGGCTACAAACAAGTTGTACAATAGGTTGAATACTGGCTTAGACATCATGCTATCTACTAAATTGAAAATCATCCCTTGTAAAGATGATCTATCCATTACATGGAAACACTTCTGCTACACCCCCATCAAAGAAATTGTAGAGAAGAGCAAGAATACAAGTGCAAGTCTAATTAGAGTAGTCACATATGTGGGCCTAAAATCAATAATAAGGAGGAATAATGAAATGATATTCCATTTTCACACCATACAAATAGCGGACATGTATGTATCATCCGTAGATGTCATCTTATGGGGACCTGTGGCAGAAAAGGAAGGAACACAACTACAACACAAAATTGAAACACATGAGCCAATCATTCTTGCAATTGGAAGTGGTCAAGTTACTAAGCACAATAGGAAAGTTGTGAACTCAAGAAATGCTACCACACTTACAATAAACCTAAACGTACATGAGGCCATAAAACTGAAGACTTGGTTTGTAGAAAGTGAGCCTAATTTACCAAGCACTTCAATAATGCTTGCTTCAACACCTACTAATGTTGGATGAGTGACCATTGCATATATCTGAGAAAAAATACAAAAAAATTCAAGTAAACTCATACATTGTATAGTGAAGGAAATGATATTATATGTGAAAACAAATAGTTTCTGCTATTCGACATGCCCCATTGAGACAGGTGGGAAACAATGTAATAAGGGTTTAATAAAAGACACAGATCAAAATCTATTCTTCCCAAAGTGTACAACCATTTTATCCAAGTATAATTACCGATATATGGTACAAATAAATTACAAGACCACACAAACATATTGTGGATCATAACACATGATGAGGGAGCAACAATGATTATGAGAATGTCTGAAGGAGCTACATTCCTTACAATTTTCTGAAGAAGTACACATGGATATTGGAAATGTGATAGGAGGAATATTAATTAGGGAATACATTTTCACCATGGTATGCAAGAAAGAAATGCACAACAATGAGGAATCGGTGAAAGTGATAATCACGTAGGCTGAACCAACAGACGACATTGTTGAAAATAATGCTTTCGAAAGTAAGATCACCGAAATGGGTAGCAACAGTGATATTGAAGCATAAACAAAGAAAATAACAGTGTATAAAAACTTGATCAATCATATAAACATATTATGAAGAACAAATGGTCATTTTGAATATTCAATTCTACTTCTATTATCATTAATGTAACACGTCTTTATGTAAATAATATAGCTATGATGTTTGCCAAAAAAAAAAGTACTCTGTGAGCAACATCGATATACCACAAACATGCAGAGCCATGTATTATCATGATTAATTTATATCTTAGAAATGCTAAGTGGATAGTGTAGTGTTATATGGTCGCCTTGGATTGATGACTAAAACTTCTTACATTGTTTCGTAAAGCAAAACATTGTCATGCTAAAGTCAAAAATAGTTGTAAGGGATATTGTTGCAAGATGAACATAGTTATTGTGATTGTGTGGGTAAAAAAGTTATATGGACATTTTATTATCATCAAATATGTTATGACAAACCTTTAGAAAGATTAAAAAGAATCTGTTCTATTTTACAATTTATGCATAATAAAGAACAATGACATTCATTCAAAAATACATATTTCTATACATTGTAACTGACACAAAAGTCAGAAGTCTCGATGAAAAAATGTCTTGATCAATAAAAAATGCTTCTCTACTATTTACAAGTTTTGACGAATGAATGAAAACACTAGAAATATAAAGTTGAGCACTCATGAACATGAATTTTCACTGCAAGAAAGTCCAAGGAAAAGTAAATAATTCTTTTTCTCGTCATAAAAATGAGATAGATGCATGTAGATGCAATAAAGAGATATGCCAAGAACAAGATGAGCAAGTCAAATACAAGCACAAAGGCTAAAAAACTACCAAACCAACCAAAGATGGCATGCCTCTTGTAGGGAGGCAAATATAAAACAATAACTATTATGGTTGGAATGATGTACAAGTGAAGACCAAGTGCACCCACAAGATCAACAAGATAAGAAATATGTGTGAACCAACAAATAAAATGAATATACATTAGTAAGAAAACAATTTTGAAAGAGAATTGATGTACTATCTAATATAAAGGTTTGTGTTATGTATTAAAGAGTATTACCTAGGAATGTTGCTCCAAATGTTAGAGCTTGTCTCTATTTTCAAGAGATGTTATAATGAAAAAGGAATCCATAATATTTCATTGTTGAACAACATGGACCCAAGTGAACAACCTACAATGCTACATAGATTAACTCAAATGGAAGAAATGCTAATGCATTTAGTAAACCCAATATTACAAGTAACACAAAGTTTTGTAGGTCAGTACAAATACAAAGGCCGTACAATGAGCTTCAAACATCACATAATGACTACCACAAAGGTATTCCCACGCAGGGTGCAAGAATTAGATGTGCTCATAGTTTGAAGGATGCATACAAAAGGTCAATATTTACACTCTTATGTGAGTAGAAACCATGCCAAAGATGCATTACTTTAGAAGATTAAGAATGATCCATACTACACAGATGTTATAACAGATACTAATTCCTTACAAGAACTACTAGAGAATCGAACAAATATTTAAAGCCTACTATAGAGTGTAGAAGTAGATGAAGAAATGACAAGTCTCAATAGTGAAGTGGAAATAAATGAGGATCCAACTAAAGACAACATGACCTACAAGCCATCCTTTGTAAAAAAACTACTAAAAAGATGCCATGATCTTGAAACCATAAAGAAAACATTTAACCTAGATGACAATGAAGATTGTATTATTAATTGGCTAGAAATGAAAATGTCTCTAATAAATAAATACAACATGGAAGGCTTTTTTGATATGGCATTTCCTTCCTTCTTTCCCAATGGATTTGCATAACCTATGCAACCACAACTAAAACAAGCATAGATGCATGAGTTTACATTACACATGATCTGGTATCATGACCAAATATTTGGAAGACATCAATGATTTTAGTATATTATCTACAATCTCATGATGTGGCATCTCAGCCAGGGCCTTGTAACTATATTCATCAAGAGAAATTCAAAAGAAAAAACATCAACCACCATTGAAAATTTGTGTGAGCATTCAAAGAACCTTCCAGACACACAAATTTTTAAGGAACTCATGCATTTTGGATCTTTGATCAGGGCACACAACCATATTGGAACAAGTGTCAAACAATGATTACAAACATAATCAATCAACTAGGACTATTGACCTTATTCTTTACACTAAGCACCACAAATACAAAGAGACATGACTTGTAGTTCTTGTTTACAAATGGTGTTCCTAAAAATATACAATCAAGCAAATAACATTTCGAAAATGTAATCAACAACCCATACATCAGATTACTATACTTGCATCAATGATTTACAATATATTGGGAAGAAGTAATTGAAAAGCTCCTTAATGTAAACTATTAGTGGTATAGATATGAGTGGCAACATAGAGGCACTACACACATACATGGATTTATATGACTTTAAAATGCACCAGATATGCACAAACTTGATTGGACTGGTGATGTAGAGGTGAATAAGGAAAGATAATTCTTCAACTTGTGTGGTTATGCTTTGAACTCATGAAGTGTTGTTGATCAAAGCAACACAATATTTAGATCTCCACATCACAATTCTTGTTTGTTAAACACAATTGAGATGCTTGCTATAGGTCCTAAGGATGACTATAAAGAAAATTTTAACCATGTACAAAGGAACAAAAAATGTCAAGAGCGAACCTACCTCTAAAAGAAAGGGAAAAACTTAGAATGTTGATACAAAGCATTATGGAAAGAGAAAAATGTCTCAACTTTGTAATGTGATAATGATGGAATAAAAAAATATGAACTTACAAGAAATGATGAAAGGCTATATACAAACAATTGAGACATGCTATCAATATGGAGAGCTAACATAGATTGTCAGTTTGTAACCTCATGAGCACTTGTTTAGAAGTACATTGCAAAGCATGCCTCAAAGGTAGAGAAACAATTAGAGATTTGCACTAATACATTAGCAAGAATATCAATAGCCCAACGAGATAATAGTCTATCCCTTTCAGCATATCAAAAGTTCATGATAGAAATTATTGTTGAACATGATATAGGGGTGTAAGGGACCTCTCACATTCTTCAATAACTACCCCTTATTGTTTGCGGTCATCCTTTTATGACATTAAATGCCAATCAAAGAGTGTTCCAAAGAATAACAAATGATACAAGTGAAGAAAGATGTAGGATAACTACTTACAAATGTACACCAAATGCTTTGAAGAGCTAGAGGCAATAACACATCAAATCTTCCAGATTGTACATGTGTTCTATAAATTATAAATAATGGAAATGGAAAGAGAGGTAGGTAAGAGCCATTGCCAATGCCAACCCAAAGTTCTACAACATCCCTAATGAGGTCTCTGATTAATTTGAGTTGTTCTACTAGACTAAATTACTTCTATACATGTAGCACCCCACCAAGGAACCCAAAATAAATTAACCTATTATGTCACTAAGTTTGCTAAACCTTTTTTTATAAAGATTAAAACATACAAGAGATAACACAGTGGAAGCAATAACTCACATACATACATACACAATACAATAACAATTACATCTCTCAAGGGTTCCATAATGTTGAATCATGTACATAAATTTAATATAATTAATTCCAATAAGTAAAAAAAGTCCACATCATAGATTAATCATAGTTATGAAATCATATGAAATAATATACAAGTACATAAGATGCCACCTGGCATAACCAAAATGCATAATCAACTTTTATACAAGTCACATGGTATGAAATGCAAAAAATAATATACATCATGATAAGATACAACATCTCATAGAATCTCAAATAATCAAAATATAATGAATCAGAATATGACCATAGAACATAATCACAAGATCATAAAAATAGAACAACTGCACAAACACATCCAACACCGACATCCAACTATTGGATCTCAATGGTATAAGAAACACTACCACCTGACCTCATGGAGCCTAAATGGTCCACCCCCACCATACTAAGGAGATAAAATCAACTCCCAAACAGATAACAATCCAAAAGTCATAACAAAAGTCTAGGTCAAGGAATCATGATAGCAATCTATCTCAAAGGTACCAAATAAATAAGTACATAAATCCTTGAGGCAACAAAGACACATAGGAAACCTAATATGTATGTGGGCAAGTGTCATCGCATGAGTCAACTCTAAGGTTACCCTGGTAGTCTCTCTGGACTCCGACCCACTAGTGACTCTATATGATATCAATATCCTTTCTTACTGATAAGGCATACTAATGAGGCAAAGTCATAACTGAGCATCCTCTCTACTCCCATCATAGTCTATACTAGTACTCAAGGCATGGATGATGTAATACACTAACTTCTGTTAATTCATTTAAAACTCATTAATGAAATGTTATCAATTATTAATAAAACTTACAATGGGTTACCCAAGCAACCTCTTTAGGGCTCTGACCTCCATTGCAAGCCACTTCCTAGCATACACAAAGATAAACTACCCTAAGCTCATAACATAATATTCCATCAAGTCACAATGACCAAATCAGTCCTATACAAGCAACTAGAAAACACATTAGAAAATTGATCAATCCTCCAAGGTTATATTATAGAAATCACAACATAAGCTTACATAAAAACATTAGTTTTCACCATAGAAACATGTGAATGCATACAAGGGTTGGGAATGAAACAATCATGATTAAACGACACTTCATAACAACATTATAAATCAATCTCTTCCCAAGCCTTTGGTAAACATACCTAACTCATCGAAATACTAGGTCCTCTCAAACCCATCACAATATAGAATATGACATTTTGACATGACTTTTTAATAGGTGTAGTTATTTAGTCATTTTAGTTTTCATTATAGCTTCATAAAATTGATTCACAATAAAGTTTCAAGTTTTCATTTTTGAAGTTTTCCTAGTTGCATAATGGTTTCAAGTTTGGATTGATAAAAATGAAAGTTTCATGTTTATAACTTAATTGTCTACGTCTTCCCAAATAATCTAATGTTTATTTCGGTCTAATTATAATCTATATGGAGAATTCTTTCATCTAAGCTCTACCAATAAAACCTGTTTACTAATATTTTAAAAGTCCTATTGAAATTGAATAATCATTATATTTAATAATTATTAAATTTCATCTAAAAAAAAAAATCTAACATTATTAAACTATAACTAAAACATAATTCAAATTCAAATTAATTTAATTATATAATAAAAAACTAAACTAAACTTCAACTATTAACTATTTTAAATATACATTATATTTTTAAAACTAGTTTTAAAAAAGCATTTTTATTTTTTAATTAATAACAATAAAAGTAAAGAAATATTTATTTTTTAATAAATCAAATAAATAATATTTATTTATTTAATTTTTTAATAAATCAAATAAATAATATTTATTTATTTAATTTATCATATAATAATAGGTTATCATCTAAAAAATATTCCCATGAAAATCTATTATGAAAAAAATAATAAGAAAATAATATGAAAAAAATAACATGTATAAAGTGGAGCAAAATATATAAACTGAAATAATTATAAAAACTAAAAAATAAACAAAGGGAAGTCCTGGTGCTTCATCTCTATGAGCATCACCTAGATCCAGTGACTGCTAAGTGTTCTATTTATTATCATAAGAGATGGATTCTTGTAAATCACTACTCATTAAACATGAGTCAATGAGTTTGACTCAAAAATTATATAGTTAAACCCTGGTAACAATATCACAATTCAACTTGTTGTGGAAAAATATCTCCTACTTATTAATTTAAAGTCTATTGGCTTTAAAATATAAATAAAATCATTAAAAAAAAAAAAAAAAACTAATTAAAAATCTATCAACTTAAATATATGTTTAAAAAAATCATTTTAAAACAATCTTGTAATTTTTTTAATGAAAAATTAATATGAGAAATATTTAAAAATAACAACTGGTATCATATTATATTGGCTAAACTAAAAATCAATATTTAAATGAAAAACTATACTAATTTAAAAAATAAATTAAAATAATTTAAAAATTAAAACGTCAATCATACAAATATCCTAATTGCTAATCATATTCACTAAACTCAAAATCAATATATAAAGTGAAAAACTAAACTAATAAAAAAAACAAAAAAAGCAACTAAAAATTTAAAAAGTATTTATAAAAACTAAAATCTAAACTAATTCAAAGTCTATTGGCTTAAATATATGAATTGAATAATTATTTTAAAAAAATCTCTAAAAACTAATATGAGAAATATTTTAAAATATCTTCAAAAATAGGAAATCCTCCCACAAATATTCTATTGGCTAAACTAAATATTAATATTTGAAGTAAAAAAAAACTAATTTAAATAATTTAAAAACTAAAAATTCAACCAATTTTAAAAATCAAAACTAAATGAAAAGAAAGAAAAACTTGAGTTAAAAGTGGAGATAACAACTAATTAATTTTTTAAATAAATAGAAAAAAATAAGAATTCAAATTATAGACTAATTAAATACAAGAGTTAAAAATGGAGATAAATAAATAAATAAGAAAAAACAAGAGTTAGTAGTGAAGATAATAGCTAAATAAATAGGAAAAAAATTGGAGTGAGACAAAATTGGTTAGATAAAATTTTAACGACATGGGCTGACAGTTTTTTCGTCAAAGGCTGACAATTTTTTGGCCAAAAAAATTAATTTTACAGGAATAAAGTTCCAACATATAGCCTATCGACTAAAAAATCAATCATGTATATAGAAATGATGAATGATGCAACACGACTAATCCACATTGAGGAGAGAGAACTATAGCCTATGGTATAAATAGTGTCAATCTCCAACTTTGGCGGAGGGAATGATTGCAAGATACAATACCAAAAAATAAATCTGATGGTACCTAGAAGAAAAAAATACCACTACCTACAAGGTACAACCATTGTCTATCTTCAGGGGAAATCAAAGTGGGAACAATCATTTGCTTGAAAAAATATGAATGTTCAAAGAGAACAAAAACAAGGTACACATAATCTTCTAGACCATCCTATAGAAGAATTGTAATCTATTGTGTAATTGCTAACTTGCTTTGCAACTTAAAACTCATATGACCTTGCATCGAATGTGTAGGTGGATTATAATATGTGACATGGAAGTTGTGAACACAAAGGATGAGATTTATGGCCACCCAAAGACTATAGAGATAGATTAGGATAACCTAAATGAAGAGGCAATAGAAGTAGCCTTGGAAGTGGTGGGATCAGGTAGAGATTCTGAAACTAGTAATGTCGTCAACATCTAGTAAAATAATGCTTGGTTTAAACCTTGCCCAAGCTAGGGAACAAGTGCAAGTCACAACTGTCACCATTAAGCATTTGGACCATTTTCAGCTAAGGAAAACCATCAAAATACGGGTAACCAGAAAGAAAGAAATACAACAATACAAAAAAAACAACATGGAATGATTCAAATATTTAGTTTTGATATAATAGACAAAGAAGATAGCGAGGCACAAGAAACATGTTTTAATGAAGTTGTTGAAATTCACTACCATAAAATCCCCATTGGACATATATACATGCTATCACACGGGGGGAATAAAGGCTACAAACAAGTTGTACAATAGGTTGAATACTGGCTTAGACATCATGCTATCTACTAAATCGAAAATCATCCCTTGTAAAGATAATCTATCCATTACATGGAAACACTTCTGCTACACCCCCATCAAAGAAATTGTAGAGAAGAGCAAGAATACAAGTGTAAGTCTAATTAGAGTAGTCACATATGTGGGCCTAAAATCAATAATAAGGAGGAATAATGAAATGATATTCCATTTTCACACCATACAACTAGTGGACATGTATGTATCATCCGTAGATGTCATTTTATGGGGACCTGTGGCAGAAAAGGAAGGAACACAACTACAACACAAAATTGAAACACATGAGCCAATCATTCTTGCAATTGGAAGTGGTCAAGTCTCAATAGTGAAGTGGAATTAAATGAGGATCCAATTGAAGACAACATGACCTGTAAGCCATCCTTTGTAACAAAACTACTAAAAAGATGCCATGATCTTCGAAACCATAAAGAAAACATTTGACCTAGATGAAAATGAAGATTGTATTATTAATTGGCTAGAAATGAACATGTCTCTAATAAATAAATACAACATGGAAGGCTTTTTTGATATGGCATTTCCTTCCTTCTTTCCCAATGGATTTGCATAAACTATGCAACCACAACTAAAACAAGCATAAATGCATGAGTTTACATTGCACATGATCTGGTATCATGACCAAATATTTGGAAGACATCAATGATTTTAGTATTTTATCTACAATCTCATAATGTGGCATCTCATCTAGGGCCTTGTAATTGTATTCATCAAGAGAAATTCAAAAGAAAAAACATCAACCACCATTGAAAATTTGTGTGAGCATTTAAAGAACCATCCAGACACACAAATTTTTAAGGAACTCATGCATTTTGGATCTTCAGTTAGGGCACATGACCATATTGGAACAAGTGTCAAACAATGATTACAAACATGATCAATCAACTAGGACTGTTGACCTTATTCTTCACACTAAGCGCCACAAATACAAAGAGGCAAAAATTGTAGTTCTTGTTTACAAATGGCATTCCTAAAAATATACAGTCAAGCAAATAACATTTGGAAAATGTAATCAACAACCCATACATCACATTACTATACTTGCATCAATGATTTACAATATTTTGGGAAGAAGTAATTGAAAAGCTCCTTAATGCAAAATATTAGTGGTATAGATATGAGTGGCAACATAGAGGCACTACACACATACATGGATTTATATGACTTTAAAATGCACTGGATTTGCACAAACTTGACCAGACTGGTGATGTAGAGATGAATAAGGGAAGATAATTCTTCAACTTGTGTGTTTATGCTTTGAACTCATTAAGTGTTGTTGATCGAAGCAACACAATATTTAGATCTCCACATCACTTTTTTTTTTTGTTAAACACAATTGAGATACTTGCTACAGGTCCTAAGGATGACTATGAAGAAAATTTTAACCATGTACAAAGGAACATAAAATGTCGAGAGTGAACCTACCTCTGAAAGAAAGGGAAAAACTTAGAATGTTGATACAAAGCATTATGGAAAGAGAAAAAAAGTCTCAACTTTGTGATGTGATAATGATGGAATAAAAAAATACAAACTTGCAAGAAATGATGAAAGGTTATATAGAAACAATTGAGACATGCTATCAATATGGAGAGCTAACATAGATTGTTAGTCTGTAACCTCATGAGCACTTGTTTAGGAGTATATTGCAAAGTATGCCTCAAAAGCAGAGAAATAATTGGAGATTTGCACTAATACATTAGCAAGAATATCAATAGCCCAATGAGATAATAGTCTATCACGTTTAGCATATCAAAAGTTCATGATAGAAGTTGTTGTTGAACATGATATAGGGGTGCAAGGGACCGCTAACATTCTTCAACAACTACCAATTGTTATTTGCAGTCATCCTTTTATGACTTTAAATGCCAGTCAAAAAGTGTTCCAAAGAATAACAAATGATACAAGTGAAGAAAGATGCAGGATAACTACCTACAAATGTACACCAAATTCTTTGAAGAGCTAGAGGCAATAACACTTATCAAATCTAGATTGTAGATGTATTCAAAAAATTGTAAATAATGGAAATGGAAAGAGAGGTAGGTAAGAGCAATTGCCAATGCCAACCCAAAGTTTTACAACATCCCTAATGAGGTCTTTGACCAATTTGAGTTGTTCTGTTGGACTAAATTACTTCTATAAATGTAGCACCCCACCAGGGAACCCAAAATAAATTAATCTATTATGTCACTAAGTTTGCTAAACTTTTTTTTTATAAAGATTAAAACAAACAAGAGATAACATAGTGGAAGCAATAATTAACATACATACATACACAATACAATAACAATTACATCTTTGAAGGGTTCCATAACGTTGAATCATGTACATAAATTTAATTCAATTAATTCTGATAAGTAAACAAAGTCCACATCATAGATTAATCATAATTATGAAATCATATGAAATAATATACAAGTACATAAGATGTCACCTGGCATAACCAAAATGCATAATCAACCTCTATAAAAGTCACATGGTATGAAATGAAAAAATAATATACATAATGATAAGATACAAAATCTCATAGAATCTCAAATAATCAAAATACAATGAATCAGAATATGACCATAGAACATAATCACAAGATCATAAAAATAGAACAATTGCACAAACGCATCCAACATCGACATCCAATTGTTGGATCTCAATGGTATAAGAGACACTACCACCTGACCTCATGGAACCTAAATGGTCCTCTCCCACCGTACTGAGGAGATAAACTCAAGTCCCAAACATATAACAATCCAAAAGTTGTAACAAAAATCTAGGTCAAGGAATCATGATAGCAATCTATCTCAAAGGTGCCAAGTACATAAGTACATATAATCCCTAAGGCAACAAAGACACATAGGAAACCTAATATGTATGTGGGCAAGTGTCATCGCATGAGTCAACTCTAAGGTTACCCTGGTAGTCTCTCTGGACTTCGACCCACTAGTGACTCTATGTGATATCAATATTCTTTCTTACTGATAAGGCATACTAATGAGGCAAGGTCATAACTGAGCATCCTCTATACTCCCATCCTAGTCTATACTAGTACTCGAGGCATGGGTGAGGTAATACACTAACTTATATTAATTCATTTAAAACCTATTAATGAAATGTTATCAATTATTATTACAACTTACAATGGGTTACCCAGGCAACCTCTTTAGGGCATCGGCCTCCATTACAAGCTACTTCCTAGCATAAACAAAGATAAACTACCCTAAGCTCATAACATAATATTTTATCAAGTCACAATGACCAAATCAATCCTATACGAGCAACTGGAAAACACAATAGAAAACTACTCAATCCTCCAAGGTTATATTACAAAAATCACAACATAAGCTTACATAAAAACACTAGTTTTCACCATAGAAACATGTGAATGCATACAAGGTTTGGGAATGAAACAATCATGATTAAACAACATTTCATAACAACATTATAAATCAATCTCTTTCCAAGCCTTTGGTAAACATACCTAACTCGTCAAAATACTAGTTCCTCTCAAACCCATCACAATATAGAATATGACATTTTGACATGCATTTTTAATAGGTGTAGTTATTTAGTCATTTTAGTTTTCGTTATAGCTTCATAAAAATTGATTCACAATAAAGTTTACAGTTTTCATTTTTTAAGCTTTCCTAGTTGCATAACGGTTTCAAGTTTGGATCGATAAAAATGAAAGTTTCATGTTTATAACTTAATCGTCTACGTCTTCCAAAATAATCTATGTGTTTATTTCGGTCTAATTATAATCTATATGGAGAATTCTTTCATCTAAGCTCTACCAATAAAACCTATTTACTAATATTTTAAAAGTCTCACTATTGAAATTGAATAATCATTATATTTCATCTAAAAAAACAAATCTAACATTATTAAACTATAAGTAAAACATAATTCAAATTCAAATTAATTTAATTATATAATAAAAAACTAAACTAAACTTCAACTATTAACTATTTTAAATATACGTTATATTTTTAAAACTAGTTTTAAAAAAAGCATTTTATTTTTTAATTATTAATAATAATAAAAGTAAAGAAATACTTACCTAAAGTTTTTTCACTTTTAAAAAGGGAGACTGCTAGGTAGCCACATGCGCTACTAGCAGTGGCACGTGCTACTTAGGCAGCCTTGTGTGCTGCTGGTTGTAGCACATCACCTACGACCGTTGCCACAAGCTAGAAAAGGGGTGGGTGGCTGGGGGTCGTGGTCCCCACCTCTAATCAATTTTTTTATACATTACATTTTATAAAAAAATGTAATTAATTTTTTTAATAATATATTTTCTTTTAAATTTATTTGCAGGTATAGGCTTGGAAGATGATTTTTTTCCAACAACTTCTTTATTTTAGTTTAAAGAATGAAATGAGAAGGGTTTCAAAAACACAAATTGTAAATGCAATCCCAATTAAATTTCCATCAAACCCTAGTCTTGTTTTTGTTTTCTAAATTCAAATCTTCTAATAAGAATTTAAATTTTATTTTCTCTTAGATGATTTAATTACAAAGAATGGTTGTTTCAAGATCAAGGGTTTTAGTTTAAAAATACAATTTCCATAAACCAAGATCCATATAATAGGAGCAAAGAAGACATAGGTAAATTAAAATATTTACTATGATAAAGTTAACAAAATTCCTACCTCGTTCTGATGCTAAAATCTGACAAATGCTCGAAGAATGCAAAAATTCTTGTCTCCCAAAATCCTTCTAAAAATTGCTTCTTCAAACCTGTGCATGGAGAAATGAGCTCTAATCTCCTAATAAAGAATTTACTCATCCTAGAGTTTCAATTTTATGAACATGCAAAATACTTTTATTTTACTATTTTAATTTATTTAATTCTTTGAGCACACTTTTTACTTTTAATTAGAATAAAATTTATTTTAATTATTCCCACTTTGTTTTTATTAAATTAGAAGACATGTTTAGAAAATATATTTATTAATTTATCTAATAATATTTAAAGTTCATTATTTAAATGAGACTTCTAAATTTATTATTAGTAAATTAAATAAATATAATTACGCCAAATTTAGCTTTTTAATTAAATCTTTAAATTAATTTTTTCTATTTAATTAATTTTTCAATTAATTAAATATAATTAAAAAAAAAATTTTCTTTATAATTTTTTTGTTAATTAAATTATTTAATATATCTTTGTTTGGTTTAATTATAACTGAAAATCAGAGCAGACCCATAAACTTAATGAGAAAACTCATCTAAAAGACAAAGTACAAATTCAAATTCAAAGGTCAAATGTCAAAAGTCTCAAATTCATGTCACTTAACAAATTTAGAAAGTTAATTAACTCAAATAATTGTCCTATATTTTAGGACAATCGGCTCAAATTTTAGATTCAGACTTGAGAACTATCTCCCATCCTTTACCATTGAGATACTGCAATAGGGCATGCTTATCCTGGCAATTAAGGGAAGTCGATGCCTGATACCTAGAATTTGCATAAAAGATGAACATGTATATATATATATATATATATATATATAGGCAATGACGAGGAGTGGTACATTGTGTAGAACTCGACTAGCAGGTGTTATGACTCCCTTCCTCAACCACATCAAAAATGTAAATATAAAGTAAAACATACATGTAAACCATATACGTGCAAGTATGGGGTAAGTAACCATAAAACCACATATAAACCATCCATATAATTATAATTACAAAAGTAATTAAAATCACTTTATGAAATATACAAAGCATCGTCATCAAAAGAATAACCATGAAAACATGAAATGACCAAGTATTAAGTAGTTCATCATATATATAATCTAAGTATGAAATATCATCAATCAAATCAGGTAACCAAGTACCACTAACTCATGTCACATAACCATAAAAGCTAGCCTAAAAGAATTCAACAATGTAACATAAAAAGTAAACTAGGGTTAGGCACTACATCCACCCCCACTAGACTTAGGCTTACTCCTGGAAGGCTATAAACAAGTAGGGATATAAATCTTGTAATTCAGATGCATCCTCCCATGTAGCTGATCACTCATTAGTAGGGTCCTACTGAAACCTTACTTGCTCTATGTTTCGACCCCTAAGGGTCAAATCCCACTGCTGAAGAATGTGCACTGGCTCCAAAGGTAGTTACCCATCCTCCACCTATAACACATTCTAATTAAGAACATGTATCACATCAGGAATATTCTATCTAAGAACATAAACATGGAAAACATCATGTACACGAGCTAAGTTGGGTGATAATGCAAGACAGTAGGCAACTAGATCTATCCTCTCAAGAATCTCAAACAACCCCACAAACTAAGGTGCTAACTTCAAACCCTTTTCCATAATAGATTGGACTCTTCTACAGACACACTCTGAAGAGTACCTTCTCCCCTACTATAAGTTACTTAACCACCCTATGAGCATCGACATACTTCTTCTACATATCCTGTTTTGTGACACATGCTCCCAAATGTGCATTACTTGTTGGTCCATATCTCAAAGCATGTCTGGACCCAATAGGATGTGATTGTCTAAATTGTCCCAACACAACATTGTACAAAGGATGACCATGTAAGGCCTAAAAAGGTGCCATCCCAGTTGAACTGTGATAACAATTATTATATGCAAACTCCACTAGATATAGATAATATTCCCAACGAGTTTGCCAGTCCATAAATATATCCTCAACATATCCTCCAAAACCTAATTCACACTCTCTATTTGACCATTTGTCTCAGGGTGATATGTTAAGGTGAAGTTTAACTATGCTTCAAGATCATGTTGTAAAGATGTGTAAAATGTAGATGTGAATACATGATCCATAGCCAAAATGATCTTTCAAGGAATATCGTACAATCTCGCAATGTCATACATAAAGACATTAGCTACTGAAGCGACAATTTAGGATGACCTCATTAGTGAGAAGTTCACCACCTTAGTCAACCAGTTAACAGTGACCATGATAGTATCATGTCGATGAGTAGTCATAGGTAATCCCACAATGAAGTTCATAGAAATAATATCCCACTTCCATGAAGTAATGAGATTAGGCTATAGAAATGCTAGGCATGAAAAACTATAGCTTTGTCAAGATCATGTGTGGAATAGTTCAACTCATGATCCTTGAGCTTGTGAGACTTATAGGCAATCACACTTTCATCCTGCATTAGGACTTCTCCAATCCCTTCTAGGGAAGCATCAATACACACCATAAATTCACCTACTAGATTAGGTACCACTGGAATTCTTCCTTGCACTTCTCTATCCAAATGAACTTCTTCCCCTTTCTCTAGAGGGAAGTGATGGGGTATGCCAATCTACCATTGCTTGTATCTTTGTAAGATCCACTGAGATACCATCTCTTGAAATGACATGTCCTAAGTAGTTGATGAAGGGTGCTCTCCTTAATACCATAAACACATAATAGAAACAAAGAAATAACCACAATTTGCGAGAAAAAAATATGGGCTTCTTATTATCAGAATTATAGAATTTAGAATTACAATATGCTAACCCACATGGACACCTTAATTACAGTAATTTGCAAGACAAACCTGTGAACTATCACCCAAAGATTTCCTAGACAATGTTTAGGCATTTCTTAAATATGAAATTTTATGCTACCTAGGAAGGTTCTAGACAATCAAACTTAATACCTAGGGCCAATAGACCCTAACAAAACATATATAGTTAGCCAAATACATTTTTTACATTTATTTTGGAAATTTTGGTTGGGCCAACTTCAAAAGGCCATAACTCTCAAACCATTGCTCTAATTAACTATTATAACCACTTTTCAAAATCCTCTACTTCTAATCTATAGGATCATATTCATGCAAGAGCCCATCCATCGAGTTTTTGGGCCTCATCTTGGCACATTTAGGCCTTCAACAGTGAGCCTAAAGTTTTTATACCAAAATTACAAGCCAAAAATTCATAATAAATCCATGAGTACTCATGATATGGCATTAAGCCTCAATTGGTAGGCTGATACATCTAAGATGAACATCCACCTCTAAAATTAGGCCATTTTGAGCTCGTATGACTAACTTACTAAGTAGCAAGCCTCCACAAAAAAAAAAATTGCATAAAGACAACCCTTATCCAAACAACTAAAATGAAATATTTTTGGTTGATGAAGATTTCTCTTACACCTAGGATCCTCCTACATCAGATACCCAGGGTAATTTGAGAAGTGACCTTGTCACACCTCAGGTGTTCAGAGGAAAACCAAGATAGTTAACCTCCTCCCTTGCTACCTATGATGAATCTTGTACTGGAATCCCTTTTCATTTGACTAAGTATTCTTCATCAATTTTGGTCCTTTTACTTTTTCCAACATGGCTATCTAGTATCTCCTCAATCTCCTTTGTAGCCAAACTAGCAGTTGGAATAATACATTGCACTTCTGTAACTTCATTGTTATCACCTCCTTCATAATACTCTATCAAATCTGAAATGTTAAATACTATTGAAATATTCAGTTTAGTAGGCAACTTTACTTCATAGACATTTCCAAAATCATGCCTTTTTACTATCTTACATGATCCAAACTTCTTAATTTTCATCTTATTATATTTAACCACTTGAAAACTCTCCCTTCTCAAATGAACCATGACCTCACCTCCAATCTAAAATTCCTTATACCTCCTTTTAACATATGCCTTAGCCTTGTACTATGTTTGCATCTTTATAATGTGCTTCCTCACGTTGTGGATATTTTTTAAATGTTCAACAAATTCTTCTACTTCAACACTACTTATCTCTCCTTTATCTAACTACATCAATTCAGAAGCATTTCTAGGACTGCTCTCATATACAACTTGAAATGATGATTTAACAACACTCACGTTGAAAAAATTATTATATGCAAATTCTTCCTATGGTAAAATCAAATCCCATCCTTTTGGTTTATATCTAATCAAACATCTCAACAAATTTCCCAAACTTCTATTCACAACTTCATTTGTCCATCAGTATATGGATGATGTGATGAATTGAACTTCAAATATGTCTTCAATTTCTTCCAAAATGTATGCCAAAAATATCCAACAAATTTGGCATCTCAATATGAAACTATACTCTTTGGCAGACCATGTAGTCTCACCACTTCTTTGAAAAATAACTTTGTTACATGAACAACATCACTTGTCTTCTTGCAGGGAATGAAATGTGTCATCTTTGAAAATCTATCAACCACCACAAAAATAGAATCATAACCTCATTGAGTCCTTGGTAATCCAAGAATGAAATCCATGCTCACATCCTCCCATGCTTCTCTGGTACAGGCAATCATTGATAGAATCCCATATTCTACTTCACTCCTTTCGCCATTTGATATACTCTGCAACTTTGTACAAAATTCTTCACATCTTGCTACAACTATGGCCAGTACTAATTCTTAGCAACTAAAGCAATAGTCTTATCTCTCCCAAAGTCTCCAACCAATCCTCCACTATGCTTCTTCATGATGAGATTATCTCTCATTGAACTTCTTCGAATGCACAACTAGCTCCCTTTAAACAACATACCATCTTGGATTATGAAACCCAACCACTTCTTCTTGTCAAGAGGAACAAGTTTTGTACAAGCCTCCCATGCTTTACCAAAATCAAGATCCTCTAGATACAAATTATCGAGTTCCTTGAACCTAACCACCTTAATCTACATTTATGTTACCAAAAGTTGTCTTCTCCTAAGAGCATCTATAACTCAGTTAGACTTCCCACTCCTATGTTTCAAAACAAATGTATAATCCTAAAAAAAGTCAACCCACTTTAAATGCCTTTTGTTTAATTTTCCTTGACTATTCAAATATTACAAAGCTTGATGAGTAGTATAAAAAACAAACTGGCTTAAGAAGAAGATAGAGTCTCCACTTCTTCAATGCCTAAACTATAGCATAAAATTTTTATCATAAACAAAATATTTTCTTTTGGCATCATTCAACTTCTCACTAAAATAAGAAACATCTCTATCTTCTTGGCTCAAAACAACTCCTATTGCAGTACCACTAGCATCACAATCTACTTGTAACACCTTATTAAAATCTGGATGTGTTAAAACAAACTGCTCTATAACTTTATGTTTTGACATATTAAAACTCTTATATGCTCCTACAATCCACTTAAATTATTTCCTATCCCCTCTCATTATTTTAGTTAAGGGTCCATAAATACTACTAAAACCTCTTATGAATTTTCCATAAAAACTATCCAATCCATGAAAAGATCTTACATCTATAGAACTCTTTGGAGTAGGCCATTCAAAGATAGCCATCACTTTCTTTGGGTCTATTTTTAGACCTTCTGCTAAGACTACAAATCCTAGGAACACCAACTCCTTCTTCACAAAACTATACTTTTTCAGGTTATTAGCAACTTTCTTTCCTCAACTTATCAAACACCCTTCAAATATGTATCAAATTCTCCTCAATGTCTTGCTAAAGATCAAAATATCATCTAGGTAAATAATGACAAATTTACCTAGAAACTCCTTCAATACCTCATTCATGAGCAACACAAAAGTGCTCGGTCCATTCATTAGCCCAAAAGGCATGACTAACCACTCATACAATCCTTCCCTTGGCTTGAAGGCAATCTTCCACTCATCACCTTCTCTAATGCGAATATGATGGTATCCACTCTTTAGATCTATCTTTGTGAAATACACAACTCCACTTAAATAGTCCATAATATCATCCATCCTTGGCAATGGAAATCTATACTTGATTGTGATCTTGTTGATAGAGTGAGAACCTATGCATATTCTCTATCCCTATTCTTCTTTGGTGCTAATATTGCTGGTACAACACATGGAGTCAAACTCTCTTGAATTGACCCCTTCTACAACAACTCATGAAATTGTCTATTAAACTCTTTACTTTCTATTGGTGTCATTATGTACGCTGCCTTGTTTGGAAAATTGGCTCTTCGAATCAAATCCATCTGGTGACTGATCTTCCTCACTAGAGGTAATTCATTAAGTACATTATTTGACACAATATTAGAAAACTCTCCCAACAAATCTGCAACTTATGTAGGTACCTCTTCTACTTCTTCTTTACCATCTTTTGGGATTACAACAAAACACATATGTGCATGCTTCATACCTTTGAGAAACTCCTTTCCATCAACAAAACATATTCTAGTAGCACTACATACCTTTTCTTCTTTATCTTTCAATGGCTTCAACTTATGTTTCACTCCATCCCTTGTTAGAGTGTAGGTATTTTCTTGCCCATCATGTACAACATTCCTGTCAAACTACCATGGCCTACCCATCAACATATGACATATGTCCATAAGTATGATATCACTCATCAACTCATCCTGGTAGCTTCCAATCTTGAACTTCGCTGAGCATTATTCATTGACCATTACCTTGTGGTCATCTTGCATCTAGGAAATATGGTATGGATGTAGGTGTTTTTGCCTCTTCAACTTCAACTTTGTGACCATATTTTCTGACACCAGATTGTAAATCATTCCACCATCAATGATCATATCACAACACTTATCTTCACATTTAACCTTGTGAAAAACAAGCTTCTCCTTTGATCAGGTTCATTCTCACCACTCAACAAGACTCTTCTGTTAACTAAGACTTCTCCTCTTTTAACATCTTCAGAATGTGATGATTTGACATCTTTTTCAACATGCGCAATTCTAGCCTGGCCTTCTGCTCTTCAATATGTCCTTTTTGGCACTAGGAACATTCAAATGCTCTATGCCCTTCTTATCTATAGTGAAAACATTTCCCACAGAAGCCTCCTCTTCCAGATCTATGTCCTTTGCCTCTTCCTCTCTAATCTCTATTGTTTTGATCATGGAAACAATTAGAATTATTCTAATTGACACTACTTGCCTCATCCTTGTTCTTCTAATCATCATTTTGACCTTCATAATATCATATGTTAGATCTTCCACTATTCTTGTTATCAAAGTTTTTGCTCAGTTTCTCCTCAACTTTTAGGGAAAACTAGTATGCCTCCTCAATACTGGTCATTCGAACCAGACTTAGCTCATCATAAATGCTTGGCCTTAACCCATTAAGATATCCGATGACTTTCTCCTTGCCAACTTCAGCAGGCCAATTCTAATGAGAACTTAGTAGAACTCTTCGATATACTCTTGAATAGATCTTTCTGCTTGCTTTAACCCTCACATTTTCTTCAACAGATCAAGCTCATAGCCCATGGGAATGAACTATCAGTTCATTTTAGCTATCATTTGATCCCCTCTAATAATTTATCCTTCCCTCTTCTATTTCTCTCCAACTGGATCTCCTATCACCAAATCTTTGTGTGAACCTTCATTTTGGATTTTGCAAACTTGACCCTATATGGATCTTCAACATCTTCATACTCAAAGTACTCTTCCAATTCATTGATCCAATCAATTGATTTCTCTGGGTTAAGATTTCTTGAAATTGTGGGAACATCAAAATAGGTCTTTCCCCAATCTTGGAAAGGCTTTAAAAATATTTTCATCATTTGGGTTCAAAACTTCATCTTCTACTACTTGATTAACATTTCCTTCTCTCTTATTTTCACTTTCATCATCGCTTACGACCAGATTCATTGCTCTACATATTTCTTCTTGAAATTCTTGCATTTGCCTCTAGAGGGCTCTAAAACCCTCAGGTGTAACACCTACGACTCTTCTACCATGCTCTCTTTATGGAGGCATCTTTGTGCTTCCACTAAAACCAGAGTGCAAATTGCCTCACAATCGGCGATATGTTTGGACAAACAGCCCAAACCACAGTCCTGCTATGAACTACTTCATAGTCAGTGATCTATCTACATGCTCAAGATCTTGGCTCTAATACCACTCGCTGAAGGGTGCTCCCCTTAATACCATAAAAATATAACAAAAATAAAGAAATAACAAAAATTTGTGAGAGAAAAATATGTGATTCTTATTATCACTGCAAATGTGGAATTACAAAATTCAGAATTACAATATACTAACCCACATGAGCGCCTTCATTACAACAATCTACAAGACAAAGATGCAAAATGTTACTCAGAGCTATCTTAGAAAATGTTTGGGTATTTCTTAAATAGACAATTTTATATCACTTGGGAAGGTTCTAAACACTCAAACTTAATACCTAGGGCTGACATACTCTAACAAAATATATACAATTAGTGAAATACATATTTGACATTTATTTTGGAAGTTTTGATCTGCCCAACTTTGGAAGGTCATAACTCTCAAACCATTGTTCCAATTGGCTATTAAAACCACTTTTTAGAATCATCATCCTTTGATCTACAAGCTCAAATCTATGCAATCTACAAGACAAAGTTGTGAACTATCATCCAAAGTTGTCCTAGACAAATGACAATGTTTGTGCATTTCTTAAATAGGCAATTTTATGCCCCCTAGGTAGGTTCTAGACACTCAAACTTAATACCTAGGGCCGAAAAAGTCTAACAAAACATATACAGTTGGCAAAATACATGTTTGACATTTATTTTGGAAGTTTTAGCCCAACTTCAAAAGGTTACAACTCTCAAACCATTGCTCTGATTGGCTATTATAACCACTTTTCAGAATCGTCAGCTTCTAATCTATAGGCTCAACTTTGTGCAAGCACCCATTCATCAAGTTTTCGTGTTAGAAATGCTTTAGAATAATTGAGAGGGGGGGTGAATCAGTTACTCAAGGTCTAAATGTCCAATTCTAATTTTTCTCTAAGTGTAGTGAGCCCATTCAACCATTCATTCATCCAAGCATAAACTTTCCTATTCAAAAAGTTACTGTAAATCAACATGCAAGCATAACACATGAAAAGATCAACACATAACATAGTGATTTACATGGAAACCCAATTTGGGAAAAACCACCAATAACATGCTACTCAATTCTCACTCTTCTGAAGTGATGCCCTGTGAAAGGCCTGCCTTGTTAAAGGCTTACAACACACTATTAAATGTGACCTTGTTAGAGGATTTATCCACCCTATTAGAAGTGGTCCTGGTTAGAGGACTTTAGAACATTCACTTGGAATGCCACCCTATTAAAGGATTTACAAATGGCTCTTAAACCAACCTAAGTCCATAGGATTTCCATATCTAATACAATTACTAGAGAGTATTAGAAAATCTTTGACCTGATTACAACATACAACTTAACTTGCAGATTTCAGATCACTTCTTAGCTCATATTATTGCCTGGCCTTTAGTCTCTGCAACTCTAACAACTTGCCCTCCTTTCAAGCTTAGTCTCGTTGAGTCTCCATGCTCAATGTGCTAGTGCAATCATCTCTCTCTGACCACTTGTTGAAATAGAGTCTCTATACTCTATTCTTCCTTTACCTTGAAATCCTTCAACCACTTCACAATTTTTGGCACTCCAGTAACCTTTGCTTCTTGGTCTATGACTTCTTGAATAGAAGTTATGGACTTTCTTTTCCTACTCAATTCTTTCCTCCTTTACTTTCAATTCGGATGGATTAGGTAGTATTCATTGAATCTAACCCACATTATGTTTCATCTAGAAACTTCTTGAAGAATCCTCTTGAATTTGCCTCAAAATGATTTACATAGAATTATGTACCACCAGTTCATCATCCTTATCTTCCATCTCATTCAAAAAATTCTAAGTAACAACTATATCGACTTAGATTTGATGATCTTTTGACTTTTCCAACAATGCATTAGATTGACACTATTAAAAACTAGTGCTTGACACATATTGTGTTACTCGACATCTACTAAACTAGTACTCGAAACATACTAAGTTTTACTAGCACTTGAAGTTCACTCGGCACACGTTAAGATTTTTTGATGCTTGGCACCTAAACTTCACTCAGCACCTTGTATTCCACTCGGCACATACTAGATCTTTCCTTTTGCTCGGCTCCAACTGAGAATTTTCTCAGCTTAAACTAGCTTGTTGGGCACCCACTAATGAACTTAGTTTAAGTTTTGCAGTCAACCTTGTTCTATCTTATTCCTCCAATATTTCTAAGTGTGACCAACCTTTGTTCCTTTGAGTATGTTACCAATACATCATTTAACCATTGTCTAAACTAATCCTTGCACTTCATTACAACATCATAACTCAACCTTTCCCTTAGGTGCTTTTGTTACATCTTGTTGATTTAAATCCTCTTCATCAATCAACTAAGTGATAGTACTTGGATCTTATAAGAAATTGTCATTCCTATAAATAGCAGGTTTGACGTCAATGACAAAAACAATGATTGAAAACATTCTTTTAACAACAATCTCCCTCTTTGAATCAATCTTCTTTATTAATGATCTTTTCAATCAGATTTCCAACATTTCAACCCTCATTTGGGCACATTTAGGCCTTCAATGGTGAGCCTAAAGTTTTTATACCAAAATTGCAAACCAAAAATCTACAATAAATTCATGAATACTCATGAATTGGCACTGACCCTCAACTAGTAGGCTGATATATCTAAGATGAACATCCACCTCTGAAATTAGGACATTCGAAGCTCATATGACTGACTTACTAAGTAGCAATCCTCCATAGACAACAACTCTATAAAAAGACAACACTTATTCAAACAACTAAAATGAAATATTTTTGGTTGATGCAAGATTGCTCTTACACCCATGATTCTCTTACATTAGTAGTGTACCTCAAACTGAAAGAAGTCACACTTCACCAAATTGACATGAAGTTGATTGTCTCTAAGGTGCTAAAGGACTAACTATAGGTGTTTCTCATGTTCTTCCTGAGATTTGGAATATATCAATATGTCATCCAAGAACACAAGTACAAAATGATATAGGTAGGAACATAATACTCCATTCATCATGCACACAAATACTGATGGAGCATTTGTCAAACCAAATGGAACCACTATAAACTTATAGTGTCCATAAGGAGTTCAAAAGACTACCTTATGTATATTAGTGTGTACTAGAAAATGTGACCTATTGGGAGCACGAATCAACAAACAAACATTAGTTAAAATCTTCAAATATGCATCAAAGACTCATAAAAAAGAAAGAACATTAACTAACTAATGCTTGCTTGAGTTTTGCAACTGTAAGCAACCAACAAACCAAATCCTCCAACCACCTCTACAACTCAACAAAAACACCCATGAGAGGCCTTGTTGGTGTGTTAAGATGGGGGGTAGTTTGGTGTGCTCTCCCAAACACAACAATGTAGTGAATCTCTTGAATGGATGTGCAAATGTGAGTAATGATGAAATATGAACCTAAGCTGCAATGAAATGAAGAATACCTCAAGAAATGGCTATGGAGAAATCCATACTTGAAGGCATTCGATGATGATGATATGAAATTCAATAAAGAGAAACTACACTAATATGCAAGTTAAACTAAGATGCAAATGAAATGAAGATGAGAAAATGCAAGCAAACTAGACTAACAATGCAAATGAGAAGCTAAACCAGCTACCAAATAGTTAGTATGCACCTAAAAATCACCATGAAAACTACTATGAAAGCTACTATGAAAGCTCAAACTAACATGAAAACTCAACTACAATGAAAGCTCAAATCTCAAACCAACATGATAACAATGCAATAATGAGAGATGCAAATGCTTGACACAAGACATCTATTTATAGGCTTGAGGGAGGGCTTGGTGAGGTGGCATCCATGTAGGTGCCACATAAGGTGACATGCAAGCCATGCAAATAGTCAAAAATTCAAAGTTTGCTCACACATGTGTGAGCACACTCTTAGGCTAATGAGGGAGATTAGGAAGGAGATTAAGAATGATTAAGTGGGATTAGAGAAGAAGTAGGCTTAAGAGGATGAAAATGATGGGTATAGGCTAGGTTTTAGGCTAGGCTTAAGATTAAATTAAATATGATTAAATTTAATCATAGGTTTAGAAGAATTAATAAGATATGATGATTAAATAAACAAAATTTATTTAAAAAGGGGATGATGGAGGATCATGTGTTAAATTAATTTAACACATTAAGGCTAGGAGTATTTAAATTAAATTTAAATACTTAGAAAAATGAACTCATTTAATTAAAATAATTTAATTAAATAAGTAGAAGAATGTGAGCAATATAATTAATTAATTAATAATTAATTACAATGTCACGGGCAATATTAATAAATTAATATTGTCTTTAGAGATGATTTTAAGCTTCTACATTTTGCCCCTCTTTGATGTGATGTCAGAATGTCATCTTATCAAAGAAAAAAAAACATAGGTTGCCCTAGAGAAGATGGAAGTCCTACAGGTGACAACAGAGGAGGAGGGTGCCCCCTTGCGAAAATTGTGCAAAAAAAATATATTTTGAGTTATTTTTGTGAAAAGGTCTTAGGAAAAGAAGGAAAAAGGGAAAATAGGAATAAATGACAAAATTTGCATGACTTGCAAAAAAACAGGGGACAAACACGGCTCAGGGAAGACACAGGCTCAAATGGGGGTTGTGAGGGGCCTATATAAGCCTCTGAGGGGCCCAAAGAGGGTCATTGTCACACCACAAGTAGAGCATCTAGAGAAAACATGGACCCTATTGATTGATTGCAGCTTAGTGAGCACGTTCGAGAGTACTAGCAAGCAGCTAAGATGGGCCCACTGGTAAGTCATCTGATCCTCTTCATGTTTTGGTAGACTAGGCTAGGTTAGGCACATTTATTGCATAATAAGTGTGGAAAAATGCTATCGAGATGGAGATGATAGTCTACACCATGTCATCTGTGAAGACAACAAAGTGAGGCCAGTGGTATCCACAGAGATGACAAGATTGACCCTGTCATCTACACAAACTCCTGAAAAGGGAATGGACTCTATGGAGATGACAGTTTTCATCCTGCCATCTTTACAAATGGGAAAGGGTAAGTTAGGGAAAATAGAGATGACAAAACACGTGGCATCATCTCCTTAGATGATAAAGGATTTTTCGTCTATGTTGATCAACGTTTGTGAAGATCAACATTTTCGTCGACCAACATCTGCACATATCGGCGTCTATGTTGATTAGCAGCTCCGTCAATTGGGACAAATCAATAGGGGGCAAGGGAAGATGCCCCATTCTAAGGATGAAATAGGCTAAAAAGACTGACTCTCTGCATGTCTATGCTGCAAGAGGACACAGTAGTATTCAAGTCGAGAGAGTACTACCTTCCAACCATGGTGATCCAAGAGAGACTGATAGATGTGGATTGGCGACACGTGCGACTGTGCGACTTAGAGCATGTTCATGAGTGGCTGGACCTGAGGGCCCACTTAGTGCAACTATCGGTGCTCATAGAGTGATGGCACACACCGACAAGGAGCTTCCATCTATTGACAGGGGAGGCTACAGTCACACTCCTAGATTTGTGGCAAATTTTGTGAGTGTCGATCAGAGGTGTATACCTAGAGTATGTACTAGAGGGCTCTAATTTTTTCTTGAGGGAGTGTTTCAACAAACAGAGACAGCGGTTACCCATCCAGTGATCGTGGTTATCATGGAGAGGAGCTCTAGAGCAAAGGCTACCGAGGCTAGCAGTATACCTAGCCTCACTGATATGGTGGATGTTGCCAGATCATGTAGGACACGGGTGGTCGGGTTGGGCGCGGGTGCTGAGCACCCTGCTATAGGAGGAGGGAGAGGTCTACTGCTGGGGACAGATGATCCTGGCTAAGTTATATCATGATTTGCACATGTGTGCATATCGAACCCAGCACACTATAGGACCAGGACTAATGCTACTAATGGTCTGGTCAAGGAGCACATTGGGGTCACATGACCCATCACTCAGTGAGAGACCAGGCAACCTAGGGAGCCATTCACCTGCAGATACCAGCCTCTAATTTAGTATTTAGCTACAGAGTTAGTCAGGTTCTGGTGTTGTTGTATCAATGAGATTATCATGTTCAAGTGGACTCCATATGATGGGGTAGAGCGGTGGGGGCAGACACTGGTAGCAAGTGGCGAGGATGACACGAAGGATCAGATGTACCTCTCGTACACATAGACTGACTACTGGATCATTGGGAGGTACATGCACATGATCATGTGCTACATGCCTTCTCAGGTGTGATGGCAGTTTGGGAGGACACAGGATGTAGTACCAGACATATTCCTATACCCTGTTGTCTCTCAGGACAATGGTCGGCTATGGGGGCATAGGACCAACCTTTGGTTGGCCCACATATCATGGGTATCCATGGCACTAGTGCTGTGGGTACATAGATAGGACAGGGGAGATGCAGGTGTGACACTGACATATGCACGATGGTGGACAGCCCACCAGCGAGTCATACTCACAATGCCTAGGGTGCCTCCACCAACATTGTAGCCACAGGGGTAGGGGATGGAGCAGGGGATGGTGGGCAGTAGCTATGATGCCACCACCGGCATAGGGGGCACAGGAGGGACCATGAGGGCACAGAGCCTAAGCGAGGATAGGGCCAGGGCCAACACCAGCACAAGGGCCACCACAGATAGCACCCCAGGCGCAAGTGCAAGCATAGCCCTAAGCACCATTGCAGGCACCACCACAAGTACCTCCACAAGGACAGGTACAGGGAGAGGACCTAGACATGGTTAGGGCCGAGAGGGACAGCTTGCAGACAGAGGTAGCTTGCCTCTAGGTAGAGCTACAGGTTCAGAGGGTCGAGGTAGATAGTGTGCAGGAGGCCTTGGCAACCTTACAGGCATGAGTGGATGTGGGAGAGTTTGCAGACATGGAGATCCATGTAGACTGCGGGGGGAGGTGGCCATCTTGCATGCCAAGCGAGGGACACACCAGGCACAGATTGACAAGTATCACTAGCAATAGGATATTGCTAGGTAGATGGTATAGCCGAGGGCCAGTGTCATAGTGATGCAGGAGGCCATCTCAGCCAGGCAATCTGAGGCATGAGCAGTATGAGAAGCATCCTATTACAGGTCATTATATCATGATGTCGTACCTGCCGACCAGTGGTAGCCTGATTTTGAGAGGGGGACCAGCTCATGGACCACTGGGGGTAGAGTTAGATCAGAGCAGTCAGTTGGATAGGGCCGAACACCTAGAGGAGGTGACATAGGGGGGGCATGGCCCTCATAGCATGGCTTCCAGATTTTGTAGAGTGATCATATTTTGATAGATATGTGTAGATGTAGCGATTTTGGATGATGCATTTGTATTACATGATTCTATATGATTTGTATATGGACTGTATAGACATTATTTTTTTGATATGACATGATTCAATGGCTCTATATGTGTATGGATGCATATGTATGGATTTATGTGATGCCTATGATATTGACATTTATGATGCAGGATGTGATGTGATGTGATGTTTCTATATGATATATGTATGATGCCTAACATGTGTGTGATGTAGATTAGTGGGCGATTATGAGATCTATGCATTGTTTTACTTTACATGGATGCACTATATATGTGAGATGTGATTATGATGTATATGCCTCTAGATGTGATGACTAAAATGAATGTATGCAACTAATGGAATGAACTAATGCAATCTACTAAAATGAAAAAAAATGTCTAAGGAAAACTAAATGAGATGAATCAAATGAACACTATTGTAATGGAAAATGAATGAATGCAATAATGAGAAGTTAATGCAACCTAATGGAAATGAACTAATGAATGAATATCTGTCAAAACTGTCACTCATAGAAACCTAGTAGCATAGCATTGGAAGGGGGAAATAAATAGAACCTTGTCTCAAGCACGACTTGAATGAAACCCTATACTACATGCATCCTAACTACATGATATCAAGAGATTCCATTGTGTTCATATGGAGAGCACACCTTAAGTTGATTTTGCAAATGAGTTTATGCATTATATGCTATAGAAGCATAAATGACATGACTCTTTTGCATGGACTAGACACACAAAACCATAGATACTTTAGGACGATAGGTGTAGTTTGTATAGTCATGATGGATCAAATGTCATATACACCATGGAGAGGTCTGGGCACACTCAAAAGTCCTTTTAGGGATTTTTGGTAGAAAGTGTGCTAACATGTTGCCCCCATTGTGCAACGCATTAATATAACCTGAAACTAACACATATGAAATAAAGCCTCAAAAAATAGATCATACCACAAACAACACGTGTAATCAATGAGAGCCATTCAGGTACGACCAAAATATGGAAGATCAAGGTGCACCATAAAAAGCTTTCACTAATACACAAAAATAAAATCAACCAAAAAGAGACCTCATGACCAAGTAGTCATTCAGTCCATAGTTCCTGCCAAGAACCATAGGTCTAGAAGTGAATGTCACAATGTTGCCTATAGGAAGGATTCATCCTATAAAAGTGTGTCAAATCAAACTGTCAATGATCATAAAATCGTGGGTTTCCATAAAAGGCTGTGAAGCAAATAAGTTTCTTGAATCATTAAGTCTCAAATGGTGATTTTGTGTAAGTTCAAGTGTGGTCACTATTGTGAAAAAGCTCAGCGTAATGAGATTGACAATCACTTGATGGAAAAATGCCTTGTAGACTAGAGGTCTTTCAAAAGATGGAGGTGAAGTGAAGCCTCACAAACAAGAGGTCTTTTATTGGATGTATGAAATGCAAAAAGCCAGATAAGACTTTGCACAAGGGAAATGGAATGGTGGGATGGAGTGAAGCAAAATGAGCCTTATAGACAATGGATCAAACCATACTTTTTTCAGGAACATTTTTCTTCTTTTTAGGGCTTTTTTCAAGAACATTTTATGAATTTATTTTTGGATTTTTTGGATTTTCTGAGTTTTTTAGATTTTTGCAGGACTATAAACACTATATAAGAACTACAAAGGCTCAAGCATAGAACTGGTTGAGATGCTGAATATTTACTGGCTCAGGGAGCCAATCTCCCTCTGGAGTAGAAATCTGATATGCCCCAAAAACATATTTGGCTGTAATGATAAATAGACCTAGCCAACTAGCCTCAAACTTTCCTTTCTTTTCACGGTTCTGGAAATTCCTCATATTATGTTGCAAAACTAAGCCACCCACTTCAAATTCCTGTGGCTTGACTTTCTTATGATACTGAAGCTAAAGGCAATTTTGATACATGCTGAGGTGGTTTAGGGCATCGAGGCACCTCTCATCAAGGAGTGTTAGCTCTTGCAAACAAGCAACTCAGTATTCTTCTTCAGATATCAGATTCTTGAGAGAGACTCTGAGGGAAGGGAGCTCAATTTCGATGGGCAAGACAACTTCAGAACCATAAACAAGGGAAAATGGGGTGGCTCCTATTGGGGTATGAATGGAGGTGCAGTAGGCCCAAATGGTGGGAGCAATTTGGAGGTGTCAATCATGGCCGGTTGCATCAACAGTTTTCTTTAGGATTTTCAAAATGGTTTTATTGGTAGCTTCAGCTTGGCCATTGCCTTGGGGGTAGTATCTGGTGGAAAAATGCTAGGTAATTCGAAACTTCCTACACAATGTGGCAACCTCTTGATTTTTAAAGGGGGTTCCATTATCAGTCATAATATCTTGAGGTATATCAAAACAATAAATAATGTAATTCAAGATGAACTTGGAAATCTGTTTTCCAGTTATGTAGGTTAAGGGGATGGCTTCGACCCACTTCATGAAATACTTAGTGGCAGAAATTATGTACTTGTGTCCATTTGAGGAATTTAGGTATACCTAACCAACAAGATCGAATCCCCAGCAGGAAAAGGGCCATGGGGTGATGGTGGGCTAGAGGTCTTGGGCGGGAGCATGTATCAAATCACCATGTTGCTGACAAGGAACACATCTCTTCACAAAATGATATGCATCTGCTTCCATAGTGGGCCAATAGTAACCTGTCCTAGGAAGCTTTTTTGCTAACGTAAGGCCGCTAGAGTGGGCACCACAAATCCCTTGGTGAACCTCTCTAATGTTGTTCTGGCTTCATTTGCATTGAGACATTAGAGGAGGGTTCCATCAAAGTGCTTTCAAAAAAGTGTGTCACCTAGGATGGTATATCGAGCGGTTTGATGGACAAAGGTTTTGCTTTGGTTTGGGGTGAGGGCTATGGGAATGGTTTTGTGATGTAAATAGGCAAAGATGTCGACGTACCATGGAGACTCAGGACCAACAATCTCACACACCAACTCTAAATTAGTTTTCTCATAAGAAGGAGTAAAAAGATTCTCAACAAGAAACTCACATTTAGGACTATATTCTAGCATGGCAATCATAGAGGCAATAGTAGCCATGGCATCTACTACTTTATTACTAGCCCTTGGAATCTGCTGAAAAATAATCTCTATAAAATGTTGCTTAAGATCCTCAACTATTCTATGGTAGGGCATCAATTTCTCATCCTTGGTGTGGTATTCATTTGTGACTTGTTTAATGACCAATTGTGAGTCTCCAAAGACAAGAAAGTTTTTGATATTCCATCTAATAGCTTAACGTAGTCCTATGACTAAACCTTCATACTCAGCTATATTGTTTGTGCAAGGGAATGAGATTTTATAAGACTTAAGAATGAGATCCCCTTGTGGTGTCACAAACAAAATTCCTACCCCCGATCCCTTTTGTGTAAAGGATCCATCAAAAAATAATTTCCATGGTGTAGTAGGGGCTAGGGTCATAATTGTGTCATCTGAAAAGTCGGTTACAATGGGATGGTCACCTTGAAGAGGAGCTTCAACAAGCTGATCTGCAATTACTTGTCCTTTAATGGCCTTACGATCCTTGTAAACAATGTCGAATTCACTTAAAATTAAGACCCATTTTGCTGCTCAACTAATGAGGGTGGCTTTTGATAACAAATATTTGAGTGGATTTATCTTGGCAATGAGGTATGTAGTATGATTAAGCATATAATGATGTAGCTTTTGAGTATAAAAGACTACAGCCAAACATGCTCTCTCAATAGCAGTGTAGTTTAACTCATAGCCAACTAGTGTTCGACTGAGGTAATATATGGCTTGCTCATTCCCATTATCATCTAGTTGTGTCAAAAGTGCTCCTATGGCAACTGAAGTAGCTAAAATGTATAGAATCAATGGTTGTCCTGCAACTGGAGGTACTAAAATTGGAGGATTAGCCAAATATGTCTTAATTTTTTCAAATGCTTTTTGGCATAGACAATCCCATTGAAACTTGTTTCCCTTGTGAAGCAAATGTTGAAGTGGATGGACTTTATTTGCTAGTTGTGACACAAATCTCCTAATAGATTGTAACTTTCCTTGAAAACTATGGAGTTGTTTCAATGTGGTAGGTGAAGGCATATCCATGATGGCTTTCACTTTTGCTGCATTTACCTCAATAACCCTTCTTGACACAATGTAGCCTAACAATTTGCCTAATTTGACCCCAACTATGCACGTTCTTAGGATTAAGGTGCACTTTTTATTTCTCCAACCTATCAAAAATAGTGGTAAGGACATCAATGTGGGATTCTCTTGTCTTGGATTTTCCTAGGATATCATCAACATAGTCCTCCATTATGACATGTAGAAGATCATGGAATATGGTATTCATTGTGCGTTGATAAGTGGCGCTGACATTTTTCAAGCCAAAAGGCATGACTTGATAACAAAAGGTTCCCAATGGGGTGGTAAATGCCATTTTATGTTGATCTTCTTCTGCAATTATGATTTGGTTATAACTAGAAAATCCATCCATCAAAGATAACATCTCATGTCCAATAGCCAAATCCACTATGATGTCTATGTTAGGAAGTGGAAAATCATCCTTAGGACATGTGAGATTTAAATCTCAAAAATCTAAACAAACATAGATGCCCCTAGATGCTTTCCCTACAGGAACAATGTTGGAGACCCACTCAGGATAGTCAATAGGATGGATGAACTTTTCCTCTAACATTTTTTGCAACTCTACTTTGACTAGGAGTGCTACCTTAGGGTGCATTTTTCTCAACTTTTGCTTCACTGGTTTAATCTTGGGATCAAGTGTCAAATGATGCACAACCAAATCTGTGTCTAAGCCAAGCATGTCTTTGTATGTCCATGCCAAATTGATTTTTCCCTTGTTCAAGAATTTAGTCATGGATTTTTGTTCCTCAAGACTTAAGGTAGCAGCAATGTAGGTGATTTGTGGATTATCATTTATTCCTAAATTGACTGGAATTGTGTCCTCATTCAAGATAGGTGACTTTTCTAGTGGCAAAGATCTAAAGAGCAGGTCAAGCTCTCACTCTTCTGGCACCTCTAAGAGGTTTTCACCTGAAGATGCATCCTTTATTTTATCTTTTTCTTCATCCAAAAGTGCCCTAGAAGAGTTTTCACTAGAGGATGTTTCTTTTATTTTTCCATTTTTACTTTCTTTTTCACTTTTGTGACTAAGAGAGTTGACTTGGCTACCAAAGTAGGCTTCCTTATTGTATTGGATCTCATGTTCATAATCTCAGATATTCTTAAGGCCAAAAAGTGCCATCACTGCTTCATCAGTCTTACAAATGTCAAGAGCTAGTGGTGTATCTTGAAGGTCCCAATCTATCATGTTGAGATTGGTGAGAGGTAGGTCAATGGATGAAAGGTCATCTATGGTAATGGCATGGACATAGTTATCTAGGTCATCTTCAATGTATTGGAAAGGTACTTTGAAGAATTCCTCCTCTTCAATCTCAGATTCAGGTTCGACCAGATAATTGTCAACAAAGATCATCTTAGATTTGAGGGAACCCAAACCACGTCTTTTAGGATAACTATTAGCCTCTAGGGGTTGTCTAATTCCATTTTTGTTTGGTCCAAGGCCGGTACCATGATATCCCATGCTTTCAATAATGGGAGGTGCCTTAACATATTTATCCTTAGAAAACTCCATAGGTTCATCTTTGCCATCAAAATATAGCCAATCTAGGATATTATCTTCCATGTGCTCATCACTAAGTGAACCCCAATGCTCAAATGTTGTCTTGCTAACTTGCATGGTTTTCTTATTAGTAGAAGGTGATAATTGAGAAGGCTTTCCAAAGGAATGAGGGGAGAGTGGTAGTTGTCCAACACACAAGGAATTTTCAAACTTATACTCTCCCATTCCTAAATTAGCAAAAGTAACCTTCTTCCCTGTGGTGTTAATTTTAGTATCTTCAACCTTCTCTTTTCCCGTGCAAGAATTTGAATCCTCATTAGCTAATTTTGGTACTATTGTGGAAGGTGGTTCTTTTATGTTGAGGGGCTTAGATATGACCTTAGCAAACTCACTGATTGGACAAAAATTTGTTGGTGCACCTTCCAATCTTTTACAAAATTCAAAAGGGGTAGGATCTCCCAGAATTGTGACCTCTCTTCTTTGGAGAGGAAATTTTAAGCATTGATGATATGTGAATGGTACCACTTTGAGTGTGTGTATCCATGGTCTATCAAGCAAGATGTTATATGGCAAATCCAAATCTAGGACATGGCATTCGGTATTTATGATGGTTGGTCCAACCTTGAGAGGTAACATGATGATTCCTTTTGATTCTCCTTCCCTTTCATCATATACTTTTATTGTAATCCTTTTAGTGACATCTAGGAGGTCCTCTAGAAGTCCCAAGAAATGAATCATTTTTAATCTACAAAGATTTAAACCAGATCCATTGTCTATAAGGACTCTTTATTTTATGTCATTGTATAAGGACTTCAATGTGGAGCGACATATTATGGTGTGGATTAGGAACTTGGAAATCTTTGTCTGTGAAGATAAGGTGTTGTTGGGCGGCAAGGTTTCCAATCATAGTGGTGAATTGGGATGCATTAATATTTTCAAGAACACGAGACTCTAGGAGAGCCTTTTCCAAGATTTCTTTATGGATGGGTGATGTGGTAAGAAGCTCAAGAATGGATATTTGTGCAGGAGTCTTACCTAGCTAGGACAACACATCATAGTGAGAAGTAGGCCTTTCTGAGGTGGATGGTGTAGCAGGCACATGTGGCATTGATGGATTAGTGTTATTAGGAGTGGCATCTTGCAAAGTGAGTCTTCCCCATCGAGTGGTTGCATCACAATTAGCTTCTTGTAAGACAAGGGTATTCACATGAGTGTCTACCTCTTCAATGTGATCACACAAGGAGTCAAATCCACATATATCACTAGTTTCTATCTTACCACACAAGGAGTCAAATCCTGATATGTGGTTAGTAGAATAATCATAAGGTAATACATTTGATGTGGAAGCTTGATTCACATTGTTGGTATTATTGTTATCATTGTTGTGATTAGGAAATGGTTTTTATAATATCTTTAATTTAGCATTGTTAGAGGTTGGACCTCCTTCTACTTCAATTTCCCCATCATCAACAAGATTTTGGATAAAAAATTTGAGCTTGATACATTTGTTGGTGTCATGTCCTTTGATACAATGGTATTTACAATATTTGTTTTCCCTATACCACTTTGACTTTGGTTAATTTTCATCAAAAGGACATGTGTTAGGAAATACCATCAAGTTGTGATCCACTAATTTTTGAAAGATGGCCTCCAAAGGTTCACAAAAATTAGTGAACTTTCTATTGCGATCATAGTCACGGTTGTAATTGTTGCGTGGAAAAAAATTATGGGATTGTTGATTGCCTTGATTGGCATGATTCAAATGGTTATTGTTTCAATTGTTGTGGCTGTTGTTGTTCCCTCCTTGAAGATTTTTGACATTAGTAACACCATCATGTGTAACACCCTTATTCTTGGACCAAAATTTGGGTTTGTTATTGTTGTTTGACTCATTGTGTGAGGATGATGAACTATAATGTTTAATGGTAACTTTTTCCAAAAGTCCATTTTCAATATTCTTGCCCTTCTTGACTATAGTGGAAAAGTCTTCAGGGCTAGCCATTTTCATGTGGAAAGACATTTTGGGTATCAAGTTCTTAATGAATATATCCACAAGGTGGGAATCTTCAATTTTATATGGCATACAATTAGCAAGATGCCTCCACCTTTGTAGGAAGTTGGCAGAAGTTTCTCCATTTCATTATTTTGTGTTGCACAAGTCACTCAATGAGGCATGGTGTTAAATGTTGTAAGAGTATTGTGCTATAAACTTGCTTGTTAAATCATTGAAGGAAGGAAAGGAGCCCTTAGGTAAATTCATTAACCACTCAAGTGCGGGGCCTCCAAGACTTCATGCAAAGAGCCTCTTAAGATAATCATCACTGTAGGCTACTTCTTGGAAAAAAATGGAAAATTCTTTGAGATGTGTGATGGGGCATGTCTCTTTCGTATACTTGTCAAATTTAGGAATTTTGAAACTAGGTGGGAATGGTACCATATTGATGGATTTATCAAATGGAAAAGGAAAAATTTCTTCAAAAGATACATCTTTCACCCCTTTGTTGTTCATGTTAAGGACCAAATTTCATAATTCTTGGAGTTGTTGAGCCAAATCTTGATTGGGTTGCACTTGTGAATGTTGGGAGTTCATAAATCCACCTCCTAAATTGTAGGGAGTCTCAAATATAGTGTGAGGTGGTGGAAGTACTCCACTTTGACAAATGTATTGATATGTAGTTGTTGGAATTGGCACTGATGTCTTTACCATAGTGGTTGGCACTTGTGAATAAGAGGAGTGCATTGGTTGTGTCATAATTTCCATTGGTTGAGTAGGCACTTGTCCAATGCCTAAGCATCCCACAGTTGAAGTTGTGAAGGTAGATTTTGGAATACTAGCATGTGTGGTAACATTGGGCATGGCACTAATGATTTGTTAAATGTGTTTTGCACTCAATTGAAATGTGGGTTGTGTTGAAGTGCTAGATGTAGGCATAGCACTAGTTGTCACCATGGTTTCTTTCCCTTTGTTAGAAATCGAAGTTGCATTTGAAGTGGGCACTACAGGAGCACCACCTTTTGTAATTTGTCTAAACAAAGTGCTCTCATCAAAGCTTGGGGAAACATTAACACCATCCTTGACCAAATTTAGGAATATCTCTATTTTGTTTTCCCTAATGGATTTCTCCATCATTTCCACATTTTAGGGATCTGCAAGGAATGTCCTAACATCACTAGGTACATCTTTGGGGTCAATATGATCTTCATCTTGGTATACTTCTTTGTCATTAGCCCCCAAAGTTGTGTTACGGAAGGGATCTTTTGGTTCTTGCACGGATGTTGAATTAGGCATACCAAGGTTCAAACTAGAGAGAATTGTGCTCCCTAATGAAGTTGTGAGTGGAGGAAAAGGATTCTCCATCTTTGATTGCCTCAATGATTCCCACAAACGTGACGTGGGATTAAATGTGAACCTTCCTGACCATGTGTGTACCATGCAATAGTGACCATCTGATGGGTGGAAGATTATAGAAGAAAAAGAAAATTGAGGATGAGAGATATTAACCTTATGTGATTAAAGGGTCAACTACCCAAGTGTGAACAAAAAGACCTTGGTTTAGCAAACAAAGTTTGATTAGTGGATAATAGTATCTTTCTCCTACCAAAGATAGTCAAGTAATCTTTAGGCAAGATACTGCCACATAGCCGAGGGGAGAGGGTAACCCAAATATCCTCCTTCACTTCCTAAAAGTATAAAGTTCTTTGGGGCTTAGCCAAGAGTGAGAATATTCCACGTCCAAGAGAGGTGTCTTTTGATTTACCCCTCAATTTTTATACTCTGCTAGAACACTGGAGTTGAGGTCATCCCAAGGGGTGATGAAATCCCCAAGTAGGCCTCCTAAAAAAAGAAAAAGAAAATCACTTATTTCTTATACACCCAAGATCACCCGAAGGTGCGAGGGGAGAGAATACGTAAGTGGTCTTCAGGTTTAAAAGTCACTTGTTCTTTCCCAATGAAGTTTTAAGTTTTCTATCTACTTGAAGACACTCGTGATTAAAACATGCAAGGTGCTTTCAAACTTGAAATGGCACCAACATAAATGAAAAATGCAAATTCATCAACAAGAAAGTAAAGCAAGCGTGCGTAAATAAAATGTAAAAAATAAAGTCAATTTACTTTAGGGCATTCAAGAGTGTATGACTTCATTTTAAGCACCAAATCCAAATGTGATCTAGCCTAGGCATACATGTCCATTTTAAGCACAAATTCCAAACATGATCTAGCCTAGGCATACATGTCCATTGTCCCTTAATGCATTAAAGATGGTATGAATTCTTTTTAAGCACCAACACCAAATGTTGTTTGTATCCTAAACATTCATGTCAATATTATGCACCAAGTCCAAATGTTTGCTAACCTAAACATCCATGTCAATTTTAAGAACCAAGTCCAAATATTGGCTAACCTAAACATTCATGTCAATTTTAAACACCAAGTCCAAATGTTGGCTAACCTAAACATTCATGTCAATTTTAAGCACCAAGTTTAAATGTTGGCTAACCTAAACATTCATGCATTCAAATGAAAGTGTTTAATCCAAACAAATTCATTAGCCCTTAAGGTTAAGTGATAAAAATCACTACAAATCTCCTTTAGTGATAAAAATCACTATTGATTTTGCTTTTTAGGTTTTTAAGGTTAATTCTCTACATTAAAACCATCACTAAAAACCTGCAAGTTAATATGTTAGCAAAAATTATTTTTCAACATTGCACAATTCTGTCACAAAACAGAGACGCCAAAATGCAGGTGTAGAAACCAATGTACATAGATGACCAAACGCGTAGACGATGAAATTTACAAACTAATTTGCTCGTTAGACATAGATGACAATGCAAAATGTAGAGATGCCAAAATTTGGAGACGACAAATTAAGACCCGCACACAACGCAAACAATAGAAAGGTATTCGAAGATGACAAACTATACCTCGAAGATGACAAGTGGAATTTTGCAGACGTCAAATTAAACTTTGTAGACTATAATTAAAAACCTAAACGACAGAATGCTTTCCTACGCGAACACTAAAATGTAAATGCAAGTGATAAAGTGGATTTTTGAACTTCGATGAAGATGTTGGAAAATAGAGAGGTTGGTCTACACAGACAATAAGTGCAGATAACACAGTGGACCGCAGAGACGACACTACGAGGTTTTCTATGACTAAATGAGGTTTGCTCACAGATTTTTAGAATGAAATTAGGGATGTGGGTCCCACCGGCCATGCCAAAATGTGTACTAGAAAATGTGACCTATTGGGAGCACGAATCAACAAACAAACATTAGTTAAAATCCTCAAATATGCATCAAAGACTCATCAAAATGAAAGAACATTAACTAACTAATGCTTGCTTGAGTTTTGCAACTCCAAGCAGCCAATAAACCAAATCCTCTAGCCACCTCTACAACTCAAAAAAGGCACCCATGAGAGGCCTTGTTGGTGTGTTAAGATGGGGGGTATGTTTGGTGTGCTCTCTCAAACACAACAATGTAGTGAATCTCTTGAGTGGATGTGCAAATGTGAGTAATGATGAAATATGAACCTAAGCTACAATGAAATGAAGAATACCTCAAGAAATGGCTATGGAGAAAGCCATACTTGAAGGTATTCAATGATGATGATATGAATTGCAATAAAGAGAAACTACACTAATATGCAAATTAAACTAAGATGCAAATGAAATGGAGATGAGAAAATGCAAGCAAACTAGACTAATAATGCAAATGAGAAGCTAAACCAGCTACCAAATAGTTAGTATGCATCTTAAAATCTCCATGAAAACTACTATGAAAGCTCAAACTAACATGCAAACTCAACTACAATGAAAGCTCAAATCTCAAACCAACATGATAACAATGCAATAATGAGAGATGCAAATGCTTGAGACAAGGCCTCTATTTATAGGCTTGAGGGAGGGCTTGGTGAGGTGGCATCCATGTAGATGCCACATAAGGTGACATGCAAGCCATGAAAATGGTCAAAATTTCAAGGTTTGCTCACACATGTGTGAGCAAACTTGAGAATAAGAGTGGGAGACAGGAGTGTGTAGGCATGCCATCTCACACATGTGTGAGCACACTCTTAGGTTCATGAGGGGGATTAGGAAGGAGATTAAGAATGATTAAGTGGGATTAGAGAAGAAGTAGGCTTAAGAGGATGAAAATGATGGGTATAGGCTAGGTTTTAGGCTAGACTTAAGATTAAATTAAATATGATTTAGTTTAATCATAGGTTTAGAAGAATTAATAGGATATGAGAATTAAATAAACAAAATTTATTTAAAAAGGGGACGATGGAGGATCATGTGTTAAATTAATTTAACACATTAAAGCTATGAGTATTTAAATTAAATTTAAATACTTAAAAAAATTAACTCATTTAATTAGAATAATTTAATTAAATAAGTAGAAGAATGTAAGTAATATAATTAATTAATTAATAATTAATTACAATGCCACAAGCAGTATTAATAAATTAATATAGTCTTTAAGGATGAGTTTAAGCATCTACAATTAGTATCATGAATGTGTAGCTAATGGTACCCTAACTTCCAATCTATCTTAGAGAAGACTTTGGCTCCCTTGATCTGGTCAAACAAATTATTGATCCTTGGTAAAGGGTAACTATTCTTAATTGTCGCCTTGTTCAACTATCTGTAGTCAATGCACAAGTGTAATGATCCATCCTTCTTCTTCACAAAGAGCATAGGTGCTCCCCATGGAGAAACACTTGGTCTAATACAACCTTTAGACAAAAGATCCTCTAGTTGTAGGTGCAATTCACTCAACTCTTGAGTGGTCATCTGATAAGGAGCTCTAGATATGGGCTTTGCTCTTGCAATAAGGTCGATGAGAAAGTCAATGCCCCTCTTAGGTGGCATACTTGAGATCTCATAGGGAAAAACATTATCGTATTCCTATAGGATAGGGTGATTTAGGGTATTCCCTTTAGGGTCTTCATCCTCAAGTTCACTCACAGTAATGGTGAACACCTGACAACCCTTGCAGATGCTCCACTTCAGTTGCATAACAAAGATGATACAGAGGGATATTAGTCTTTGGATGCCTACAATCTAAGAGTCCTTACCTTGGTCATCCTTTCACTGAATAGTCTTCCTCATACAGTCAATGTTAGCTCTATGTGAGCCTAGAAAATTAATGCCCAACACTATGTCATATGAACCAAGGGGAATGACTCAAAAGTCTGCTAAAGTAACAAATCCTCCTAGGCTCAACTTGCATTGCTGCACTAGAGAGTTTATGGGTATCCTAGCTTCTAAAGCTAGTTCCACCTGCCAACCTATGCCTTGCTTAACTTCCTCAAGCTCACACTTTACAACAATAGAGTGTGATATGATGGAATCTATAGCACTTGGATTGAATAAAATAGAAAGGGGTGTACCTCTGATCGATCCTATAGTCTCAACTATGGTACCCTAGTGATCAGTTTGGCAGTGATCTACTACTGAAAAAACTCTATGTGATCTCCCAACATCACTAATTGTAGGCTTAGACACTGTCAACCTTAGTCTCGAATACTAAGAAGTATGTTGTGGGAAGTTGTCTGCAATCTGCCCAAACTATCCACATGAGAAGTACCATGTACCTCTACTAGAACCTCTCTCTGTTGGAGGTGCTCTAGAGTGCCAAAAGCTTCACAACTTCACCTATTCTTAATAAATCTGAAAGTGGACATTTTTATAGAAATTTGAGCAGCATAACAGCCTATAAAATGACATTTCCAGATCTGTATAACATGCACACAATAGCTCCCAAACGAAGGACAAAAACAATGCTCATCGGGCTCTCAAAAATAGCACAAAATAGCCCAGAATCACCACAAAAACTTAATAATCTATCACAGAAGTATAATCATATACAAATACATATATTCAGCTCTATTTTACAATTTAAAAGTCTGATATACAGCAGCAACCCAAACTGATATAAAATACTCAACCGAAAACACCAAACTCTTACAAAAAATACACCCGAAAACTCACAAATCTACACTGTTCAGCACAAAGGCAAACTCTGCATGAGAATGCACATGGAATGGCTTCAAACTCCCATCCTTAGCCTTCCTGGAAACCTACAAACTCCTATTCTTGGGTCTCCCTGAAAACCTGCAAACTCCCGTTCTTGGGTCTCCTTCTCCACAAGTTTGGCAGCCTTTGAAGAATAACAAAGAAATGAGCAAAAATCAAGTTCTGGAATGAGCCCAAAATGCCTCCAAACCCCTTAAAAGAGGGTATAACCCTAACTCACATCCAAGAGGGGTTAATAAAACATATTTTAATAATAATCTTCATTTATTAGTCCATTAGCTTCCAAAGATTATCCCCTTTTGTTGAAACTTCGCCTTTTTGGGCCTGCCTGCCTTAGCAAAGATTATTATTTTTTAATTATTTGAAAAGGGGACATGACAAGTCCTCCCCTCCCAAATATTTCTTGTCCTCAAGCAATGGCTGAACAATCAATCAATCAATCCACCTGGATCCCAAATGTAGTCATGCACTATACTACTGCCAATTAACACAGGCTCCTGCAATATGCTCTGCAATATGACCAAGAGGAATCCATAATCAAACTGAAAATTATAGCTCAACCAAACTCCAAAATTACCACTACCACAGTCAGAAACCCATGAGACACAAACTCTTAGAACATCAAAACCCAAGTAAAGTGGACAAATCAAATTGCCAACATAGTAAATACCATCAACACATCCCACTGGCCTATATGGAATGTACAATCCAACTCTGCAACAATGGTGAAAGCTCTCGAATGAAACTATACCAAGTATGGAGAATCCACACACTGTACAACTCCTGCAATCAACACAACTCTATAAATCACTAGCCACTATCTCATAACCATAACTCCCATGCACTGTTGATGGTGAAAAGACATTACAAGATAAAGAGTAGGAAATGGAGCCCAAACCAAATTTGCTTGCCATCAACTCCTCAAAACAAGGATCAAATGCTAACTGGTGTACATACCCTACAATATAATGTTGACTAAAAAAACCAACCTCAGTCAACTGCTCACCATGAACAAGTGATACAACCCACTGTGACTGATCACTAGCTAAGTCGGGAGATGTCATAGCCAAAGGAGTAGAATCGATAACAACATCCACTGAAGCATCACTCCCAAACTCCTGCTCTAAGTCACATATTATCAAGTTGTCAATTGCAAAACCTATCACCATGTCATGCCCATCACAACTCTCATCTTGAGGCATCAAACTGTCCCATAACTGATGATAACCACTAGGAACCAAAGTACATCTCTGTATCATCATCTCATCAACATGGTCATCAAAGGTAAATTGATGAGCGTACCTCACAGTGTAATGCTGATAAAATGCGCCAATCTCAGTCAGTGGCTCAGACTATAATCCAGATGAAACTAACTGCAATTGATCATTAACCATGTTGGAACTGACTACTACCTCCGAAGATATCACCAAGGGAGTAGTATTACTAGTAGGAACCATGCCAACTGCCGACTCACCAACATCACACATGATCTTTGATACATCTCTAGTCTCTGTGCCATCAGTACTAGAGGCCACCACCATGTCAGGCATACAACAATATGCTACAACACCCAACTCAACTGAACCTGACTCTAGTGGGAATGAACCTGATATGCCAATGTTAGTATCAAGGATGGATGCATCCCCATCTCCACTGTCTCTGACAATCTCGACCATGGACATCCTCGGATCACTAAACACCACAGCTTGTGACTATATAGAATCAGGTAAAGATTGTAGTCACTCTAACTCCATGGTCACCTTAGCCAAATGAAACTGTGACTCCTTGAAAGCCAACTGTGTACTCTCAAGAATCTCAGAAGTCACCTCAAGTTGTTGAGTAAGCTCACTCACCTCATCTTCCTTGGCCAACAATGCATCATATGTTGTACTGCACCACTCCATAAGATAATCTCTATCAGCTACCAATTGCATATAATCCTGTCTCAAAATTCGGATAGCCTCCCATAAAGAGTGGAACTCTGTCAAGGAAAGATAACTGCCTTCCTGCTCATCACTAGTAGGAGAACCCCATCCATAAACTGCTAACAAGTGACGAGCAACATCGAAATGCTGGCAAGTGATAGCAATGTCTTGGTCACTAACTCTCAACTGATTAGACACATGATGGCACTGGCTTGACTATCTCCTACAAACCTCCTCTGATGCACTGTCTAAAGGAGTATCCTCAAAGTTACTAGTCTCTAGAGTATTACCATCCACGTCCTATGAATCAACTCTAAAGATCATATCAACATATGGAGTATCAAAAACTGTAGCACTGCTGTCCAACTCCTCTGTACCCAAGGAAACTAAGTCTTCACAATTGCTCACTGCATCCTCCTGCATGTCATCAATGCCAATATGATCCTGGGACTCATCTGTACACACTGCCAAATATGAAAGATCATCAACACATTCTAGCAAGTATGGTCGACTGGATATATGAATAAAGCCCAAAGTGTATAAAAACTAATACCAACATTGGATAAGCTCCTGGCACAAGAAAAGACAACACCGTGCAATTTGCTAATCAAATCCATGATAGCACCCAAACAATCACTGCTACCAAAAAGTTTTAAAGATTTCCAGTCAACTGAATCCCAAATGCCAATATAACAATCTCGAGTCCATATATGTAAACTATAATCAGCTGGTAACTCAAAAACAACTCCTCACCTAGTAATATGACCAATACCAACTAACTCCACATACCTGTCATGATGAGATAATGAAGTCAAAATACTATCTTTGTTCACTTTCAGCTGGCTGGACAAATCATGTGAAGTACTACCAGTCTCAACCTCATGTGTCAAAGCATCTAATTGTGCCTAATACTCTCTCTCAGAAAAGTCATGAATGCTCAATGTCTGCTCATCTCTACTAGGTATCTCACCATCATGCACAACAACATCCTCATAATCATCATCGTTGAGGTCAAATCTATCTATCACTCTTTGACTAAAATCATCAAATGTAGTTACCTGATCATGACCTTGAGTAGTCATTCTATGATACCACCAATCATAGGTTGCATCTTCCAAGTGTAGACTTGCAATTTGAACATCATCACTCTCCTTCATGGGGTTAAGTGTGAAGAAGGTTTGTAATTTTTGTAGCCATGCTCTAGCTGAAATTTTATTTGTTCCATCAAAAGTAGGTGCTATAAACTTGCTTATTTTATTTTTAAGCTCTTTTCCACTTATGTCATGCTCCCTTCTGTATGATTTCTTGGGCATCAAAGTGTTCATCATATTTACATATTCTCTAAAAGGAACTAAACTGTGAAAGTCATCATCTAAACCATTGTAATTAGCTCTTAATGCAATCAAGTTACCTTTAACCTCTTCCATGGGATTAAGGGCTGGATTTGGCACTGGTGGCTCATCTGGATGCAGAAAAATAGTTTTTGTTGATTGAGAGGGTGTGAGTTTCAGATTTCTTGACTCCTCTGAAGTGCTCCCTTTCTCATTAATAGATGCAACTCCTTGCAATTTTTTTGTTAATATTCACAAAGCCTCTCTAGTTTCTGCCAAACTATCCACTGTTTGCTTCTGAGTATTTTGGATGTCTTGGAAGAATTTCTTTGCCATCTCATCTAGATTAGCCATACTTTTTTCCTTCCTTGGATTTTATACTTTTACTTTCAACTGGAGGTTTGATCAAAATTTCTTTATTCTTTTATTGCTGTAAATATCTCATTTCTCTTTCACTTAGTTGCATGCAACCATAAATTTTGACATGCAGCTGATTAGAAGCAACATGCAACCACTAAATTCACCAAGAACTAACATGCAAATGATTAGAAGTAGAATGCAACCATAAATTTTGACATGCAGCTGATTAGAAACAACATGCAATCATAAATTATGACATGCAAGATCTAGGTAGTTGTCAAAATTGACATGCAAGATCTGGGTAGTTGTCAAAACTTACATGCAAGATCTGGGTAGTTGTCAAAACTGACATGCAAACTTCTACAAACCCTCAGGCTGGCAAGATCATGGCTCTGATACCACTGAAATGTCCCTTTACTGATTTTATATGATATTTCAAGCCTCTAATTAGATCTTCAAGATCAAATAACTAATATCACAAAGATCCACCAATTTTCTCAAGAAACCCCAAATCGGGTATGCCAGAAATAGTGCCAAAAGCTTCACAGCTTCACCTATTCTTAATAAATCTGAAAGTGGAAATTTTTATAGAAATTTGAGCAGCATAACAGCCTATAAAATGACATTTCCAAATCTTTATAACATGCACATAATAGCTCCCAAACGGAGGACAAAAACAATGCTCATCAGGCTCCCGAAAATAGCACAAAATAGCCCAGAATCACCACAAAAACTTAATAATCTATCACAGAAGTATAATCATATCCAAATACATATATTCAGCTCTATTTTAACATTTAAAAGTCTGATATACAGAAGCAACCCAAATTGATATAAAATACTCAACCGGAAACACCAAACTCTTACAAAAAATACACTCGAAAACTCACAAATCTGCACTGTTTAGCACAAGGCAAACTCTGCATGAGCATGCACATGGAATGGCTTCAAACTCCCATTCTTAGCCTTCCTGGAAACCTGCAAACTCCCGTTCTTGGGTCTCCCTGGAAACTTGCAAACTCCCGTTCTTGGGTCTCCTTCTCCACAGGTTTGGCAGCCTTTGAAGAATAACAAAGAAATGAGCAAAAATCAAGTTTTGGAATGAGCCGAAAATGCCTCCAAACCCCTTAAAAGAGGGCATAACCCTAACTCACGTCCAAGAGGGGTTAATAAAACATATTTTAATAATAATCTTCATTTATTAGTCCATTAGCTTCCAAAGATTATCCCCTTTTGTTGAAACTTTGCCTTTTTGGGCCTGCCTACCTTAGCAAGATTATTATTTTTTAATTATTTGAAAAAGGGACATGACAACATGATCCACATTTCTCACACACATTTTTGGTGCCCGCCGTGGGGTTTAAAGCCTCATTGTTCTTGTTTTACATTTTAGTTTTGTTTATATCTTGTTTATGTAGGTTTAAATTGTTGCAGGCTTGAAGACACTTCAAGAAGACTTCCAACAAATCACATGCAAAATTTCAGATTTTTCTGATAAAAACTCTATTTTCTTTAATTTCCTAATGGTTTTTTATATACAAATCATTTGAGCATGAAAAATAATGTATTTTGATCTGAATTTTTTTTGAAGGCTTTGGAAATTTTTTGGCATGCATAGTAAAAATTGTAGAATTTTTGGATCAAAATTTGATTTTTAATAATTCTTTAATGATATTTTCATTAAAAAATTAATTTACCCTCCAAATCATCGAATTAATATCTACAATTTTCATTGAGAGTTTATGTTTATGTTAGGATACCCCAATAATAATTTCAGATTTTTAAGATATAATCTATATTTTTAGTAATTTTTTTAATGTTTTTCCATAAAAAAATTATTTTATGCAATAAATCAAAAAATTTTGATCTGAAATTTTTATTGTACATTTGTGACGCTTTCAAGAGATCATGGTAAAAAATTCAGATTTCCATGTTCAAATTTCTATTTCTAATATTTTTTTAATGTTTTTTCGTAAAAACATTAATTCATGATGTAAATCCTTGAGTTTTAATCAAATTTTTTTATTGCAGGTATGTGGAAAGAAACATGAAGCACATGGGAGGATTTTAAATTATAAAAGAATGAACTTGAATGATTAATCATTTGTCTTTGAATGAATGTTGCAATTAAATTTAAAATCCAAACACACTCTTGAATGCCTTCAAATTTAAAACAATCATATTCAATCTTGAATGTCTTAATAAATTGACAAATATTTCATTTGAATGAATGTGCTAAAAACTCAATCTTGAATGTCATGGATTAAAATCTGCATGTCTTTCATTGGAGTGAATGCCAAAACAGACTCTTGAGTGCCTTAAAGAGAACACATTTTCAATGGAATGCATGTTAGTATAACACTCTTGAGTGCTTAAGGATCAAAGAACCATTGCAATGAAATATTTGAACTTTGGTTCTTAAAATGAATACATTCAATCTTGAATGCATAAAGGAATTGGTTCTTTTCCCTATCGATTTCTTATGTTGACGACACTCAATTTACTTTTGTTGATGAACTCTTGATTTCTTATGTTGACAACATTGTAAGTTGGAAAGAACTTTGCATGCTAAACACGAGTGTCTTCAAGAGTAGATTAAAAAATCTAAAGATTCATTGGAAAAGAACAAGTGTCTTTTAAACCCTAAGGCCACTTACGTATTCACTCCTCTTACGCCTTTAGGTGATCTTGAGCACACAAGAAATAAGTAGAATTTTTTTTTTTTTTTAGGAGGTCTGCTTGGGGATTTCATTACCCCTTGGGATGACCTCAACTCTAGTGTTTTGGTCGAGTATAAGAATCGAGAGGTGAATCAAAAGACACCTCTCTTGGAAGCAAAATTTTGTCACTCTTGGCTAAGCCCCAAAGACCTTTATACCTTTTGGAAGTGAAGGTAGAGATTTGGGTTACCGTCTCCCCCTAGCTATGTGGCACTATTTTCTTTCATCTACACTCTTGAATGCCTTCAAATCTAAAACAATCAAATTCAATCTTGAATGTCTTAATAAATGGAAAAATATTTCATTTGAATGAATGTGCTAAAAACTCAATCTTGAATGTCATGGATTAAAATCTACATGTCTTTCATTGGAATGAATGCTAAAACACACTCTTGATTGCCTTAAAGAGAACACATTTTCAATTGAATGCATGTTAGTAACACACTCTTGAGTGCTTAAGGATCAAAGAACCATTGTGATGAAATATTTGAATTTTGGTACTTAAAATGAATACATTCAATCTTGAATGCATAAAGGAATTGGTTTTTTTCCCTATTGATTTGTTATGTTAATGATGCTCGATTTACTTTTGTTGATGAACTCTAAATTTCTTATGTTGATGACACTATAAGTTGGAAAGAACTTTGCATGCTAAACATAAGTGTCTTCAAGAGTAGATTACAAAATCTAAAGATTCATTGGAAAAGAACAAGTGCCTTTTAAACCCCAAGGCCACTTACGTATTCACTCCTCTTGCACCTTTGGGTGATCTTGAGTGCACAAGAAATAAGTAGACTTGTTTTAATTTTTTTAGGAGGCTTGCTTGGGGATTTCATCACCCCTTGGGATGACCTCAACTCCAGTGTTCTAGTAGAGTATAAGAATCAGGAGGTGAGTCGAAAGACACCTCTCTCTTGGAAGCAAAATTTTGTCACTCTTGGCTAAGCCCCAAAGACCCTTATACCTTTGGGAAGTGAAGGTAGAGATTTGGGTTACTGTCTCCCCCCGGCTATGTGGCACTATTTTTTTTCATCTACACTCTTGAATGCCTTCAAATATAAAACAATCAAATTCAATCTTGAATGTCTTAATAAATTGACAAATATTTCATTTGAATGAATGCACTAAAGACTCAATCTTGAATGTCATGGATTAAAATCTACATGTCTTTCATTGGAATGAATGCTAAAACACACTCTTGAGTGCCTTAAAGAGAACACATTTTCAATGGAATGCTTGTTAGTAACACACTCTTGAGTGCTTAAGGACAAAGAACCATTGTGATGAAATATTTGAATTTTGGTGCTTAAAATGAATACATTTAATCTTGAATTCATAAAGGAATTGGTTCTTTTCCCTATCGATTTCTTATGTTGATGACACTCGATTTACTTTTTTTGACGAACTCTCAATTTCTTATGTTGACGATGTTATAAGTTGGAAAGAACTTTGCATGCTAAACACGAGTGTCTTCAAGAGTAGATTACAAAATCTAAAGATTCATTAGGAAAGAACAAGTGTCTTTTAAACCCCAAGGCCACTTATGTATTCACTCCTCTTGCACCTTTGGGTGATCTTGAGTGCACAAGAAATAAGTAGACTTTTTTTTTTTTTTTTAGGAGGCCTGTTTGGGAATTTCATCACCCCTTGCGATGACCTCAACTCTAGTGTTCTAGCGGAGTATAAGAATCGAGAGGTGAATCAAAAGACACCTCTCTTGGAAGAAAATTTTTGTCACTCTTGGCTAAGCCCCAAAGACCTTTATACCTTTGGGAAGTGAAGGCAGAGCTTTGGGTTACCGTCTCCCCCTGACTGTGTGGCACTATTTTCTTTCATCTACAGATATGGGCCTCACATACCTTGTGTATATCAAGGACACCCCATATTTGATCTATGTTGATAGGATTGTTGATGTGTTTGGAGTGCTTGACTATTCAAAATACACATAAACACAAACTTGTCAAATTGCAACTAGGCACCTGAAATTTTGCTCAAAACTGTCTGAAAGCCAGAAATTCTGTCCAATGAACTAGTTCAAGTATGACACATCTAGTCTCTATTGAGGAACACTTATACACTTCTCTATTTTTAATAGTCTGAAAATGAATCTTCTCAATTGAACATTTGAAATCAACATCTAAACTAGTCTCACCACTTCACTATTCTACTTGTTCTATTGTGTTGTTATCCCTTGCTATTACAATAGTCAAACTTGGTTGTTCTAGCCACTCTATTCACTATTTGTATTGTGGAAACATCACCCTTGATACTACTATACACCTTAGAGATGAAATTTTGATTTTGGTCCTAAGACTGGATTACTAGAAGTTTTTGTCTATGCCTATTACAACTAGAAGTGGACATGTGTTTCCTATACAATGAGCTAGAAACATTGTATGTAGAAGTCAAGGTAGAGGTTGCTCTAATTCCTATACATAATTCAAGTATTGTAGAGTGATCTCATGGTCTTCTCCATGGTCTTCTTCACCTAGTATACCTAGTGAAAGATCATCTTGATCTATTTCACCAATTATTCGACCTTACGTTAGACGAGGCTTTCCTGTCAACTTCAGTCAAGTGTGAAATCCACTTTTTCAAGAACATTCCAATTTTGGGTCTGATTTAGACAATACAAACACAACACCTTCTCATATTAAGTTCCCAAACATTGAGAACTTGCATAACAAAATAGAGAGTCCAAAGAAACAAGGAGAACATAGTAATGATGCAAATCAAGATGAAGATAGAAAGTCTGATAAAGGAAAAAATCAAAATCAAAACATCCCTAGTGATGATGAAGATGAAATAACCCAAGAGGACATAGGACGAGCCCAAACAAGCAAAAATTAGCAAAAAATGATGGAGATCTTGATGAATGAGGAGAAAAAGAAATACCTTCTTAAGCTTGCTGAAGGAGGAGCTAGATTACCCTCAGGCTACAATATAGAAACTCTTGTGATTAAAGAGGAAGAAATTAAAACCTCTAAATTGAAAAAACAAATTCAAAGCATGCAAGAGCAACTACTCCAAATGATGAAAGAAAAGGATAAACCAACAAAACAATTCTCACTAGATACCATTTGTTTGTTTCCTTTTGACAAAAACCTCTCAATGCCTCCTTTTCCTAAAAGAGTTGAAATTCCAAAATATGATAAGTATCTAGGTACTTTTGATCCCCAAGACCACTTGAGGGAATTTGGTGCTTTATCTATGGATTTCATGCATGACCAAACTTACCTTATGCACTTATTCCTGCATAGTTTAGGTGGAACAACTATGGAATGGTTCTCACAATTACCCCCTGGGATTAAAACCTTTGACAAAATTGCAAACATGTTTGTTCAACAGTACTCACACAACATCCAACATTCGATTAATATCAGAGATCTTTGCAATCTCAAACAGAAAATAGGAGAACCTTTCTTGACTTTCCTCCAAAGATGGAGGCAACTTTACACTAAGTACTCTCCCAAGATACTCGAGACTGAGAAACTTGACATCTTGATGGATAACCTCCTACCTGATTTTAGGTACAAAATACAAATGCAAGGACCCATATCCTTTGATGACATGATTAAACAAGTTGTCTGCATAAAGGAATTCATGGTCAAGAAAGTAGATTTGAGCCTATATAAAGATAACAAACAAGGGTCTAACTCAACAAAGACAAATGCAAATACATCAAGAAAAACTGTGATGTGGTAAATGATGGAGTAGTTGACAATGTCACTTCTAAAGCTCTTAAAGTTGCCTTCAATCTCATAAACAACATACAAGCAACTAAAGCTATTGAAAAGGCTCACACAAATGCTAAACTAGCTAAAAATGCTTCTAAAGACAAGCTTTGGATTACTAAACCCAAGTGTAACTATACACCTCATGAATATACACCTCTTGGTCAACCAATGGAAGTGGTTTACAAGACACTTCTTCAAAACAAACTCATAAGTCCTCTAGAAAATCCTCGACCATATGATCCACAACCAAGACCCAAATGGTGGAGTGATGATTAATACTGTGAATATCACCAAAACCCTGGTCATAGAACAAACAACTACATACAACTGAGACACCAAATTCAGAATTTAATTGATGCTAGTGAGATAGTTGTAGGAGATCATAGTAAAAATTATGATCACAAAGCATTCAAAGAACCATTTCCTCCATATGAAAAGGGAGAAACATCTACTCCAAAGAATAACACAAAGGTCAACTGTACATATACCACCAATGATGATCTGATCATTATGGTCTAACCTGTGGGGTATGAATATTGCAATGTCCTAACCATAAAGGGACCTAGTGACAACAAAACCAAGCCAAAAAATCCTTAATAGAGCTACAACTTCTAAACTTGATAAAGAACAATCTCATTTTGGTGCAAATGCTATCACATGATCACATGCAAAGCTAGTACTCCCAGGTTTTGTACCTTCTACATCTAAACCAGAACAAACTACAAACAAACCTACTACTCATACTACCAACCAAAATACAAAATTAATATCAACTTCTAATACTGTGGACTATAATATCTTGGCTCAATTATAAAGAACACAAGCTCAAATCACAATTTTTGAACTATTAAAAATCTTGCCTACATAAGGAGGTTCTTGACAAAGCTCTAGCTGAGTCTAATGTACCTAAGGATTTAGATCTTGATCTGTTTCAATCCATGGTAGGTCATATAACTTTGCCACATTACTTATCTTTCTTTGAGGAGGAAAATAATTATTTGAGTCATCCACATAACCAACCATTGCATATTGAGGTCATGATCCTTACGAAGCATGTCTGTCATGTTTTGATAAACAATGGTGCTGGTCTCAATATCTGTTCTGCTAGCCTATTGACTCAACTAGGCTATGATGAATAATTTATTAATCCTCATAGTAGAATTACTATAAAATCCTATGATGAAGAAGAAATAAAATCCAAGGGACTTTTTGTATTACCCATCTGAGTGGGACCTATTAAGAGGAGTGTCATATGTCAGGTTCTTGACATACCTCTAGCATACAACATACTATTGGGTAGACTGTGGATACAAGAGATGCAAGCAGTTCCTTCCACATACCACCAATGTATAAAGTTTCCTTTTCAAGGATCATAAGTGACAATACTTGCCAATGTCAACTATACTTGCAATACCCTCAATCAAACTACTGATAGTTTGGTACCGACAAACAGAGATGCTACTGAATATTATGATGGAAGGATGCAAGACATAGTGAAATCTCTCAAATTAAAAGATATTGGCATGGGAGAATACAAGATAGAACCTATACTATCTTTGAATTCACTTCCACAATCTCCTCGCTATTATGAGAGACCTTCTGAAGAAATGAAACCTTTTAGAGTACTACCTAAAGTGATTTATAATGGTTCTTTTGTACAAGCAACTGTACCTCTAGATGATTAGGATGAAGAGAGAGCTATTTCATATTGGATATACAAATGTCCAGATACAAAGGATGCTGAAATTCAAAACTATGAGATAACTCCTGAAAGATATGGGAAAGGTCTTAAACTCATGAAACGACTAGGCTCCAAAGGAAAGGGTCATATAGGACAAAATAACATAGGATTGATCAATCCAATTGAAGAAAAATATCGAAGACCTAAGGACACAACTAGTCTAGGATTTAAAAGGGAACCATTTCACTTACCAATGAACAAATTCATGTCAATACCTGATAGTTCACCTGAATTTGAAAAATGAGTCTGAACCTAAGAAAGAGGAGGAAATTTCTGATGGGGAAGATACCTTTCCTTTTCCCATTCCAATTGACATTGAAGCATTGCTAGTAGAAGCTAATTATTTTATCCCATGAGTTGGTATTATTACCATTAACAAGGACTCTAATGAAACAATTGAACAATTAAGAGAAACTCAAAATACAAACTCTCATTGTCACAGTGAATCATACCAATCTACACAATTTGAACAAGGTCAATCTAGCCAAGCTCAAGACATTGAAAGTAGTACAGACTCCCATTAGTACGAGTTTGACTCTCTTTCAGATGCATCTATTGATATAGTAGTAGACATGGTTCATACATATGAAAACCAGCTCAAAATAGGAGAGAGTTCTAGGGTTAGGACTGATGAGTCTAATTCTACTTATTCTGATGTGTTCTCTTCTAATGACATTAGGTATCAAAGCAAATTGAATATATGTTTGGATGAAATCTCTCTAGGCCTTGAATTATTAGTTCATTCTTTTGATGATTATACTGTGAATCCATTAGAACAAGTCACTTCTCTCTCACTCATACATCCTGAGCTTATAGATTGGGACCAAAATTCTACATCTAGTGAAGTCCCCATGTTCCAAAATGACTATGCTTTAGCCTGATACCTAAACGCTATCAAACCTGTAATGTCTTCCATCAATGAACAAAGTGTAGGCATGACTGAAGCTGATATCATATATCTTAGTCATATATCAAAAGAAAAAATAACAAGCACTCTAATATTGAAAACCACATCGTGGGAGTATCAGAGCCTAAAATAGTAAAAATAAAAGATGCATCTAAAGGTGAAAACCTCTCTGAGGAACCCAAAGATGAGATATTTGATACACTTCCAAGTCATATTCAAGAAAGATCATCAGTACTAATTAAGCCAACACAACTAGTGAACTTGGGATTCGAAGAAAATTCATAGATCATACATCTTGCACAATCATTATCAGCTGAAGAGAAAGAGAAATTTACCATATTCTTCCAAGAAAAGAAAATCAACTTTGCATGAACATATTTTGATATGTCGGGTCTAGACCTTGACCTCATTATGCATCATTTTTTCATTGCACCAGGAGTAAAGCTTGTGAAACAGAAACTAAGAAAGATGCATCTGTTGGAAATTATTGAAAAGATCATGAATGAAAAGTAATGGAACTAGTAAAGAATGTTTTCAATAATTTTTTTGTCATTGATGTCAAACCTTCTACTTGCAGGAATAACAATTGCTTTAGTGATCCAAATACTATCAATTGGTTGATTGACAAGGAGGAGGCAATCAATAAGATGTAACTAGAGCACCTAGAGAAAGGTTGAAGTTATGATGTTATAATGAAGTATAAGGATATGCTAAGCCATTGATGAAATAGTGTATTGATGTCATACTCTAAGACATAGAGAATGGGTACACTAAAACACATCAAAGATGTAAGGTTTAGCTAAGTCACTTGTAAAGCTTAACTAAGTTCATTAGGGAGAGCTGAGCAAGCTAGTTAGTGCCGAACAAATTCTCAATTGAAGCCAAGAAAAGTTTAATTTTAGTGAGTGCTGAGTGATCTTCAGGTGCCGAGCAATCTTTAGGTGTCGAGTGATCTTCAGGTGCCGAGTGAAGATCAGGTGCCGAGAATAATACAAGTGCCGAGTAACACAGCAAAAGCTGAGCATCAATAAATCAATAATGTTGAGTTGCTGCATTATTTTGAAAATCAAAGATTTGCCAGATCTGAGCCAACATGGTAGTTATCTAGAATTTTTTGAATTAGATAAAAGATAAGAATGATGAGCTGGTGGCACAAAACACTATGTAAAACATTTTTGGCAAATACAACTGGATTCTAGACGAAGTTTCTAGATAAGAGCAAGATATGGGATAGATACATTGTATCCTACCTAATCTATTGAAACCCTAAAGTTGGAAAGGGAGAATCAAGCGGGAAAGGTATTCCAAACTTCTATTTAAGGAGTCATAAGGTCACAAAGCAAAGTGTAGGTCAAGCATGGAAGCATGAAGTGCTGAAGAAGGTGCTAAGGAGAAAGAGAGCACAGATACTCTATTTCGATAGATGACCACATATATGATTGCATTGGTATGATGAGCAAGATGACTCAAGGTGACAAAGCTTGAGATGACAAGCTGTCAGAGCTACAGTAATCAAAGCCAAGCAAAGGATTGAAATGAGGTGTGATCTGTAATCAACAAGATATGTTGTAAGTTCTATATGATCAAAAGCCATTATTGTTACTCTCTAGCAATTGTAACAGTTAGTATAAATCCTATGGACTTAGGTTGGTTTAATAGCCATGTTGTAAATCCTTTAACAGGGTGACATTCCAATTGAATGTTCCAAAGTCCTTTGACCAGGCCCATTCCTAATAGTATGGTGAAATCCTCTAACAAGGTCACATTTAATAGTGTGTTGTAAGCCTTTAACAGGGCATCACTTCAGAAGAGTGAGAATTGAGTAGCATGTTACTGGTGGTTTTTCCCAAATTGGGTTTCCACGTAGATCACTATCATGTGTTGATCTTGCATGTTTTATTCTTGCATGTTGATTTGTTGTAACTTGTTAAGATGGTTGATTTAAGCTTGGATGGATGAATAGTTTAATGGGCTCACTATAATTGGTGAAAAAATTAGGGCATTTAGACCTTGGGTAACTAATTCAACCCCCCCCCTCCCCCCCCCCCCCCCATTTAGTTATTCTAAAGAATTCTAACAACATCCCCATATTGCACTATTGATCAAAGCAGAATTAGAGAAACTATTAAAAATTGGATTCATTTGAGCAATTGACTATGCACAATGGATCTCTAATATAGTGCCAGTTTCTAAGCTAGAAAAATATATTAGAGTATGTACTAACTTTAGGGATCTCAATAAAGCATGTCCAAAGGATGAATTTCCATTACCAAACCTAGACATGATAGTGGATATGACAATAGGATATGAAATGTATTCACTAATGGATAGTTTCTTTGTTTACAACCAAATAAAAGTTGCACCAGAAGATCAAGAGAAAACAACTTTTACATGTGCTTGGGGAACATTCTGCTGGAGTGTGATGCCACTTGGTTTAAAAAATGATAGGGCCACCTATCAAAGAGTTGTAACCACAATCATTCATGATATGATGCATAAAACTATGGAGGACTATTTGGATGATACACTAGCAAAGAGTATGCACAAAAACACTCATCTTAATGACTTGGGCCCTATCTTAGACCACATGGAGTAGTTTAGTCTTTGACTAAATCCTAAGAAATGTGCTTTTAGGGTCACATCAAAAAAATTACTAGGGTACATTATCTCAGCCAAAGGCATAGAAGTGGACCCTAAAAAGGTTCAAGCTATTATGCAAAATGCCTCCACCTAAAAACATAAGTCAGATGAGAGGATTACAAGGGAGACTCCAGTCTATTCGACAGTTCATCTCACAACTTGCAGATCATTCACAACCATTCATGAGAACTTTGCATAAGGGTGTGACATATGAATGGAATAAGGAATGTGATAAAAGCTTGACTCAAATAAAAACCTTGCCAATCCACCCATACTAATGCCTCCTATTCAAGGGAAATCTCTTATCTTGTACATCTCAACTACATATTCATCCTTAGGTGCTTTATTGGCTCAAAAAGATTAGAACAAGAAAGAGCAAGCATATCAATCGCACACTAGTATCTTATGAGATGAAATGCAATACAACTGAGAAGGCTTGTCTAGCAATTGTCTTTGCTTCACGAAAACTTAGACACTACATGCTTGCCCACTCCATAAGACTAGTTGCAAAAATTGATCCACTAAAATATTTGTTGAGCAAAGCAACACTGATTGTAAGGCTAGCAAAATGAGTCATGATACTAAGTCAATTTGACATTGAATATGTCGAAAGGAAAGCTATAAAAGGACAAGCTATTGCTGATTTTTTGGTTGATGCACCATTACAAGATCATTACCCTATGACCATTGAGTTTCCAGATGAGTCTATATTGTTATTGACATAACAAACATGGAAGATGTTCTTTGATGGGTCCTTTACTCAACATGGATCTGGTATTGGAATACTATTTATCACCCCTCAATAATATTCTCTCCCCAAGCCATACAAGATTTACTTTCCTTATACAAATAATATTGCTGAATATGAAGCCTTAATCAATGGGATGAAAATTGCAATTGAATAGAGGGTCGATGAACTGAACATATTTAGAGACTCACAACTGGTGATTAATCAAATCAATGACCTCTACCAAACAAAAGATGAAAAACTCATTCCCTACAAGATAATAGTTGATGATTTAAAGAAATATTTTGCATGTGTCACCTTCCAACAGATTCCTCAAGCAGATAATAAAGTAGTTGATGCCATGGTTACAATTGCTTCTATCTTTCAAGTACCAGATAATGACTTTAGACATGAGTTCCTAATGGAAGCATTATACTACCTTGCCTATGACTCTCCTAACTCCCAGATGATTTGTTCTATTATAGGACACGATTCATCTCGCTACCATCATATTTATTCCTACTTACGTGACCAAAATGTTCTAGACAATCTAACTCAAAATGAAAAAAGTCATCTTATCTGTAATGCATCATAGTATGTCATCATAACTGATGACTTATATAGATGAGGTCTAGATGATACCCTCCTTAAGTGTCTAGAACTTGATGAGTCCAAACATGCTTTAGTTGAGATACATGAAG